>OZ012740.1:92045251-92645251 GCA_963859935.3 Lathyrus sativus | reverse complement strand
ATCAAGGACTTCTAGTACTCTATAGAAAGATAAGAAGATGATCTTCAACATTCATGTTTACCAAGAGATCATAGGAATCATCCTACTAGGGAAAAAGTTGTCTGCAAGTTGGGTGACTTTCAAGGACCCAGATTCACACACCTCAGATGACCTGTAATTTGTCAAAACCATAACTTGAGCTCTGCACATCCTATCAAGGACTTCTACCACTCAAATTAAAGCTAAGAACAATCTATACAACATTCATGTTGTGGGGAAGATGAGATATCAACCACATCTTGAGCTAAAACTGCCTGGAAGATAGGGATCAAACTAGGGTTTTTTCACTGTCCATCCTTAGAAACCCTAACTTAAAACTTATCAAACTCCTCAATCATGATGAGTTGGTCTAGGAATCATCTTTATAACATCTCCATACATCATTCCATGATCTCATGGCCCTTGGATTAGGTCTCAACCTTCTCCAAATCTTCAGTTGACCTAGGGTTGACCCAGACAAAACCCTAATTCTACCATTCATAGTTGGATCTTCTGAATTCTTGCATAATGACCTCTCTGGGCTTCATGATGGCTTTCAAGACATCTCCTAGGCTTTCTCAAAGCTTCAAGTTCATTCTCAAAGTCTCAGAATCATCTGAGGAGCACCCACAACTCTCAAGCTATGAAGCACACAACCTTGGTTTCAACCAATTCCTCTGAGGATCTTTTGAGCTTTCTGATGAAGGTACCAACCTTCAAACACTTAATGGGTGAATACATGTTGGTCAAATCCAAACATCCAACCTCGCCGCCGGAAACAAACGCTGAACAAATCTGACTTGGGGTTCATCCCTGGTAAATGGAACAAAAAGGTACACTTGCGTATTTGAAACTACTCCGCTGGGAATGAGAGACTTATCCAAGCACACTCTGATCTGGGGTTCTCCCTCAGAACCATAACGAACACCCAAATACTACTGCATACTGATCCCACCATAGAACTTCAACATCAAAGCTATGCGAAACCCTGGCCCCTGGCCACTTCCAGCTTCAGCTAGAAAAGATCTTCAAGTACTCCTGAAGATGGTATCTTTGGCCTTCAAGGATGTAAACTTTGCCCGTCGGCAACTCTGCAGGAGGTATCTTCGACTTCAGTCTGAAGAAAATGATCCTTGACCTTCAAGGATACATGGTTCTGCCTTCAGGCAACTCCGCCTCTGCTATAGAGTATCCGTGACTTCAGTCAGGGATATACTTCGGCCTTCAGTCCGAAAAATGAATCCTAGGTCATTCATGACCTTGGGGATAACCTTGCCTTCAGGCACCTTCGCTTCAGCTTGGGAAATCTGTGACTTCAGTCAGAGAAATGGTATCCTGAGCCATTCATGATTCTACGGGGATTCAAACACTTTGCCTTCAGGAAAATTCCGCTTTAGCTGGAGAAACATCTTCGACTTCAGTCAGAAGAAACACTATTCACTTGATCGCAATCAATCATCACCTCAGGACAACTGACTTGGTCTTCAGGCCAACACGGATCACCTTGCACACAAAAGCTGCATCTACAAACTTTTGAACTTTGTCTTCAGACACACGTTGATTCATCAATCAAGGAAATCTGAATCCACAGGAACCTTCTAATATCGCCTTCAGGCGTTTACGAAGTCAATCTTCAGATTAGACATCACTGTTGGAGCAAACATATCACGCTGCTGAGGACTTCAAGAATCATCTTGAACAAACAATTCCGTCGGGCACCTTCAAGAATCATCCTGAACCGATAACCATTCTGGAGACTTTTATTCTGTTGGGGATTCCAGGAATCTTCCTGGACAACTCTTGCTGGGGATCTCAAAAATCATCTTGAGCAAACGGCCCTGCTGCGGATTTCAAGAACCATCCTGAACTGAAGACTTTGTTGGGGAGAATGTCAGGAATCATCCTGAGCAACTGATCCTTCGGTGGTACACCTGTAAAACAGGAATGATAATGACCTAGATGCATATGCTTTGGCGCCATGCCCCACACGGTGGAAATGCTATGCGTTTATGCTAAATGCTATGCAATCATGCACAATGATGCGATCTCGTCAGCAAAATAAATGTCGAAGGGGAATTCCTCCTGTCAAGGAGAAAGAACTACTCAGATAGAGGAATCATCCTGCTGAGGAGAACGTGGACATGCCAATATCAATCGGACTCTGTCTGGGGAATTGATCTCTCGTTGACTGCTGCATGGAAAACAACTTCAGTTGATTACTGCAGGGGAACGAAGCTCTACGAGAACCTGGACCTGCTGAAGGAATGCGATGTCAATCGCGGGAGTAAACTGCGTGGCCGTCTCGGCTACTCTTCTGGGGATGATAACTCTGTGGGGAAACAACTTCAGCTGCTCAACACTCCACCGGGGAAACAACTAAACATGGTCTAATCAACTTCCAAGGACTCGGCTCTCTTGGACATCTGCAAACTCGGCTGAGGAAGGAGAAGTCATTCTGCTTCGCTGGAGAGAGTGCGACTCTGGGGGAAATACCGCATCGGCTGCTCAATGCTCTGCTAGGGAAAACCACTCATGGTCCCAACTACTACCAAGGGTTCGGCCCTCTTGGGGGTCTACGGACTCAGCCGGTGAGAGAAATCATTCTACCTCACTGGGGAGTACGACTCTGATGAGGGATTTCAATTTCGCTGGGGAAGAAAGAATCATCTGACTTCGGGGGAGAGTACAACTCTGCAGGGGAATACAACATCAGCTGTTCCAACACTCTACTGGGGGAAGAGGGAATCATCCGACTTCGGTAGAGAATACGGCTCTGACGGGGAATCTCAACTCCGCGGGAGACTTCAGTCTGGCCCCATTAGTTACTGCGTACTTCGGCGTATGAATAACTTCATGCGAAACCTGCACTTGTGACCCGGTGCTGGGGGAAACTCCTGCTTCAGCGACCTTACTGGGGAAAACACGAGCTTCGGCACCCGAACACTTCTATGAAACCTGCACTTGTGACCCGGTGCTGGGGGACATGAGCTTCGGCCCTTGACTCCGCTGATGAGGTGACGTTCCTTCAGGATGTGTCTGCTTGGGGAAGAGAATCATCTCTGCCTGGGGAGACATATCAATGCTCACGGCTTCGCATTTAGACTCTGCGGAGGAGAGACTACTGAACTCTGCTGGAGAAGGAGGACTTGTCCTGCTTCGGGATACGCACGACACATCTTCTGGAAGGCGCTACACCTGCAACAACACAAACAAACAGACAAGATACCCTCCTAAAAGGGGCCTATCAGGGTTATTATCTCATGACAAAATTCGAGTAATTAATTGTTTCAACAATCAATGGGCCTAGGCCCGTAAGCTTATGTATGCGCATTTTATCAAAAACATCGGCGTTTTCATTCGCAAACAAAACAGATAAATGCTAAACAGGCAAGCAGAATTGCTGAATAATAGGCATTTTATTAATGATGAACCCCTGAATGGGCAAAAATGTTTTACAACAGAGGAAAACTCCTGGAATGAGGAAGCCGCGCGAAAAATAAAACATAAATATACATCAGTATATACAAATGTCGGCAACAAGGCGTAGACGAACACCATGAGTTGATCCCTCTAAGACCCACTCGACTTCGATACTTCTCCGACGCTTCAGCTTTGGAAGAGATTGATTCAGATAAACGGCCCTCAGGTCTTCCAAACCACTAAACAATGAAAGTCCATACACGGAACGCAGTCATTTGCTTATTCAAATCCCTAACTTTTGCGTGAACCGCCCTTTACGGGTTTTCAGTTCGCCGGGATACCCTTTTTTGCCGAAGCCGCCCAGTGTAGGTTTTCGACTTCGCGGGTGTACATTTTTTCCAATATATCCCTAATTTTTGCCCGAACCTTTTATTCTGTTTTTGGTTCGCCGGGATGCCCTTTTTTTGCCTGGACTCTTTCTTTTTTGTCCATCGGGTCTCTTTCAAGCAAAGTATTTTTTAACTGCGTCCGCGTTCACCGGGGATGCAAAATCTTCACCATCCATCGTGGATAACAACAAAGCTCCTCCTGAGAAGACCTTGCTGACGACATACGGCCCTTCGTAATTCGGAGTCCACTTGCCCCGGTGATCGGAGTGTGGCGGAAGAATCTCCTTCAGGACGAGATCACCCGTCTGAAAGCTTCTAGGACGCACCTTCTTATCATAAGCTTTCTTCATTCGGCTTTGGTATAGGCGACCAAATGCAATCGATGCTAACCTCTTCTCGTCCATCAGGCTGAGTTGGTTCAAACGATTCGTAATCCATTCTGCCTCGTCGAGTTTCACATCAACCAAAACTCGCAAAGAAGGAATCTCCACTTCTAACGGTAGGACAGCTTCCATACCGTACACTAAGGAGAAAGGAGTTGCCCCGGTCGACGTACGCACCGTCGTACGATAACCGTGCAAGGCAAACGACAGCATCTCGTGCCAATCTTTGTACGTCAGAACCATCTTCTGAACAATCTTCTTTATGTTCTTGTTGGCGGCTTCAACGGCGCCATTCATCTTCGGTCGGTAAGGAGATGAGTTGTGGTGTTCAATCTTGAAGCTCTGACACAGCTCCTTCATCATCTTGTTGTTCAAATTCGAACCATTATCAGTAATGATCCGCTCAGGAACTCCATAACGACAGATGATGTCCCTCTTTATGAATTTAGCTACCACCTGCTTGGTCACATTAGCGTACGAGGCTGCTTCCACCCATTTGGTGAAGTAGTCGATAGCTACCAGAATGAAACGATGACCATTGGATGCGGTGGGCTCGATCTTGCCTATCATGTCGATGCCCCACATGGAGAATGGCCAAGGGGAGGACATGACATTCAATGGGCACGGCGGCACATGAACTTTATCAGCATAAATCTGGCATTTATGACATTTCTTCGCGAATCTGAAGCAATCCGACTCCATAGTCAGCCAGTAATACCCTGCTATCAGGATCTTTCTCGTCATGGCATGCCCGTCGGCGTGCGTACCAAATGTGCCCTCATGGACTTCTTCCATGAGCATACTTGCCTCTTTCTCATCTACACATCTGAGTAGCACGAGATCATGGTTTCTTTTATACAACACTCCATCAGGATTGAGGTAAAAGTTTCCAGATAGCCTCCTCAGAGTCTTCTTATCCTGGGTTGACGCACCCGCAGGATACTCCTTAGTCATAAGGAAGGTATGGATGTCGTGGAACCATTGCTTGCCGTCAACGGCATCCTCGATTGCAAAGACAAATGCCGGTCTGTCAAGACGCGAAAGAACAATGCTTGGAGCTTCATTCCAAAGATTGACTTTATACATTGAAGCCAGCGTGGCTAAGGCATCAGCCATCTGATTTTCAGCCCTGGGTACATGATGGAGTTCCACTCGATCGAAGAACGGAAGCAGCCTCCTGGCATAATTCATGTACGACACCAAATTCGCTTGACGAGTTTCCCACTCCCCTTTAATCTGATTGATTACAAGAGCTGAGTCACCATATACGTCTAGATTCTTGATTCTCAAATCAATTGCCTCTTCTAGACCCATAATACATGCTTCATACTCTGCTTCATTGTTGGTAACTGGAAACGTCAGTCTCGCAGTAAACGGGATGTGGGATCCGTGAGGAGTCGTGATGATAGCCCCGATACCACTTCCATAGGAATTAACCGCTCCGTCGAATATCAACTTCCACTGAGACTTCCTATCTGGCCCCTCACGGGGCAATGGCTCATCGCAATCTTTCGCTTTGAGAAACATAATATCCTCGTCAGGGAATTCAAACTTCATCGGCTGGTAGTCTTCGATTGGCTGTTCGGCAAGGTAATCAGACAATACGCTTCCTTTAATGGCCTTCTGGGAGACGTACTGAATATCATATTCCGTTAACACCATTTGCCATCTGGCAATCCTGCCCGAAAGAGCCTGCTTCTCGAAGACGTACTTGATCGAATCCATCTTCGAAATTAGCATAGTGGTGTGATTGAGCATATACTGTCGTAGACGTTTGGCGGCCCAAGCTAATGCACAACACGTCTTCTCCAGCATCGAGTATCGAGATTCACACTCAGTGAACTTTTTACTCAAATAATAAATGGCATGCTCTTTTTTGCCCGTCTCGTCGTGCTGACCGAGAACACACCCCATACTATTCTCCAGAACCGTCAGGTACATGATTAATGGCCGTCCAGCCACTGGGGGTATCAAGATTGGAGGTTCTTGAAGATACTGCTTTATTTTTTCGAATGCCTTCTGGCAATCCTCATTCCAAGTAATCTCCTGATCTTTCTTTAAAAGTTTGAACATCGGTTCACAAGTGGCCGTGAGCTGAGAGATAAACCTTGCAATGTAGTTTATCCGGCCCAAGAAACCACGAACTTCTTTTTCTATTTTCGGCGCTGGCATTTCTTGAATAGCTTTTATTTTCGCAGGATCAACTTCGATACCTCGTTCACTAACGATAAACCCCAATAACTTTCTGGACCGCACTCCGAAAGTGCACTTGTTAGGATTCAGCCTCAGCCTGAACTTCCTAAGCCTCTCAAAAAGCTTCAATAAGTTGACCAGATGCTCTTCCTTCGTTTGGGACTTCGCAATCATGTCATCAACATAGACCTCGATCTCATGATGAATCATATCATGAAACAAAGTGACCATTGCTCGCTGGTAAGTGGCCCCTGCGTTCTTCAGACCGAAGGGCATTACCTTATAGCAAAATGTTCCCCAGGGGGTGATAAACGTCGTTTTCTCCATGTCCTCCGGTGCCATCTTAATCTGATTGTAACCGGAGAAGCCATCCATGAACGAAAACACTGAAAACTGGGTTGTGTTGTCGACTAACACATCGATATGAGGCAACGGGAAATCATCCTTAGGGCTCGCCCTATTCAAATCCCGATAATCGACACACATGCGTACCTTACCGTCCTTCTTCGGTACAGGCACTATGTTGGCGACCCACGGAGGGTAAGTAGTAACGGCTAGAAATCCTGCGTCCAACTGCTTCTGGACTTCTTCTTTGATTTTTACAGCCATATCTGGTCTCGTCCTCCTAAGCTTCTGCTTGACGGGAGGGCAATCTTCTCGCAATGGCAAGCGATGAACCACGATGTCTGTGTCAAGTCCGGGCATATCTTCGTATGACCAAGAAAAGACGTCACTATACTCTCGAAGCATCTCGACCAGTCTATGCTTGACATCAATCTGCAACGCAGCCCCTACTCTGACATTTCTGACGAGCTCTTCAGAACCCAGGTTTACGATCTCAATATCCTCCTCATGAGGCAGAATAACCTTTTCCTCTTGTCTCAACAAGCGGGCCAACTCTTCCGGAAGGTCTTCGTCTTCATCAATCTCATCCTCGGCTTGATAAATCGGGCAATCGAAGTCGTAGTGAGCCGTAGAGGGTCCAGAGTCGATGTCATCTGTTATGTGGATCCTGCAATAACAAGGGTTAAGTTTAAAGCAAGAATATGCAGGTTAGCACAAACCCCGTTACCATTTTACTGTTTTTCAAAATAAACATAAAACAGGAATAACAGAGAACACAATATTTGAGTACGAAGAAAACGCCTTTGATTTATTAACAAAATGCATGTACATAATCCAACAAGGCCCTGACAATAAAACCACTATGCCCCGGGCAGGACATAGGGTTGTACAAAGATTGTAAAAAGTAAATCATTACTCTTCACTTGTCAGCTGGATAATCTCCTTGATGGTCCAATTGTTGAGGCGCTCGCCCGACTTGCTTGGCTGAATCCAGGCGTCAAGATCACAATCGCTATCCCCGCTGTCTTCAGACGCTGCGTTGATGCTTTCGAAAATCACTTCGCCCTTGGTAAATAGGATCGGCCCCTTCCCACGAGACGAGCTGCTAGACGAAGAAGATGAAGCTTCAGCTTCAGGAGAATACCCCAATCCAAACTTATCCTGCTTGATCGGTATCTCCAAAACATGCCCCCAGCCTGGGGTGGAACCGGCTTCGACGACGGCCCGAGCTTCTTTGAATGAGGAGAGATTCATCTCTTGCTTTTCTGCAACGACAGGAGCTACTTCTTTCACCTTGACGGCTTCAAATGCTTGGCAGAGAGTTTCATGGATCTCGCCATCCATTTCAACATATTTAAAGGATGACAAGTGGCTCACCATAATGTCCTCCTCACCACAGACGGTTACTATGCTTCCCCCGACAGCATATTTGAGCTTTTGATGCAGCGTGGACGTCATGGCACCAGCAGCATGGATCCATGGCCGACCTAAGAGGCAACTGTAGGCAGGCATGATATCCATGATATAAAAAACCGTATCGAACGTCTCCGGACCAACTTGAATCGGCAGGGTCAACTCTCCGAAAACGTGGCGCTTAGTTCCGTCAAATGCTTTCACCACCAGATCACTGGGCGTGCAAAGCAATCCACGAGTGCCCAACTTCATTAATGCCTTCTTCGGAAGCACATTAAGCGACGAACCCGTGTCCACCAGGACATGCGACATGATAGTGCCTCTGCATTCTATTGAGACGTGCAAGGCACTGTTGTGATCTCTCCCTTTAGGAGTCAGCTCTAAATCTGTGAATCCCAGCCCATTGCCAGCATTAACATGGGCTACCACCTCTTCTAGCTGATTTACTGATATCTCCTGCGGCACGTAGGCAGCGTTCAATACCTTCAGTAATGCGTTGCGGTGCGCTTCAGAACACAGCAACAAGTTGAGAATAGAGATCTTTGACGGAGTCTGATGAAGATGATCTACAATCTTGTAGTCGCTCTTCTTGATTAACCGCATGAACTCTTCGGCATCTTTAACTAGCAAATCCTTCTCTGCCCCACAAGGGACCTCTTTGACGGCTCTGCCTTTACCCTTATCAGCAGCATCAGCTCCGACCACTTTCTCTGCCACAACCTCTGTCGGTGCAAACACTCTTCCGCTTCGAGTAATACCACTGACTCCTGCGAGATTCTGCGCAGTCGACCCATACGGCTCCAGCTCTAACTTCTGACCATTGCAATAGACTTCGGCGCCATAATGCCACGGAACGGTGTTAGTGCTTTCAAACGGGATCGGCCCAGCTCTGGTAATAGTGATTGTAGGCGGTCGGGGCGCAGAAATGGTAATAGGTTGACGAGGAATGGTGATGGTGGCGACTTCATCTGCCTACTTCAGCACAACCTCCCCTGATACACTTTCAACTCTCCGGCTGAACTGCAAAATACCCTCAGACATCAGACTTTGGATACCTTCTACCAGCTGCTCACACCCATCAGGAAGTGTAGCACAAGCCATGCATAACTCTCCGCATCCTGGAAAGAACCCCTTCTTCACCAACTTAGCCTTGATAAAACTAAGCGGCGTCTTCAAGTCTTTGACATCAGTCAGCAAATCTGCACTCTCCTCTGTGATAATGGCGTTCACTCCGCCTCCCCTATGATGAGGCATAGGGTTTTTGGTAACATTGGGCACACTATCAGAAACGTTAATGACCTTGGCATCTACCAGGTCCTGCACCTTGTGCTTAAAAGCTTTACAGTTCTCAATCGTATGGCCTGGTGCCCCAGTATGGAAATCGCAAGTGGCATTTGCGTCATACCCCGGTGGTGGTGCCCCTGTTAAGGGAGCCAACGTCCTCTTTTGAACTAACTGAAGCTGAAGCAAAGTTTGTAAGAGCTGCGCATACGACATAGGCGGTGCTTCAAAATGACGATTTGCCAAAGGAGCCCGATTCTGATATTTCCTATACCTCTGTTGACTCTGTTGCTGCGGTTGCTGCTGCTGCTGCTGCGGCGGAGCTACCGGGATATTTATGCTAGCAATATGCTGCTGAGGGCCCTTGCCCTTTCTCCGAGCGTTGGTGACGGCACTTGCATCCCCTTCTCGACGCTTGCCAGCGTAAGGTTTCTTTCCACCCCCTCCAGCTGAGGATGATTCACCTTGAATTTTTCCGATTTTTATACCATTCTCGACATGCTCGCCCATAGTGATGAGAGCCGAGAATGTCCCAGACATGCCATTGACCAGCTTTTCATAGTAGATTCCAGGAAGGGTAGCCACGAACATTTGCACTAGCTCGCGCTCAACCATCGGCGGTTGAACCCGAGCAGCCAACTCACGCCACCGCTGGGCGTACTCTTTAAAGCTTTCATTATTCCGCTGCGAAAGGTTTTGGAGCTGAACTCGGTTGGGGGCCAAGTCGCTATTGTACTGATAGTGGAGGACAAACGCTTCAGCGAGATCTTTCCACGTGCGCACTGTAGTGGGCTCCAAGCCCATATACCACTCGAGGGATGGACCAGAAAGACTATCTTGGAAGAAGTGCATCAACAACTTCTCATCGTCAGAATAGGCGGACATCTTTCTATAGTAAGATCGAAGGTGGACACGGGGGCAAGTAGTACCCTTATACTTCTCAAAGACAGGCACCTTGAACTTATGAGGTACCTTGAAATCAGCAATTAACCCCAGCTTGGACATATCAACGCCCAATGTATTCTGATTCTCCATGTCTCTCATTTTGTCTTCCAGCGCTTTGAACCTGAGTCGCGCTTCAGCATTCAACTCTGCTTCTATACCTCTTTGAGAAAACACGTCATCCTGATGGTCCTCCAGCCACGGTTGAGGCACCAACAGATTTCCGACACCAGCATTGCCATTGACCGGCCCTATGTTGACATTAGCTCCCAGACTACCGTTGCCGACGCCCGCCGCATTGAGTCCGATATTGCTCATCATATTGCCATTAGCACTGCCGTTGCCCCCGGCAACAGGAACAACATTCTGTGGAGCATCAACGGGAGGAGGAGTAGGCACAACCCCGCCATGAAGTATGCCATTACTATCAACCCTGGAGATCAAAGGTTGAACCAAAGTACGAAGCTGGTCCTGACCATTAGCGACTACCTGCATCAGTTCCATAAAACGATCCATCCGTTCACGGAGCTCTTGAACATCTGACTGCACCTGATCCATGATCCTAGTCTGATTAGCTCGAGTTGAGTAACGGTGAATGAGTCTTTGATCAATCCTGGAGATCGGAAGCAGCTCGGAACCTGTCTACCTGAAAAACCTGTCAACATTGAAGGTTAGGAAAAACAACAAAATGTACGTCATGCAAATGCTTCATGCAGATGCATGCATGTGTCTGTGTGCTTGGGAGATTTCCCCCGATCCTAGCGCCTTAGTACCAGTGCTGACAATAATAATAAGAAGAAGAAATCCGAGCCTAATCATGGAAACATCAATCTCGTATATACATAGCATCAGCGATAGTCAACTTCGACACATCAGGGATCGAGAACTCGTACGCAACAGTCTTCCTGAGAGAGGCCATAATAATACAATGGGAGGCGAGAGATCCTGGATCGGGGAAACGGTACCTGTGACACAGACACACGTTAATGGAATGCAAATGAACATGCAAACTAATGCAGAATGCAGGCATGCAACAATATATCCAGGTAACTGTTGTGGAGATTCGGTATCAACAATCACTGATGAGAAAAACCCCGGTGCAAGACCACTGATCTGATCTGCTGAGAACAACCATCTGATAGGACCATATACATAAGATCAAAATTCTGCACTGTCGAGAACAACTATCTGATAATAAGGACCCCGGATGTACGATCAAGAGATATCTGCTGATGAAGTCTTCAGACCCCAAATCAAAAATCTGCCCTATCAAGAACAAACATACAGCTGCTGATGAGATCTTCAGACCCCACTCAAAATCTGCCCTATCAAGAACAAACAACATCTGCTGATGAGATCTTCAGACCCCACTCAAAATCTGCCCTATCAAGAACAAACAACATCTGCTGATGAGATCTTCAGACCCCACTCAAAATTTGCCCTATCAAGAACAAACAACATCTGCTGATGAGATCTTCAGACCCCACTCAAAATCTGCCCTATCAAGAACAAACAACATCTGTTGATGAGATCTTCAGACCCCACTCAAAATCTGCTCTATCAGGAACAAACCCATGATTGACAATACTCTGATCAAAACCTGCTCTATCAAGAATAGACATACACCTGATGACAAGATCCTCTGATCAAAACCTGCTCTATCAAGAACAGACATACACCTGATGACAAGATCCTCTGATCAAAACCTGCTCTATCAAGAACAGACATACACCTGATGACAAGATCCTCTGATCAAAACCTGCTCTATCAAGAACAGACATACTGCAACTGAGAACCCTGGTACCAACATAACTGATCCATTGCCAAGAAAACCAGGTAGTCTGAAGGTCAAAGTTCCCTGCAATAAACCCAATCCCACTCACAGGTATGGACCTAATCCACGGACAAAGGTACGACATCCTATGCGGTCATCAGTGTTACAGACTTTCATGAGTGATGATACGATTCCCAGAAGGAGTGGCATCATCAAGTCATGAAGAGGCCTCACTTAGCTGACTTCCAAATGATCGGTCCCCAGAGTCGACAATCCTCACGTCTGGACTCCCCTCAGATCCTCAGGACCGGAAAGGAGCACCTCTGCGAGAACCTCGTCTGAGCGCAGATTTCGTAGGGAACTGTGCCTGCTCAGCAGACAGGTTCGTCTACTACTCTCCGCAACTATGTCTAGGTGTATACTCAAGCCCAGGTCCGACTTCTCACTCATAGTAACATCCCTCTCCCACAGCAGCACAGATAATCATATCAAACTGGAAATAAAATGCGGGAAATAAAGTGCGAGAAGTAAAAAATGCGATAAATAAATGCAACCCAACAAGCAAACATACAAGCGCTAGGATTGACTCTCATAGGGAACCGGAGAACCAGAGATTCTGGGTTCGGTCCCCAGCAGAGTCGCCAGTTGTCGCTTGCGCGAAAATAAGGTGCCGGCATGACAGAAGAGTCGCCACCTTTCGTTATTTATCCCTCATAGCGGGAAAGGAAACGATCGGAAAAAACCTGACGAAAAAAGGGTAAGACAAGGTCATCGCAACCGTTGTCTGGGTTCGGGAGTCGGTTACGCAAGGGGAAGGTATTAGCACCCCTCACGTCCTTCGTACTCGACGGGATCCACGCTTGTTTGTTTACTTGGACGGGTTGGTTTTATTCTACCCACCTATCAAGGTTGGCTGAAAAGGAAAAGAAAAATGACTTGGCAAAGCGTCGCACTTTATGCCTACGTATTCTCATCAGAGAATGAGAAATCAGAGTCAACGTAGTTCGGCCTACGAAGGATTACGGGGGAAAGGTTGCTCGCTAGGATATCGCATCCTATGCCTACGTACTTCCACACTGTATGGAAGATCAGAGCAAACGTAGTTCGGGAAACTACGGGTTATTTCCTGAAAGAAGTGTTTTTTATTGTGTTTGCGATTTCAACCGCACTAGAGACTATGACCTGAGAGTGAATGCGTCGCATGTCACCCAAAGGGTACCATACTAAACATCCAGACTGTGGAAAAGGAACTCTCCCACAATCCTTTCTCAGATAGCTTAAGGCTCGTAACGTACGAAAGAAATCATTCATGATTACTGTATCTTAAACTGTTTTGAGATGAGAAGAGAACAGGCCCAACTAGGAGGGAGACTATCAAGTCCTACTGTTATCACACCATGGATTCATCCTATGGTTGAGGTTTGAACAGGGAACTCCTAGAAGTTGTCATGCATAGGTTTCAACCTAAAAGTCTATCATCAAATCCTTATCAAAGGAAATGAGAGTCCTAAGGGATCATGTCAATGATACACCAAAACAGACAAAGCATCAGCTTAACAGTAAAATGCATGCAATGCAAGTGAGGGAGGAAATGTGTGTGGGGCTTCAGCCTCCACAAGCTCATCTCAACCTCAAGCCAGTCATGAAATAACAGTAATCATACTGAAAAATAAACAACATGCTATCAAGCAATAAACAAATAAAAGAAATGAAGTGCCATCAGGCAAACAAACCACAAGCTTGGGAAAGAACTTCTACATCTAAACTCTAATCCTAACCCTAAAACAGAATCCTGATCAGATCTAAGCAAAGCCCTAAAGCAAAAGAAATCAATCCCAGTCTTCAAGCTTCAAAACAAGCTTACCAAAGAAAGGGAGCTAAGTAGGCAGACTCATAGTGTCTTCCTCAGGAAAGCACTAGGAGGCTTATACTCAGGAATCATATCCTACGTGGCTCAACAACTGTGATCAGTTTACATTCCTCCTCAGGAGAAACTAAACTCACATGAAGGCTCCAACATCATTGGATACTTAAGAAATCCTAGATGAACTAAGGGAACTAAGTGAATAGACCCATAGGACCTTCCTCAGGAAAGTACTAGGAGGCTTCCACTTAGGAATCGTATCCCATGTGGCTCAACAACTGTGATCAGTTTACATTCCTCCTCAGGAGAAATTAAACTCACATGTTGGCTCCAACATCATTGGATACTTAAGAAATCCTAGATGAACTAATGGAACTAAGTGAACAAACCCATAGGACCTTCCTCAGGAAAGTACTAGGAGGCTTCCACTTAGGAATTGTATCCCATGTGGCTCAACAACTATGATCAGTTTACATTCCTCCTCAGGAGAAACTAAACTCACATGAAGGCTCCAACATCATTGGATACTTAAGAAAGAGGTGAGAAGAAAGAATGAAAGACCTCCATAGTGCCTTCCTCAGGAAAGTACCATGAATTTCCCTCAAACTTCAGGATCTCAAACCTCACAAACAGAGAACAAGCTCCAACCTCTGGGCCCTGATCTTGATCTTCAATCTCCTTCATCATGCTCCTTCAACAAGGTCTTCAAAACAAACTAAGCCCCACAACAAATTCCCAAAAATAAACCCCAGAGACAGACCAATAACCACAGAATAGTCAAAACAATCAGTCATATTCAGAAAATACCTAAAAATACTAAAGCAAGGGGGAAAAACCTAACACTTATTCACAAGGGTCTATAACACCTACCCATAACACCCCTATATGCCCATACCCAAAAATCAAGACAAAACTCTCAAAAGAAAATGAATTATTTCACCTATGCATAACCTAAACCCTAATTTGGATACCCTAATGCTAACCTAATTACACTAGTCAAATTTTACTCTAAGAATCATGAATTAAATCCTATGGGAAACTATGATTCAATATCTAACCACACCAAAAAGAATGAACCAAAAAGATTAAGGGAAGGTCCTAAAAGAAATTCTACAAAATTGAGTACAAAATTAAACCTATTTAAAAGCTATTTAAATGAAAAATATGCTAAAAATATTAAAAGAAAATAAAATGCGAATTTTATTTATTGATATTTTTCTAGACAAAATTATGAACATATAGAAAAAACAAGAATTAAAAAACAATGATTTTTGAATTTTATATGAATTATTGAAAATGCAAGAAAATATTAAAAGAAATTAAAAATGAGAAAATAAAATAGAAAGGGGAGGGGGTGCCAGAATGAATACGCCCTAGTTGTTATTATGATGGGCCCATAAACCGGGGGTGGGAATAGCACGCGCCTAAGCCCATTACGCTATCAGAATTTCAATTGAAAAATAAAAGAAAAAAAAACATGAGCGCGGTGTATTTAGCAAGAGTTTTAAGGAATTTCATTGGGCTTCACCAAAAGGGGGGTAGGGATAGTATCATGATCCCAGGCCCAGGTCAGGTCACTTAATTAAACGCGGAGTTTTGCTTCATGGTTTCCCTCCGTTTTTGAAATTAAATTGGAGCCGTTGGATGGGATGAAAGGGTCAAATAGATGGACTAATCCAATGGTCAGGGGTCATCGTCCCAAACGAGCCATCTAGGGTTTTCAGGATTCAGCTTCATGCACGAGTTTTCCATCCACTCGTTCTTCCTTGTTACTTGATGAAATTCAAAAAATCCAAAAGCAAAGATGATCCATTTCTTTCCAAGAACACGATGGTATCTATAGTTTTCATTAAAACCTCGTATATCTCTCTAACAGAACGCACAAACACTAGGGTTTCAACATGTTCCTCTGAGATCAACCTTGCTAGAGCTTCAATCTAATGATATAAACTTGTTCTACATGTTACCCTCATCATTCTATGCTATCACATGATCATTAAAACTCAATACACAGCTTGCTCTTGATCTTTAAAGAAATGAGGACCTGCCATGAAACTCCATGAAACTCTCTCAAATCTTCAGAAATTGGTCATCTACCATGCCTTAACAACCCTATACCCAAGAATCTAGCAGAATGCACATAAATAAGGATCTATGGTGAAAGTTTCAAACCTGTCAAGTGGTTATGGCAGGTGCAGTTAGGGATGGCTTCAAGTCTTGTAATTGGTGCCAAACACTCCTCTAATGGTGGAGATGATTCTGTTTGCAATGGTTTTGATGGAGAAAGCTTGTAGATGAAGAAATGGAATCTTGCTTGATTTTGAAGAAACTTTGAAATCCACTTCTCTCCCTCACTCTTCACCAATGAATTCACCAACCTTGACCAACCCTGATCTCATGGTGATTCACTCTTTAAATAACAATCAAAAGAACCTTCTAGAATCATCTAGAATCCTCTAGGAAAAGCTTTGAAAATCTCCTTTGGTGATACTTTGTCCATCTCATATCTCATGTGCCAAGCCTTTGAATTTGTGTCAAAATATCCTCTTGTGAGATATTGAGAAGGAATGTGTGAAAAAACAAGCTTAGTTTTGCCTTGTGTGGAGTTTTGTCAAGTTGCCTTAATATGCAAGAAACAAAATTACAAAGCAACCTCCATTTTAAGACCACTAATCAAAAATCTATTTAAACCATTGTTTTTAAAATGATGTTTGGATTCAAAATGACATATTGGATGACCTATTTTGGATTTGTACATCTCCCAAACCAATTTCCAACTTGGATCCATTTAACTTATAAGACATTTTTAGGTCATTTTCAACCATTCTTGCAAATCCTTGCTACAAGCTTTTCCAACAAATCATGACCACTTTTCTAGGCTTAAAATGTCATTTTGAACAACTTTGATGTTTTGAGTTTTTTCATTTGAGGCTTGGAAATAGGAGATATGGCATTTGCTTAAAATGACCTATAATCACCAAATGACCAAAATACCCCTGTCTTGTTCAAATCATAAGTTGAGTTCTACAAATCCTATCAAGGACTTCTAGTACTCTCTAGAAAGCTAATAATATTCTCTTCAACATTCATGTTGACCAAGAGATCATAGGAATCATCCTACTAGGGAAAAAGTTGTCTGCAAGTTGGGTGACTTTCAAGGACCCAGATTCACACACCTCAGATGACCTGTAATTTGTCAAAACCATAACTTGAGCTCTGCACATCCTATCAAGGACTTCTACCACTCAAATTAAAGCTAAGAACAATATCTACAACATTCATGTTGTGGGGAAGATGAGATATCAACCACATCTTGAGCTAAAACTGCCTGGAAGATAGGGATCAAACTAGGGTTTTTTCACTGTCCATCCTTAGAAACCCTAACTTAAAACTTCTCAAACTCCTCAATCATGATGAGTTGGTCTAGGAATCATCTTTATAACATCTCCATACATCATTCCATGATCTCATGGCCCTTGGATTAGGTCTCAACCTTCTCCAAATCTTCAGTTGACCTAGGGTTGACCCAGACAAAACCCTAATTCTACCATTCATAGTTGGATCTTCTGAATTCTTGCATAATGACCTCTCTGGGCTTCATGATGGCTTTCAAGACATCTCCTAGGCTTTCTCAAAGCTTCAAGTTCATTCTCAAAGTCTCAGAATCATCTGAGGAGCACCCACAACTCTCAAGCTATGAAGCACACAACCTTGGTTTCAACCAATTCCTCTGAGGATCTTTTGAGCTTTCTGATGAAGGTATCAACCTTCAAACACTTAATGGGTGAATACATGTTGGTCAAATTTTGGGGTGCAACAGCAAGGTCCCCTGTGAAGGCCTCATCCCTCCTTTGGTAGGATGTGTGGCTCTTTACCAGTTGGTAGAACCTTTAAGGGTCCCTTTCTTTGATGATGGAGTGCTTAGTGGTGACCTTTGATCTTCACTCTGTTGTCAATCATCCAAATCTTGCTCTTGTTAGATGAATCTTTCTCCCTTGCTAGAGGATAGAGTTCCTTTCTTGAAGAATATTGGAGGCTAGAAGTTGATACTTCTCTGTATTTGAAGACTGCCATTGAAGCTGAAGCTTGTAGATCAGGAAGAACAGAGTGATACTTGTGAGGAAGAAGGAGCCGAGGCTTGAAAAAGAAGGATAAACTGATACTTATGTTGATGTGTGGGAAGCTTGAGGAATCAAGTTGATACTTGCTATTGAAGATGATAGCTTTGAAGAGCAGTTGCAGGACTGAACTGATGTCAGAGGAGCTTTGCTGTGAAGTTGTGGGAGTTGTTGATCTGCTTCCTTTTCCTGTCTGTTTTCTTTCTGTGCAACTATATTGATGTGACTTGTTTGATTTGCTTGATGTATTAGAATAAGTTCATACTTAGATTGTGTTAATTTAGGAGCATGATTGCACTAGAGGTTGAGTTGCTCCCTCTGCTTGTATTGTTACTGTGTGGCTTTGCTTGCGGGTATTCGGTAGAGCCCTGCTCCCTTGCCTATGTGGTTTGTTATTTGCTTGATGGCATTTTACTTCCTGTATGATTGCAGTTACTGTATTTTTGCTTGGTAGCATGTTATTTCTTCCTGTATGATTGCAGTTATTCATATCTGGCTTGAGGTCGAGACGAGCTTGTGGAGGCTGATGCCCCACACACATTTCCCCCCTCACTTGCATTGCATGCATTTTACAGTCGTTTACTGTTTACTGTTTAAGCTGATGCTTTATCTGTTCCTGTATCATTGACATGATCCCCTAGGAATCTCACTTCCTTTGATAAGGAAGTGATGATTAGAACTTTAGGTTGAAACCTGTGCATGATAACTTCTAGGAGTTCCCTGTTTCAAACTTCAACCATAGGATGAATCCTTGGCATGACAACATCAGGACTTGATAGTCTCCCCTTAGTTGAACTTGTTCGTTCTCTTCTCATCCCAAAACAAATTAAGATACAGTAATAAAGGTTAACTGACGTCGTACGTTACGAGCCTTAAGCCATCTGAGAAAGGGTTGTTGGAGAGTTTCTTTTCAACAGTCTAGATGTTTAGTATGGCACCCTTTGGGTGACATACGACGCATTCACTCTCAGGTCATAGTCTCTAGTGCGATATTAGTTGCAAACATCCATAAAAAACAGTTCTTCCGTAAAAGACAGAAAACAAACTTCAAACCTTTTTGCCCCGTGGGCCCATGATTCAAAGGAAAGCTTTTCTGAAGAAAAGAGTGTCGTTAACTCCTAGTTCTACCACAAAAGGTAACGCCTAAGTCTCCAAGGGTCGAGCCGCGTACACCAAACTGCTGGAACTGTTTGTTAACCCTACTCGATAAAACAGATGAATCTAAACCTATAAGCCGTATTATCCCGAACTACGTAAGCTCTGATCTCTCATACCTGTTGAGAGTACGTAGGCACAATACTGATGTATTGGCGAGCCACCTTCCCCGTAACCCGTAGTTAGCCGAACTACGTTGACTATGATTTCTCATTCTCTGATGAGAATACGTAGGCATAAAGCGCGACGCTTTGCCGAGTCATTTTCTTTTCTTTTTAAGCCAACCTTGATAGGTAGATAGTAAAACCAACTCGTCAGATAAACACAAACAAGCGTGGATCCCATCGAGTACGATGGACGTGAGGGGTGCTAATACCTTCCCCTTGCGTAACCGACTCCCGAACCCAGTATATAATAAAAAAAAAGAGGTGGAATCTTAAGGTCAAAAATTAGGGTGCGACAGATACAATGTAACAAGCCAACTGCTATGGCTTGACATCCCCCCCCCCCCCCAAACTTCAAGTATTTTCTGGCAGTATTGTTTTAGATGTTCATAGGTGATTGATCCAACTTGCACTAAACTCTTGACAGGATGAGTTTGTATTATTTAATGTTGTGGCCTTGCTGTTTTGGATTGTGTTCACATCATGTTCATAATTGGTAACTCATATCATTTTCTTGTTCAAGACTATTGTTGAGTGAAATTCTTGTTAGAACTCCCTCAATATCATATCACAAGTTTTCTTAAACCCTTGTTTAATCTTAATTGCATCAGTTTTAATCATTGACTCCAAAAATGCATTCCAAGCATCTCAAAAACTCGTAATTGCAAGAACCTTCGAATTTTACTGTATGAACATCATTTCACAAAATGGTTGATACCATATTCTTCCCTGTGAAAAAACAAGTATGTTTGACTTTTATTTTGTTAAAATTGGTTAAGAATTGGTGAGATTGGAATCAAACCGTTTTTGAGTTTTCAACTTTACATGTCTTACAAATACCCAGAAATCACGCCTTCTTAGGTATATGTTCAACTGGGGTGGCTTTATACAATGGATGTATCGCCACCCCAGTGGTTATTTGCCATGCCTTAAGTACTTGCCACGCCCAATGACACAGGTTCGACCCTCAGTGAGGGCAGCTTTGCATATTTTCATGATTTTTTCCTTGTTTGTGCATTTAAACTTGCCCTTTCCATATTCATTCACATGCGTGAAGTAGTTGTGTTGGCTAAGTTTTGTGTCCGTGACCCCAAGGTCTTGGGTTCAAGCCTTGGGTGAGACTCTTCTTTTCTTTTAGCATTTAATTCATTTGATTTTATTTAATTGTCATTAAATTTCAAAATTCCATAACTCCTTAATTTTTTTTATCATTTTTAAATGATTCTTTTTTCTAAATTCTTGTATTAGTAAATACTGTCATACAATGCTTAAAGAATTCTAAAATCATTATTTTAGAAACACTTTGTATTATGGGGAATTTGCGTTTCGTTTTAGGGTTTTCACCCTCTTACTTTTCCTCTCTCATTTCCAACTTTAATTTCATTATCTTTTGAGTTTTATTTTAAAGTTATGATTTTGGCTTGTTAGCATCCTTGTGTACTTGAGTTTGACTTAAAATCCTTGCTTGTAAGCCTTTGTGTTTAATCATCATTAAAACTTGAAAGTTTTCTCCCATAAAGTTTTGAACTTCTCACTTACATTTGTTGTGACATTGTTTGTTTAGGCCTGATGTTTGTAAGTATACATGTCATCTTGTAAGCCCTAGGAAACCTCATCTTTGTTAAGATACATCTTTATCTTTTTTAAGATCCCCTTCCATCTTTGTTAAGATGTACCCCTTTCTTTGTTAAGATATGCTTTGGTTTTTACCTTTCATCAAGTCTTGAAAGAACTTACCCCCCCCCCCCTCATTGATATCGTAATATCTTGATGTTTATTTTGGTCGTAACCATTTATCTTGATTGAAATCATTGATATCGTAATATCTTAATGTTTGCTTTGGTCGTAACCATTTATCTTGATTGAAATTGTTGATATTGTAATATCTTAATGTTTGTTTTGGTTGTGACCATTTATCTTGATTGTAATCATTGCATTGATATTGTAATATGCTTGCTTGTTCTTGGTTGTAACAATATCTCTTGTACTCATTGTGATTGAATGATTATTGCTTTGTTAAGTTATTCCCCAAGTGATGGAACTCTTTAGTTCCCATCCAAGTTGCCTCATCTTTTCCCTCCCAAAGGAAAGTCTCTCTATTGACCCTTGGGTCATAGATAGCTCATTAACCTCATAGGCCTGGATAAAACCTTCTCCCTCTTTTGGTCTAGAAAGAACCAATTGATCCTTATTCCTCGATTTTTCCCGAACTACGACCGCTCTGATTTCTCATTGGATAATGAGAATACGTAGGCACAAGATGCGATATCTTGACTAGCAACCTTCCCTTTGGTTTGGATAGAACCAATCAACCTTCCTTTTGGTCTGGATAGAACCAATTGGACTTACCCTTTAGGTCTGGATAGAGCCTTTTCCCACTTCTGGTCTGGATAGAACCAATTGGTCTTACAACGTAGAATTAGGTAGAGTTTGGTCAACTCTATGTAAGAATCATGGAAATGATTACTTACACCCCTTTCTTGAGTGTACAATGTAGATCTAGAGAGTTTAGATAAACTCTACACAAGCATGGATATGTTTGTTCCCCTTGGAAACTTGATCATAGCCAAGTGTTCTTCATCCCTAGTGAGGTGAACTACGATTGCTCTGATTCTATCCTAGTTAGGATACGTAGGCAGAGGACGTGACGTCTTTGCGAGCAAACTTAGAAATTATCCCACTTTTACAAGTATTAGCATGCAAACAAACAAAAGGTTCCTGTAGAGTACTACAGATGTTTAGCATGCAAACATCTATTTTACACCTTTTACCCAATCCCAATCCATAGCAAACATTTTACAAGTATTAGCATGCAAACAAACAAAAGGTTCCTGTAGAGTACTACAGATGTTTAGGATGTGAAATACCTACCCTAGGCATAACCAACCCTCGATCCCCAAATCTCTTAGCGTTGTTGTTACATCGCGAAAAGGGTTTTTCTTTCTTTAGACCTTTCCTTTGGATAAATTAAATACCGATTGTGAACTTAAGAATTAAGATTCAAGTTAATCAATAGCTTGGCATCACGATTCTCACCGCAACAAAAATGGCGACTTCACTGGGGAATACAACTTAAACTTGAGGGTTTAGCCTATTTTGTTTGATTGTATGCTATATTTGTGAATATTTGCTTAACATGTTTATTTGTAAATATATTTGTTTATATTGTGGACATTGGGTGCCTTGAGTGGTGAGATAAATCCTAACCCAGATTTGAGTGACACATGAGATAAGATTGTGATATGATCAATAGTTGGGCTATTGGGAGTAGTCTCAATATGTCTGACATATGATGTAATCACGCTCAGTGGAGACTCTTTGAGATGGTTAGTAATGCATGAGTAGTCGTGTATTCACTAATTGTTTTAATATGAGTCTGCGAAGCTGAGAACTTTTAGTGACACTTTTACCCCACTTGGCTTTTTTAGGACGTAGCGCGGAAACTGTTAGGGAGTAGTCCCTCAAAACTTGTCACACGATGCTACACTCAAACGAGTTTATCTTGAGAATATTGTTGACTCACATGAGTAGTCGCGTTAGTTGGCAATATCCGAAGGATTTACTATGACTTTGGGAACTCTGTTAGAACCCGTTTGGCAGGTACAAACATCTCATAGTATAAATCCTTGGGGATGGGTAGACCTTTGACTCCATGCTTTAACCTTGAGCCTAGGAAGTCTTTGTGCGTGCATATGCATTGTATTTGTGAATACTTATCTTTGTGCGTGCATATGCATTGTATTTGTGAATACTTATCTTTGTGTGTGCATATGGATTGTATTGGTGAATACTTGCCTTTGTGTTGGGTGTGCATCATCCCATCATCTCACAATGCGCATATCATGTCGCAACTGGTTTTGTAAAGCTCAATTGTTTTCTGGTATTTTTAAAAAATTTGTAACTTTTCCCAACGATTAATGAAACGAGGGTTTGATCTAATCAATCTTCTGAGTTTTGTAAAACCAGTTGCATTTTTTTGCATTTGCATCAGTATTTTACATATCTGTCGCTACTGCGAAAATCGGCGCCGGCTGACAGAAGAGTCGCCACCGTGCGTTATTTATCCCAACGGAGGGAAAGGAAACGCTCGAAGTAAACCTCGCAAAAAACGGGGAAAAGGTATGGTCATCGCAACCAAAACCTGGGTTCGGGAGTCGGTTACGCAAGGGGAAGGTATTAGCACCCCTCACGTCCGTCGTACTCGACGGGATCCACGCTTGCTTGGGTTGTCTAAAGGATGCAAAACAATCTATCTACGGCTGCTAAATCTAAACGGAAGGGAATTGACTCGATAGAGCGTCGCACTCTATGCCTACGTATTCTCAAGAGAGAAAGTCAGAGTCAACGTAGTTCGGGACTACAGGAAAATTGGCTCGCCAAGACCTCGCGTCTTGTGCCTACGTACTTCCACACTGCATGGAAGATCAGAGCTTTACGTAGTTCAGACTAACTACGGCTAAACAAAACATTCTCACACAACAGTGAGAAAAACAACTGGTTTCACAGGGTCGGGAACCTATGGGCAAAACTATGGTTTGGTCTCAAATGCACTAGGGCAAGAGAGAAAAAGGGTTACAATTAGTCGTCAGCGGGAAAGTCTCGATCGCACAGCCGCAAGAGAACAGAAAGTCAGTTGTTAGTGTGCTCGCTAGGATATCGCATCCTATGCCTACATATTCTCGTCTGGTACGAGAAATCAGAGCAGCTGTAGTTCGGCTACTTCGGGACCACAGCTCAAATCTCGTTTTATTAATCTCCTGAAAAATGATTACAACGATTGAATACTGAAAAATAAATCTCCTAGGAAATACTATCCTATTCTATCCTAAAAAATCGAATGGAAAAGAGTCCCCTAACAAGTGGGCTTCTAAACTATCTCTAAAAAGAAAATAAACTCTATGAAAATATATCCTAAAAGAAAATGTACTTAAAAAAATATTAAGTCTATACTAATATTTTTTCTCTATTTTTCTCTTTTCACTATTTTTTCAAATATTTTCCAATATCTCTTTCACTATTTTTCTCCATTTCTTTCTCACTATTTTTTCATATTTTTTTCTATATTTTTCTCCATTCTTTCATATTTTTCTAATGTTTCTTTTCCACTTTTCTTTATTCCTTTTTTCTCTTTCTTTTTCTTGCTATTTCCTTTTTCTTTCAATATTCTTTTATTGAATATTTCTTTTTCTTTTCTTTTCTTTTTCTATTTTAATACTTTCTTTTTTGGTAACAAATATAACAAACTCTAAAAGAATTAAAAAAAAAAAGAAGAAAGAAAATAAGGGGCTGGGGGTATAGTTGTTACAAGGGGATTAAGCAGAAAATAAAAATAACAAACTGGGCCCAGCCCAGCTGCTTGCTGTAGAATCCGGAGGGGGGGTGCAACATTGAAACCCAGGGTAGCCAGCAGCAAAAACTCGTATTTGGGCCCAGCCCATTCACAGCCAAAAACGAGGGGGTGAGGAACCAAAAATGGAGGGCGTAAATCAAAAAAACGTTGGGCTTAGAGGCCCAAATCTCCCTGAGTCCACTATCTTCCTTCACTCTCATTCCACCTGAGAAAACCCTAATTCACTAACCCTTCCTCGCCGCCGTTCTCCTCCCTGAGCTCTCTCCGTTCAACATCCCTGAACTCCTTCTCACCCAAAACCAAACAGCCCTTCTTCAATTTTCTTCGTTCAACCACTTCTTGAAGACGAACTATGGTGTTGATTGGCGTTGAAGATCTGTGTGGATCTCGAGGATTTTGGAAGTTCGCTGATGAAGACCTACGAACAACTGGAACCATCTTGAGCAATATCGACGAAGAACCTCACCACGATGAAGATCCGTTGCTGCATGTGGGTACGACCTTCTCCGGAACAACCAATGAACTCGATAGAATTCCTGATGAAGATTAATGAATATTCTTCAGGTTTTCTGGGCATTTACCGGCGATGTTGAACGCGATTGAAGTTGTGGTTGAATCTGGAAACACTTGTTGTGGAGTTCTGGAGGTTTCTCTGAAGATTATTCTTGTGTTGTTGATGAATTCTGAAGTTTGTTGATGATGATGAAATTTGAGGGAGCTTTTCTGGAAACGGACGAGTGTTGATGAAGAACACGTATGGTTGATGAAGGTTGTTGGAGGTCACGAAGATCAAAGACAAACATCTTCATCTGCTTGGAAGAGCGTTTGGAGATTGGAGTGTGTTCTTGATCTGGGTTTGAACGAAGTTGATCATTGAGGATTCTGAGGATGAACGTTGAAGATGATGATGGAGATCGGAAACTGGAAATTTCTGGGTTTTAGGTGATGAAGGTTAGAGGAGGTTATGGAGGTTTCTGGGATTTTGGGCGTTTCTGGGGAGATTCACGGCGGCCGGAGTACATGTACGGTGGTTGGATGAGAGGAAGATGGAGGTAGGAGATGAAGATGCTTGGAATCTGGAATTTTCTGTGACTCCGGTGAGGTATGCGGTGTTCGCCGGCCATGCAGGCCGGCCGGTGAAGGAAGACGGTGGGCGTTGTGGTGCGTACGCGTGTCAGTGATGGTGGAGGGGAGAGATGCATGCACGCCACGTGGCGTAGGCGTGGCAGAGATAGTGGGACTCTGAGGGGATGGCGTGGCGTGAGGTGAGGGAAAAACGTGGGTCCATCCTCGAGTTAACACGTGGAACCTGGCATTTATACCACTGAAAAAATCTGGAACCTTCTAGAAGCCTCTGGAGAAAACTGGAAACTGCTGGACATTTTTCTGGACTTTTCCTTGAACTGATTTGGACTTTGCATTGAACTTGGGCCTGCGAATCTGAACTATGAGGCCCACTACGAAAATGAAACAAAAACACCCAAAAACAATCTGAATAATTCAAAAAATGATTAAACTAATTGATTAAAACTAAAGTAATTAATCCTAATTAACTAAGACCTAATTAATCTAAAAGTCAATTAAATTCTACAAAATTCCTATAATATCTAATAACAACTATTAAAAGAAAAAATCTATATTATTTATATCTAACATATTCTAAAAAATATTAAAACCTATTACCAATATATCTAAAAAATATACTCAAAAATCAATTGATATTAATACTCTATATTAATCTAAAAATGATTAAAATCTACCTAATATGCTCTAAAAAGAAATCACAATTATTAAAAATATTAAAACCTACTAATATTCTATAAAATGCTAAAAATAATTTAAATCTATTTAAAAAAGAATTAAAACTATTAAAAATCCTATTAAACCCTAAAAATGATTAAAAATCTATTTAAACCCTAAAAAATGGCCAATAAAATCCAGAAAAATCACAATAATTCCCAGAGGAACAAAAATAAGCACCGAACGACACATAATACCGCGAGAGTGCAACAAAATAGCCGGTAAAAAATAAACGGGCACCGAAATATCCCAAAAATACGATTCTACCTATCTAAACTGATTAAAAAAGACACCTGAGATGCGAGACGAGAGTTGTGATCCCTGATAAAATCAAAACAAATGAAAAAATGCATTGTATGCAATATGCAGATGCGAATGCGATTATGCGTCGAAACCTCGAGCCAGATACGAGACCCGGTTGGTCAAATTTTGGGGTGCAACAGCTGCCCCTATTCAAGCGACTTGAACCTGATTGGGTGAGAAGCGAACGGCTCTCAGCCAATCAAGGTGCGAGACGGTTGAATACCGGTAAACCCGAAAATTTGCCAACTGCTCAACTTGTGATACTGGAATAATAGCTGCACGACAACTATCTGGAGAAATACTGATCTGACATCGCCGTTAGTCATCCACATTAACTTCTTCTGATATTGCCTTCAGACAACCACAACACCCCGCATCGCCGTTGGAAGACTAAAGCTGACAAAAATACCCCGCATCGCCGCTGGAGAACTAAAGGATCTGCATCACCTAACATCGCCGTCAGAAGACTGGATCAACTTATCATGCCCAACATCGCCGCTGGAAAACTGAATCTGACATCGCCGTCGGAAACAAACATCGCTCTGAGAGACACTCGACATCGCCGTCGTACAAACATCATCTCTGCTGGGGATTTAAAGAGTCTGATCTCGCCGTCGAACAAATCCAACATCGCCGCTGGACAAATGATGATCTGACCTCGCCGTCAAATCCAAACGTTCAACCTCGCCGTCGAACACAAACCCGGTCCGGGAATCCGAAGTATACATCTCAAAGGTACAAAACCTGATCTTGGGATGGAAACAAACACTTCCAACGGTACACATCCTAACATTGGAGGCAAACATATCCAAAGGTACGAAACCTGAGCTTGGAATCAAACATATCCAAAGGTACGAGACCTGAGCTTGGAATCAAACATATCCAAAGGTACGAAACCTGAGCTTGGAATCAAACATATCCAAAGGTACGAAACCTGAGCTTGGAATCAAACATGTCCAAAGGTACGAAACCTGAGCTTGGAATCAAACATATCCAAAGGTACGAAACCTGAGCTTGGAATCAAACATATCCAAAGGTACGAAACCTGAGCTTGGAATCAAACATATCCAAAGGTACGAAACCTGAGCTTGGAATCAAACATATCCAAAGGTACGAAACCTGAGCTTGGAATCAAACATACACGCTGCTAAGGGCTTCAAGAATCATCTTGAACAAACAAATTCGTCGGGCACCTTCAAGAATCATCCTGAACTGATAACCTTTCTGGAGACTTTTATTCTGCTGGGTATTCCAGGAATCTTCCTGGGCAACTCTTGCTGGGGACGCCATTGGGGAGCTCAAGCATCATACTAGGCGAACAACTCGGGAAGCTGTGCTGAGGTCTTAAGAATCATCTTAAGCAAACGACTCTGCTGAGGAATTCAAGAATCGTCTTGAACTGAAGACTTCGCTGGGGATCTCAAAAATCATCTTGAGCGAGCGACTGTGGGAATTACACCGGGGTCTTAAGAATCATCTTAAGAAAGCGACCTTGTTGGAGAGAATACCAGGAATCATCCTGAGCAACTGGTCTTTTGGTGGAACACCTGTAAAACAAGAATGGTAGTAACCTAGATTATGCTTATGATGCGTATGCTTCTGCGCCATGCCCCACACGGTGGGAATGCTATGCGCTTATGCTAAATGCTATGCTGTGTTAGATGCTATGCAGTCATGCACAATGATGCGATCCCGTCCGCAAAATAAATGCTGGGGGGAGGAAACCCTTTTGTCAAGGAGAAAGAACTACTCAGACAGAGGAATCATCCTGCTGAGGAGAACGTGGACACGCCAATATCAATCAGGCTCTGTCTGGGGAACTGATCTTCCGCGGACTGCTGCATGGAAAACAACTTCAGCTGATTTCTGCAGGGGACGAAGCTCTTCGAGAAACTAGACTTGCTGATATCCATCGCAAGAATAGACTGTGTGGCCGTCTCGGCTAACTCTTCTGGGGATGACCACTCTGTGGGGAAACAACTTCAGCTGCTCAACACTCCACTGGGGAAGAGGGAATCATCCGACTTCGGGAGAGAATACGACTCTGGTGGGGAATTTCAATTCCGCTGGAGACTTCAGTCTGGCACCATCAGTTACTGCATCCATCAGCGTATGAATAACTTCCTGCGAAACCTGCACTTGTGACCCGGTGCTGGGGAAAGAATCCTGCTTCGGTGACTTTACTGGGGAAAGAAAACAACTCTGCTTGGGGATGCTTCCTTCAAACCATTGACAACTGATTGTACTCTGCGGGGATTGACCCAAACTGAGGTTGATTGCGCGCGGCACACTGCTGGAAATGCCCCTACTATCAAGGATATCAATCTTAATCTGCTGAGGATACTCCTGATCCTACTCTGATACGGGGTAAAATACGATCTCGACTCTTCCGGGGATAATAAGCAACTTTCATCCGCTGAAGAGTGGCAATTCTGATTTAACAACATCCACAAGGAATTCCAACATTACTCGGAGCGCTGGCCTCCGTCGAGCTTCGTATCGGGGAACATGACAACATGCGGGTCATTGGGAAATACTGTGTCAGATACCTTTAGGTTTTTTTTGTTTTTCTGGTTTAGGGTAAACATGGACTATGTACACAGTGGGAGATATAAGAAATACTAGACGAGAACTAGCATTTAGGGTGGACTACCAGACGAGAACTGATAGGAAAATTGAACGAATTGATTTTTGTTTTGGACATCAGACGGGGCTGACCGGATAACAGACTGAGGTGTAGACAACCAGGCGAGAACTGGCTGAAAGCTGACGTACACTAGACGAGAACTAGTATAACACACAGGTTAAACACACGATGACCAGGCGAGAACTGGTTACGCAACGACATGTACCAGACGAGAACTGATACAACACTTGAAGAAACGGCGACCAGACGAGAACTGGTTACAATAAACTGCACCAGGCGGGAACTGATGCTTACGGAAGGGTGGGCCAGACGAGAACTGGTTACCGGTTTGCCAGGCGAGAACTGGACTTTGGAAGCGACTGGTTACCGACACGCAACAGGTTTAAACTGCAGGATAATGATCCAACGACAGCAAGGCCCTTCCCGGAAGTTAAGGTTTTTGATAAGGGTATTGACATGATTCCCCGATACTCAACTCCGGCTGGGGATAAACAAACTGGTTTGAACAACTTGCCCCAGTACACTCAGCTGGGGAGAGAAGACTGGCTTGAACACCTTGCCCCAGTACAATGCAACTTGCCCCAATCTAACTCTTGGGAATACCTGCTCTGAACAGCTTGCTACGAGAAGACTTCGAGACTACTTGCCCCGACATCTGCACGACAAAGGAATTCAATCTCCAATTAAACACCTAACAACCCAGTTGATTTCAACATTCTCTGCGATGACTTGCCCCTGAATGAGCGTTCTAGCGACTTAACCCGATCTGATTATCCACTGGAAGTATCTGCTTTCAAATATCCGCATTCTGCCTAATTGCCCCTGATTGGCTCCCGAGAAGACTCACTTCTGATCAACTGCTTCTCAAACAACTGCCCCTAATCAACTGAAGCTTCGGGCCTTGTCCTCAGACTAACCGATTCCGAACTTACTGGAAGATAATGCCCCTGATTCATACAACATTCACCATTCTGGTTCAGACTACTGAATTACTCAGTCCTGCTTGATTATTCCCTGGAATTTCTTTCATGCCAACTACTAACCTGCAATTAAAACTGTCTATTCACGAATGGTAATCTTAATGCAGTGGTTATGCAGATTTTGAAAAAAAAAATTTGAGCTGTCACTCATTTACATGCATATGATTGTGAGTGACGAATGAACCAAAGTTCAAACGCAGTGCTTACATGGTCAGTGAAAAATGCAATAAGGATGTGACTAGCAAGTCAAGAAGGAGTCAGGTTACTCAACCTTATTGTAATGCGCTTCAGACTAACCTTACCTCAATTAGGTCTTTTAAGGGTTGTATCGTGGTCGGGTTCACGGTTCGTGAAACAAAGGAGATTTGGATCAAATTTTGATTCGTACCCACCCCTTCTACGTGATGATCTCCGATCCTAAGGTTCAGTTAACCTGGCACAAGCGCTCGCCTCTCCGAGAGGTATGTTGAATGGTAAGACCCACAGTTAAGGAATTCACAAGCTTTTCTTCCAGAGTGATAGTTACTCCTTCTTCGCTTTCGGTGTCTGTGTACACGACTTTGTAATTTGCTGGGGAAAAATTTCTTTTTAATCCCTCTTTTTCGTTCTTTTGATTCCCTAACTTTTGCCTGGACTGACTCCTTTTGAGTTCTTTTCAATTTTTTCTTTTTGAAGTCCAGCGGGATGCCCTGATTTTTGCCTAAGTACTAGCTTTCTAGCTTTTTCTTTCTTTTTACTTAGCGGGCTTTCTTTCTTTCTTTCTTTTGGAACAAAGTCGTGTGACACTGGTTGTCTTGATTGCTCCGAAAGGATTGTAACTGTCTCACTCCTGATTGGTGAGATTTGACCTTTTGAAAGGTATAAACTGGTTGGTCCTCGAAAGACAACACTCCTCTGGAAGACTTGAACGCTCAGTCAAGCTAACTGACAACTACCCTGCCCCGGGTTAAGACGTAAGGGTTTGAAAGTCCGAAAAAACTTCTACTTCTTGGCTCGAAGTGGTTAACAAGGGACTAACTCCTTATATCTCCAGTGTTTAGGGGACTTTGAAACAATGCCTTGTACGTCATCGGTAAGGTCTTATCTGAAAGCATACGATCATCGGTTATGAGTTTCAGTTTCATCATCCTCCCTCCAATCTTTGCTAGTTACAGGGATAAAGTGGAGTGAATAAAAAATGCAAGTGTCAGTGCAATGCAGTAAATGAGCGACAACGACATGATTAATTCAGAAAAATGCATAGTCACTTTATTATTATCACCATTCGAAACATACAACGTTTAAAAGCAGGTAGTAACTAACAGAAAAGAAACTACAAATGCAAATGGTATAAAAGGTCTGAGGACTGCCAATGCTGAGGCGCCTGCCTGTCTGAACCACTGGCTTCTTTGCTGGGGAATACCTTCCGAGTCTACGAGCTTAGACAGCTGAGGGGTTGGGATGAACAAACAGAAACCCTTCTCGAAAGGAAATGCGATCCTGATCAATCAACTGCTGTACCTTCGCCTGAAATGCTTTACAATCTTCCGTCGAATGCCCTGGGGAGCCACCATGATAACCACACTGAGCGTGGGGATTGTACCCAGGAGGGTAAGGTTCTGGAACGGGCTTGAGAGCTTTTGGTTCCACCAAAGAATTTTGAATCAAACGCGGAAGAATCTGGCTATACGGCACAGGTACTGGATGGAAAGGAGCGTTCCTTCGTTCCAAGTTGTTACGAGGTCGGTTCTGATTCTGACGCTGATTCTGATAACCTCGGCCATGGGCTCGTGGACTTGCAAGAGGAGCGACATAAGGTTCCTGGTAGGGTGCCCCAGGCACGGCTGTCTGTCCAGAATAACGAGACACAGAAGATACTGACCGCTGAGAAGACGGAGAACCAACAGATTTCACCGATTCGACTTGAGGATATCCAACATCTGTCAGGACCACATTGATCATAGTTTCATCTTCAGATTGAGAGCCATAGAGAGATTCAGTTTCACTGGCCTGACCTTTTGAAACATTCGGGATTCTTCCAGTCTTTACACCATACTCGATGCGCTCTCCCGTCCTTACCAACTCAGAGAAATTTGGTGCGGTTCCAAGCATTCTTTCGAAGTACGGGCTCTGCAAGGAGTTTACGAACATGCCTTTCAGCTCTTGGTCCAGGAGCGGTGGTTGCACTCTACCAGCAAATTCTCTCCATCTCTGAACATACTTTCTGAAAGATTCATTGTTCCCTTGAGACAATTCTTGCAGTTGCACGCGAGTAGGAGCTTCGTCAAGATTATAGTCGTACTGCTTCAGAAAGGCATTGGCTAAGTCCATCCATGATCGGATCTGATCACGCTCTAACTGCATATACCAACTCAGAGGTGCCCTAGTCAGACTATCTTGAAAGCAATGAATCATCAGCTTGTCGTTGTGCACAAACGAAGTCATTCTTCGGCAGAACATCACCAAATGTTGCTTCGGGCAACTATCTCCTTTGTACCTCGGCATTCTGAACTTCGGAGGTAACACTAGGCCAGGAACCAGACACATATCTGCAGCACTAGGAGTAACAGCGTCTTTACCTTTCAAGGCTTTGAATCTCTCATCTAATGCACGAAACCTTTCAGCATACACGGGAGCTAATGGGTCTTCATTCTTTGCTGTCGGGACCTCTTTTCGGGGCTTTGGCACAGGGAAGGCAAAACCCTGGTAGTCTGAGACATCAACAGAAGGAGAACGTTCACCTTGGACAACAAACTGCTCACGCAGACCTTGGTCTTCAACAGATGGTTGCACAAGCTGAGCTGCAGTAAGGTTGTTTACTTGCGGAAAGTCTTCGTCGTGCGGAGATCCATACAGAGGATTGGACGTCACGGTGAAACCTGACAAGGTATCAACAAACTGGAAGCTGCTCTCTGACATAGCTACCAACAACTGTCAGCTGACTTCACTGCTTGACTCTGATCAAATCTGCCTTAAATCTGCTTCAACCCCTTGGTCGTCTTCAACACTCACCTTCAGAATCAAAATAATGGCTGGATAAGAGCTCTGAATAACTGGCGAATGGTATGCAATATGATGCGAAGATGCCTATGCAAATGCAATGCAATGCAACAAACACGGGATCACAGCCCCCACACAATCTAAATACTGCTGCACTGCTGACGGAGTACAGTTGCTCTGAAGAGAAGACCAGAATAACGGGTAGGTTGGAAGTCAAGTTTCCTGCACAAAAAACCCCCCCACTCACAGGTGTGGACCTATATCTGACAAGGTACGGCATCCTATGCGGTCGTCAGCGTCACAGACTTTCAGAACTGACGATACGATTCCCAGAAGGAGTGGCATCATCGAGTCCTGAAGAGGCCTCACTTAGCTAACTTCCAAATGATCGGTTCCCAGAGTCGACAATCCTCACGTCTGGACTCCCCTCAGATCCTCAGGACCGGAAAGGAGCACCTCTGCGAGAACCTCGTCTGAGCGCAGATTTTCGTAGGGAACTGTGCCTGCTCAGCAGACAGGTTCGTCTACTACTTCTCCGCAACTATATCTAGGTGCATTCTCAAGCCCAGGTCCGGCTTCTCACTCAATCATAGAACACCCGTAACACCCCAACAGCAACAGATAATATCGATAAATAAGCCCCAAATAGACAAGCAAACAAGCGCTAGGATTGACTCCCTCTTAGGGGACGTTGAATCCCACAATTGACTCGCTTTCGGGACGTTTGATCCCTAGGAAACTATCAAGTCCCCAGCAGAGTCGCCAGCTGTCGCTACTGCGAAAATCGGCGCCGGCTGACAGAAGAGTCGCCACCGTGCGTTATCTATCCCAACGGAGGGAAAGGAAACGCTCGAAGTAAACCTCGCAAAAAACGGGGAAAAGGTATGGTCATCGCAACCAAAACCTGGGTTCGGGAGTCGGTTACGCAAGGGGAAGGTATTAGCACCCCTCACGTCCGTCGTACTCGACGGGATCCACGCTTGCTTGGGTTGTCTAAAGGATGCAAAACAATCTATCTACGGCTGCTAAATCTAAACGGAAGGGAATTGACTCGATAGAGCGTTGCACTCTATGCCTACGTATTCTCAAGAGAGAAAGTCAGAGTCAACGTAGTTCGGGACTACAGGAAAATTGGCTCGCCAAGACCTCGCGTCTTGTGCCTACGTACTTCCACACTGCATGGAAGATCATAGCTTTACGTAGTTCAGACTAACTACGGCTAAACAAAACATTCTCACACAACAGTGAGAAAAACAACTGGTTTCACAGGGTCGGGAACCTATGGGCAAAACTATGGTTTGGTCTCAAATGCACTAGGGCAAGAGAGAAAAAGGGTTACAATTAGTCGTCAGCGGGAAAGTCTCGATCGCACAGCCGCAAGAGAACAGAAAGTCAGTTGTTAGTGTGCTCGCTAGGATATCGCATCCTATGCCTACATATTCTCGTCTGGTACGAGAAATCAGAGCAGCTGTAGTTCGGCTACTTCGGGACCACAGCTCAAATCTCGTTTTATTAATCTCCTGAAAAATGATTACAACAATTGAATACTGAAAAATAAATCTCCTAGGAAATACTATCCTATTCTATCCTAAAAAATCGAATGGAAAAGAGTCCCCTAACAAGTGGGCTTCTAAACTATCTCTAAAAAGAAAATAAACTCTATGAAAATATATCCTAAAAGAAAATGTACTTAAAAAAATATTAAGTCTATACTAATATTTTTTCTCTATTTTTCTCTTTTCACTATTTTTTCAAATATTTTCCAATATCTCTTTCACTATTTTTCTCCATTTCTTTCTCACTATTTTTTCATATTTTTTTCTATATTTTTCTCCATTCTTTCATATTTTTCTAATGTTTCTTTTCCACTTTTCTTTATTCCTTTTTTCTCTTTCTTTTTCTTACTATTTCCTTTTTCTTTCAATATTCTTTTATTGAATATTTCTTTTTCTTTTCTTTTCTTTTTCTATTTTAATACTTTCTTTTTTGGTAACAAATATAACAAACTCTAAAAGAATTTAAAAAAAAAAAGAAAGAAAATAAGGGGCTGGGGGTATAGTTGTTACAAGGGGATTAAGCAGAAAATAAAAATAACAAACTGGGCCCAGCCCAGCTGCTTGCTGTAGAATCCGGAGGGGGGGTGCAACATTGAAACCCAGGGTAGCCAGCAGCAAAAACTCGTATTTGGGCCCAGCCCATTCACAGCCAAAAACGAGGGGGTGAGGAACCAAAAATGGAGGGCGTAAATCAAAAAAACGTTGGGCTTAGAGGCCCAAATCTCCCTGAGTCCACTATCTTCCTTCACTCTCATTCCACCTGAGAAAACCCTAATTCACTAACCCTTCCTCGCCGCCGTTCTCCTCCCTGAGCTCTCTCCGTTCAACATCCCTGAACTCCTTCTCACCCAAAACCAAACAGCCCTTCTTCAATTTTCTTCGTTCAACCACTTCTTGAAGACGAACTATGGTGTTGATTGGCGTTGAAGATCTGTGTGGATCTCGAGGATTTTGGAAGTTCGCTGATGAAGACCTACGAACAACTGGAACCATCTTGAACAATCTCGACGAAGAACCTCACCACGATGAAGATCCGTTGCTGCATGTGGGTACGACCTTCTCCGGAACAACCAATGAACTCGGTAGAATTCTTGATGAAGATTAATGAACATTCTTCAGGTTTTCTGGGCATTTACCGGCGATGTTGAACGCGATTGAAGTTGTGGTTGAATCTGGAAACACTTGTTGTGGAGTTCTAGAGGTTTCTCTGAAGATTATTCTTGTGTTGTTGATGAATTCTGAAGTTTGTTGATGATGATGAAATTTGAGGGAGCTTTTCTGGAAACGGACGAGTGTTGATGAAGAACACGTATGGTTGATGAAGGTTGTTGGAGGTCACGAAGATCAAAGACAAACGTCTTCATCTGCTTGGAAGAGCGTTTGGAGATTGGAGTGTGTTCTTGATCTGGGTTTGAACGAAGTTGATCATTGAGGATTCTGAGGATGAACGTTGAAGATGATGATGGAGATCGGAAACTGGAAATTTCTGGGTTTTAGGTGATGAAGGTTAGAGGAGGTTATGGAGGTTTCTGGGATTTTGGGCATTTCTGGGGAGATTCACGGCGGCCGGAGTACAGGTACGGTGGTTGGATGAGAGGAAGATGGAGGTAGGAGATGAAGATGCTTGGAATCTTGAATTTTCTGTGACTCCGGTGAGGTATGCGGTGGTCGTCGGCCATGCAGGCCGGCCGGTGAAGGAAGACGGTGGGCGCTGTGGTGCGTACGCGTGTCAGTGATGGTGGAGGGGAGAGATGCATGCACGCCACGTGGCGTAGGCGTGGCAGAGATAGTGGGACTCTGAGGGGATGGCGTGGCGTGAGGTGAGGGAAAAACGTGGGTCCATCCTCGAGTTAACACGTGGAACCTGGCATTTATACCACTGAAAAAATCTGGAACCTTCTAGAAGCCTCTGGAGAAAACTGGAAACTGCTGGACATTTTTCTGGACTTTTCCTTGAACTGATTTGGACTTTGCATTGAACTTGGGCCTGCGAATCTGAACTATGAGGCCCACTACGAAAATGAAACAAAAACACCCAAAAACAATCTGAATAATACAAAAAATGATTAAACTAACTGATTAAAACTAAAGTAATTAATCCTAATTAACTAAGACCTAATTAATCTAAAAGTCAATTAAATTCTATAAAATTCCTATAATATCTAATAACAACTATTAAAAGAAAAAATCTATATTATTTATATCTAACATATTCTAAAAAATATTAAAACCTATTACCAATATATCTAAAAAATATACTCAAAAATCAATTGATATTAATACTCTATATTAATCTAAAAATGATTAAAATCTACCTAATATGCTCTAAAAAGAAATCACAATTATTAAAAATATTAAAACCTACTAATATTCTATAAAATGCTAAAAATGATTTAAATCTATTTAAAAAAGAATTAAAACTATTAAAAATCCTATTAAACCCTAAAAATGATTAAAAATCTATTTAAACCCTAAAAAATGGCCAATAAAATCCAGAAAAATCACAATAATTCCCAGAGGAACAAAAATAAGCACCGAACGACACATAACACCGCGAGAGCGCAACAAAATAGCCGGTAAAAAATAAACGGGCACCGAAATATCCCAAAAATACGATTCTACCTATCTAAACTGATTAAAAAAGACACCTGAGACGCGAGACGAGAGCTGTGATCCCTGATAAAATCAAAACAAATGAAAAAATGCACTGTATGCAATATGCAGATGCGAATGCGATTATGCGTCGAAACCTCGAGCCAGATACGAGACCCGGTTGGTCAAATTTTGGGGTGCAACAATATCATACTTCATTGTGTTGGTCCTCTGGTTCATTTTGTGTTCTGTTGATATCAGAAGAAAGAGGGAGAGAGTATAACATAAGGGATAACACTCAAGAAGATGGACCTCCTTGAGCAAGAAAATCAAGCACTCCGAGAAGAAGTTTCTCATTTAAGAGATAACGTAGGGGCATCCTCTGCTGTTGTCAAGAATCTGATAGATACCTAAGAACAGGAGAATCAGGAGCTCAGAGACGAAGTGGAAAGTTTGAAGTCTTGCAAAAGGAGCTTGACAAATTTTGTCAAAGATCTGATCTTATCCCAACGACAAGAAGGCTCCTCTTCATCTACCAATCAGCCATCTGAACAAACTGGTGGATCCCGAGGTATTCCTGTGCATTATGCCTACTTATTCCCTATACTCCTGCAGCATGGTTTGATCCAAAAGGAAATTCCACCCATTCTACCTCAAGCCCACCGGAGTTATTTCACGACCGACTCTTTTTGTGCCTTCCACCATGGAGCACCCGGTCATGATATGGAAGAATGTTATGTCCTTAAAGAAAAAGTGAAAGAAATGATCGAAGCGGGAGTCATATCTTTCAAGATATACAAACCTCAAGTCCAAATAAACCTTTTGCTTGAGGAAGAAGCAACCCCTTCCTTGCTTATGTTGGATTAAAGAAGAAGACCCTAGATTCATGATATCAAAGGGTAGCACTTTTTCTATGTTTTGTCAAATTTAATTCCCTAAGGCTGACAACTGTAGACTATTTCAGCATCTTGTTGTATTTTCTTTGCATTTGAATTGCTTGTAAGTTGTTGTTCATTTTGAATTGGCAAGATTAATGAAATGTTTGTGCATCTTTTGATTAAGTCCATTCATTTCACTCTTTCTCTTTCCTTTCATTGTTATGAGATGACGAAGAATGCAAAAATTTCTTTTCTTTATCAAACTGTTGTTTAAAGCAAAGATTGGGGAGGATGATGAAAATTATATTCATAACTATTGTTGATATGCTTTCAATTTAACACTGTCGATGATGTAAGGCATTATTTCAATCCCTAAACACTGGAGTAATAAGGAAGATAATCCCTCGTTAACCCCTTTGAGCCTAGAAGTAGGAGTTTTCTTTCTTTACAAACAAAAAACCTTAAATCTCAAACTTGAGACGGGTAGTTCTCGGTTAACTTGGAGATATGTGCATACAAGACAATTTTCATATAAAAGTGGTGCATTCAGGTTTTTTCCTTCGTACACAACAAGCAAGTGTCGAAGTTTAAAAGACGATGATGGTTCACCATAAGCCATTAAACTAGGTAGTCACCTCCTTTCTCAAAAAAAAAAGAGAAGAGGAAAAAAAGAAAATTGAAAAGCCCGCTAAGTCAAAACCTATGAAGGAGACTTAGGCAAAAATGGGGCATCCCGTTGACTGTATATTCGAATGAAATAGTTCAGACAAAAGTCAGGGATAATAAAGAGAGGAATTTTGTAAGAGTCATCACTCTTAAAAATCCTCAAATAGCAAAAAGCTATCAAATACTATAAGGGAGTTGTGACTACCCTAGATTTATGAATCATCACCAACTATCATCAGTTCAATTCTTAAGCCTGTGAGAACCTGAATGTGTAGTTTGAGTTAACCGAGTGTAGGATTGGAGTTCATCATGGAGATTGGGTGGGAAAAATAACTTTGAGCCTTTATCCTTTGTTTCATGAACCGTGAACCAGACCACGTTACAACCCTTAAAAGACCTAATTGAGGTAAGGTTGTGTTGAAAGCATATTATAGCAAGGTTGGATAACCTGACTCCTAATGATCTTTGATGTTTATGTGTGTTAATTACTTTATCCATCATTTGTAAAATGATTGGATCACTTTCACTTTGATCACTTGATCACTCCGCCGTGTGTGTTTCATCAAAAAAATTGTTTTCAAAAGTTTGCATGAATTTTGCATTGAAATTGCTAACTTTTAATGAACAATATTGTTTGCTAGACAATCCAATATCAAAGGAATCCCAACAAAAGCTGTCAGCTAGGGAATTCGACTTGGTAAAGGAAGCTCAGCCTGGGGCAACCAATTTGAAAGATTTGTTAAATCATTTGTCACAACGTTCGGCTAATCAGAAGTGATCGGGTCAAGATCAGATGAAGCTCTCAAAGAACAGTTTAGTCTGGGGCAACTCTGTTGCAGTTACCAGCTAGCAGGGGCAAGTTTGTTCCCCAGTCCGAGACTTTGTTGTGCAAGCACCGTTAAACTGGGGCAATCACATCGAGATTTGTAAATCTCTCTCTATAAGAGTTTGAAGACATTGAAGCATCTTTATGCCAATTCTTTTATAAAATTCTCTTGATGGTTTCTTCCCACAGACCATGTAATCTGGGGCAAAAAAGTTTGTAGACTGTTTGTCGCAAGAGCCGTTTCTCACTTGAAGAGGATTTTTATACTATCAAGGGGCAGAAGTGTTTTGTTCTCATGATACCTTTCTGTTAGCTCTTCGATTAAGTTGTTACTTTGGTTGATCTTGAAATTTCCCTTTGTGATCTTCCTCCAACAAAGAATTCAAGCTCATGATGGCAATCCGAGTGAAGTCATGATGTATTGGCCTAAGTAGATTACTCTCTCCCAGAGAAGGTTGTAACTTTGAAGTGGAACTGTTGATCTTCATGATCATCCCCGTTGATGTCCAATTTTGGTGAAGTTGGCTAGGTATCCGTGTCGAGATGTTTATTTCATCTTCTGTTTTGTTTTGTCTATTTTGTTAGCATAAACATAAGCATGGCATAAAGCATATGCATAGCATCTGTGCATTTTTGCTATCTCTGGTTATTACCTATTTTGTTTCACTTTGGTGTTTTTCACCAAGTGACTGGGTGTGTTGTCTCTCTCAATAGAGTTGTCAGCCTTTAAGCATAAAATGTCCATCATTTCTCAACTCCCCACAGAGTTTAATCCTCGTGGATGATGGTTGCTTCAGTCATCTTTTTCCATGATTAGATGAGATGCATCCCCATTCGAGTTCATTTCTCAATGGTTGGAGTCTTGTTTGACAGTTTCTTTCTAGCTTGATTCTAGATTGAACTTCGGTCCTTGTCGGTCGCTGAACCTACCTAGACGTGCATTTATTTTGCACTATCTATCAAGAAGGACATTTTTGCATTGCCTTCAATAATAAGTGGCAATCTCTGTAGAAAAGCTTATTCATCTTCAACAATAAGTGGCAATTTCTGGCGAGAAGCTTATTCATCTTCAACAATAAGTGGAAATCTCTGGTGAGAAGCTTATTCATCTTCAACAATAAGTGGCAATCTCTGTAGAGAAGCTTATTCATCTTCAACAATAAGTGGCAGTCTCTGTAGAAAAGCTTATCCATAAGTGGCAATCTCTGTGGAGAAGCTTATTCATCAGCATCAATAAGTGGAAATCTCTATATAGAAGCTTATTCACCTACGGATAATTGGCAGTCTCGCATGAGAAACTTATCCTGTTTCATCATATCTAGCAACAAGTGGCCATCTCCCTTGAGGAGCTTGTTTCCGGTACATTTTACAAATAAGTGGCAGTCTCTCCAGAGAAGCTTATCAGTTTATCCGTATCCCCAGATAAGTGGTAGTCTCCCATGAGAAGCTTATCATTGTTATGTTTTCAGATAAATGACAGTCTCATTCGAGAAGCTTATCTTAGGGGCATTGAGGCACGGTTGTGACCAACATTGTTTAAAAAATCCAGTGGATACTGGTATAGTTAATTTGGTGGTAACCAATCATATTTCGAGAAAGGCTAGTTGGTAATTGGCATTGGGAAAATCCATGGATAACAAGTACTGATAAATTAGTGGTGACCAATCATATTTCAAGTAAGGCTAATTGGTAATTGGCATTGAGAAAATCCGTGGATAGCAGGTACTGACGATTTGTTTGTGTATCATTTCAAGTGAAGTGTTGGTTTCCATTCCAAGATCAGGTTTTGTACCTTTGGAGATGGGTGTTTCTATTCCAAGATCAGGTTTTGTACCTTTAGAGATGGGTGTTTCTATTCCAAGATCAGGTTTTGTACCTTTGGAGATGGGTGTTTCTATTCCAAGATCAGGTTGTGTACCTTTGGAAGTGTTGGTTTCCATTCCAAGATCAGGTTTTATACCTTTGGAGATGGGTGTTTCAATTCCAAGATCAAGTTGTGTACCTTTGGAAGTGTTGGTTTCCATTCTAAGATCAGGTTTTGTACCTTTAGAGATGGGTGTTTCTATTCCAAGATCAGGTTGTGTACCTTTGGAAGTGTTGGTTTCCATTCCAAGATCAGGTTTTGTACCTTTGGAGATGGGTGTTTCTATTCCAAGATAAGGTTGTGTACCTTTGTAAGTGTTTGTTGCCATCCTAAGATCAGGTTTTGTACCTTTGGAGATGTATACTTTGGGTCCGGAGTTCAGAAATTTCCAGAGACTAGAATGTTTGCATTTGCATGAAGTCTCTTCTATATCCTAATGAGTTGAGAGTGGTGTCTCTGTGGTATCCTAACGCTTTAAGGATATTAGCTTTTTGTTCCTAAGGTTTTTAGGGATATATTTGTGCTTCCTGTTTGAAGATCTGGTCGTCACCAAATCTTTTGAAAGCCCAATGGATACTGGTATTGCCTAAAACTAATCGTTATTAGTACCGTGAGTTGGTTGTTACCAACTTCCCCAGCCGAAGTCCTGTATTTTACCAATGTTGTTTGGAATTCCCAATTGTAATCGGTACTTTAGTTTAGTCGTCACCATCACCCCCAGGAAGTCTAATGGTAACTAGCACTGCTTGAAGCTGATTGTTGTTCTGGTCGTCACCAATTTCCCCAGCGAAGCCTTTGCTTTCCCCAGTCGAGTCTCGGAGATCTAGTGGATACTAGCATCCCCGGTGCGTCTGGTCTTGTTTCTAGCATTTTTCTGAAGATCCCGTTTGAACTCTTCGCTATAGGAAATTCCTCATTTGGTTATCCCTAGTGAGGTTCGTGTCTCTGGTCTTTCGTTTTCCCGGTGGAGATTTGCCTTCTTCCCTAATGGAGTGTGTTCCCTTTCCCCTAGTGAAGATTTGTATTCCTCGGTGGATTTTGTGCCTTTTTGTGGGAGTTTCCCCTTGAAATACCATCATTAGTCATGTTTGAACTATTGGGTGTTATGCCTTGGATCTTTCCCCAGTGTGTCGAATTCCCTGTGAGTAGTTACTCGTTGTATTGCCATTCTTTTATTATTGCTCGTGTGTCTGCATCTGTCTTGCATTCAAGCACATAAAGCATCATTTAGATTCATGGCATATTCACATTGGTCCTTTTGCATATCATCGGATCTAAGGGACAAAATTTTTGGTTTGCTATATTTAAATACCTTTTGTCACACCCTAATTTTCGCCTTTAGCCTTTATGCCCTACATTCGCTATATCATACATCATTTTATTGCATATCGAGCATGTGGGTACGGATTGGGTCGATTTGTCATCTTCCATTTCGAATGAGATAACTTGTCTATCTTGGACTACATGGAAGGAAAGGTTCATCATTTAAGGTTTGATCTAAATTGGAAAGTCTACTCTTGTAGATTTCTTCAAGAAGAATTTACTTGACAAAATATTAGGATATGCAAGATATATTCCTAATGATCATGAAATGCAAGGCATAATTCAAGATTGCTTCATCCAATTTTGTTTTAAATTCTTGATCAAGTGGAGTTCAAATTTTCAAAGGATGAGTTAAGATCACAAGTCCATAATTCAAGACTTCATCCATTTCAAGCTTAATGGTTCTAAGGAAATTCATCATGAATTCAAGATTAAAGGCAAGAATATTACAAAGAGAAATTTTATGACATTACAAGAATGTCATTTGTTGCAAGATTTCCAACTCTAAGTAATGTTTAGAAATTAATTTATTTCTAATACTTCATTCAAGTCTCTAGTCAAATTCATGTTATGGTAATGCCACACCAAGTCTACATTATGCTTACAAACATCCAAGAAACATGCAAGGATTAAATCAACATTGGATTGTTTTAAGACCAAGAATATGCATGTCTAATCATGGCAAAAACAGTCCCATGCAAGAGGTGACAAATTTCTTCATGTCACAAGATCACATGTCACAAGACCAAGGGAATAACATGTGACAATGCATCTAAATATCAGATTTCAAAATGCTGTCAAGAGTTGGTGGCATTGACCAAGAGGAGCTGTCCAAACACAAGCCAACAAAATGGGTGCAAGGCACAAAGTGCTGCAGAAAAAACAGCATAGGCAAAGTGCAACAGCAAAAATGCAGCATAGCTCTTGCATGGAAATAGAAAGAAAGAGAGTGGCATGAGAAAAGGTGGTAAGAGACACCACTCCATGAAAAATCTAATATGTGGGGAGAAGTGAAAACCCTAGAGGAGCTGAGATAAGAGGAGGGGCTGTAAACAAAAAGAGGATTCTTGATGCATTCAATTTTGGATTCTAGACACATTGGCAAAACCAGAAAATAGAGAGAGCAAACAAAACCCTAAAAACCAGAAAAATAGGAAGTTTTGCAAACCAGAAAAAGAGAGTGATATAGAACCAAGAGGATCATAGAGAAACAAAACCTTCACAACATAGAGTGAAGAGGAGTGAGGTACATTCAACCAAGACCAAGGAGGACTTGCAAGAAGGATAGAAAGCTCTTGGGTATCCATTTCCTCCAACCTTTTTCTTTACTTTTTTGCTATTTACATTCATTTTGTTTACTCTTTTATGTGTTGTTGTATTGTATGTATCATGTAAGGTTCCAAAGGGACCAAGAAACCATTCTCAAGAAACCACAAAAACGAAAGAAAAACATAAAAAGTTAGGTTTTTTCACTCTGGTAGCCTGACACGGGCCGTGTCACACAACACGGCCACCCGTGTCGCTCAACACGGGCCGTGTCACACAACACGGCCACCCGTGTTGCACCTCTGTTTGAGATTTCAACGTCCAAAAAACCCCAGACCTCACAACACGGGTCGTGTCACACAACACGGCCACCCGTGTCACACCTCTGTCACGCCCTAAAAACCCACATTGCACGTACCCTATGACACGGGCCGTGTCACACAACACGGCCACCCGTGTTACACCACTATTTTGCTACATTTTTCGATATTTTACCTCCAAAAAAAATTTTCTCAAGGAGTTCGCCGTTTTTATTGCATGTCTCGATTTTTTTTAGCCGACTAATCCCATATGTTTGTATGGTTTTAGTATGAATGTTGCTATTGTCCTTGGTGACTTTTGATTCCAAAAACCATTTTCAAAAACAAATTCTCGATTTTATCGAGCCATTTTCAACCCTTGTAAGTCAGCCGCCTTGTGCGTCCGCCATCGACCTTGTTCGTATCACCTCAAATACTTTTACAAACAATAAATCTTGATCCAACGTCAAGTGGTTCTCTTTTCTCATAAAAATCCAAAACACAATAACATAAACGATTAGAATTATGCACCACGAACTTTAAAGTGGTAGAAAAGGAATGAGAATGGAGTCCTCCTACACTCGTTCCGAATGTTTTGGATACAAGACGCTCGACTTGGTTATTCGAAACATTCATTTCTATCCAAAGTATTTTGTGTATAATCCTAATCAAGAACAATTTCTCTTAAGAAACTTAAAAATAACATCAACTCATCAAACCTATTTTCGCCTTAGGGCATCAATTCAAAAACCCTTTTTCAAGGTATAAAATCAACCAACAAACAACAATTTCACAAGCCTCCGAACTACGGAGCTCTGATTCTTCATTTCTTTTAAGTGAGGATACGTAGGCACAAGGGCCACAATCCTTGGCGAGCACTCTAATAAACCAACCCCTCTTTTCTCTAAACAAGCAAACTCTTAATAAAAACACTCATTCACGTTAAATAACCTAGGAGGTTCCCATCGAGTACGATGGATGCGAGGGGGTGCTAACACCTTCCCCTCGCATAACCGACTCCCGAACCCTAAGACTTGGTTGCAATGACCACGCTCTTTTCCCAAAGGTTTTATCTCTATTTCCCTTTCCCTCCTTGGGATAAATAAAATCCGGTGGCGACTCTGTGTCATTTTTCGCGTAGCGACACCTTTCACTACGATTCTATGAGGATTATCATCTCTCATTGCCATCTAGTGAAAATATTTAAATAGGGGCAGCTGTTGCACCCCAAATTTTGACCCCTTAGATCTTCATCATCATTCTAGGGTCGTTTTCATTTTATCTAACCAGAACCTATTTCAAGTTTGTCTTTGTTAAGATACAAGTGAATTAGGGTTCCGTACAGTCAGGAATCGAAGTCTCGAAGGTTTAATCAGTCAATTTATTAGATTGATTCTCCATAAAACAAGTTTCCAAATCATCAAAGATACTCCATTGGGTCAGTTATGAATCCAATTTAAGGTCGTTATCCAAAGATAAAAAATAGTGTAGTTCAGGATCCCCGATTAGGGTTTTCGATCTGGAAAAGTCAACTATAGTTTGACTTTTGATTTGAAAGGTGTTCAAATGATGTAATTATGTTCCATGAAGCTCATATGGCTTAGTGGAGTCCACACAAGAAGTTTCAAGGTCTCAGAAGACCCGGAACATCAACAGTCGACTCGGTAGTCATCGATCGATCGTTCAGTTGACTGAAAAGTCAACTCTTCAATCATAAGGAATTTGACCTCAAATTATGAAGCTAAAATGTTCCTAGTAACATATTACACCTATCCATGAAGTTTCATGACAATTGGATCAAGGATTGGAGAGTAATCGAAAAATCGGGAAATTAGGGTTTTGAAAGGGGCAAGACCATAACTCCCTAACCACACACCCAAATGAGTTGGTTCAAAGCTTGTTGGAAAGGTCTTGGCAAGCCCTACAAAATTGAAAAACTGACCCATGGGCAAAAAATGCATAGATTTGGAGTTATAGCCAAAATCATCACAAGAGGGAGAAAACACTTAGAAAAATTCCAAGTTTCTGGGCTTGCAAATCATGTTTTCAGCCAACTTTGAGGGGTCTTTTGACCTAGTTTCACTTGGAATTTGAAAATTACAAAAACATGAAAGTTGTATATCTCCATGAGATCTTTCCAAAAAGTACTAGAACTCTTCCATAGCCCTTGTGAGCTGAGAGTTTCGAGTTGAGAAAGTTGGGCCTGTGCACTAGTTTGTCAACTTGTCAAAACCCAACCTGGACTTCATTTCCAACTATGAATTTCATCTCTAACCATGGAATGACTTATGATAAGATATATTAGGGTGTAACATGGACTGGATCAGACAAGAATCCAAGTAAATCTCAAGTTCTTGACAAGACACATTAGTTTAATAAGAAAAAATGCAAAATTTACACAAGGAGAGAGATCATTAGTGGCTGCAGCAGGTGGGCTGTCCTTGCTCACTCTTTAGTCACTTCTCACAACTCAATGTTAGCGGATTTTAGGGGTCTAAACACGTTGGAAACAAGCCTCATATGCAGAAAGTAAATCACACTTGGATTCACAAATATTTTTCACCAAAACCATCTTGCAAAACCAGTTGTGCAGATCTGTCCTCACCTTTCATTTTGCCTATAAATAGAGGTTCCCTCTATGCTAAACTTACACCAGAGCACTCTAAAAACCCCATAGAAAACACAGCTCTCGTCCTCCTTCCCTCTTTGCTTGAAAGTAAAGAAATTCTACAAAATCACCAAAATTGCCTTGTTGCAAGTTTCATACCAGCAACTTTTCTAATTATTCAACCACCTTAAAAATCATCCACACAACTTCCAAATCATCATTAGGAGGTGTTCTAACCATTATTTTGATTAAAATAACCACAAAACCAAAAGTCAACTTCTCACACCCATTAGTTTGACTTTTCTGTACAAAGTGATAAAACTCACTGCCTAAAACAGTTTAAACCGCTTTGACACTTTGAACACCTTCCATTTGTGTTATACCAACTGTCTGAAACCTCAAACAACAGCTGGAACCTCATATACTCAAACTATCCTCAAGATTTGCTTGTTTCTTCAAAAGGAAGTAAGCTTCACAAACTTGTTCAAAAGGAAGGATCTCTGGTTTTCTTGGCAGCTAGCTTGCTTTTGGAGGTCTACAAGAGGTAGGTGAGCTCTAAATCTTGCTTTCTTCTTATGTATATGCATTTTCCAAAACTGTTGACCATGAGTTGAATATGCTTGCATTTACTATCATAAACTCATGTTTTACATGTGAAACATATGATGCATCTTATCTTTGAGGTTTGGCATTGTTATGATAGATTGTGCTTGTTGATGTTTCATACTTGTTTATGTTGTTAGAAGGTTATAACCTATTGTGTGAAACATGATTGAAGGTATGATGACATTGTTATGTTCAAATCAACCATGCTGTCAAAAGGTTATTGTGAGGTTTGAGTTTATCAACTCATGTGCAAATGAATGTATGATTGTCACTAGGGCAATATGGATATGTTGTTACTTTTATGAAAGTCCTACTGATTGAAATATTGGTGCGTTGGGATTGATATTGTTATATTGAACTAATGATCTTTGTTGTCAAATCTGTTCTTCATGTTCAGTTTTTGTTTAGTAGTTGTCATTAAAGTTTGCATTGTGGATTGTCATTAGAGCTTTGTTTAAGACTGTTGCTAAAATTTGTGTTTAAACCTGTCTAAATCATATTGACATGCCTTGAGTCTGTTGACTCTTTTGTTTGGGGTACTTTATCTTTGACCTGGTGTTACTTAGTGCTAGGTTGGTTTATGCTATGGTTTCCATCTAAGGGGTTTTTAGAACTAAGGTTGAATAGCCAATTTCTTACTGTCATGAGTGTGTGCTTACATAATTTTGTGGCTGCACCTATAGGGGCTAAGTTTGTGTCTCTGTTTGGTTGAGGGGGTTGTGACTTCACAGCAGCCTATGATTTGATTTGGGTCTTGTTAGTTTTCTTTATGGCTAGGTTGTTGTGTAAGTGCTCTTGATTGACTGTATTTTGTGGCAAAACTTTAGAGTGTGCATGTATGTCATACTGATTGTTAGGACATACTTAATGATGTGTGTGTAGGGTAAGTTAACTATAAGTTAACTTAGTTAAGATGAATGTCATACAGAATTTCATAACACTGAACATATAAGGTTATTTTTTGGTATCTATAAACCAGGAAACAGAACAGAAGCTCAAGCTGGATATTAGGAGACTTTCTAGAAGCTTTAGGCGAACTAGAATATCCATGAAATAAGTTGCAAGTGAGCAGATCCTTGTTAATAGGTTTGTTATGGATAAAACCTAATTAATGCACCAAGACCCAAAAGGACTAACAACTTCTATAAAGATCAGAAGATGCAATCCTGAATAGCAGCACTTGACAACAGAAGAATAGAGAGTGTATATTACAGAGTCCTTGTAAGTGAAGAAGGCTAATCTTCACGTGTGATTTCTGTCTAGGAATACTTGTACTCCAAGCAATTGTCTGGTGGATGATTTGCATTGGATAGGTAGATTCTAGGCTGTGTCTCACTCGAAGCAGTGAAGCAAGAGTGTGTGAGTACCTTGATCAAAGCTGTGAAACAAGATCAAGGTGTGTATGAAGTGTTTCTTCATATTGTCTTCTATAATTGTTAGATATCACTGTTGTGTGATTGAGGGGGAGTGAGTGGGTATACTCAAGTCTAGAGTGTCTCTAGGTTAAAGTGTCATTGGGTAGGGATTAAGTGAGGAGTGTAAACTGGAGGTTTAACTCTGAATTGATTCTACTGATAGTGAATTTCCTCCCTGGCTTGGTAGCCCCCAGATGTAAGTGTTGTTGACACTGAACTGGGTAAACAATTGTTGTGTTATTTACTGCTTTTATTATTACTGAGTATTAGCTGTTAAATAGCATATGTCACAGTGGATGTTATAACCTTGGGAATAACATCCATCGTGTGCTTGCTAGAATTTTCAATTGGCATCAGAGCAGGCACCCTGCCTATTTAAATCTGGGTGAGATCTAGGGAAAACAAATTCTGGTACTATGGATAAAGATATAGGCTTCACTAATAGACCTCCAATTCTGGATGTATCTAATTATCATTATTGGAAATCAAAGATGATTACACTCCTGAAATCTATAGACAACAAGGCTTGGAGAGCTGTGAATTCAGGGTGGAAACATCCTGTGAAGACTGACAAGGATGGAGTAGATGTGTTGATTCCTGAAGAGGAATGGAACAAAGAGCAAGATGCCTTAGCTCTTGGAAACTCTAAAGCATTGAATGCTTTGTTCAATGGCATAGATAAAAACATCTTCAGGCTGGTACAACATTGTGAACTAGCAAAGGATGTTTGGGACACTCTCATAACTACTCATGAAGGAACTTCCAAGGTTAAAATGTCAAGACTTCAAATGCTGACCACCAAATTTGAAGGTCTAAGAATGAAGGAAGATGAGACCATTCATGAGTTTTACATGAATGTTCTTGAACTTGTAAACACCTCAGGAGCTCTGGGAGAAAAAATGACTGAAGAGAAGCTTGTAAGAAAGATTCTAAGGTCACTACCTAAAAGGTTTGCTATGAAGGTTACAGCCATTGAAGAAGCCTAAGACATATGCCACATGAAAGTGGATGAACTCATTGGCTCCCTTCAAACCTTTGAAATGGGAATGAGTGATCAGGCTGTGGAGAAAAAGAACAAAAGCGTAGCTCTTGTCTCAAATACTGCTAATTCAGACGGTGAAAAGGAGAAGAATTTGTCTGAAGCACTTGCCTTGCTTGGAAAACAGTTCAACAAACTGGTCAAAAGGATAGATGTTAGGTCTAAACCGTATACCAAAAGCATGTCTTCAGATAAAGAGAATTCTGAAGATAAATTCAGCCAAAGCAGAGGAGTACAATGTCATGAGTGTGAGGGATATGGTCATATCAGAAAGGAATGTCCCACATACCTCAAAAAGAAGGGAAAAGGCTTCACAATCACTTGGTCTAATGAAGATTCAGACAGTGGATCAGAAGAGGAATCAACTAAACATGTCACTGCTCTTAACAGTGTGTGCATCTTTGATGATGATTCAAGTGATGAAGAGTTGTCTTTTGAGGAGCTTGCAGCCTCATACAAAAAGCTTCACATCAGAAGCACGGAACTGGTTCAGCAAGAAGAGCAACAGAAGAAAATCATCAAGGAGTTAGAAGCTGAAAAGAGAGAGCATCTAGCCTCAATTGACACGCTCAGAAGTGAAGTAAAGGACTTGAAAAGCAAGAAGGATCAAATGGCAAAAACCATAAGGATGCTCAATTCTGAGACTGACACCCTAGAGGAAATCCTTCAGAATGGACAAACCTCAGGAGATAGATCTGGACTAGGATATATTGATAAACAAAATCCTGTGCTAAAACTCAAGAGATTACAACCTGAGGTCCAAAAGCCAAAGAGGGTGTCACAACCAATGTCACAACATCCAACCAACAGAAACTGGAATCAAGTCAAGAGTAGATTCCAAGGGTATATATGTTACCACTGTGGAAAACTTGGTCATATCAAATCTGTGTGTTTTTGGCTGCATGGGTTTCCTAGTCATCCTCATCAAGAACAGAGAGCCCATGTCAAAAGGCAGCATCAAGCAAGAACAAAGAAGGGTGCTCCTAACAGGCAAAGACACTGGGTTACCAAGAATATGGCCTTAGCAGCTCACACTGATCTAAGGATGCTAACCCAAGAGGACTGGTACTTTGATAGTGGTTGTTCCAGACATATGACTGGAATTGAGGATCTCTTGACAAAACTCAACCCTCATACATCCAGTCATGTAACCTTTGGTGATGGAGCTAGAAGAAAAATCACAGGTGTTGGACAACTTGACAGTCTTAACGCCTCAAAATTGAAGGATGTCTTGCTGGTTAAAGGACTGTCTGTAAACCTAATAAGCATAAGTCAGCTATGTGATCAAGGTTTAAAAGTCCACTTTTCAAAGAACAAGTGTGTCGTTGTTAATGAGGAAGGTGAGGAAGAATTGAGGGGATCTAGAGCCTAGAACAACTGCTATCTATGAGAGCCTAGAAGTAACCTCAATGCCTTGGCCAATAAGGAAACTAAGGACCAACTATGGCTGGAGAAAGGAAAACAGCCACTGAAGATGGATAGGACCAGGTCCAACATATTAGCAAGTGGATCTTCAAAGTGTGCTTCATAGAGAAGGACAGGATATAAGAAAATCCATGAGGGGAAGCTAGCCAAGAAGGGATACCCAAAGACTGGTCATCAGGGAAAGCTTGATATGTTATATTGGAATTTGGTGGAGTCTATGGAAGCTGCCAAGCATACAGGAAGCAATGTCACTCCAGATGTCGTGACCTTGTTCTGTGACATCAAGAGTACCATTCACACAAGTTCTGATGAGTTCAAGGGAGACATGCTCAGGGGTAACGTGTGTAAATGGCAAGAGGGTTGTGCTAAACCTGGTGAGTATGTCAGTGATGACATGGTTTCAAGAAGTGTCAAGGAGTCTCAATTTACAAATTCCCTAAAATTGAAGCCCTCTAGAAATGATGGCTTATAGAAATTAATAGTAAAGGGGAATTACATTTTGAATTTAAATCATTTAATGATAAATCAAAAAGGTAAGTTCCCTCCTATTGGGAAATCATACCCCATTTCCACTTATATAATACAATCCCTCTACTCTTGGTGCCATCACAAACTGTTCAGCTCCCTTACTGTTTCCAACAAGCACAAAGAATCACCTCTTCCTCAAACGTCAACCCTAAGTATGTCACAGGATTCGAAACCATCCTCAGCCAAAAGTTTGACCGACCATGATACTAAATCAAACGCTAATGAAGCGCTGGAAATTGCTCCATTGCGCATGGTGACTCCGGACGGAGTATTGATGAATGACCCTAGCAAACCCCATGCAAAGAGGCCAAATGACACTGTCACAGGTCAAGCTCCTTCTTCTGCTGCATCTGATGATCTCAATAATGAAGAAGCTAGACGAACTCATCTTGCCATTGCAAAAATAGTTGCCAACACACTCAACATACCCACGTCTTCTAGCTTGAAGGGGTCTGATCCCAAACTGCATGATCAAGCAAATGTTTCACCCAATGTTGCAACATCAAAGGACCCTGCACCAAAAGGGAAGAACAAGGGTGAAAAGGCTAAACAAATGGATGAAAGCATGCAAGGCACCATAGATACTGAAATGGTAGACCTAGACAACTATTCTGACAATGATCTCATAGTCAAACTCAATCCAGGCATAGCCAAAAGGCTGATGACACGAAAAGGGAAAAAGGTAACTGACCAAATTTCCTCCAAGAAGAAAGATGGTGAGAAGAGTACTGAGCAAGAAACGTCCACAAGGAAGGCTGGAACAAAGAGAGCTCAGGTTGGACCCCCAAAAGGCTGGAGCAAAGTTGTCACAAAGAAGAAGAGGGCTGAATCTATTTCTAAATTAGAATTAGACTCAGATGTTGCTGTCACTGACATCCAGACCAAGAAAAAGCCTTCCACAAGCAAACTGGCTGAAAGCATTTCTGAAGTACCAATTGATAACATTTCTTTTCACTACCCATCAAGTGTTATCAGATGGAAATACGTGTATCACAAGAGGTTGGCCCTAGAAATAGAGCTTGCTCAGAATGCTCTTGAAAACAAAGAAATCATGGCCCTAATCAGAGATGTTGGCTTGGTGAAAACTGTGTCTCAGTTCTCCCAATGCTATGAAACATTGGTGAAAGAATTCATAGTCAATCTATCAGGTGCATGTGCTGATAGTAAATCCAGTGAGTTTGGCACAGTATTTGTAAGAGGTGAATGTATCAACTTTACAACAACTATCATCAACAAGTACTTGGGGAAACCTAATGAAGGCTTGATTGAACTAAGAGTTTCAAACCATCAAGTATGTCAGGAAATAACTATTAAACAGGTCAAGAAGTGGCCTTCTAAAGGGAAGCTTGTAGCAAGCAAACTAAGTGTTAAATATGTTATGCTTCACAAAATTGGTGCTGTAAATTGGGTGCCCACCAATCATAAGACAACAGTGGCAACCATTCTTGGAAGGTTCATATATGCTGTAGGAACTAAGGCTAAGCTCAATTATGGAACATACATTTATGAAAAAACCATGAAGCATGCTGGTAGCTACAATATTAAGGGCCCTATTGCTTTTCCCTCTCTCATTTATGGAATCATCTGTGATCAACATCCCAACATCCTAAAGAAGAATGATGTTGCAAGCAAGAGAGAAACTGCATTGTCATTTCATCATAAGCTGTTTCAGGGAACTCATGTTCCTGATATTGTTATGACATCAGCTGAGACATCAAAACCAAGAAAAGCTGAAGTAATTATAATATTGAAGGAAACTTGCAAGGAACTGGATACTAGAAAGAAAAATCTTGAAGAATTAATTCGAACTCTTGAGCAAGATGAGGGATCTGAATTCACTGATGAAGAGAGAAATGGTAGTGGTTTAGGTGATAATGACCAGGAAGCAGCGGATGATAGTTTTAAGGAAGCCAGTGGTGAAGATGAGGAAACAGGTAAGGACAGATCTGAGGAAAGCAGTACAGAAGACACTTCAGAGGAGAGGTCCAACTCTACTGAAGAGGAGGAAAAGTAAACGCTGGTGAAGCTTGACTCAGGCTGCTGTTCTGCTGAGTTGATATTACCTTAAGATCTGGTGTAAAGAATTGTATGACTTTATGTGTGTAATGCTCCTTATGAGCAGTCTGTTTACAGTATTGCTAACTGCAGTTATGTTACAATATATACTCTATACTATGTGTTAGTTGGATTTTTATTTTTGGCTAAAAAGGGGGAGACACTGATAGAGAACAGCAGGTGGAAGATTGCTATGAGCTGTAAATGTGCTTGAACATATGTGCCTTTGTGTATATGATATGAGACTTGCATGCTTGCAGGTGTAAACACAGGTGCAACTGATGAAATGGGTGATAACAGTTGATAGTGTTGTTAGCAATGAAGTGATATGCATGTCTAGCTTGGATAGGAATGAATGTATGCTAGAACTAGGAGCAACCCTTGTGTGTGTACCTCAGGATGTTATCCTGAAGGTCATAACATCCAGAGCAGACTGGATGAATATGTGCAGAGAGTCTTGTGCAACTCTTCAGGGGGAGTAGCATATGTGTGTGTGGCTTCAGAAGGTCACTCTGAATGTCTGGACATCCACAAGATGGATGCTTGTATCTGTGACTGCAGAATGATCTGCAGGTTGTGTGACCAACTAATCTGGTCAGTTGAAGGGGAGAACACCAGAGTGTTACTCAAATAGATGTGACATATGTAGTGGTAACTACCAGATGGTTAACAAAGTGAGCTAACAGTAAGAGCTAACTGTGAGGACTCAGAGAGGCTTGAGCTAGTATCTATCCTACATGATAGGACACATCATAAGTCTTCTGCTGTGTGTAAACTCTGATATGTTAACATGTTGTTTTAGCAAAATATTTGTCAAAGGGGGAGTTTGTAAGTGCTCTTGATTGGCTGCATTTTATGGCAAAACTTTAGAGTGTGCATGCATGTCATACTGATTGTTAGGACATACTTAATGATGTCTGTGCAGGGTAAGTTAACTATAAGTTAACTTAGTTAAGTTGAATATGATACAGAATGTCATAACACTGAACATATGACATCCAGCAGACAAGGTTGTTTTTCTGGTATCTATAAACCAGGAAACATAACAGGAGCTCAAGCGGGATATCAGGAGACTTTCTAGAAGCCCTAGGCAAACTAGAATATCCCTGAAATAAGTGGCAAGTGTGCAGATCCTTGTGAATAGGTTTGTTATGGATAAAACCTAATTAATGCACCAAGGCCCAAAAGGACTGACAGCTACTATAAAGATCAGAAGATGCAATCCTGAATAACAGCACTTGACAACAGAAGAATAGAGAGTGCAAATTGCAGAGTCCTTGTAAGTGAAGAAGACTAGTCTTCACGTGTGATTTCTGTCTAGGAATACTTGTACTCCAAGCAATTGTCTGGTGGATGATTTGCATTGGATAGGTAGATTCTAGGCTACGTCTCACTCGAAGCTGTGAAGCAAGAGTGTGTGAGTACCTTGATCAAAGCTGTGAAGCAAGATCAAGGTGTGTATGAAGTGTTTCTTCATATTGTCTTCTGTAATTGTTTCATATCACTATTGTGTGATTGAGGGGGAGTGAGTAGGTATACTCAGGTCTAAAGTGTCTCTAGGGTGAAGTGTCATTGGGTAAGGATTAAGTGAGGAGTGTAAAATGGAGGTTTAACTCTCAATTGACTCTACTGATAGTGAATTTCCTCCCTGGCTTGGTAGCCCCCAGATGTAAGTGTTGTTGACACTGAACTGGGTAAACAATCATTGTGTTATTTACTGCTTTTATTATTACTGAGTATTAGCTGTTAAATAGCAGATGTCACAGTGGATGTTATAACCTTGGGAATAACATCCATCGTGTGCTTGCCAGAATTTTCATGTTGAACTATAGTTAAGTTATTACTTACTTATATTGAACCTTGTTTCTGCTTATTTGAAGAGCATGTTGTTGCTCTTATCTTCAGACAAAACTTTCTGGTTTGTTTGTGTTTTAACCTGTTTTCCATAACTTGCTGGTAAAGGCTATGTCTTTGTGAAGGCATAATTATTTGGAATTCATCAACAAATGTTGATTGAAACACCAAGATTTTTGTCAACATGTTTGCATTGGCTGTTCAGTTCATTATGTAAATATGTTTGCCTTTGTTGAGATGATTCACATGGATGATCAACATTGTCTTGGCACATAGTTGTCTTGTCTCTTCATCACTTTGGTCTATGTAAATTTTGGAACTATGATGGTTTGTGTTTGACAAATTGGTGGTTGGTTGAATTAATGAGAATGTTGACATGGATGAGCACCAAGACTTGTTACTGCTTCTGTTCAGTTTTTACTCATCAATTTGTTAACTTTCAAAATAAGTTTGCTTGACTGTTGCTTTTGGCTTGTTGTTACAACTTTCTATTGAAGCTTCGATATTTGGAATTCCTCAATGAATGTTGTTGAAACACCAAGACATTGCTGCTAGAACCACCATTGGATATTCTTTTGGACCCTTGATGCATGATTTAATAGTATGATGATTAGGATTGTCCAATTTTATAAATACCAATTGTTATTAAACATGTCTACATTGTTGTTGGTCAACTATTTTAAGCATGTATGTGTGGCTTTGTGTATTTCCTTGACTGGTCAGTCATGTTTGATTTCCCGTCATGAGCTGCTTGTTAGCACCATAGGTCTTTGGTTTGGTTATTCATGTCAAGACTTGTCATGATACAATGCAGCCAGCCAACTGTTATGGCTTGACAGCCCCCCCAAACTTCAAGTCTTTGCTGGCAGTATTCTTTTAGAAGTTCATAGGTGATTGATCCAACTTGCACTAAACTCTTGACAGGATGAGTTTGTATTGTTTAATGTCGTGGCCTTGCTTTTTTGGATTGTGTTCACATCATGTTCATAATTGGTAACTCATATCATTTTCTTATTCAAGAGTACTATTGAGTGAAATTCTTGTTAGAACTCCCTCAATATCATATTACAAGTTTTCTCAAACCCTTGTTTAATCTTAATTACATCAGTTTTAATCATTGACTCCAAAAATGCATTTCAAGCATCTCAAAAACTCGTAATTGCACGAACCTTCGAATTTTACTGTATGAACATCATTTCACAAAATGGTTGATACCATCTTCTTCCCTGTGAAAAAACAAGTATGTTTGACTTTTATTTTGTTAAAATTGGTGAGATTGGAATCAAACAATTTTTGAGTTTTCAACTTTACTTGTCTTACAAATACCCAGAAATCACGCCTTCTTAGGTATATGTTCAACTGGGGTGGCTTGATACAATGGATGTATCGCCACCCCAGTGGTTATTTTCCATGCCTTAAGTACTTGCCACGCCCAATGACACGGGTTCGACCCTCAGTGAGGGTAGCTTTGCATATTTTCATGATTTTTTCCTTATTTGTGCATTTAAACTCGCCCTTTCCATATTCATTCACATGCGTGAAATAGTTCTGTTGGCTAAGTTTTGTGTCCGTGACCCCAAGGTCTTGGGTTCAAGCCTTGGGTGAGACACTTCTTTTCTTTTAGCATTTATCTCATTTGATTTTATTTAATTGTCATTAAATTTCAAAATTTCATAACTCCTTCATTTTTTTATCATTTTTAAATGATTCTTTTTTCTAAATTCTTGTATTAGTAAATACTTTCTTACAATGCTTAAAGAATTCTAAAATTATTATTTTAGAAACACTTTGTATTATGGGGAATTTGCGTTTCGTTTTAGGGTTTTCACCCTCTTACTTTCTCTCTCATTTCCAACTTTAATTTCATTCTCTTTTGAGTTTTATATTAAAGTTATGATTTTGCCTTGCCAGCATCCTTGTGTACTTGAGTTTGACTTAAAATCCTTGCTTGTAAGCATTTGTGTTTAATCATCATTAAAACTTGAAAGTTTTCTCCCATGAAGTTTTGAACTTCTCACTTACATTTGTTGTGACATTGTTTGTTTAGGCCTGATGTTTGTAAGTATACATGTCATCTTGTAAGCCCTAGGAAACCTCATCTTTGTTAAGATACATCTTTATATTTGTTAAGATCCCCTTCCATCTTTGTTAAGATGTACCCCCTTCTTTGTTAAGATATGCTTTGGTTTTTACCTTTCATCAAGTCTTGAAAGAACTTACCCCCCTCATTGATATCGTAATATCTTGATGTTTATTTTGGTCGTAACCATTTATCTTGATTGAAATCATTGATATCATAATATCTTAATGTTTGCTTTGGTCGTAACCATTTATCTTGATTGAAATCGTTGATATTGTAATATCTTAATGTTTGTTTTGGTTGTGACCATTTATCTTGATTGAAATCATTGCATTGATATTATAATATACTTGCTTGTTCTTGGTTATAACCATATCTCTTGTAGTCATTGTGATTGAATGATTATTGCTTTGTTAAGTTATTCCCCAAGTGATGGAACTCTTTAGTTCCCATACAAGTTGCCTCATCTTTTCCCTCCCAAAGGAAAGTCTCTCTATTGACCCTTGGGTCATAGATAGATCATTAACCTCATAGGTCTGGATACAACCTTCTCCCTCTTTTGGTATGGAAAGAACCAATTGATCCTTATTCCTCGGTTTTTCCCGAACTATGACCGCTCTGATTTCTCATTGGATAATGAGAATACGTAGGCACAAGATGCGATATCTTGACGATCAACCTTCCCTTTGGTCTGGATAGAACCAATAAACCTTCCTTTTGGTCTGGATAGAACCAATTGGAATTACCCTTTAGGCTTGGATAGAGCTTTCTCCCACCTTTTGGCCTGGATAGAACCAATTGGTCTTACAACGTAGAATTAGGTAGAGTTTGGTCAACTCTATGTAAGAATCACGGAAATGATTACTTACTCCCCTTTCTTGAGTGTACAATGTAGATCTAGAGAGTTTGGATAAACTCTACACAAGCATGGATATGTTTGTTCCCCTTGGAACCTTGATCATAATCAAGTGTTCTTCATCCCTAGTGAGGTGAACTACGATTGCTCTGATTCTATCCTAGTTAGGATACGTAGGCAGAGGACGCGACGTCTTTGCAAGCAAACTTAGAAACTATCCTTAGGTCTTTACCTACACCTTTTACCCAATCCCAATCCATAGCAAACATTTAACAAGTATTAGCATGCAAACAAACAAAAGGTTCCTGTAGAGTACTACATATGTTTAGGATGTGAAATACCTACCCTAGGCATAACCAACCTCCGATCCCCGAATCTCTTAGCGTTATTGTTACATCACGAAAAGGGTGTTTCTTTCTTTAGACCTTTCCTTTGGATAAATTAAAGACCGGTTGTGAACTTAAGAATTAAGATTCAAGTTAATCAATAGCTTGGCATCACGATTCTCACTGCAACATTAGGATACTTTTCTCTCCTTGAAAAACATATCCATTTCTGTCAAATTCACCAAGAGAATCAAATTTCTCTTCAAGTCAGGTACATACCTGACTCCAGTCAATAACCTTATTGAATCATCATGGAGCTTGAATCTCACAGATCCAATACCTATAATTTTGCAAGATTTGTTGTTTCCCAGTAGCACCAATCCACCATCTTGATCACTTAGCTCCTCGAACAATTCTCTGTTTGGAGTCATGTGCCAAGTGCAACCTTAATCCATAATCCATTATTTTCTCAAGTCGCCACTTGAAACCACAAGAACATCAGATGAGTCAAAGTCATCTTGAACAATGGCTGTGTTGCCATTACCTTCATGATCTTTCAGGAGTTCAGGGCACACCTTTCTTGTGTGGCCATCCTTCTTACAGTGATAACATTGAATACCATATGTTTCACCGCTGTCGCTACCGCGAAAATAAGGTGCCGGCAAAATAGAAGAGTCGCCACCTTTCGTTATTTATCCCTCGGAACGGGAAAGGAAACGATCGGAAAAACATGATGAAGAGGTATAAGACAAGGTCGTCACAATCGTTGTCTGGGTTCAGGAGTCGGTTACGCAAGGGGAAGGTATTAGCACCCCTCACGTCCATCGTACTCGATGGGATCCACGCTTGTTGTGTTTATCTGACGGGTTGGTTTTATCTATCTACCTATCAAGGCTAGTCTAAGAAAAGAACAATGACTCGGCAAAGCGTCGCACTTTATGCCTACGTATTCTCATCAGAGAATGAGAAATCAGAGTCAACGTAGTTCGCCTAACTACGGGGTATGGGGAAGGTGGCTCGCCAATACATCAGTATTGTGCCTACGTACTCTCAACAGGCATGAGAGATTAGAGTTTACGTAGTTCGGGATAATACGGATTACGGGAATTCAGATTCATATGTTTTATCGAGTAAGGTTAACAAACAGTTCCAGCAGTTGGATGTACGCAGCTCGACCCTTGGAGACTTAGGCGTTACCGTTTGCGGTAGAACTGAGAGTTAACGACACTCTTTTCTTCAAAAAAGCTTCCTTTGAATTATGGGCCCACGGGGAAAAAAAGGTTTAAAGTTTATTTTCTGTCTTTTACGGAAGAACTGTTTTTTATGGATGTTTGCAACCAATATCGCACTAGAGACTATGACCTGAGAGTGAATGCGTCGCATGTCACCCAAAGGGTACCATACTAAACATCCAGACTGTTGAAAAGAAACTCTCCAACAATCCTTTCTCAGATAGCTTAAGGCTCGTAACGTACGATGTCAGTTAACCTTTATTACTGTATTTTGATTTGTTTTGAGATGAGAAGAGAACGAACAAGCTTAACTAAGGGGAGACTATCAAGTCCTACTATTGTCATACCAAGGATTCATCCTATGGTTGAGGTTTGAAATAGGGAACTCCTAGAAGTTATCATGCATAGGTTTCAACCTAAATTTCTAATCATCACTTCCTTATCAAAGGAAGTGAGATTCCTAGGGGATCATGTCAATGATAAACAGAAACAGGTAAAGCATCAGCTTAACAGTAAACAGTAAACGACTGTAAAATGCATGTAATGCAAGTGAGGGAGGAAATGTGTGTGGGGCATCAGCCTCCACAAGCTCATCTCAACCTCAAGCCGGATATGAATAACTGTAATCATACAGGAAAGAATAACATGCTATCAAGCAAACACAATAAGTGACTGTAGTCATACAGAAGAAACAACATGCTATCAAGAAAACACAAACCACATAGGCAAGGGAGCTGGGCTCTACCAAATACCCGCAAGCAAAGCCATACAGTAAAAATACAAGCAGGGGGATCAACTCAACCTCTAGTGCAATCATGCTCCTAGCTTAAATCAATCGAAACATGAACTTATTCTAATGCATCAAGCAAATCAAACAAGTCACATCAATACGGTTGCACAAAAAGAAAACAGACAGGAAAGAAAGCAGATCAACAGCTTCCCCCAGCTTCACAGCAAAGCAATCTGACAGCAGTTCAGTCCTCAGTCTGCAATTGTTCTCTAAAGCTTTCATCTTCAATAGCAAGTGTCAACTTGCTCCTTCAAGCCTCTAAACTATCAAACATAAGTATCAACTTATTCTTTCTTCTTCAGGCCACAGCTCCACAGTAAACCCCACCTTCAGGCTTCACTCCTAATATCAAGTATCAACTTGTTCCTTCAGGGGCTTAATGCATTAAACTCACAAGTATCAACTTGCTTCTTCCTTAAGCTTTAGCTTCTTCATTCCATCTCTAATTGATTCCTCTCACAAGTATCAACTTATTCTTCTCCTTCCTCAAGCCTCAGCTCCTCAGTAAACTCCACCTTCAGGCTTCAATCCCAATAGCAAATATCAATTTGGCCCCTACAGGCTCCCAATGTATCAAACATACAAGTATCAACTTGTCCTTCAAGCTTCAGCTCTTTCCTCTTTACCAGTATCAACTTGTTCTCCCTGATCTGCAAGCTTCAGCTTCTAAGGGTAATCATCAAACACAAAGAAGTATCAACTCCTATCATCTTCAATCTCTTCAAGCAATGAACTCCACCCTCTAGCAAGAGCAAAGTTTGGATGACTGGCAGCAAAGTGAAGACCAAAGGTCACCACTAAGCATCCTATCATCAGAGAAAGGGACCCTCAAAGGTTCTACCAATTTGTAAAGAGCCACACATCCTACCAAAGGAGGGATGAGGCCTTCATAAGGGGACCTTACATCATAGGGAAGAATGGAAGTGATCAACATCTTCCATGTTTATGAAGGAAGAGAATCTATCTAGAAGCTCTGCCTACAAACCCTAATCTTAACACCTAATCAACACTACACAAAAAGAAGGGAAGATATTCACATCCAAGCTTCTTCATTCAATCCATGGTAGCCCAAGCTTGTCTTCAACATCATCCAAGAGCAAGAGAAACAAAACCCTAATCTAAGGGACCTAAAGAAGTCATTCTAGTTGAATTAGTGCATTAGAATCATCTAAAGTTAGCATCTAAACTAAAATCAAATAAAAATGGTAAACTACATTGTAAATTCCTACAAAAATTCTTAAGGGACTCTAATTCAATCATGAATCTACCATACAAAAATCAGAGGTTGAATCATCCACCAAGTTCTAAAAATGAAATCTAAATCACAAGGTATCAACCATAAACCCTAAAAAAAGAGCCCTTAAAGTTTCAACTTAAAACTACCACTTATATTCATCACAAAAATGTGAGAAAAATCTATGGGGAACATGCTTATCTATGCTAGCTACACACAAAAAATCAAGGCAAGAATCATCATCAAATGATCAAACCAAATTCAACAAAATCAAGCATCAACCATGATTATTTTAATATCAATTAAAATTAAAAAATGCACATAAAATCAAAAAATGCATGAAATATTAATATTTTTTCTCCAAAAAATACTAGATTCAATCATGAATCCATGGCAAAAAGAATGGAATTAATTGAGTTATTTTTCCATTTTTTATGAATTATTTACTAAACTATGCAAAATGAAAAATAAAATGAAAATCAAAATAAAATGAACAAGCGCGTGGTGTGAATAGCATAAAGATTCAGTTCATTATACAGACTGGGCCCTAAGGGGGGTGTTGGTAGCAATCTGTGACTTAGGCCCAAAACCATCAATTAAATGAAACGCATCATTTCATCACTCAGAGTCCTTCACAAAATTAAATCATTCGTGGCCGTTGGATCCCACTTTGGTCAAAGGTCCTCCCTTAATCCAATGGCTCTGGGATCATCTTCAACCTTTTGAATTTCTGAGTTTCTCCTCACCTGCGCGCGCTAGGGTCACCGCCGGTGACTTCTCCGATCAACCATCCACAATCCTAACTCTCTCTAGAGTCCACCATTGGCCACGATTCCTTGATGAATCTTGTCCCAAATTTCCTCAGGAATTCATTCCTACCACTAATTCGTTCTAAAAGTTCAAGATGTGTAAGACCATAATCCCAACCGAAAATGGCAATAACCCTAATTGTTCATCTCCAAATTGATGATCCAAAAACCTTCCTACATCAATCTACAATGCATCTAACACAATAATTCCCCTTGATTCTACCTAATTTAAGCCATGGAACAAGAACTGCATACCTGGTAAAATTGAGCAAACAGAGTGGTTGAATCCTCAAATCAACCCTCAAGAACTTGCAGAATCCTTCACTAGCCTCTAATCAACCTTCTGTATGCAAAGAAAAGAGTTGAAACTTGCTAGATTCTTGAACCCGATTCTGAGTTGCAAGCTTCAAAATCCAATGGCCAACTCACGATTCCTCCACAATTGTGACTTGAATTTGATCTGGAATTGATCACCAACACAAATGGAAGTTATTGGGATCAAGAACTTGGACTGAAATGGCTCCAATGGATGTAACAGATTTTGATTTACAATGTGCAAATCCAAAATGCAATCTCACTCTCCTCTCTCAATCCTCACCAACCTTCACTCTGAACCACTTCTAAATCATATATAGAACATGGATGAATGATCTATAAAGTTCTAGATCAATCCAATGAGTATTTCAATATCTCATCTCACTTGAAATCTCATGACATGCTATGTGTATGACAGTCCTTGCAGCAGCTTGTGGTCATCATGCTTTTCATCCAAATTCTCTCCAAATGAGATTATCAAAGTGTTAAGATGTGCTTGTACCTTGGTTTCAATCTTATGAGAAGTTTGGCATATGTTACTTAAACCTTAAGCAAGCAAAAGCAAATCCATGATTTTGACCTCAAATGAGAAAAGTGATATTTCCATTGTCTTTAAAATGTCATTTCTGATCAAAATGACATATTACATGCCTTATCTTGGCCTTGAAATGAAAATTCCCAAATTTGGTCTTTTTAATGAACTTTAAATCTTCCTTTTTAAGTCAATTTTGTAATTTTGAGTTAAAAGCAATTCCAACTTCTCATGACCTCTTGACTAGCCTTAAAACATCATTTTGAAGAAGTTTGATGTTGAACATTTTCCCATTTGAAGCTTGGAAATAGGAGTTATGGCCTTATGATTGAAATGACCTGTAATCTCCAAATGACCAAAATACCCTTGACTTGTCAAAGCCATAACTTGAGTTCTACAAATCCTATCAAGGACTTATAGTACTCTATAGAAAGCTAAGAGGATAAGGAACAACATTCATGTTGACCAAAAGTTCATAGGAATCATCCTTCTAGGGAAAACGTTTCATGCAAGTTCGACAACTTTCAAGCTCCAAATTTACATACCTCAGATGACCTGTAACTTGTCAAAGTCATAACTTGAGTTCTACAAATCCTATCAAGGAATTCTAGCACTAAAATTAAAGCTAAGATCATGCTCTACAACAATCATGTTGGGGGTAAGATGATATGACAATCACATCTTGAGCTAAACTGCCTTGAAGATAGGGGTCAAACTAGGGGATTTTACACTGTCAAGCCTTAGAAACCCTAGCTTGAATCTTCTCAAACTCTTCAATCATGATGAGTTAACCTTGGAATCATCCTTAGAAAATATCAATGTATCAATCCATGATCACATGGCGCTTGGATTAGGTCTCAACTTTCTTCAAATCATCAGTTGACTTAGGGTTGACCTAGTCAAACCCTAGCTGCACCACTCATGGCTGAGCCTTCTTAATCTTGCACAATGACCTGTCTAGGCCTCAAAGTGATCTTCAACACTTCTCATGAGCTCTCTCAAGACCTCAAGTCCATCTTCATGGCCTCAGAATCATCTAATGACCTCCCTCCACTCTCAAGTTAGGAGACACACACTCTTGGTTTCAACCATTCTCTCTGAGGATCTTTTAACTTCTCTGACAAGGATATCAACCGTTGAACACTTGAATAACCTTCTTATCTAGCTTCATAGTCTTGTATAGCTCTTGATTGGTAATCATACCTCTTGATCTCCTGCATACATGTCAATGAAATGCAAATGATAATGCTAATGTGAATGAAATGAAACATAAGCTAGGTAAAGAAAAGTTGGGCAATTTTTAGGGTGCAACAACCACTATAAAACTTCTTGTGACTTTTACCTTTCTTCTTGTCGAACTTACCATTCTTTCGCAATAATTTTCCCTTAACGGCCAAATTTTCGCCCACCGTCGAAGGTTTATGCTCATTTCGTTTGTTCAAGTCCTTAGAATACAATGATGATTGAACTTCTTCAAAGGTCAGGGACTCTCTTCCGTACAAGAGAGTTTCCTTGAAGTGAGCATAGGTTCTAGGCAAACCACACAACAACAACAGTGCTTGATCTTCATCATCGATCTTCATATCAATATTCTCAACATCAAGAATCAGCTTGTTGAACATATCCAACTGCTCAACCAACACTTTGTCTTCACTCATCTTGAATGAATACAAAGCTTGCTTCAGGTAGAGTCAATTCACCAGAGATTTAGTCATTTAGAAACTTTCAAGTTTCACCCATAATCCAGATGTTGTAGTCTCCTTTGATACCTGTCGAAGAATTTTATCACCAAGGCTCAACAATATTGCATTGTAGGCTTTCTCAATCATGCCCTTCTTTGCTTTTTCCGTTAACACAGTGTCCATGGCTGCCTCTCCCTTCAACGCTTCCAAAAAACCCTGCTGAACCAGTAGGGCTTTCATCTTCAAACGCCATAGATCAAAGTCGTTCACTCTGGTGAAATTTTCAATCTCATACTTTGTTGAATGTATCTTTTCCATGCTCATCGCACCAATTTTTTATGAATCAGATGTCTTGAAATAAAATATAAATGGTTTCTTTATGATCAAGAAACACACAAGGGTTAGGGTTAACAAAGATAACAAGGTAAAACAACAAGGAACAACAAGGATTGGTTATAAACTACTATTCTTTCCTTACTCTTAGAACAAGATTACAAGTATACAAGAATAACAAAATAACCTCTCTCTCTCTCTCTCTTGAAATTAGGATTTTATCCTCCTATTTTTCCTTATGCCAAGATTGAGAAACTATCATCCTATTTATAAGAAAAATTGCACACTAACCTAATGGAATTTTTAACAATTACTCATTACAAGCTAACTCAGGATACAAGCTAACTTAAACAATTGGGCTTACAAGCAAGGCCCAATTCAACATGCTAACAACCCTAGAAATATTGACTACTGCATGTTAAAACAAACTTCGACTACAACACACATTACTTCGACAGCAGCATGGGAACATACTTCAACCTCATGCTTAGTTCCTGTCGAACCAGAAGCTACCCTTCGACCATACTAGAGTTCGATCCAACATCTCACATAAAAGTTCAAGAGTAAGTCTTGAAATACTGAGGTAATCACACACACACACACACACGAACGAAAACACACACACACACACACATAAAGAATTTTCTAACTCCCTATGATTTCGTAAAACTTCTTTAATACCTATAAAGGCTTGTATGGAATTTATTAAGAAATGTTCTATAATCAATTAGAAAAGTTTACACACAATCAATTTGATTAATGACTCGATCCAATCGATAAGAGTAAGGTGAAATACCTCTTAATCAATTAGAAAAATTATTAATCGATTAATCCATATAGCTGCCTAGAGGTTCCTTTTGGATTAAGGTTTCCACTTTAAAGGTCTTTCAATATATTATTGTTTTGTTCAGGAACCATAAATGGATGCTACAACTCTGCTTAGAAACCAAAAATGAAGATAGTTAGATAATTGGTGATCTTGAACAACGACTCTGATCTCCTTTACGGTGGTGCAAGGTAAACCTGCATGGGTATCACTCTAACTCCCAAGTCAACTCAAGATTCAAGATGAGTATAGTAAAAATTAGAGATCAGAGACTGTCCCTTGCTCTTAGCATATGAACTATTTATATACTTGAAATTAAGTATAATGGAATTGAGATGGATTGAGCCTTGATTAATTGGGTCTTTGGCTGATCCTGATTAATTTTCACCAAGGATTTGTTGGACACTAAATGATTCGGGGGATGCCATAATTATCATTGACCAGCCTCCATGTCGTGGTCCGATGTGGAATGGAAGTGAAACGCTTTAGATGAGGTTTTTTTAGAAAGTGATTGGGAACAAACACATTTAATGTGGTTCCATAACTGAAGCGCTTAGTCATCCATTTCTGACACGTGTAGTGACATAACTAGTTAGGGTATGTAGTTGTTCATAGAGTGCTTGAGTGCACTTGAGTTGATGTTTATCCATGAGTAAAAATCTATTCGTTGATCTTGTAATTTATTTCCATATCTGGTCTTGAACTTTCATCTATGGTTGCTTATAGGTAGAGTGAGTTGAGTATTTAGAAGATTTTGCAACCTTTAGCTTTCAAGCTAACAAACACTTTCTAGAGAAACTTCTTCATTCTTTCTTCCCTTAGAGTATCACTAGAAGCGATTCAGTGCTTCTCTTAAAGCTTTTTTCCTCTTTCATTGCTTCTACTTCATCAATCTCCCATCACCAAGTATCGTTCAAATCAACCTCCACCTTCAACATTTCTTATTTTCTAGTCAAGATGAGCGATGGTATTGTTGATTTAGTGAGTGATTCAAAAATTGAAACTTCATCTGCTTTTGTATTTGGGACATCCCTTGATTCTCATCTTCCCTCTTTTAATAGGGATCATTTAGAACCCAAAATCATTACATTATCTTATGATTTTGACTCAGAAGGGGTATTTGAGAACTCTTGGAAGAAGAAAGTTCTTCTTTTTCTTCTTGGTCATTAGATGCCCTTATATTGAATATTGGCAAAAGAATAAATCATGTCAAGGTCTTTATGCCCCATCGGTTCTTGTCAGGAGAAAAGGTATTATCTAACTTACAAAGGAAGAAACATGTTAGAGATTTCATTCAACTTTGTCTAGGAACAAGAGATTGTGAGACTAGTAACTCTGAGGTGCTGGAGCACTTAAATATTCAAAACCGGTCGGATGGATCGGAGTATGGCTTGGTAGATGTAGAAGTAACAGACACTTCCTTGTTTACAAGCACTGAGTACATTTTAAGGATCCTGAAATTGTAGTTAATAATCCTTTAGAGAGGTTGGTCTTTCCGGTGTCCGGGGAGAAGAGGATGTGTAGTTCTTTTCATGATTGTTTGTCCTGTTTCATGAATGCCTATTTAAAAGGATAGGACTTTGGCTGCCTTTTTCTAAATTTGAGGTAGCCGTTTTGAAACATTTAAAAGTTGCTCATTCCCATCTTCATCCATGGTCATGGTCATACATAAGGTTCTTTCAACTGCGTGTCGAGCACAAATCCTAGAAGCCCTCTCTTAGTTTATTTATTAATCTTTTCCATTTGAGACATACTTTCTTGTACAACTTTCATAATCAGAGGTTTATTTAATTTCATTCGGTCAACCATTGGTTGGTCCTTTTACTCTAGACAGATCCGATTTTTGGGGACATTTTTTATTGGTGAAACCCATCACCCTCATGACTCACTATATTTTCGGTTATTTCCCTTTTGATTCTCCTTAATTATGTAAATTTGAGTAATCAAAGTATTGGTCCAAGCTCCATTTTAACTGGTCTGCTCTTTTCTACTATACTAAGTTGGTTCTATTGCTCCGGACAAGGTGATGATGAAGGAGGAAGTACAATCTGGGTTTCAAATAATTGGCTACGAGGATGGGTTTAGCTCTGGTGAGGCGCCTTCTACCAATGTGAGGAAAAGGAGAATTGATAATCATGCTATCTTCAGTTTGGTTAGCAAGGAGGAGAGGAGGAAGGTTTTTGATGAGGGTGGAGCCTTCGTGCTTTTTTTACACGTGTAATTGAGTTTTGCATATAGCATGAATAAAGTAAGCAAGTTGAATATGTTCTACAGTCTTGTAGATGCTCAAGGAATTCAATTTATAGTGAATATTTAGGCTACCATTTTTGTACCTGCTCTGATGCCAACCATTGTTACAACTTCGATCCCTTATCCTACCATGGATGTAAAGATTATTATTCTTACTCTCGAGGTAGACCAACTTACAGATGATGTGACAATATTGGGAAAATCAAACCCCCTTCAGTTTCGATAAAGAGGGTCTGGGATGAGGAATAACAATCTCCCCAGACCGATGGTTCTCAGAAACAGGCTCGAGCTGCTAAGGGCGGTGACTTTTGGGACATAAATCCCTTTATAAGGATATCCAACATCTTACCTTCTCGGATTCCTTGGAATCTTAAGGAGGCTTCCACTACTATTTAGATGTTGAATTTATCCTTCATCCATAATCTCCTTGAGGGGGATAAAATGGAAATGGCCTCCTAGCTTGCTCATAGCATGTTTAAATTTGCTTCTATCTTCTTGTAAGAATATAGTGGAACCTAAAAGAGGGGTGAATTAGGTTTCAAGACTTTTTCTCGTTATTTTTTTAATGATATGATTCTTTTAATTTTCAATATGATTATGATGAACGTATGAATGAACAAATGAAAATTAAAAGTGCAGTAAAGAAATTGGCATAAGATATATCCCGGTTCCCCATTCCAAACAATGGTAATCCAGTCCCTCCACACCCCATGAAGGATTTCACTATGTTAGAAATTATTATAGCCTCTTACTAAGATTCTTTTTATAATATTCTAACAAGACACCGTCTTATTATCTTACAACACATAAAAGAAGGCACACCACAACAATCACCAATACTAGATGACCAAAACAAAATTCAATGTGGATTTGAAATATGTTGTTGCACTTGAATAAAATCCTATACATAATTTGATCTTATTTTCTAATTAACAATTCAAATATAACATGATTAAATGCTCGTAAACATTTTGTAAATGATATTAGGATTATGCGGAAAAAGTTTCAAGTATAGTAAAGTTTGAATCAATATATAAAAGTTTGAATAAAAGAGTTGAAAATATGAAGTTGAAAGATCATTTCCTTATATACACCTTATGAAACATCTTGGATCAGTTGTACATGTTGGTATATGTTTCATGAAGGTTTGCATTCGTTTAGAATAATGATGGTTAATGAAACAATGCATTCTGCAATTCGACATGTTTAAAAAAAGTACAAAGCTGCAATCTGTGTAATCGGTTACATAAATTGTGTAACCGGTTACACCCTTATCAAATTTCAAACAAAAAATAGTAAAATTGAACCTGTATCCAATTACCAATAGGGTGTAACCGATTAAACGAATGTAAATTTTCAAAATGACTTTAAAAACAAATTTGTAAGCTAAGTATTAATGTATGGATGCTTTGGAGATTATGAGGGAAGTAGAGAAACATGTTTTTCTGAGCATCTAACAATGTTACAAAGTTAATTGTATTTTGTAGCTTTTAGCATGATGATCACAACGTGTTTCATATGTTATTATCTAGTTACTTAGTACACATATGATCCTATTGAGATATATCTTGTTTAAAATGTTAAGAAACCTTTTTTCTTCTTTTTGACACTTGAACTTTTGTCTTCATCAAAACTCAAATACTTAGACATATTGTCTTCACAATCTCCCCTTTTTTTTAATGATTACAAACAAATGGATATTTTGCTTTTTATTTCTTTTGAAAAAAGTGTCTTCAACTCACGTGTCTCCCCCAAAGTCTTGTATCTTCCCTTAAATTTGTGAGTCCTTGACTTATATACTTTATATACTTGTACTTGAATTTGAAACACAAAAGTAAATACAACATACATTATTTCTCCCCCTTTTGACATGATCAAAAATAAGGGAAGACGAGTGAAAATATCATAGCAAGAACTACTAAGACATACACACAAGCACACACTATCGCACATGATCACACATAAGCATATAATTTGAATATTTAAAAATAGACAATTATAGATAAAATGAAACATAAGATTTGAATAGAAGAAATACGATTCATATGTCCTAAAAATACATGATAAAAACTTGAAAAATGCAAAGTAATAAGTTTATTATGAAAAAAAATATGTCAAGTCAATCCATTTGGTTTTTATCATTGATTCCTCTCTGCAGTTCTTCCAATCTTCCCACCCTATCAGAAAGTTGTCTGAATTGTTCCATCATGTCATGACGAAGGAGTCCAAATTTATCTAACATGGAATCTATTACCATTTGTTTGGCCGGGCCTTCATTTTGAGAAGGATTGGAAGTTTCAACAATATCTTCATCTCTATGCTTAAACACACAATCCTTTGCATCATAGTATACTCCCATTTTGTTGTTCAGCACATCAATGGTGATTGCATCTTTCTCCATCATCTTGACCCGAGATTCATCCTTAGTACTAATATCACAATAATTTTATGATGTATTATAAAGTGTAAAGTGTATGATATTAACTACAAAAGTTCAATTTATTTTCACCTTTGTTCTTTTTGTGATATATTTAAACAGATATATTGTAAAGTGTAAAGTGTATGAATTGACTCTTAATTTTTTTCTACTATTTCTATTATTTGGATGTACTTTTTATAAATTTATATTTTGATGCAATATGAAAACAAACTATAAAACTTCTTCTATTATTTTCAAGATGAGTGTATTGAAAAATGTGATCTAAGGTGAGATCAAAGGACAAAACAATGCATTTCCAAGTCAATAGTAATGAAACTATTCTATGTTAAATGATAACATACTTTTTATTATAAACTTAAAACATGGACACATGGCATTTTTAAATGCAATGAGACATGAATGGACATCAAAAGAAAATCAATGGTCAAAGTCAACTTTTGATTTTAGCCTTCCTCAAACAAGTTAATCAAGTGATGCAAATCAGAGTTTATCAATATAATAATAACATTGACCAAACACTTAACCATAATGGACTTATACAGATGAATTTTTGGTTAATGAAAATGAGCATGATCAAATGTAATGGTCATGTGAATGCAAATGAAAAGAAAATGCAATATAATGTAGATAAGCCAAAATTGGGGAATGACAAGGTTGTAAAAAAATTTCAATTTTTTTTTGCAGTGTAACCGGATATGCTTTTCATGTAATCGATTACGTGTTGTATGTTTTTGAATTTTTTTTGCTTTATACATAAATTGACTTAGGAGAAATGATACAAACATGGTATAACATACATTTAACACACATTACCAATACATTTAAAATTATATGATCATTCATAATACATTCACAAATGAAATCGTGAATTGATCAAATACCATAATAAAGGATGAATAGCATGTATCTTGAACATTTATTAAAGAATCATAGTCAATCATAATCTTAACATATGCAGTAATGTCTTTGTGATCTTATACATCGTTTTTGTCAAGAACGCCACACTCTCTTCTAATCTTGTAAAAAGGATCTTTTGCTAAAGGTTTTGTGAAAATATTGACCAATTGGTCATGAGTATCCACAAAGGTTACTTCAACATCTCCTTTGAGAACATAATATTTTAGGGAATGATGTCTAATGTCTATGTGTTTAGTTCTAGAATGCATGATCAGATTCTTTATTAAGTTGGTGGCGCTAATGTTATCACATCTCAAGGGAATGAATCATAGGTTTAGTCCATAATCACAAAATTTTTATTTTAGCCATATTATTTGTGCATAATAAATTCCAGTCACTACATATTCTTCTTCTACAGCACTAAGAGCGATATAAGCTCACTTCTTACAAGACCATGAAACTAGGGCATTTCTAAGAATTTGACATGTTTCATTTGTGATTTTTTGATCCATCTTGCAACCTGCATAATCTGAATTAAAATATCATACTAAATCATATATACTACATTTTGGGTACCATAGGCCAACACTTTTGAATTCTTTTAGATGCTTCATGATTCCTTCGGACATTGTTGATGTCATGCATATAAACAAACACTAAACATAATGTAAGGACATCTAGAAGCTAGATAAAGTGATGAGTCGATCATACCTTGATATTTGGTAATATCTATTAGTGTACTTGATTCATTTTGATCTATGTAAGTACCCGTACTCATTAGAGTTGAAATCTCTTTACAATTCTCCATGTCAAATCTTTTCAGAAGTTCCCTGCAATGTTTTGATTGATTTATGAATATGCCTTTCTTTATTTTTTTAAATTTGAAACCCAAGAAAGTACTTCAATTTTCCCATCATGGACATATCAAATTCTCCTTGCATCAAGGTTGAGAATTCTTCATATAAGGATTCATTTGTTGATTCGAACTTAATGTCATCAATGTAGACTTGCACTAATAATGTATGATTATTATTTATTTTGATAAACAATGTTGTATCCATTTTTCCTTTTTCAAAGCCTTTTTCACAAAGAAAATTGCTTAACCTATCATATAATGCTCTAAGTACTTGCTTTAATCCATAGAGAACCTTTTTTAGTTTCTACACATGAGAGGGATTCTTGAAATCTTCAAATCTTGGAGGTTAACTTACATAAACTTCTTCAATTATGTAACCATTAAAGAATTCACATTTGAAATCCATCTGGTATAATTGAAAATTCAATGAACAAGCATATGCTAATAATAATCTAATAGCTTCTAGTCTAGGAACATGATCAAATGTTTCATTAAAGTCTATAACTTCTTGAATATAGCTTTGGGCCACTAATCTTTCCTTATTTCTTAGAATGATATCATTTTCATCTAGCTTATTTTTGAAACTCATTTAGTACCAATAATGTGCTTATTTTTGGCCTAGGAACTAAGTCCCAAACTTTATCTCTTTCAAATTGGTTTAGTTCTTCTTCCATAATTAGAATCCATTCTTCATCATCTAAAGCATCTTTTAATTTCTAAGGTTCAAATTGTGAAACAAAATCCATATTTAGACAAGCATCTTTAAGATTAAGAAGAGTGTATAATCCCTTACTAGTGTTTTCAGTTATGTTGTCAATTGGATGATCTGGATGGGTTCTCCATTTTTAGGTATATCATTTTAGTTATGCTCTCATTGAATGACTTCATATTGATATTTGGATGGTTCAACATGACCTTATTTGATATTGTCTTCAATTTGTACTTCTATTATATCAACATCATCATCACAAACAACTACTTTATCCTCCTTAGATGGGTTGATTCATCAAAAGAAACATGCATGGATTCTTAAACAACAAGAGTTCTTTTATTAAATATTCTATAAGCTTTACTTATATGAGAGTAACCAAGAAATATACCTTCTTCGTATTTCTCATCAAACTCACCAAGCTTTTCTTTGCCATTTTTTAGAATAAAGCACTTGCACCCAAATATATGAAGGTGTGAAATGTTTGGCTTTCTTCCCTTGTAATGATTATAAGGTGTCTTCCTTAAGATAGGTCTAATGATTACACGTTTAAGAACATAACATTACGTACTTACCGCATCCCCCTAAAAATATTTTGGTAGATTTGATTTACTAAGGATTGTTGTTGCAAGTTCTTATACAAACCCGTTCTTTCTTTCAACAAAACCATTTTGTTGAGGAATTCTTGTTGCTGAAATATTATGGGAGATGCCATGCTCATCTTAAAATTCTTTGAATAATTCATTTTGAAATTCTCCTCCATGGTCATTTTGAATTGACATGATCTTCATGGATTTCTCGTTTTGCATAAACTTGGCATACTTTTTGAATGTTTTGAATGCGTCACTTTTTCGTACTAAAAATAAATTACAAGTAAATCTAGAAAAGTCATTAATAATAACTAAAGCATAAAATTTACTGCCAAAGCTTCTAGTCATTAAAGGACCAAACAAATCCACATGTATCAATTGGAGAGGCCTTGTAGTAGACACAACAATCTTTGATTCGAAGGAGACTTTGGTTTGCTTTCCCTTTTGACATGCATCACACAACCTATTTTGAAAAAAATTATCTTAGGTAATCCAATAACAAAATTATGCTTGACTAGTTTATTAAAATGCTCCCTATGAGTATCTATTATCCTTTTCTGCCAAAGCCATGTGTTGTACCCCAAAATTTGACCAACCTTCTTCTTTACTTGGCTTATGTTTCATTTCATCTTTAGCATTTGCATTTGCATAGCATTGTCCTTTTCAGAGGATCAAGGGAGGTGTGTAATTCAAGATAAATGTTCCAAGGGTTTCAAACTCAAGCATGAGTGCTTATTCAAGCTATCAAGCAATTACAATCAGTAGGAAATGGTCAAAGGTCTTTGAAAGAGAAGGTTGATGGTTGTTGCTCATCTCCTATCTTGGGGGTCAACAGAGGATCATCAGAGGTTCACAAGTTCATTGTTATGGATAAGAGATGTTTGAGAAGCTCATTGAGTGCTTTGGAATTCCTTGTGGAGCTAGTTTAAACACTTATTTCACTTGCAAGAGGTTACAGTCCAAGGTTGTGCACCTAGGGTTTCATCTGGTCAGCTCAAGGTCAATTGTGGACTTGAGGGAGTTTGAACTTGGTTTTAAGTCATGGGAGACATGGGAATTTATGTTGATACATCTAGGATGTTATTTCAAGTTCAAATAAAGAAGAATCAAGAGTTCAAGAGGTTACTAAGGATCTCAGTGTAAAATCCCCTTCTTTAGTGCCTAACTTCAAGGACAAGTTACCTCATGATACAAGTTCAATATCATTTTCTTGTAAACATGAAACTTGTAAGGCATGTTCCAATATTTATTTTTAGTAGTAGAACTCATCCATTGGGTTTGTATAACTTAAGTTATGATGCCAACAAGTTATAGGTCTCAGATGAACATATTTTTTGGTCAACAAAAGTCAACTCACTTCCAAAGAACCTTTGGCCTAGAAAATTGTTTCTCCTCAACTTTTGGTGAACATGAAAGTTTTTCCTTATGATATTAGCTTTCCAAAAAGTCCTAGAAGTCCTTGATATCATTTGTGGAACTCAAGTTATAGACCTCACAAGGCAAGGGTATTTTGGGAAAGTTTGATTATAGGTCATTTGTTGCATAAGCCATTTTCATGCACTTGTGTACTTCAAATGAACTTTCAACCAACATGAAAGTTGCTCCTAAGGACTTCATTTACACCCTAAAACCCATGGATTTGGTGAATTATGATTAATTATGGACTTAGGGATGAAAATTCAAGTAAAATATGAACTTTAAATCATGGTTTGAATTGAACACATTATAGGTCATTTACATGCCCCATTTTTATTAAATTCTCTTCAAGATGTACTCATGAGTAAAATGCACAAGTTGGTTTTGGTTCATGAAGGAAAAAACACGTGCATTTTGGCATTTCTTCACGAAGAAGTTTCACCTCCAAACTTCAAAATTGGATCAAATACAAAGCCCAATCCAATTCCATTATGAAATTCAACTCACCAGCTGAAGATTTGAATGATTTTCATGAGTGTATGCAGCTGTTTTCACGTGTGCATGAGTGGATTCTATTTTTGGACAATTTGAAAATTCATCCAAACAAGGCTTCATGGGCCTTCCAATTGATCAGAGATCCAACATATATAAGTTCAAAACGTGAATGGAGAGCTCAGAAGTGCATTTTGGAGCCAGAGAGAGCAAATTCAGTTTTAAAATTCTCAAAGAAAATTCCAAATCGTGTTTTCATTTTCACAGCAAGTCAACTCCAATTGAGGTGCAATTCATCTTCCTTGTGCAATTTGGAGTAGATCTGGACAATTTAAAGCAAGCTTGCAAGCATCTGAAGCACCAACGAAGTGTCTCCATTCAGTAAGCTTCTTCTTCACTTTTCTCTCATGTTAGGCCATGATTTAGGTTCATATTGGCTGCATCTGAAGCCCTACCTTGTGTAGGCCATGTTTGGTTGTTTGGTTTTCATGTTTTCTTAAGTTTTCAGATGTGCATCTTGAAATTGATTTGTTTGATTCTCTTAATTTAGACATGTTTAAGATGAATGGATCATGGATTTGAAACCTACATAAGCTCAGCTTTCTTTTGATGCGCATTTTGTGAAGTTTGGTGAAGGTTTTATCATCTGAGCTCCGGCCAGCTTGCCAGAGAAGACGACCGGAGCTAGTGCTCCGGAGTCTGGTTCAAAACCCTCAGATTTGACGGGTTTTTATGTTGACTTCTTGACTGTGTATGTGTGGCTTCCTGATTGGCTTGACTTGCATTGTTGGCACGTTTCTAGGTTGGATTAATGAAATGCTGTGTTTCATTAATCTGACCTTGGCTTATTGGATTAGGCTTAAACTGCTCTTCACACCCCCCAATTCATGAGCCCAAATGTGCTACAACTGAGTTGCGTTGTATGCTGAAGTTGCTCATACACCTCCCTTGTTCTTCCATTTATTTTCTTTTTTTATTTTATTTTCTATTTTGATTTTATTTTATCAAAAATACTTCCAATTATCCTAAAATTCAACAAAAAATATTTTTAAATACTTTGAGATGTTAACTAATTTTTCATAATTTTTATTTTGAATTTGATTTTATTTTTCAATTTAATTTGAATTTTATAATTGGAAGTGTTTTAGATATGGTTTTCATTTGTTCTTGTTTGGTTTGTGGACCATTTGCAATCACCTATGAGTAGGGCTTCCTCTCCATTTTGATTATGGATTGAGGTGCCTTTGAGGCTGATTTTGGTCAAGGTTTGACCTATTTGTGTTTGACTTTAGTTTGCATTTGTTTGACCCTCGATAAATATCCTTCAAGGTGGAGCACCCTAGTTGATCAATTCATTTGGTGATGCGTTGATTGGAATTTGGTTTAGATGTTTTGGCCTCTGGTTTCCAACATTTTTGAGAACTGTGTGCATTTTATTTGGCATTTATTGAACCATTCTCCTATTTTTGGTGAACCTTGCAAGTCAAGTCACCCTAGTTGAGGTTCAAATAAACTAGTTGACCTAGTTCTTTTGGGATATGACCTTTGTGGATCCCATATGCATCTCATGCCTCTTGATTCACATTCTTGACATGTTTAGGATGTTGGTTTCAATTTTATAGGTCACACACTTGCTTGGTTTGTGTTGCAAGTTACTTTTAATTAGGGCTTTCCATTTGCATTTGAATGTTGAAAGTGTTTTGAACTTTGGTTCCTTACCTTGCCCTACTTTGTAACTTGTCTTGGCTTTGTTTCTTCTTTGGTTTGTGAACCTTCTTCTCTTATTCTCACTTCTGTCCTTTGGACTTTGGAACTCATTCAAGATGATTTGGTACTCTTTGTTTGTACTTTGAGTTTGTCTTGAATGAGATGCCTCTTTTAGAACTTATTTGTGCTTTCTTGTTGCATGATCAATTCGATGCATTTGGTTGAGATTCTTCTTATGTTGCTTTCATCCCAAGCCTATTCTCCCATCCTTATATTGATCATGCCTTCTTTATATTTCTCATTTGTTTGCCTTTTGGTTTGGTGATTGATGCTTGAATGGTTATAGGAGTTGTGACTTCTCCCATTGCATCTCACTTTTGCTTGGACTTGTTTAAGTCTTTTTGCATGCATTTCTCTTTTGTTTTGCATACGTTTGCTTGCTTTCAAGAGGTTTAGATGTGCTTGTGGTGGTTGCTTCCCCACACTTTTTTCCTCCCTCCTTTCTTTGTGTTGCATTTCATGTTTGCATCCCTTTCTTCCTTTTCATTTGTGATTGATTCATCTTGTGTTTACTTGGTTTTCTTTGCCATGATCCCTTAGGATTCCCAGCCCCATTTTTTTAAGATGGGAGTAGGAGAGACATTAAGTGTTCAATCCAATCCTGATAACATTAGGATAGTCTTTTCCCTCTTAACCTCAATCATAGGAGCACATTGTCTGATAACATTAAGGTTGAGTTAGTTTCCCCTTAGTTGTGTCTTCTCTCTTCTCATCTCAAAACTTCTTTAAAGCATATAATAAAGGATAATGAGTGTTGTACTCTAAGAGCCTTAAGCATTTGGGAAATGATGATTGAGGGGCCTCCTCTCAATTGTCTAGAGTGTTTAGTGTATGCCCTTTGCGCGATATGCGACGCATTCACTCCTAAGTCATAGTCTTTAGTGCAACATGAATTAAAAACACAATTCAATTCACTTCTTCTTCATAAAAGACTTCAAAACAAACATCAAACTTTTTTATCCTTCGGGATTAATTGAAAACCATTTTCAAAGAGAGTGTTGTTAACTCTTGGTTCTACCACAAGCATGTAACGCCTAAGTCTCCAATGGTCGAGCAGCAATACACCTAACTGCTAGAACGAAGGTTTAACCCTACTCGGCTAAAACACTTGAACCAACCTGTGGTCGTGTCAGCCCGAACTATGTTTGCTCTAATTTCTCATACCAGACGAGGATACGTAAGCACCAGACGGAGATGTCTTGGCGAGCAACCTTCCCCACCTTCACCTGTGGTTTTCCGAACTACGTTGACTCTGACTTTCCCATTGCACGAGGGAGCACGTAGGCATAGACTGACAATGCTCTATCGAGTCTCTTTTCTTCTCTTTTGTTCCTGTGACCTGTAGCTTAGATAGATTAACACCCTTTTAGATAGATAACAAGCGTGGATCCCGTTGAGTACAACAGACGTGAGGGGTGCTCATACCTTCCCCTTGCGTAACCGACTCCCGATCCCGAGATTTGGTTGCGATGACCTGTCTTTTGCCTTTTCCGTAGGTTTTCTCTGATCGTTTCCTTTCCCTCTCTTTGGGATAAATAATGAACGGTGGCGACTCTTCTGTCTTTTTCGGCCCCTATTCGCAGCGATACGACAGCTGGCGACTCTGCTGGCGACTCTTCCCATCCCTTATGCGAGTCAATCCTAGCGTTGTATGTTTATCTTTATGTGTGTATATAAGTGTTGTATTTTGAATTTGCATTTTACTTTCCAGCATTGTTATATATCATTATTCCTGTGCTTTTGGGCGGGAATGTTCCACTGTGTGATAAGCTAAAACCCAGGCTTGAGTATAACCATAGCATTAGAAGTGGAATGTAGTGGTGAACCTGTATGTCGACTCCGGGGAACGATCATTTGGAAGTCAGCTAAGTGAGGACGCTTCGTTAGACTATGATGCCAAACCAGAAATGGTAAACATATCATCGTTTCTCGAAAGTCAGTGACGCTGATGACCGCATAGGATGCCAGACCTTATTAGTGATAGGTTCATACATGTGAGTGGGGAGGGTTATGCAGGAAACTTTGACCTTCAACCTACCCGGTTTTTTCGTCAGTGTGAACTTTTGGTCCTTGATACAGTGGTTCCTTATATCAGTGTTGTATTATGTTCTCGCCGAAGCGAAGCGCTGGTTCTTCTCAGTCAACAGTGCAGCAATCTTGATCCCCTGTCTCATTTGCATTTTTATTTGCATTTAACATTGACATGCATTTATGTTGTAGGTGTATATTTTCCTCTCGATTCTAGTGAGCTTATTCCACTTCTGACATGGAGCTCAGTTTGAAGAAGACTGTTGTGTACAAGTTTCCTACCCCTGACATAACACCTCTGCTCAGTTTAATTTTTGTTGCTGATCGTAATGTAATGGAAGATTTCAAGAAGTCATATGGGAAGCTTTTGGGTTGTGTCTGCAAAACCTCAGTGTATGAGTTGGGAGGTCTCCATACCTTACTTCAGTTCTATGATCCACAATTGAGGTATTTCACATTCATGGGTTATGTGTTGATGCCTACTTTGGAGGAGTTCTCTATGCTGCTAGGAGTTCCTATTTTGGATCAGATGCCTTTTTATCATACTGAAGTTGAACCTAATTTGACCAAGCTCGCTAATGCTCTTAATCTAGATGCTTCAGAGTTAGAGGGGAAGTTGGTTAGAAGAAATGGGATGCCTGGATTTCCATTATCTTTCCTGGTTGGTAAAGCTCAACACTTTGCGAAAGAGGGTTGTTGTGAAGGTGAGAAAAACACTTAGAAGGGGGGGTTGAATAAGAGTTTTTAAGAACTATGACAATAAAAATCAACTCAAGATTTTTATCCTGGTTCATTGAACTCAACTACTCCAGTCCACCTTATCAAAGATGATTTGCCTTTCTCTGCAAGTACTTAATCTACTATTGATCAACTGATTACAATGGAAAGCACTAAGAGCAACTGTCTTAGTCTTCTCAAGAACTACTGACCACACCTTGGTCTTCTTAAGGAACTTCTTACAATTTAATGTAAACTAACAAGTGTTTGAATGCTTCTAATAAGCTGTATCACAACTGTGATGTTTACACTTAAGATTAAGTACAACAAAAACTATATGGTTTTATGAAAGATCAAATGAGTAAGATCTTGAGAGATTTTCTCTTTTATGAATCAAGTGTGTATTTCTTTCTGAGTGATTTAGCAATGAGCAAAAGATGAGTTAATTAGAATTAGCAACCTCAAAATGTTGAAGTAGTTCTCCTTTTATAGCTTTTTCAAATGCCTTGAGTGATGTGCAACTGAATATAATATTTTGATTGTATGACTTTTCATCACCAAAAAGTATGGGCAGAGATATGCTTTCTGCAGAAAGGTATGGTTGTAGAAGCCTTGGGATTTGCACCACGTCACTTCTTTGGACAAGTTAGCCGTTGGCTACTTTGGAAGTAGCGTCACATCTAATCAAGTTTACAGCTTTTTCAACAAGCTTCCTTCAAGATGAAGTCTTCACAATCTGCACTTTAGAACTTGTAGTAAGCTTAAAAGGTATAAAATGCTTTAAGATGATCAGAGCTTTAAGATGAATGATAAGTCCATAGTCTTGATAGATGATCAGATCTTTAATGTATCAGAGTCTTGATAGATAATCAGATCTTTAATGTATCAGAGTCTTGATGGATGATCGGATCTTTAATGTATCAGAGTTTCAGTCTTGATCAGAGTTTCAGTCTTGATCAGAGTCTTCATCAGAGTATGCAGCAGTATATGCTTTGAGCGTGAATATTAATGATAAGAGTCTGGTTATAAAAGCCTCTAAGTTTGTAGTGAATGAATTTCAGAGTCTGATAAGATCAGAGCTTTCATCTTTTGTATACTTCTTTTAGTAACGCTTCAGATCATTCTGTAGCAGTGCTTCAGAATCTTCTGATAGTCTTGCATCTGATGCTTCAGATCTTTGCATAGTTTCTTTGTACTTATTTTGCTTCTTTTAAGAGTATTTAATTTTATACATGAAACAATAATACTTGAACAAATTTTAGAGTGTATATTTGCTCATTACAAAATTCCATAAAAGTTATCATCAAAACATTGAGATATAAGAAACACCAATCTGTGTTCTAACAATCTCCCCCTTTTTGATGATGACAAAAACGAGAATACAAAGACATGAAAAAGAAAACTAGGGCTGGCGAGAAGCAATTAGTGTTAGAAGATCCGTAATCTTAGCAGTGGACTCTTCTTGCTTGGCCATCCAAGTCTTGATTTCTTCAGTAGTCTGTTCCTGTTTTATCATCCATGTTCTGATTTCCTTGACTTCTTGGACAACATCTGGAGTTGCCATTGGATGATCAATCTCCATGTCAGATGCAGGAGTATCTTCTATCATTGCAGAATTTTCAGCAGGAGCATCTTCTAGAAGAAGCACTGGAGTTGTGATAATGTTCAGCAGAGTTTGTCTGACCATTTCAGCAAACTTAACCTTTGCATCATCAGCACAGAGTGTTCTGAGGTCAGATGCAGCAGAGTTGAATTTTGATATGAATCTGTTCCAAGAAGCTTCTGATTTAGCAGGATCCAAACTAGCCATGCACTCTTTCTCCATAGAAGCAATTCCCATATGTAGTTCCTTCTTGAAATTTTTTAACAGAGTAGAAACATCTGATCTGGGTTTTGGGTTGAGAAAGTCTTCTATGGTGACTAGTTGTGATGGTTCAGGAGGTGTTTGAGTTTGTTCAGGAGGTGGATGATCAAATGATGGATGTTCAGATGATTGGGGTATGGATGTTTGTGGTATGGTAAGTTGAGGAAAGGAGGTGTCAGTATCAGATGGTGTTGATATAACAACATCAGATGAGGATGACATAAAATCTGTGAAGTTGAATTTGAAGCGAAGAGGGTTGTCAGATTCAGGTAGATCAGATGATAGAGGTTTATAGGGATCAGGAATTTGTAAGCAAGTTGGTGAGGGGACTTCAGATTCATCAGAATCAGATGATTCAGTTGAATGACATGAAGTTGAAGAGAGGACATACAAAGTTGCATGAGGTGATATATCCAGAATGTTTTCAGATGGTTGTTGGATAGATGCTTTAGGATTTTTTATGGTTGTTTCTTGAGGTGGTTGAGTAGATGAGAGTGGTTTAGATTGTTTTTGTTGTTCTGATTGTGTTTGTTGTTCAGAGGATTGTTGTTTTTGTGATTGAGATGATGGTTGTTGTTGTGATTCAGATTTGTTGGGTTGAGGAGGTTGATGTTCAGACGATTTCTGTTGAGGGGGTTTAGATGGTAGTTGAACAAAAGATGTTTGAGGATTTTTGATAGGAGATGAAATGGGTTCAGATGATTTAGGTTCAGATGGTTTAGTAGAAGATGGTGGAGGTGAAGGTGAGGATGAAGGTACATAAGGTTTGGGATCAGATGTTAATACCTGGTGAATTGTTTCTCTGATTTCTTCCACAGTAGCTTCTGGAGGATTTTCCTTTTGATTCTTGTCCTTTTCAGGCTTATCATCGGCATCAGAGGATTTCCTCTTGGGCTGTGCAAAAGATCCTTCCTTAGCCTTTCTTTTCCTGCGCCTTTCTCTCATAAGATTTGGCAATACTTCTCCTTCCTTCTGTACTATGTTAGCAGGCAGAGGAATACCATCTCTTAAACATTCAGCAATGAATGTCAGAATGATGTGTCTAGGTTCATCAGCACTAAATATAGGAAAATCTGCTAGAGGAATTCTCCTTCTGCTGACGTCTTCAGATTGAAATTTCTTGGGTTTTCCAGCAAGCTCTGAAATAACCTTCATTCTCTTCAGAGTGTTCCCATTTATGACAGATCCTATAACATAGGACAGATCCTCTGTCACCCCAGCATCAAACAGATGTTTCACAAGACCATTCTCTTTTAGAATGTCTGATATCAGTGTTCCCATAGGGATCCAATTTCTGATTTTTCCAGCTTTAACCCTAACTTCTTCTCTTGTTTCTTTGATATGGTTCAGAAGATGACTGAACAGAAGATAAGGTAAATCCACCTTCTTTCCTTTCCTCATACAGTACATGAAGTACATTTGTTCTGAATTTACATAATCTAGTGAGTTAGAAGATTTCCTATGAAAGATTGAACTCATGAAGATTTTAGCCCAGATTCTGTAAATAGGTTTCAGATCTCTGACCTTGTTAGATGGTTCCCCAGAAACACAAACTTCTTGAAAAATGTCAGCCAAATCCACATGATCAATAGCCATACTTGTGATTCCCTCCGTTTCCTTATACTCAAGTAGTTGTCTGACTAATTTTTCAGTAATGACAATTTCCTTCCCAAGAACAGATGAGTGAATAAACATAGGGCATACTTGAGCGTGTATCCGGAATTCTTTTACCAAAGCTGGATAAACAGGACCCGTCATCCTGTCAAAATACTTTTCCCAGTTCTGAGCTTTGATAGATGAAAGGAGATCAAAACCATTTTCTTTGATGGATTCAAAATCCACAAAGTTCTCACACAGAACCTCAAGTTCTTTGATTGGAGTGAGAAGAGTTCTTACTGGTGCTTTGTACACAACAGCAGTTTGGAATGAACCAGCAGCATTAGGAGATGATGCAGCAACAGTTGAAGTTTTCATCTGAGCAGGTGTTGATGAAGGTGAAGCCATTGAAGTTCTTGAGATGCGTCTGGGCTTACGAGGATTTTTGGGTTTTGAAATTAAATGGAAACAATAGAGAAGGCAGAAATGCATATGAGAGATGATAAGTGTAAAATGTGATTTGTGAAGAGTTGAGAGAATTTATAAGAGAAAATTTTTAGGGCATGCAAAAAGACATACACACTCAAGCGTGCACAAACATTGAGTGAAGTGAACCATAATCAAATCAAGCAATCAATGCAAAGAATAAAATCATATCAAACATTTAAGATTCTGACAAAAGGGGGAAAATCAAGAGATTTTGGATTTTCAAAGCAATACCTCAAATGTCACTTCAGTATGGTGCACTCTACCTTTCCAGATTCTGAGCTACACGTGTTTGCTTGCATGTGCCTCTGAAACTCTTTGAGAAATGACACGTTAGGCAACGTTCAGATCCTTTGAGCCTTGTTAGTTCAGATTTACACACAAAGAAATAAACACAGAATTCAACAAACGAAATACTTCAGAGTTTAGACATTTATCATCTGAAAGAAATTTCATCTGATGAATATTCTATTCTGGACAGAAGTCCATACTGATATTTTTCAGAATAAATTTAAATCTATCTTCAGCAAGGGGTTTTGTAAAGATATCAGCCCACTGATGATCTGTATCTACAAAGTTTAAATTGATAATTCCCTTCTGAACATAGTCTCTGATGAAATGATGTTTAATCCCTATATGCTTAGCTTTAGAATGTAAAATGGGGTTTTTAGATAAGCATATAGTAGAAGTATTATCACAAAAGATAGAAATATTACTCTCAAAGATCTGATAATCTTCTAGTTGACTTTTCATCCAGAGCATCTGAGTGCTACATCCAGCAGCAGCAATATATTCTGCCTTTGTTGTTGAAAGTGCAATTGTGGGTTGCTTCTTGTTGAACCAAGAGATCAGATGACTTCAAAGAAATTGACAACTTCCATAAGTACTTTTACGTTCTACTCTGTCTCCAGCATAGTCAGCATCATAAAATCCAACTAATTTATACTCATCAGATCTTCTGTAACACAGACCCACATTAGTAGTACCTTTCAGATACCTTAGAATCCTCTTAACAGCTGTTAAGTGAGATTCTCTAGGATCTGATTGGAATCTAGCACACAGACACACACTGAATAAAATATCAGGTCTTGAAGCAGTCAAATATAAGAGAGATCCAATCATACCTCTGTAAAGTTTTTGATCAACTTTCTTACTTACCTCTTCCTTACCAAATGTGCTTGTAGGATGCATTGGAGTCTTAGCCAATTTGCTTTCATTCAGATTGAATTTCTTCAGAAGCTCTTTGACATATTTAGTCAGGTGAATATATGTGCATTATGGAGTCTGATTTACTTGGATTCCCAGAAAGAATCTAAGTTCTCCCATCATGCTCATTTCAAATTCAGCCTGCATAGACAAAGCAAACTCCTTTCCCAGCATAATATTGGTAGATCCAAAAATAATATCATCCACATAAATTTGACAAACTAGTAAATCTTTCTTAAATGTTTTACAGAAAAGAGTTGTGTCCACTTTGCCTCTAATAAAGCTCTTTTCCAGAAGAAAATTACTTAATCTTTCATACCAAGCTCTGGGAGCTTGTTTCAAACCATAAAAAGATTTTTTGAGTATGAAAACATGATCTGGAAATTTATTACTTTCAAAACCAAGAGGTTGATGGACATAAACTTCTTCTTCTATAATGCCATTTAAGAAGGCACTCTTAACATCCATCTGATATAGAGTGATGTTATGTTATGCAGCAAATGAAATAAGAAGGCGTATAGATTCTAACCTTGCCACTGGAGCATAAGTTTCATTGTAATCAATACCTTCTTGTTGACTGTACCCTTGAGCTACCAGCCTTGCCTTGTTCCTAACAACTTCTCCTTGCTCATTTAGTTTATTTCTGAATACCCACTTTGTTCCAATAATGTTGAAACCTTTTGGTCTAGGAACCAGATCCCACACATCATTTCTTGTAAATTGATTTAGCTCATCTTGCATTGCAAGTATCCAATCATTGTCACTCAGAGCCTCATCCACAGATGTTGGTTCAATAATAGACACCAACCCAAGAAGTGATGTTCCAGATGATCTGATAAACGACCTTGTTCTTATAGGGTCGTCTTTCTTCCCAATAATCATTTCTTCTGGATGAGAAGCCTTGATTCTGGATGATCCTTTAACTGTTGGTTCTTCAGAAATATTCATGTTATTCATCTGAGCAGCTAATGGAGTTGCATCTGGCGTAGCTTTTTCTTGAGCTTTTTCTACCTCTGGTTTCTCAGATTCTATGAGAATAACTTCTCCATCTGCAGAGTTTTCAATCTGCTTTGGCTTTTGATTGCCAAGCTTATCATCAAATCTAACATGTATAGATTCCTCCACAATCTGTGTTTCAGTATTGTATACTCTGTAGCCTTTAGAGCGTTCAGAATATCCAAGCATGAAATACTTTTGTGCTTTAGAATCAAACTTGTTAAGATTCTCTTTAGTGTTTAGTATAAAACAAATACATCCAAAAGGATGGAAATAAGAAATGTTTGGCTTTCTATTCCTCCACAATTCATAAGGAGTCTTTTCCAGAAGAGGTCTAATTGACACTCTGTTCTGAATGTAACATGTTGCGTTAATTGCCTCTGCCCACAAATGTTTTGCCATGTTAGTCTCATTGATCATGGTTCTGGCCATTTCTTGCAGAGTTCTATTTTTCCTCTCTACAACTCCATTCTGTTGTGGAGTTCTAGGACAGGAAAAATCATGAGCAATGCCATTTTCATTAAAATATTTTTCAAAATGTTTGTTTTCAAATTCACCACCATGATCACTTCTGACTTTAACAATTTTGAAATCTTTTTCAGTTTGGACTTGTTTGCAGAAGTCAAAGAACACAGAATGTGACTCATCCTTGTGTTTTAGGAATTTTACCCATGTCCATCTGCTGTAGTCATCAATAATGACTAATCCATACTTCTTGCCTCTGATGGATGCAGTTTTCACTGGTCCAAACAGATCAATGTGAAGTAACTCTAATGGTTTTGAAGTTGAAACAACACTTTTGGATTTAAAAGATGATTTTGAAATTTTTCCTTTCTGACATGCTTCACAAAGAGCATCTGAGTTGAACTTCAGATTAGGAAGTCCTCTGACCAGATTAAGCTTATTAATCTGAGATATGCGTCTCATATTAATATGACCCAATCTTATGTGCCAGACCCATTGCTCCTCATTAACAGACATAAGGCATTTAACATTCTGAACCTTAAGTTTTGAAAGACTAATTTTATAAATATTGTTTTTCCTTTTACCATTAAAGAGGATTGAGCCATCCTTTTGACTAACAACTTTGCAACACTTTTGATTAAAGATAGTGTCATAACCATTGTCACTTAATTGACTTATCGACAATAGATTATGAGCTAACCCTTCAACAAGTAAGACATTAGTTATGGAAGGAAGTTTACCATTGCCTATGGTTCCAGAGCCAATTATTTTGCCCTTCTGATTCCCTCCAAACTTGACATCTCTTCCAGATCTAAGCTCCAGACTTTGGAACATAGACCTTTTTCCCGTCATATGTCGTGAGCATCCAGAGTCCAGGTACCATGACTGGAGTCTTGACTTTGCTACTAAGGATGTCTGCAACATAGATTATCTTATCCTTAGGTACCCAGATTTTCTTGGGTCCTTTTTGGTTACTTGCCTTAAAGCTTTTTCTGAACTTCTGTCTTTCAACATAAGACTTGTTCTGATTAGCTTTAGATTTATTAAACACAGATTTGTTCTGATTAGAACTTGTGTGTTTAATATCATTTAAGTGACCAAATGTTAACTGAGAATATAAAGGAGGATACTTGATATCCAGTTTATCTACATATTTTGGATTTGAATCTTCATAACAGAAAGATTTGTATCCAACACCTTTTCTATAGTTTCTGCTAATACCATAGATCATTGAAGCCATTTTGCTTCTATTTAGGATTTTAGTTAGAAACTTTCTGAAATTATAGTCATACTTTTGTAAAATATTTTTAGAGCATGATTCAAATTTTGAATCAGAGTTTAGTTGAGCAGTTTCTAAATAATTTTTCAATTGAAGATTTTCAGCTTTTAGTTCAGCCATTTCTGATTCAAACTTGTTACTCTTAAATTCAATATGCTTTAGAAGCGTTTTGTATTTGAGTTTAACTTTACTATAGTTTTCAAGAATATCAGATAAACTTTCAACAAGTTCCTGTCTAGAAAGTTCAGCAAATACCTCCTCAGAATCAGATTCTGATTCTGATCCAGATGATTCAGCACTGTCCTCAATGTCAGCCATGAATGCTACATTTGCACATTCCTCTTCTGACTCTGATGACGAATCAGATGCATCTGAGTCATCCCAGGTAGCCATCAGAACTTTCTTTTTGTGATCTGACTTTCTTTTTGGGTTCTCCTTCTGAAGCTTTGGACAATCACTCTTGTAGTGCCCAGGTTCTTTGCATTCATAGCAAACAACCTCTCTTTTTCCAGATCGTCTGTGTCCATAGGATTCTCCAGATCTTTTGTATCCAGAATGTTCTCCAGATCTTCAGTGCCCAGAAGATTCTTTGTGTTGATCTGGTTTTCTAAAGTTCTTGAACTTCCTTTGCTTATTCTTCCAGAGTTTATTGATTCTTCTGGATAGCAAGGATAGTTCTTCTTCATCTTCAGAAGCAGACTCTTCAGAGCTTTCTTCTAATACCTGCAATGCTTTAACAGCTTTATTAGATTTCAACGCAATTGACTTACCTTTCTTTAGAGGCTCATATTCCTCTAGTTCAATCTCATGACTCCTTAGAGAAATGATTAGTTCCTCCAGCGTAATCTTGTTCAGATCCTTTGCCAGCTTCAGAGCAGTGACCATGGGTCTCCATCTGGTTGGCAAGCTTCTGATTATTTTCTTGACATGATCAGCTGTAGAGTAACCCTTGTCCAGAACCCTTAGGCCAGCAGTGAGAATCTGGAATCTGGAAAACATTGCTTCAATAGATTCAGATTCTTCCATCTTGAAACCTTCATACTTCTGGATCAGCGCCAGAGCCTTGGTTTCTTTGACTTGAGAGTTCCCTTCATGAGTCGTCTTCAGGGATTCAAATATATCAAAGGCAGTTTCTTTGTTGGTTATTTTCTCATATTCAGTATGAGATATAACATTTAGCAATATAGTTCTAGCCTTGTGGTGATTTCTGAATTCCTTCTTTTGCCAACTGATGGTGAGAAAAACACTTAGAAGGGGGGGGGGGGGTTGAATAAGAGTTTTTAAGAACTATGACAATAAAAATCAACTCAAGATTTTTATCCTGGTTCGTTGAACTCAACTACTCCAGTCCACCTTATCAAAGATGATTTTCCTTTCTCTGCAAGGACTTAATCCACTATTGATCAACTGATTACAATGGAAAGCACTAAGAACAATTGTCTTAGTCTTCTCAAGAACTACTGACCACACCTTGGTCTTCTTAAGGAACTTCTTACAATTTAATGTAAACTAACAAGTGTTTGAATGCTTCTAATAAGCTGTATCACAACTGTGATGTTTACACTTAAGATTAAGTACAACAAAAACTATATGGTTTTATGAAAGATCAAATGAGTAAGATCTTGAGAGATTTTCTCTTTTATGAATCAAGCGTGTATTTCTTTCTGAGTGATTTAGCAATGAGCAAAAGATGAGTTAATTAGAATTAGAAACCTCAAAATGTTGAAGTAGTTCTCCTTTTATAGCTTTTTCAAATGCCTTGAGTGATGTGCAGCTGAATATAATATTTTGATTGCATGACTTTTCATCACCAAAAAGTATGGGCAGAGATATGCTTTCTGCAGAAAGGTATGGTTGTATAAGCCTTGGGATTTCCCCCACGTCACTTCTTTGGACAAGTTAGCCGTTGGTTACTTTGGAAGTAGCACCACGTCTAATCAAGTTTACAGCTTCTTCAACAAGCTTCCTTCAAGATGAAGTCTTCACAATCTGCACTTTAGAACTTGTAGTAAGCTTAAAAGGTATGAAATGCTTTAAGATGATCAGAGCTTTAAGATGAATGATAAGTCCAGAGTCTTGATAGATGATCAGATCTTTAATGTATCAGAGTCTTGATAGATGATCAGATCTTTAATGTATCAGAGTCTTGATGGATGATCAGATCTTTAATGTATCAGAGTTTCAGTCTTGATCAGAGTTTTCATCAGAGTTTGCAGCAGTATGTGCTTTGAGCGTGAAGATTAATGATAAGAGTCTGGTTATAAAATCCTCTGAGTTTGTAGTGAAAGAATTTCAGAGTCTGATAAGATCAGAGCTTTCAGCTTTTGTATACTTCTTTTAGTAACGCTTCAGATCATTCTGTAGTAGCGCTTCAGAATCTTCTGATAGTCTTGCATCTGATGCTTCAGATCTTTGCATAGTTTCTTTGTACTTATTTTGCTTCTTTTAAGAATATTTAATTTTATACCTGAAATAATAATACTTGAACAAATTTTAGAGTGTATATTTTCTCATTACAAAATTCCATAAAAGTTATCATCAAAACATAGAGTTATAAGAAACACCAATTTGTGTTCTAACATGTTGGATTGTCTTTAATGCCATCTTAGCTCTGTGCATATATGGTGTAGTTTTGTTTCTGAATATTCCTGACGTTGTGGATCTGGATGCTTTCCATATTTTCATCTCAGGAAATCCTGTGCCTATACTTCTGGGAGATGTTTATCATTCTGTGCATTACAAGAATGAGAATCGGAGGCGAAAGAATGTGTCTTGTTGTGTACCTCTCTTATACAGATGGTTTGTGAGTCACCCTCCCAAGGTTGGTCCTTTTGTTGACACTGCAGGTACCTCTGAGTGGTCGAAGAGACTTATGGGCTTGACTTCTGAGAACATCGTATGGTTTGATAGAGATCAGTTGGGCACAATGTCGCTACTGCGAAAAAAGGTGCCGGCAAAGATAGAAGAGTCACCACCAATCGTTATTTATCCCAAAGGAGGGAAAGGAAATGATCAGGAAAAACCTAGCGAAAAGGATAAGATCGGTCATCGCAACCAAATCTCTGGGTTCGAGAGTCGGTTACGCAAGGGGAAGGTATTAACACCCCTCACGTCCGTTGTACTCAACGGGATCCACGCTTGTTTGTTTATCTAAAAGGGTTGTTTATCTATCTACCTATCAAGGTTGGTTCAAAAGAAAAAGAAAGGACTCGACAGAGTGTCGCTGCTCTGGGCCTACGTATTCCCTCGTGCAATGGGAAAGTCAGAGTCAACGTAGTTCAGCTAACTACGGGTAATGGTGGAAAAGTTGCTCGCCAAGATATCGCATCTTGTGCCTACGTACTCTCAACAGGTATGAGAGATCAGAGCGAACGTAGTTTAGGATAAAACAGAACACATGCTAGTTCAACTGTTTTTACCCGAGTTAAGTCAAATTACCGTTCCAGCAGTTAGGGACAACGCTTGTTTGCGGTAGAACCGAAGCTTAACATCACTCTTTTCATCAGAAAAGGTTTTCCTTAAATTAAGACCCCAAAGGGGAAAAGAAGTTTGATGTTTGTTTTTGTCTTTTATCGGAGAAGAAGTGTTTTTTATGAATGTTTGTAATTCATACAACACTAGAGACTATGACTTAAGAGCGAATGCGTCGCATATCGCCCAAAGGGCGTATACTAAACATTCTAGACGATTGAGAGGAGACCGCTCAATTATCATTTCCCAAGTGGCTTAAGGCTCGTAACGTACAATACGAACTTGCCTTTATTAGATGTTTTACTGTTGTTTGAAGGTGAGAAGAGAAAGAGGAATCTACAGGGGAAACTATCAAGCATCCTACTGTTGTCATGCAATATGGCCCTAATGTTGAGTTTGAAAGGGGATCTACCCTACTGTTATCATGCAAAGGATTCAACCTAGAGTCTATCATCACTCCTTAAACAAGGAAGTGAGGGTCCTAAGGGAACATGCAAAAGGGAAAAAGAAACACAACTATCAAGCAGGTGAAACATAAAGTAATTGAATGCAGATGCAATGCAACAGTACAAGCAAGGGAGACAAGCTCAACCTTATATGCAAACATGGGATGCAATTACAAAAGAGAAAAGAACATACAAGCAAGGGAGGCAACCCTCAACCTTTAATCCAAACATGACAGGTATGAAAGTAGAGAAACAATCAAGCAAAAGGAGACAAGTTCAACCTTTAATGCAAACATGCGTCTAAACAAGAGTATTCTACTCATGCAAGTCTATCCTAATGCAACACAGCAAGCAGACAATGAAATCAATCCAATAGGAGAGAGATAAACTAGATGAGCAACAAGGAAATCATCCCAACGCTACATCAGGTATAGATGTGTATCAACGCAAGAGTCCATCCCAGGTTCAACCTCTTTATGGAATGCACAGAATTCAACCAAAGGAAGAATTAGGCTCTCACAAGAGGGATCCTAAGAATGTAGGACATATGAGAATGGTTGGACCTAGATGTCAATCTAAGGTATCTGGTTAATGTGTATCAACACAGGATATCCATCAAAGGCTCGAACTCTTCATGGAATGCACAAAATTCAACCAAAGGACGAATTAGGCTCTCACAAGAAAGATCCTAATCATGTAAGACAGATAGGAAATGTGCAAAGCACTTGAGTCCTCAAAGGCTCAACCTCTTATGGAATGCACAGAATTCAACCAAAGGAAGAATTAGGCTTTCACAAGAGGGATCCTAAGAATAGGACTTGGAGAAGGAAGATAGTGTAAACCAAAGGAATACACTATGCCATTGAATGTCCATCCAAAGCTCAACCTCTTATGGAATGCACAGAATTCAACCAAAGGAAGAATTAGGCTATCACAAGAGGGATCCTAAGAACAGGACTTGGAGAATGAAGGAAGATAGTGTAAACCAAAGGAATACACTATGCCATTGAATGTTCATCCAAGGCTCAACCTCTTATGGAATGCACAGAATTCAACCAAAGGAAGAATTAGGCTCTCACAAGAGGGATCCTAAGGATAGGACTAGGAGAATGAAGGAAGATAGTGTAAAACAAAGGAATACATTATTCCATTAAATGTCCATCCAAGGCTCAACCTCTTATGGAATGCACAGAATTCAACCAAAGGAAGAATTAGGCTCTCACAAGAGGGATCCTAAGGATAGGACTAGGAGAATGAAGGAAGATAGTGTAAAACAAAGGAATACATTATGCCATTAAATGTCCATCCAAGGCTCAACCTCTTATGGAATGCACAGAATTCAACCAAAGGAAGAATTAGCCTCTCACAAGAGGGATCCTAAGGATAGGACTAGGAGAGATTGGAATGACTTGAACTGATCAAGGCAAAGGGAAGCACAAAGAGGAGAGGAATCATCCACCAAAAACTTCTAAAGCACCCTACAAGCAAGGCTCTAAAGGACATCCATCCTAAGGGAGCTAATGACATTATATAGACTTTAAAACTACCCTACAAGGGTCTCAACCTATGTACTAAGAGTTCATGTAATGATTGAGTTCTTAAAGTTTGCTAAAAGTTCACTTAAAGGCAAGACTAGGTGGAATGCTAAATTGGGAACACCCTAACATCAGTTAGAATGTAAAATCTAGGAAAAATAGGAAAACAAGTCCTAAAATCCTAATAAAATTCCTAAGAGATCCTAAATCTGTCAGGAGGCTATGGTCAAAATTTCAAGTCAAGATTCTAAACCTAGAGACACTAACAGAAATCTAAACCATAATATGTGCTATGGGGGATGCAAATGGGGAAGGTGCTAAAAACCTAACTCAAACCCTAATCAAAAAGCTCCTAAAAATCAAGATAAAAATACTACAACACTCTACAATGTGTCTAGAGCCAACATGCAAAAAATCAGGCATTTATTTGAAGTATCTATCAAGAAATAAAATCAGCAAGATGAACATATCAATTTCACATTTATTAAAAACACATAACATGGAAAATATGCAATAAAATTTAAAAAAGGCTCCAAAATTAATCCAATAGCATGTAAAATCACTTAACACATTAAAGAATCATAGGAAAAAATTCAAGAATCATTGATGTATTTTACTATTTTTTATGAATTAAAATGAAACATGCAATAAACCATAAAAATAAAGAAAAGGATGGAAAAATGAATAAATCTGAGGTATGAATAGCAATGAAAATGCGTGTAAATCTTGGGCTTTCTAAGAAAGAGGGTGCAGATATCAATCCAGCCCATGGTCCAAGTCAACTAAACTGATGTTCACATGTGCTTCAGTTAAAGTGAGCCTATGGTACGTCTTAATCACGCGCGTACATTCATTAAGTATTCAGATCCTACTCATGCTATAGCGCCACGTCAACAGTCAATGGTCAACTTAACTAAAACTCACTCACAGGCGTTGGATTAGGATACTAAGTCAAGAAAGTCGTCAAGATCTAATGGTTACCGAGTCATCTTCCTCATTTGAATCATCAAACGGGAGGGAAAAACCAGTGGTGGCCGGAGAAGACTCTGGTCGTCTTCTCCGGTGAGAGCTGCAATAGCCTTGTTGCCAAACTTCATGAAATCTCAACTTATTGGTATCAATCAACTCCTTACACTCCCTAAATCACTAATCCACAATAAAAACTCATTTTCATCCATGGAATCATCCAAACCGAATCCATCTAGCTTTCATGCTCTGGTAAAAATTATCACAAACAGCCCTCAATTCTATCCTAAATCCATCTAGGAGTCACCAAGATCCTAACCACATACAAAACAAGTCCTAATTCCTCCTAAATCGCGAGCAATTTTGAAAGTTACATACCTCTAAAAAAGCTTCAACACAACCTTCAAAATCCACTGAATCTTGATGCTTCTTGCCTAGAATCACTCTATGAAACCTTCTGAAGCTTTTGCAACTCTTGATTTTGATGGAAATTGGCCAATTCTTCAGATACGATTTTCTCCTTCAACCACCTTTCTTCAACTGCCTCTAACCGTTTCTGGCGCCAATTCTCATCAAACTTCATCTGAAAATGATCTAGTGTTTATATAGGATTAATTTGGAATGATTTGGGGGCTCAAAAGTGGTTGTTTGGCCCAAATCCAAAATTCACTTTTCATCAGTTTTTCACTTTGCTATATGCACGAAAACAGAGCTAATTCACTTTCAAATTGATCCATTTTGCTTGCTGGTGATGTAATGAGTATGGATGGATAGGATTGAGCCCTTGATTTTTGATCAATGGTGGATATTGATTTTGTTTCTTCAAGCTTAAGAAACATGAAAAATGGGGTGTAAATGACTTCAAATATCAAATTTACCAATGCCAATGTTCTTAGAATGTATTTTGTGCACAAAATATGCACAAACATGACTTGGAATCATCCATTTTGCACTTATTTGAATTTTTGACTTTAAATGCCTTTAAAGTTTCTTTTTATGAAATTTTCTTCAACCAATCCTTAATCCAATCCATATTAATGAATCCTTGGTGTTTGATTAAGTAAATAACCCCATTTTGAGCAACTTTTAAGTTGGACAAATTTGCATTTGAGGCGTGCAAGGTTGTGAAATGGACCTATAACCAAAATGGCCTATAATATTACTTTCCCAAAATGCCCTTGCCTAGCAAGCTCCATATTTTGAGTTCTACAAATCCAATCAAGGACTTCTAGTACTCTTTGGAAATCTAAGAAGATAAGGAACAACGTTCATGTTTGGGTCAAGATGGGGAGAGACATCCTTCTAGCTCAAAAAGGGCATGGAAGTTGGTTGACTTTCAAGTACCAAAATTACATTCATCTGATGACCTGTAACTTGTCTGCTTCATAACTTGAGTTTTAGAAATCAGATGAATGACTTCTAGTACTTAAAAGAAATCTAAGAGCATGCTCTACAATTCTTATGTTGATATCAAGATGAGATGAAACTTGTATCATGACGTATGTGGTCTTGAAGCTAGGCACTGAGATAGGGGATTTTACACTGACAAAGCTTAGAAACCCTAGCTTAATAACTTCTCACACTCTTGAATATTGATGAATTGATCTGTAAATGATATATAACATGTCTCAATATAACATTCCATGATCATAGTTGCTTTGAATTGAGTCTTAATCTCCTCAAGACTTGCAGTTGACTTAGGGTTGACCGGGTGGAAACCCTAGTTGTACCACCTTTGGTTGTGGCTTCTTGCACTTTGCATAATGGCTTATCTAAACTCCAAAATAACTCTCAAGACATCCCATGAACTCTTTAAATTTTTTACACCCACATCCATGGATTCAATGTCACTTGATGACCTTCATAGACCCCCAAGATAGGAGATACACCATTATTAACCAACCATTTCTTAAATGAGCTTTAACATCTTTCTAAGGATAATAAGCACCTGCTAGCTTGAACACAACCCCTTGATTAAGATTAGACCTTGATATCTTTCTCTTGATAGGCACATTTCTTGATCACCTACATAAATGACAATGCAACGCCTATGCTAATGCTAGAATGAATGCAATGAAACATAAGTTAGGTAAAGAAATAGGTTGGGCAAATTTCGGGGTGCAACAACTGCCCTTATTCAAACGGCTTGGACCTGACTGGGTGAGAAGCAAACGACTCTCAACTAATCAAGGTAAAATACGTTTGAATACCAATAAACCCTGAAATTTTCCAACCGCAGAAATAAACTGGAAAGTAATTGGTAAAAACTCTCCGGAGAAGGGCTGAAGGGTAGCATGTCAAAGTGTCAGAATCTGGATATTCACACAACGAATCAACGAAATCTGTCAGAGCTTAGATACTCAACGCAACGAGGAATACATCATCAATTGGAACTGGCCAGAGTATGGACACTTAACGAGATAAACTGGAACAAATTGAAGCCTAAACACTCAACGCGAGAACGAACGAACACACCGGAGCCAAGACGCTCAACGCGGTAAACGAACGAAATGAACCGGAGTCAAAACTCTCAACGCGATAAATGAACAAAATAAACTGGAGTCAAGACACTCAATGCGGTAAACAAACAATCGAACCAGAGCCAAGACACTCACACGATAAACGAACGAACAAACCGGAGCCAAGATACTCACGCGAGAAACGAACGAACAAACCGGAGCCAAGATACTCACGCGAGAATGAAAGAACAAACCGGAGCCATGATACTCACGTGATAAAAGAACAAACAAACTGGAGCCACAATACTCACACGATCGAACAAACAAACCGGAGCCATGATACTCACGCGAGAAACAAACGAACAAACTGGAGCCACGACACTCACGCGATAAACGAACGAACAAACCGGAGTCGTGATACTCACGCGAATGAACAAACAAACCGGAGCCATGATACTCACGCGAGAAACGAACAAACAAACCAGAGCCACGATACTCACGTGATCGAACAAACAAACCGGAGCCATGATACTCACGCGAGAAACGAACGAACAAACCGGAGCCACGATACTTACGCGATAAATGAACGAACATACCGGAGCCAAGACACTCACGCGAACAAACAAACAAACTGAAGCCATGATACTCACGTGAGAAACAAACGATACGCACCGGAGCCACGATACTCACGCGATCGAACAAACAAACCGGAGCCATGATACTCACGCGAGAAATGAACGAACAAACCGGAGCCACGATACTCACACGATAAACGAACGAACAAACCGGAGCCAAGATACTCACGTGAGAAACCAACGAACAAACCAGAGCCACGACACTCATGCAATAAACGAACTATACGAACCGGAGCCAAGATACTCACGCGATAAATGAACGAACAAACCGGAGCCAAGACACTCACGCGATAAACGAACGATACGAACCGGAGCCAAGACACTCACGCAATAAACGAACGATACAAACCGGAGCCAATATACTCACGCGAGAAACAAACAAATAAACCGGAGCCACGACACTCACGCAATAAACGAACAATACGAACCGGAGCTAAGACACTCACGCGATAAACGAACGAACAAACCGGAGCCAAGACACTCACGCGATAAACGAACGATATGAACCGGAGTCAAGACACTCAACGCGATAAACCAGGGCCGGGGTACTCAATAGAGCAAATCAGAGGCGGAACACTCAATGAAACAAGTCAGAGGCGGAACCCTCAATGCAACCAATCAGAGGCGGAACCCTCAATGAGACAAATCCTTACTAGGGATTTACCGGAGTCTGGATAATCAACAGATACAGGGATACGTCATAAATTGGACACTCAACGGAATCTAACTAGTCAACAGAGCAGAAGTACCATCACAACGTTCATTAGGGTCAAACTAACCAATCGGAGTCTGGGCACTGCACGAACAGAACAAAATGTCTCGAACTGAAAATTCACCGGAATCTGTATGTTCATCGGAGAAGTCAGGGCCTGAACGCTCAACGGAAAGGTCAGAGTTTGAAGATCGCCCGTAGGAGATAACAATTACCTGTAATCTGAAAGGTAACAATCTAGCTCATGTTTCAAAATGCAGATGTTTGAAAATTGCGTAATGCTCCATACGAAATGGCAATGCTACGCATTTGGGTAGATGCTATGCAAAATGCAAAATGCAAAGAAACGGCTCCAGCAAAGTAAATGCTGGAGAGACGAAGCTAACTCCGCTGGGGAGAAACAATCCTGTTGGGAATAGCTTATACGTGCCAACAACGATTGGACTTATGTTGAGGATCAAAACCTGACCGGTTAACTCAGCTGGGAAAAATGCCATGAACGACTTTCCAAAATACGAACTCTTCTGGGAATATAGACGAATCCGCTAGGGAGATAAAACAGCATGCTAAACAGCCACTCTCACCTACTGAAGAGAAACAATGTCACGACTGGCCTTCTGGGATATGACCCTCTTAGGGAACAGTAAACTCGGCCGAGGATAGACAACCAGATGCTGGAATTGATCATACCTGCCGGGAAGAATACAACGCTGCGGGGAAATCAACTCTGTTGGGGCCTTCGGTCCGAACTACCGAGAGTTGAATGCTTACAGATAATTGGCTGGAGAAAACTACGTGCTAACTCACTGCTGGGAATAATACCACCCCTGCCTGGTGGAAGGAACCCTGATCTCGACTTGCTGGGGAGTAAGCATATACCTGCAATTTGTGGGGGTTAACTGTGTACCGACCAACTGCCAAGGACAAAGGGTACATACTTGACTGTCCTTGCTATCTTGCACATAAATCTACTGGGAGTATGAGATGCTAGCTCCACTGCTGGGGAATGGACTCTAGTTGGGGAGAATCTATCTCTGCTTGGGGAGACAACTCAATGCTCACAGTCCCCTGCTCAGACTCTGCGGGGAAACATTCTCGGAGAGGGATTGCTGCACACGATTCAGCTAAGGGTATGATGATTCTGCCGAGGATACATCTCTGACAACGTGCCCCGAGGGTCACCACCCTGCAACAAAGTGAACAAACAGACAAGATACCCTTCACAAAGGGACCTACTGAGGTTATCATTTGTGACAATGTTCAAGTAATTCAAAGTTTTAACAATTATTGGCCTAGGCCAGCAAGTTTATGTATGTGCATTTTAACAAAAACATCGGCGTTTTTTCACAAACAAAACAGATAAAAGCTAAAACAAATACAAGGTAAACAGAGTACTGAATAGCATGTTTATTGATGAATGGGCCTGTAAATAGGCAAAACGTTTTACAACGGGTGCAAGCTCCTGAAATGAGGAAGTTGCGCAAATATGTACAGAAATATACAAAAACATATACAAATGTCGGCGATGTGGTGTAGACGAACACCATGAGCTGATCCCTCTATGACTCACTCGACTTCGATACCTCTCTGACGCTTCAACTTCAGAAGAGATTGACTTGGATAAACGGCCCTCAAGTCTTCCCAAACCACTAAGTAATGAAAGTTCACACACAGACCGCAATCATTTGCTTTTTTTAATCCCTAACTTTTGCCTGAACCGCCCTTTCGGGTTTCGATTCACCGGGATACCCTTTTTTGCCAAAGCCGCCTTTTCAGGTTTTTGACTTTGCGGGTGTACATCTTTTCATTTATATCCCTAACTTTTGACCGAACCTATTCCTTTTTTATGGTTCGCCGGGATGCCCCATTTTTGCCTGGATATTCTTTTTTCTTTCCAGCGGGTCATTTTAAGCAAAGTATTTTTTAACTACGTCCGTGTTCACAGGGGATGCAAAATCTTCGCCATCCATCATGGATAATAGCAAGGCTCCTCCCGAGAAGACCGTTCAGACGACATATGGACCTTCATAGTTGGGAGTCCATTTGCCCCTGTGATTGGAGTGTGGTGGGAGAATTTTTTTCAGCACAAGATCGCCCGTCTGAATGCTTCTAGGACACACCTTCTTATCATAAGCTTTCTTCATCCGACTTTGGTATAATCGACCGTATGCAATGGATGCCAACCTCTTCTCATCCATCAGGCTCAGCTGATTCAGCCTATTTTTTATCCATTCTGCCTCATCGAGTTTCACGTCGACCAGAACTCTTAAAGAAGGAATCTCGACCTCCAGCGGTAGGATAACTTCCATACCGTATACTAGTGAGAAAGGAGTTGCCTCGGTAGATGTGGGACCCCTGGGGAGTCATAATGATTGCCCCGATACCACTTCCATAGGAATTAACTGCACCGTCGAATATCAACTTCCACTAGGAGCCAAGCTTTGGCCCTTCATTGGGCAGTGGTTCATCACAGTCCTTCATCTTGAGGAACATAATATCTGCATCAGGAAACTTGAATTTCATCGGCTGATAGTCTTCGATAGGTTGTTCGGCAAGGTACTCAGACAAATCACTTCCCTTGATGGCCTTTTGGGAAACATATTGAATATCATACTCTGTCGGTATCATTTGCCACCTGGCAATTCTGCCCGAAAGCGCTTGCTTCTCGAAGACATACTTGATCGGATCCATCTTGGAAATTAGCATGGTTGTGTGATTTAGCATATACTGTCTTAAACGTTTGGAAGCCCACGCGAATGCACAACACGTTTTCTCCAGCATTGAGTAACGGGACTCACAATCTGTGAACTTTTTACTCAAATAATATATGGCATGCTCCTTTCTGCCAGTCTCGTCGTGTTGACCGAGAACGCAACCCATGCTATTCTCAAGAACCGTCAAATACATAATTAGAGGACTTCTAGCGACTGGGGGTATCAAAATTGGAGGTTCCTGCAAATATTATTTTATTTTGTCGAATGCCCTCTGGCAATCCTCATTCCATACAACCGCCTGATCGTTTTTCAATAGCTTGAACATTGGTTCGCATGTGGCCGTGAGCTGAGATATGAACCGAGCAATGTAGTTCAATCTCCCCAGGAAACCACGAACTTCTTTTTCAGTTTTAGGCGCTGGCATGTCTTGTATAGCTTTTATCTTTGCAGGATCAACCTCAATGCCTTTTTCGCTCACGATAAACCCCAGTAGTTTTCCGGACCGTACCCCGAAAGTACATTTGTTAAGATTCAGCCTCAACCTGAACTTCCTAAGCCTCTCGAACAGCTTCAGCAAATCGACCAGATGTCCCTCCTCCATTTGGGACTTTGCTATCATGTCATTAACATAGACTTCAATCTCATGATGAATCATATCATGAAACAAAGTGACCATTGCCCGCTAGTAAGTTGCTCCTGCATTTTTCAACCCAAAAGGCATTACTTTATAGCAGAACGTCCCCCAAGGTGTAATGAACGTGGTTTTCTCCATGTCTTCTGGCGCCATCTTGATTTGGTTGTAGCTAGAGAAGCCATCCATGAACGAAAACACGGAAAATTAAGCAGTATTGCCGACCAATACGTCAATATGAGGGAGCAGGAAATCGTCTTTAGGGCTCGCCTTATTCAAATCCTGATAATCCACACACATTCGCACCTTACCATCCTTCTTCGGTACAGGTACTATGTTGGCGACCCACAGAGGGTAAGTAGTCACGGCCAAGAATCCAGCATCCAACTGCTTTTGGACCTCTTCTTTGATTTTAACGGCCATGTCTGGTCGTGTTCTTCTAAGCTTCTGCTTAACTAGAGGACAATCTTCGCGCAATGGTAGGTGATGAAACACTATGTCAGTGTCAAGTCCGGGCATATCTTCATAGGACCAAGAAAAGATGTCACCATACTCTCGAAGCATCTCGATCAGTCTTTGCTTGATGTCATTCTGCAATGCAGCCCCTATCTTGACATTTCTGACAACTTCCTCAGACCCCAGATTAAAAATCTCGATAACTTCCTCGTGAGGCAGAATGATCTTGTCTTCTTGTTTCAATAGTCGAGCCAACTCTTCTGGAAGGTCTTCATCCTCCTCAATCTCTTCTTCAGCTTGATATATCGGGTAATCAAAGTCGAAGTGAGTCATAGAAGGTCCTGGATCGGTGTCATCTGTAATGTGATTCCTACAGTGAAAATGGTTAAATGCTTAAAAATAATGTGTAGGTCAGCACGAACCATATTTCCATTTTATTGTTTTTAAAACAAACATAAAATGAGAATAACAGAGATCACAAAATTTGAATGCAAAGCAAACGCCCTTTGATTTATTGATAGTATGTACATGCATAAGCAAGCAAGGCCCTGATAAAAAAACTATTTCGCCCCGGGTAGAGCATAAAGTTGTACAATAATTGGAAAAAACAAAGCATTACTCTTTACGCGTCACTTGGATGAAATCCTGGATGGACCAATTGCTAAGGCTCTGGCCTGGCTTGCACGATTGGATCCATGCATCCATATCACAATCACTGTCTCCTTCCCCGTCAAACACAGCGTTGACGCGTTCAAATATGACTCCGCCCTTGGTGAACTGCACTGGCCCCTTGTATTGCGGCGCATTCTGAGAGGATGAAGCAGAAGAAGAGGGATGGTACCCCAAGCCAAACTTATCTTGTTTGTTGGGGATATCCAACACCTGCCCCCAGCCTTGGGCTGAACTGGTTTGTACCACAACTTGAGCTTCCTTGAAGGAAGAGAGAGTCACCTCGGACATTTTGCTTACCACGGGAGATACATCCTTGATCTTGACAGTTTCGAATGCCTGGCACAATGTTTCGTGGATCTCGCCATCCAAATCCACATACTTGAAAGACGACAAATGACTCACCATAATATCTTCCTCCTCGCAGACGGTAACAATGCTGCCACCCACAACATACTTCAGCTTTTGATTCAGCGTAGAGGTCACAGCTCCCGCTGAATGGATCCAGGGCCGGCCTAGCAAGCAGCTGTAGGCGGGCTGGATATCCATGATATCAAATACTGCATTAAAGGTTTTTGGCCCCACCTGAAAGGGCAATGTTAGCTCTCTAAACACGGACCACTTGGTCCCATCAAAGGCCCTCACCACTAGATCACTGGGTGTGCACAACAGCCCACGAGTGTCCAACTTCATAAGCGCCTTCTTCGACAATACATTCAAGGAATAGCCGGTATCCACAAGCACGTGTGACATAACAGTTCCCCGACATTATAGTGATATGTGCAACGCATTATTATGGTTCCTGCCCTTAGGTGTCAAGTCACGATCAGTGAAGCCCAAACCATTACTGGCATTGACATGTGCAACCACCCCTTCGAGCTGGTTTACATAAATTTCTTGAGGTACATACGCTGCGTTCAAGATTTTCAGCAAGGCATTGCGGTGTGCTTCGGAGCAAAGCAACAAGTTCAGTATAGAAATCTTTGAAGGCGTCTGCTGTAAGTGGTCAACTATCTTGTAGTCGCTCTTCTTGATAAGCCTCATGAACTCTTCAGCATCTTTTACCAGCAAGTCTTTTTCTACCTCCCGAGAGGTCTCTTCAACGACTGCTTTGCTTTTACCCTTATCTGCTTTGTCAACAACAACTTTAGGTGGCGAGAATACTCTTCCACTGTGAGTAATCCCTCTTGATCTGACCATATTATCCACAGATTCCACAAGTGGGCCTTTCAGGTCCAGTTTCTGCCCATTGCAGTAAATCTCCGCCCCATAGTTCCAGGGGACAGCCTTGGTACTTTCAAACGGTATGGGGCCAGCTTTAGTTATAGTAATCGTGGGCGGCCTGGGAGCAGAAATGGTGACGGTCTTATACGGGATGGTGATTGTAGCAATCTCATCCTTTTGCTTGGCTATCACATCTCCGGATTTGTTCTCAACCTTCCGTTCAAATTGTAGGACCCCTTCGTCGATCAGACTCTGAATACCGGTCTTCAATTTATCATAACCATCCAGATGCCTCACACATTCAATACAGAACTCCCCGCAGCCCGGGAACACGCCCCTTTTCAACAACTTGGCTTTGACAAAACTCAGTGGCGTCTTCAGATCATTGACATTCTTCACCGAATTCAAGTCCTCCTCTTCGACAATTGCATTAAACCCAGCCTGTCCGTGGTTAGGCATTGGGTTTTGAATGAAATTCGGCACATTGTCGAAGAAATTGATCGCTTTGTTATCCAACAGGTCCTGGACCTTGTGCTTGAAGGCTTTACAATCTTCAATGGTGTGACCAGGTGCCCCGGAATGGAACTCGCAGTGAGCGTTCGTATTGTAACCAGGTGGAGGTGGTCTGGTCGGTGGAGCCAGCGTCCTCTTCTGAACGAGTTGTAATTGCAGTAACGCTTGAAGTAGCTGAGAATATGGCATTGGCGGCGTCTCAAGTCGTCTATTCGGTGGTCGGACTGGGTACTTTCTATACCCCTGCTGATTTTGATTCTGCGGTTGCTACTGCTGCTGTGGAGCTGTAGGGATATTAATACTAGCGACCCTTTGTTGCTGATGGTTCTGTGTCGGCTTTCTGTTCCTTCGGGAACCGGATACAGAGTTGGCTTCACCCTCTCTCTTCTTTCCTCCAAACACTTTCTTTCCTCCAGCTGAGGAACCTTCACCGGCCTGGATCTTACCCAGCTTAATCCCATTCTCAACATGCTCACCAGTGATTATTAAGTCAGAGAAGCTTCCTGACATGCTGCTAATTAATTTTTTATAATAAACACCCGGCAGCGTTGCTACAAAGAAATCCACCAGTTCACGTTCAACCATCGGCGGTTGTACTCGGGTTGCCAACTCACTCCACCGTTGGGCGTATTCCTTAAAGCATTCCCCATTCTTCTGTGACAAATTTTGCAGCTAGACCCGTTTGGGAGCCAGGTCACTATTGTACTGGTAATGTCTTACGAAAGCTTCAGCAAGATCCTTCCAGCTACGTACACTTGCAGGCTCCAAGCCCATGTACCATTCCAGTGAAGGTCCTGACAAACTATCTTGAAAGAAGTGCATCAACAACTTCTCGTCGTTGGAGTATGCTGACATCTTCCTGTGATAAGATCTCAAGTGGACACGAGGACAGGTGATACCATTGTACTTTTCAAAATCTGGCACTTTGAATTTTGGTGGTATCTTGAGGTTGGGGATCAGCCCTAAGTTGGCCATGTCGAGACCTATGGAATTCAGATTCTCAAAGCTCTTCATCTTATCCTCGAGCATTTTGAATCTCCGACTGGCCTCATAAGGTAGCTCAGCCTCGTCACCTCTCATTGAGAATACGTCAGCTTGACGATCCTCATTCCAGGGTTGATGAACATTTCCATGGATGATACCCACAACTTCAGGTCCATGGAAGTTTCCGGTGTTACCAACATTAACTCCGGCGTTGTTACCACTTGTACCAATGTTACCATTAGCAGCTCCGATGGTGCCATTACCAGCCCCAGCATGGCCAGTACCCATTCCAGTGTTCCCATTGCCCACAGTGTTGGGAATCACTACAGTTGGTCCAGAGTTGTCAGCCCGTGGAGTCTCAGCATGAGGCGGGTTGGTAGTTTCACCTCCATGCAAAACCCCATTGGTGCCAACGCGTGCAATCAAGGGCTGCACGAGGGTTCTGAGTTTCTCTTGCCCACTGGCAACCACTTGCATGATGTCCATGAACTGGGACATCCTCTCCTTGAATTCTTGCATTTCAGCCTGAACTTGCTCCATAGCTCTGAGTTGGTTAGCTCGGGTGGAGTAACGATGAATTGGTCTGCAATCAATCCTGAAACACAGCTCTGTAGAAAACACAAGGGGTTAGATAAACATGCTCAAGGTACCTGCTATGCAAAATGATATGCAAATGCAAATGTGTGTTTGTGCCTAGGGAGAGATTCCCCCCGATTCTAGTTCCAGAATAATAGTGAGTCAGAATAAGAAGCCAATCACGAAGATGAACAATGTCTAATATATATATATATATATATATATATATATATATATATATATATATATATATATATATATATATATATATATATATATATATATATATATATATATATATATATATATATATATATATATATATATATATATATATATATATATATATATATATATATATATATATATATATATATATATATATATATATATATAAAGAGCCCACATAGGCAGCATACAGGAGTAACTGAGTACAACGGAATCGATAATAGGGCGACCTCAGCCAACAAGCCTGGTGACGGTCAACAATACAACAGTGAATGAAAGCTACAAAGAAATACAAAAAGAAATCAAGTGTGGCAGCGGGCACGTAAATCTTCTAATAGTTCCTTTGTCTCAGGGTGATCAGGCCTGGTAAGCAATCCTTGAATAAGCAGATCTCTCTATCTGACGGTGCTCTGGATATCTTTAACAAAGTCTTCCCATGCTCCCTTTCCGAAGCAATTCTCCATTTTGGTTCTCTTGGAATCGTCCCTTAGTTTGCAATCCTTCAGGTTTGCCTTAACTTCTTTCAACTCGCGCTCAGCGTTACGCCTGAGTAATGTTTCAGCTTCAATCTTTTCGTGCTGGACCTCAAGCTGAATCGTCAGTTTGGAAATTTGTTGCTTCAGCTTCTCTTCCCGCTCCTCGTGATTGGTCAAAGTAGCGTTCCACATTGCCTCGAATTTGGAGATCTTCAGATAGGCTATGTCCAAGTCTTGCTTCTTGGTGGCGAGAACGCTATTAACGGCTTTGAAGTCCAACCCCAGACGCTCTCGAGCATCAGTCTGCTTGGTTACCTCTACACCCAGATGGTTTATCAACTCAGTCTGCTTCTTGCAGGAGTACACAACTTCACTCTTCTCGCTTCGGAGTTGAGAAATTTCTTTCTCTAGCTCTTCATTGGCTTTCTTCAACTCTTCCTTTTCTTGCAGCACCTTATTGTATTTCTGAATATCAATTGTGGTTGGTTCTTCGACCACAGAAGGATATAATGGCTCAACTGCAGAGAATGGCATCAGAAACTTGGCGGCTCTCTCTCAGATCCAGGCTACATATGGATCGAAGGCTTTGTTGTTGCTCTTTCCTAGCAAAACTTTTCCCTTTCTATGAATTTTGCTCCAAGCTTTCTCTACTTTAACCAAAGTGTCACCTTCAAGCAACCTTATGAGATACAGGGATTCCTGTATCTCTTCTTCTACAGGAGGACCTCTTAGCACATATCCAAATTGTCTTACCAGCAAAGAGGGATTATAGTTGATACACCCGTTCCTTCCGACCAAGGGGACGTTAGGAAAGCCAAAAAAAACTATACAAAATTTCTTTGCCTAGCAAGTCTCTATCAAACCAAGTGATATTGTTAGCAGACAAACCCATCAAACGTGCATACCATGTTGAAGTCTCAGCAGAATCAATAAATGGACCCGTTTTAGGAAGATGGCTGGCGAACCATTTGTACAGCAAAGGAGTGCAACACACCACATTCTTCCTTTTTCTGTTTTCATTCTTACTGTGAACAAAATGATACACGTCTCCGAGAAGAGTGGGCACCGGATTCTCGGAAGCAAATATGTAGCAGGCATCTATACCTATGAAATCCGGGTGACTAGGGAATAACACAATACCATATATGCAAAGGGCTAACATAGCATTGAATACAACCCAGCAACCCTTCTTGGCAAACCTTTGGGCCTTCTCCACCAGGAAAGGAAAAGGGAAACTAGAAACTCCAATTTTTCTAAACAACTTCCCTTTTAGCTCTGAGTCATCTAAATGAAGGGCAGCAGCCAACTTACCCAAGTCAGGTTCATCATCAACACGGTAATAAGGCACCTGGTTCAACAAAGGTACCCCCAGCAAGTCAGAATACTCTTCTAGGGTTGGAGCTAGGGCATAATCTGGAAAAACAAAGCATCTGAGCTACGGATCATAAAACTACAGAAGAGCGTAGAGGCCATTCAACTCGTACGCAGAAAGTTTACACACAATATTCAGAAGTCTCCCATAGCGTTTCCTGAAGTCCTCCATCACTTTTTTATCAGCTAAAGAAATCAAACCCCGTAATTCTCGGATATCAGGTGTTGGTAGCTTGTAAGCCACTGTTTTCTTCAAAGACGCCATGTAGGCAATAAGGATCAAGACCACTAGAATCGGGGGAGAAATATGTTAGAACACAGATTGGTTCTTAATAATAACTCTTTGTTTTGATGATAACTGTTAGGAAATTTTATATTTAAGAATTATATACTCTAAAATTTGTTTGAGAGTTTTACTGCAGATTGAAATGAAATTAACTCTCTAGAAGCAAATCTGTATTGTACACAAGAAGTTATCCTGACTCTGAAGCGCCAGATGCATCTTACAGAAGATTCTGATTGCTCTTTACAGAAGATCCTGAGCGTAGTCTCCAGAAGGATATGAAGCAAGAAGCTCCAGAACATTCTAAGTCAGAAGCATCTGAAGATAGTCAGAAGCATCTGAAGCTAAAGCATCTGAAGCAAAGAAGAATATTGTTTGAAGAGTTTCTGAAAGTACTAACGTTGTCAAGTACTGAAGTTCTATGTCAAATATGCTCTGATGATCAACATGCTGAAAGCACACATGCTGCAAAAGACTCTGATACAACAAAGTTCTGAATATCATTAGAAGACTCTGATCCATTCAGACTCTGAAGAACTTGCTGAAAACTGAAGAAGAAATATTCAAGAATATATCCGTTGGAGAAAATCAACGTCTCTTTCCTCTTTTGTGCTAGACACAATTACACAGACAAAAAGGATTTTTTTGTGTTATCTACTTCAAGGAAAGGTCACTTGATGTGAAGACAAAAAGGCTCAGACCTTTTTGGGACTCTCTTTTCAACGCTCAGCATCCTTGGATCAGCTGCCTATAAAAGGAGAACTCCACCACTTTCTTCAGTTACACAATTTGCTGGAAAAAAAATCATATTATTCTAAGCTCTCATTCATTCTTATTCTTCATAGAATTTCTTGTACTTAAACTTAAGAGAAAAATCACTGTTGTGATAAAAGCTTTATAGAAGCATTAATACTCTTGTATTTAATTTACATTGATTGTAAAGGTTTTTCCTTAAGAGGATTCAGTTGGAATCAGTAGCTCTTGAGAAGACTAAGAACAATTTTTCTTAGGTGTTACTATTGTAATCAGTTTGATTTAATAGTGGATTAAGTCCTTGTTGAGAAAGGCAAATCACTCTAGGAAGGGTGGACTGGAGTAGTTGTTTAAACGAACCAGGATAAAAATAATTGTGTGATTATTTTTTAAGTCTTAATCTTTCATACTTATTCAACCCCCCTTCTAAGTATTATCTCACCTTCAGTTGGCATCAGAGCTCCGGTTCTGAGTGTGCTACCACTTAACAGTGTCAGTAAAGATCCAGAGAGAAATACTTTGATATATATTTATTTGTTACCATGGCTGATAACTCAATGTCCAGTATTAACAATAAATATGAAGAAAGGGATAGGATCAACACCAAACCCCCAATGTTTGATGGGGAGAAATTTGACTACTGGAAAGACAGAATTGAGAGTTTTTTCCTAGGATATGATGCTGATCTATGGGATCTAGTCATAGATGGATATGTCCATCCCACAGATGGGAATGGCAAGAAGATTGACAGAAAATCTATGACAGATGCTCAGAAGAAAGATTTCAGAAATCACCACAAAGCCAGAACTATATTATTAAATGCAATTTCACATACAGAGTATGAGAAAATTACAAACAGGGAAACTGCTTTTGATATGTTTGAATCCCTAAAAATGACTCATGAGGGAAATTTCAAGTTAAGGAGACAAAAGCTCTGGCTCTGATCCAGAAGTATGAGGCCTTCAAAATGGAAGACTCTGAATCTGTTGAAGCCATGTTCTCCAGATTTCAGATACTCACTGCTGGGCTGAAAGTTCTGGACAAGGGATACTCTACATCAGATCACGTAAAGAAAATCATCAGAAGTCTGCCTACCAGATGGAGACCAATGGTGACTGCCTTGAAGATGGCTAAAGATCTGAACAAGATCTCTCTAGAAGAACTCATCAGCTCACTGAGGAGCTATGAGATTGAGCTTGAGGAAGATGAACCTCAGAAGAAAGAAAAAGGTAAATCTGTTGCATTAAAATCTAACAAAACTGCTAAAGCTTTGCAGGTCATTCAAGAAAGCTCTGAAGAATCTTCTTCTTCTGAAGAAGATGAGTTATCCATGCTGTCCAGAAGGATCAACAGACTCTGGAAGCACAAGGGAAAGAAGTTCAACAACTTCAGAAGATTTGATAATAGAAAGGAATCTTCTGGACACAGAAGATCTGCCAAGAAAGAAGTTGTGTGCTATGAGTGCAAAGAACCTGGGCACTACAAGAATGATTGCCCCAAACTTCAGAAAGAAAAACCCAAGAAGAAGTTTAACAAAAAGAAGAAGGTTCTGATGGCAACATGGGATGACTCAGATGAATCTGAATCATCTTCTGAATCAGAAGAAGAATGTGCCAATGTTGCACTGATGGCCAGCACAGAGGATCAAGAGGAAGGTACCTCAGGATATGAATCAGATTCTGAATCTGATGATGACGCAGAAGAGGTAATGGCTAAACTTACCAAAGAAGAACTCATAAAAGTTTTAACAGAAGTTCTTAAAAGTTATAAAAATATCAAACTCAAATACAAGAAGCTGAAAAGAAATCTTGAATCTGAGATTGATCTTCTGAAGACAGAACTTGTTGAGCAAAAAGAAATTAATCTGAAAATCAAAAATGACTTTGAAATAACTCAACAAGAATCTGAATCTGAGACTAAGTCATGTAAAAACATTTTAGAAAAATATGACTCTAGCTTTCAGAGATTTCTTACCAAGAGCATAGACAGAAGCAAGATGGCTTCCATGATCTATGGTGTTAGTGGAAACAACAGAAGAGGTATTGGATATGAATCTTCATCTGGAAGCAATCCAAAACCTGTTGACAAGCTAGAGTCAGAATACTTATGTGTTTAAACCCAAGGCAAGTCAGAATAAACATTATGTTGAAAAACAGAAGTTTAGACAAACCTACAAACCAACTAACTGTTAGAACACAGATTGGTTCTTAATAATTACTCTTTGTTTTGATGATAATTGTTGGGAAATTTATATTTAAGAATTATATACTCTAAAATTTGTTTGAGAGTTTTACTGCAGATTAAAATTATATTAACTCTCTAGAAGCAAATCTGCCTTGAATACAAGAAGCTATTCTGACTCTGAAGCGCCAGATGCACCTTACAAAAGAATCTGTTTGCTCCTTACAAAAGATCCTGAGCGTAGTCTCCAGAAGGATCTGAAGCAAGAAGCTCCAGAACATTCTGAGTCAGAAGCATCTGAAGATAGTCAGAAGCATCTGAAGATAATCAGAAGCATCTGAAGATAATCAGAAGCATCTGAAGCTGAAGCATCAGAAGTATAGAAGAATATTGATTGAAGAGTTTTTTCAAAGCATTAGTCTACAGAAGTTTCTGAATGTACTTACGCTGCCAAGTACTGAAGTTCTGTGTCAAGATGCTCTGATGATCAACACGCTAGAAGCACACACGCTGCAGAAGACTCTGATACAGCATAGTTCTGAATCTCATCAGAAGACTCTGATCCATTCAGACTCTGAAGAACTTGCTGAAACTGAAGAAGTGTTTTCAAGAATATATCCGTTGGAACTATTCAACGTCTCTTTCCTTATTTGTGCTAGACACACTTACACAGACAAAAAGGATTTATCTGTGCCATCTATTTCAAGGAAAGGTCAGTGCATGTGAAGACAAAAAGGCTCAGACCTTTTGGACTCTCTTTTCAACGTGCATGATTCAGCTGCCTATAAAAGGAGTTTCTCACTTCATTCTTCAGTTACACTCTTGCTGAAAAGAAATCACAATATTCTATAAGCTCTCATTCTTATTCTTCATAGAATCTCATTGTACTTAAAACTTAAGAGAAAAATCATTGTTGTGATTATAGCTTTATAGAAGCATTAAAAACTCTTGTATTTAAATTACATTATTTGTAAAGGATATTCCTTAAGAGGATTCAGTGTGAATCAGTAGCTCTTGAGAAGACTAAGAACTGTAGTTCTTAGGTGATACTATTGTAATCAGTTTGATTTAATAGTGGATTAAGTCCTTGTTGAGAAAGGCAAATCACTCTGGAAGGGTGGACTGGAGTAGTTGTTTAACGAACCAGGATAAAAATAATTGTGTGATTATTTTCAAGTATTAATTTTCCATACTTATTCAACCCCCCCTTCTAAGTATTATCTCACCTTCAGTTGGTATCAGAGCTCCGGTTCTGAGTGTGCTATCACTTAACAGTGTCAGTAAAGATCCAGAGGAGATATACTTTGATCAATATATTTATTTGTTATCATGGCTGATAATTCAATGTCAAATATCAACAATAAATATGAAGAGAGGGATAGGATCAGTACCAAACCTCCAATGTTTGATGGAGAAAAATTTGATTATTGGAATGATAGAATAGAGAGTTTTTTTCTTGGGTATGATGTTGATCTTTGGGATTTGGTCATTGATGGATATGAACATCCTACTGGTAAGGATGGCAAAAAGATTGATAGAAAATCAATGACTGAAGTGCAGAAAAGAGATTTCAAGAATCACCACAAAGCCAGAACTATATTGCTTAATGCAATCTCTCATACTGAGTATGAGAAGATTACTAACAGAGATACTGCTCATGACATGTTTGAATCACTCAAAATGACTCATGAGGGAAACTCTCAGGTTAAAGAGACAAAGGCTTTGGCGCTCATACAGAAGTATGAGGCATTTAAAATGGAAGATTCTGAAAATGTAGAAACTATGTTTTCTAGATTTCAGATTCTTACAGCTGGTCTGAAAGTTCTGGACAAGGGTTACTCAACGTCAGATCATGTCAAGAAAATCATCAGAAGTCTTCCCACCAGATGGAGACCAATGGTGACTGCATTGAAGATGGCAAAAGATCTGAACAAGATCTCCTTATAAGAACTTATCAGTTCTTTGAGAAGCCATGAAATTGAGCTGGAGGAAGATGAACCCCAGAAGAAAGATAAAGGTAAATCCATAGCTTTAAAATCTAACAAAACTGCTAAAGCTTTGCAGGTTATTCAAGAAAGCTCTGAAGAATCTTCTTCTGAAGAAGAAGATGAGTTGTCCATGCTGTCCAGAAGGATTAACAAACTCTGGAAGCACAAGGGAAAGAAGTTTAACAACTTCAGAAGATCTGACAACAGAAAGGAATCTTCTAGTCACAGAAGATCTGCCAAGAAAGAAGTGGTGTGCTATGAGTGCAAAGAACCTGGGCACTACAAGAATGACTGCCCTAAACTTCTGAAAGAAAAACCTAAGAAGAAGTTCAACAAGAAGAAGAAGGTTCTGATGGCAACATGGGATGAATCAGATGAGTGTGAGTCATCTTCTGAATCAGAAGAAGAATGTGCAAACGTTGCACTGATGGCCAGGACAGAGGATCAAGAGGAAGGTACCTCTGGATATGAATCAGAATCAGAATCTGATGATGATGCAGAGGAGGTAATGGCTAAACTTACCAAAGAAGAACTCATTAAAGTTTTAACAGAAGTTCTTAAAAGTTACAACAACATCAAACTCAAATACAAGAAGCTGAAAAGCAATCTTGAATCTGAGATTGATCTTCTGAAAGCAGAACTTGTTGAGCAGAAAGAAATAAATTTAAAAATTAAAAATGACTTTGATAGAACTCAACAAGAATCTGATTCTGAAACTAAGTCTTGTGAAAATATTTTAGAAAAATATGACTCTAGTTTTCAGAGGTTTCTCACTAAGAGCATAGACAGAAGCAAGATGGCTTCCATGATCTATGGTGTTAGTGGAAACAACAGAAGAGGCATTGGATATGAGTCTTCATCTGGAAGCAATCCAAAACCTGTTGACAAACTTTTCATCAGGAAGACACCTCTGTACTCTCAATTCAAATTTGGTCACTTGAATGACATTAAACACACAAGCTCTGAGAAGAGTACTTATGTGTTTAAACCAAAGGCAAGTCAGAATAAACATTATGTTGCAAAACAGAAGTTTAGACAAACCTGCAAACCAACTAACCCCAAAGGACCCAAGAAGATCTGGGTACCTAAAGACAAAATAATTCCTGTTGCAGATGTTCTTAGCAGCATAGTCAGGACACCAATCATGGTACCTGGACTCTGGATGCTCACGACACATGACAGGAGAAAGGTCTATGTTCCAAAGCCTGGAACTTAGATCTGGAGGGGACGTGAAGTTTGGAGGGAACCAGAAGGGCAAGATCATTGGATCTGGCACTATTGGAAATGGTAAGCTTCCCTCTATTACTAATGTTCTGTTAGTTGAAGGATTGAAACATAATCTATTGTCCATAAGTCAATTAAGTGACAATGGTTATGATATAATCTTTAATCAAAAATGTTGCAAAGTTGTATGTCAAAAGGATGGCTCTATCCTATTCAGTGGAAAGAGGAAACACAACATTTATAAAATTAACCTTTCAGAACTTAAAGTTCAAAATGTGAAATGCCTCTTATCTGTGAATGATGAGCAATGGGTCTGGCATAGAAGATTGGGGCATATTAATATGAGACGTATATCTCAGATTAATAAACTCAATCTGGTCAGAGGACTTCCTAAGTTGAAGTTCAACTCAGATGCTCTGTGTGAAGCATGTCAAAGAGGTAAATTTTCAAAATCTCATTTTAAATCAAAAAATGTTGTGTCTACCTCCAGACCATTGGAATTACTTCACATTGATCTGTTTGGACCAGTGAAAACTGCATCCATCAGAGGCAAGAAGTATGGGTTAGTCATTGTAGATGACTACAGCAGATGGACATGGGTAAAGTTTCTAAAACACAAGGATGAGTCTCATTTTGTGTTCTTTGACTTCTGCAATCAAGTCCAGACTGAAAAAGATTCCAAAATTATTAAAGTCAGAAGTGATCATGGTGGAGAATTTGAAAATAAACATTTTGAAAAATATTTTTCTGAAAAAGGCATTGCACATGATTTCTCCTGCCCTAGAACTCCACAACAAAATGGAGTTGTAGAGAGGAAAAATAGAACATTGCAAGAGATGGCCAGAACCATGATCAATGAGACAAATCTGGCAAAACATTTTTGGGCAGAAGCAATTAACACAGCCTGTTATATTCAGAACAGAGTGTCTGTAAGACCTCTTCTGGAAAAGACTCCTTATGAATTGTGGAGAAACAGAAAGCCTAACATTTCTTATTTTCATCCTTTTGGATGTATTTGTTATATGCTTAATACTAAAGATAATCTGAACAAGTTTGATTCCAAAGCACAGAAGTGTTTCATGCTTGGTTATTCTGAACGCTCTAAAGGCTACAGAGTATTCAATACTGAAACACAGACTGTTGAAGAATCTATTCATGTTAGATTTGATGATAAGCTTGGCTCTGAAAAGCCAAAGCAGTTTGAAAGTTCTGCAGATAGAGAAGTGATTCTCACAGACTCTGAAGACTCAGAGGCAGAAAAGGCAAAAATCAAAGAATCTGAAGCAACTCCAGATGCTACACCTTTGACCTCCCAACTAAACAACTTGCAAATTTCTGAAAAACCAACTGTCAGAGGATCTTCTTCCAGAATCAAATCTTCTCATCCAGAAGATGTGATAATTGGAAAGAAAGATGATCCAATAAGGACAAGATCATTTCTCAGAACTTCTGAATCTTCTTTATTTGGCTTAGTGTCAATAATAGAACCAACATATGTAGATGAGGCTCTAGAAGATAATGAATGGATTATAGCTATGCAAGAAGAGCTGAATCAATTCACCAGAAATGAAGTTTGGGATCTGGTTCCTAGACCTAAAGGATTCAATATTATTGGAACAAAATGGGTCTTCAGAAATAAGCTGAATGAAAAGGGAGAAGTAGAAAGGAATAAGGCAAGGATGGTTGCTCAAGGATACAGTCAGCAAGAAGGTATTGATTACACTGAGACATATGCTCCAGTGGCAAGGTTAGAATCTATACGCCTTCTGATTTCTTTTGCTGCACATAATAACATCACTCTGTATCAGATGGATGTTAAAAGTGCTTTTCTTAATGGAATTATAGAAGAAGAAGTATATGTCCACCAACCTCCTGGTTTTGAAAGTGAAAACTTTCCAGATCATGTTTTTAAATTAAAGAAATCCCTTTATGGATTAAAACAAGCTCCCAGAGCTTGGTATGAGAGGTTGAGCAACTTCCTTCTGAAGAAAAATTTTATCAGAGGAAAAGTGGATACAACTTTATTCTGTAAAATTGTTAAGAAAGATCTGTTGATTTGTCAAATTTATGTAGATGACATTATTTTTGGATCAACAAATATTACGCTTGGAAAGGAGTTTGCTAAATGTATGCAGGAAGAATTTGAAATGAGCATGATGGGAGAATTGAGATTCTTCTTGGGAATCCAAGTCAATCAGACTCCAGAGTGCACCTACATACATCAAACCAAATATGTTAAAGAGCTTCTGAAGAAGTTCAACATGGTTGATAGCAAAATGGCAAAGACTCCAATGCATCCTACAAGCACTCTAGGTAAGGAAGAGGTAAGTAAGAAGGTAGATCAAAAACTCTACAGAGGTATGATAGGATCTCTTCTATACTTGACTGCTTCTAGACCAGATATTCTGTTTAGTGTCTACTTATGTGCTAGATTCCAATCAGATCCTAGAGAATCACACTTAACAGCTGTTAAGAGGATTCTAAGGTATCTGAAAGGTACTGCTAACATGGGTTTGTGTTACAGAAGATCTGATGAATTTTCATTAGTTGGATTCTGTGATGCTGACTATGCTGGAGACAGAGTTGAACGTAAAAGCACTTCTGGAAGCTGTCAGTTTCTTGGAAGTCATCTGATCTCATGGTACAGCAAGAAGCAACCTACCATAGCACTATCAACTACAGAGGCAGAATACATTGCTGCTGCTGGATGTTGTACTCAGATGCTCTGGATGAAGAGTCAATTAGAAGATTATCAAATTTATGAGAGTAATCTTTCTATCTTTTGTGATAATACTTCTGCTATATGTTTGTCAAAAAATCCAATCTTGCATTCTAAGGCAAAACATATAGAAATTAAACATCACTTCATCAGAGACTATGTTCAGAAGGGTGTAATTAATTTAGCTTTTGTTGATACAGATCATCAATGGGCTGATATTTTCACAAAACCCCTTGCTGAAGATAGATTTAAGTTCATTCTGAAAAATATTTGTATGGATTTTTGTCCAGAGTAATATTTATCAGAGGCAACCTCTCAGATGCAAAATGTTTAATGATCTGAAGTATTTCTTCTGTTCATTTATTCTATTCTGATTATTATTTCTGATGTGAAAATCTGAACTAACCATCTTTAGAAGATCTGAACGTGGATAACGTTTCATTTCTTGAGAGAATTCAGAACAACATGCAAGCAAACACGTGTCCCACAAAATCTGATGAGGTGGCGTGTGCACAACTGAAAAGACGTTTGAGGTGAAATTTGAATAGTAAATATCTTGGTTTTCCCCCCAAATCTGTCAGAAGCATTCATTATTTGAAATGATTTTATTCTCTTCATTTAATGCTGCTCAAACGTGCGTTGTTTCTGTCTTTTGGTGTGCCTATGTGAGTAGTATAAATACCTATTGTGTATTCACTTTCACACTTTTCACTCTCAGAATTTATATGCATTTTCATCTTTTGTTCTCTCTTCACAAAAACTCAAAACCTAAGTGTTCTAAAAAGCATTCTTCAATGGCGTCTTCTTCATCAAAAACTGCTCAGTTTCAATCAACAATGGCTGCTGTGACTTCAGATAATCTAGGTGCTAATCCATACATTCCTCCTCAGAGAACTCTTCTCACACCTGTTGAAAAGTTAGAAGTGTTGTGTGAATCCATGGTTGAATTTGATTCACTGGCTGACAATGGGTTTGATTTTCGCTCCATTGTTAGAGCTCAAGGTTGGGTGAAATACTTTGATAGACTATTTGGACCAGTTTACCCTCTGCTTGTTAAGGAATTCTGGATTCATGCATCTGTGTATCCAAAGTTTATTCTATCATCTGTGCTGGGAAAGGAGATCATCATCACAGAGGATCTAATTAGAAGACTGATTGGTTATGAAGAAACAGATGGTGTTTCACATCTGCCAGTTGGGCGCGTTGATATGGATGAAGTTTATGAGGAGGTTATGACTGCTGGACAAGCCTCTAACAGATTCAAAGATCTGAAGCCAGATTACAATATCTGGGCCAAGATATTCATGGGATGCATTCATCACAGAAAGTCAACAAATTCCCCAGATTATGTCAACAATGAACAGATCTATTTTATGTACTGCCTTAGTCAGAGTAATAAGGTAGATCTTCCTTACTTATTGTTCATGCATCTGTGGAATCACATAAATGCATCCAGAGAATCTGTGAAAGAAAAGAACCAGAAGATCAGGAATTGGATACCTTTTGGAAGGTTGTTCTCAGATCTTCTCACTGAAAATGGTTTAGTGGCTGCTCTGTATGATGCTGGTGTAACAGAGGAACTAGAGTTCATTATGGGAAAGCCTCTGAACGCTAAGAGCCTTCTGAGACTCAAGATTGTAGATGAACTTACCACTGCTCCAAAGAAGTTAAACATGTCTGATCTGAATAAAAGGATTCCAGTATCAGATTTCCCTCTATTCTTTGCTGAAGAACCTAGACACATTGTTCTGATGTATATAGAGGAATGTAAAAGGGAAGGAGTACCTGTTCCAGCAAATGTGTTTCAACTTGTCAAGCAACCCCTGCCAGATGCAGGAGAAGAAGAAGAAGAAGCAGAAGTTCCACTTCAGAGGAAAAGACCTCAACCTGTAGCAGAATCTGAACCTGTCCAGAAGAAGGCTAAGATTGCTGAGAATCCCAAGGATCTTCTGAAGAGAAAAGATTCTGGAGAAGATGTCTCTGCAAAGAGGATTAAACTCAAAGGTACTAAAGCTTCTGTTACTTCTAAAAATATTGTTATAAATGATTCTTCTATTAAGTCTGTTCCCAAACCCCCTGTCACTCAAACAACATCTGTTGCTGCCCCCAGTTCTGTATCACCTCAGAAACAACCTACTGCTTCTGTATAAAAACCACCTCAACCTAAATTACACATCAAACACTTCACTCCACGTCCACAACCTACAGAACCACAACCAACTGTTCCACAACCAACAGAATCACAACAAACAGAACCACAACCATCAGAACTACCACAAAATTCTGATAAACAAAAATCTGCTCAACCAACAATAGAAACTCAACCAATAACTCCTGATCATCCAGAAAAACAAACCACATAAGATCAACCACAAAAAGACTCTGTCATTCCACCATCAACAATTCCATCTTCTGAACCTGTAGCAACTGTTACTTCTGAACCCACTCAAGTAACTTCTGCTCCTGTTTCATCTGAACCACCTACTCAACAACCTGATATTCCTTCAGAACCATCTCATATCCCTGAGACAGAAGTTCTTGATATCACTCCATTAAAAACAGTGTTTCAAGTTTCTTCTACCTCTTGTACACCTGAAACATCTTCAAATTCATCTGAATCAGAAATTCATCCTGATTTTCTGATTAATCCATCTGACAAATACCCTGTTCATGACCCTGAACCTGAATCAACCTTAACTACCAAAACTACCATTCCAGAACCTATGCCTCCACCTGCATCTTCATCTGAGATGATTGTTCCTACTTCTAATCCATCATCATCTAGAATATCTTGTGCTCAAGTGTCTTCTCTTTATCATAACTTATCTTATGCTTTCAAACTTAAAGATTTTTATGATAGAGTTGAGCCCTCTGAACCCTTGAAACCTCTGAGACCTAAACTCAAACCAACCCTTCCATCTGTAATCCTTTCATATATTAAATCTATGGAAAATGAAGGATCCTTAGCCCCCATATCTGCTACATCTGGTAAAGATGTTGTTTCAGCTCTGCATCCTGCATCTGACAACACAGTTGCATCTGATAAACCATCAAACTCTGCTTTCGTACCATACTCTAATGCATTCTTTGATGTTGTTTACCCACGCACCAGACCTCAACCAAATCTGCTTAATGCTTTAAACAGATCCTTACCTCAGAAACCAGAAATTCCATTATTTCCATATGTTCCCCCTCCTCTTATTTCCATTCCAAAATCACTGATACCACCCACTCCAAAGCCTAAACAGATGACTCTGGAAACCTTGCTTAAACCTCCACCCAGACTTAATATTGAACATTTATTTCAAACGTTTTTGCAAGAAATACAGATGTCTTTAGGTACTGTTCAGAAAAGATGTTCTGAAACTATGGATGCAAATGAGGCTGACATCATCTGGAAAGGATTTCTCAATAGATTCAACACTGTGGCTTCTAATCTGAAGAACATCTGTTCTGACGATGCAAAGCTCAGAGCTGAAAGAACTCAATTCTGGATTGTCAACAAGACTGAACCTCTGCTGTGTTTGGATGCTCCTCCACCTCCTCCTCCACCAGAACCAACTGCCAGTGCATTAACTATGACTCTGGTAGAACCCTCTTCAGGATCTCCAGAACATATGGCAATTGACTCTGTTCAGGATACAGAACCTCCATCATCAGAGATTAAGATAGAAAATCCAGATTTGGCAAACAAGATTGTTGCTCTGGAAGCTGGTCAATCTGAAATAAGATCTTGGATGGCGAAGCAAGACAAGAAATCTGAGGACATGTCAGAGTGGATGTCCAAACAAGATGAGAAGAATGAGACAATAACTAAGTTCATGTCAAAGCAAGAGCAATCACAATCTGAGATCACAGACCTATTGAAGATGCTTTTGTCAAAACACACTTAGATTTTTTTCTAATGTTTGTGCATCTGTTGTTATTGCATTTGAATGTTTTGTTATATCTTCTGATGTACTTTTTGCTCTGTTATGATTAAATGAAACAGTTTGTTATTCTCCATTGAATTGTCTGCTATTATTCTTTTTAATTGTCTTTATTAATAGTTTTACTTTTTGCTTATGACAAAAAAGGGGGAGAAAATAAAGATCTGAACTATTTAATATAATTTCACTAGAATGAATCTTCAGACATATCTACTCTTTCTAATATCTAAATTGATTATTTCAGAACTTTTGATAAGAACATTCTAAAAGAATCTCTGAGTTTTTCAGATCATTTATCTTTTATCAAACTCTGAATCTCATATCTGCAAGATAGTCTGACCCTTGATTATTACAATTTTCTCAGATAAAAAGGGAAGTTTCTATTGTTTTTTCTTATTTAACTCAGGGGGAGATTCATCATCTCAGGGGGAGTTATAATCCTTTATGTTCAATTAAATAAAATTTCTGATACTTTTTGTCATCATCAAAAAGGGGGAGATTGTTAGAACACAGATTGGTTCTTAATAATTACTCTTTGTTTTGATGATAACTGTTGGGAAATTTATATTTAAGAATTATATACTCTAAAATTTGTTTGAGAGTTTTACTGCAGATTAAAATTATATTAACTCTCTAGAAGCAAATCTGCCTTGAATACAAGAAGCTATTCTGACTCTGAAGCGCCAGATGCACCTTACAGAAGAATCTGTTTGCTCCTTACAAAAGATCCTGAGCGTAGTCTCCAGAAGGATCTGAAGCAAGAAGCTCCAGAACATTCTGAGTCAGAAGCATCTGAAGATAGTCAGAAGCATCTGAAGATAATCAGAAGCATCTGAAGCTGAAGCATCAGAAGTATAGAAGAATATTGATTGAAGAGTTTTTTCAAAGCATTAGTCTACAGAAGTTTCTGAATGTACTTACGCTGCCAAGTACTGAAGTTCTGTGTCAAGATGCTCTGATGATCAACACGCTAGAAGCACACACGCTGCAGAAGACTCTGATACAGCATAGTTCTGAATCTCATCAGAAGACTCTGATCCATTCAGACTCTGAAGAACTTGCTGAAACTGAAGAAGTGTTTTCAAGAATATATCCATTGGAACTATTCAACGTCTCTTTCCTTATTTGTGCTAGACACACTTACACAGACAAAAAGGATTTATCTGTGCCATCGATTTTAAGGAAAGGTCAGTGCATGTGAAGACAAAAAGGCTCAGACCTTTTGGACTCTCTTTTCAACGTGCATGATTCAGCTGCCTATAAAAGGAGTTTCTCACTTCATTCTTCAGTTACACTCTTGCTGAAAAGAAATCACAATATTCTATAAGCTCTCATTCTTATTCTTCATAGAATCTCATTGTACTTAAAACTTAAGAGAAAAATCACTGTTGTGATTATAGCTTTATAGAAGCATTAAAAACTCTTGTATTTAAATTACATTGTTTGTAAAGGATATTCCTTAAGAGGATTCAGTGTGAATCAGTAGCTCTTGAGAAGACTAAGAACTGTAGTTCTTAGGTGATACTATTGTAATCAGTTTGATTTAATAGTGGATTAAGTCCTTGTTGAGAAAGGCAAATCACTCTGGAAGGGTGGACTGGAGTAGTTGTTTAACGAACCAGGATAAAAATAATTGTGTGATTATTTTCAAGTATTAATTTTCCATACTTATTCAACCCCCCCCCCCCCTTCTAAGTATTATCTCACCTTCACTAACCCCAAAGGACCCAAGAAGATCTGGGTACCTAAAAACAAAATAATTCCTGTTGCAGATGTTCTTAGCAGCAAGGTCAGGACACCAATCATGGTACCTGGACTCTGGATGCTCACGACACATGACAGGAGAAAAGTCTATGTTCCAAAGCCTGGAACTTAGATCTAGAGGTGACGTGAAGTTTGGAGGGAACCAGAAGGGCAAGATTATTGGATCTGGCACTATTGGAAATGGTAAACTTCCCTCTATTACTAATGTTTTACTTGTTGAAGGGTTAAAGCATAACTTATTGTCCATAAGTCAATTAAGTGACAATGGTTATGATATTACCTTTAATCAAAAATGTTGTAAAGCTATTAGTCAAAAGGATGGCTCTATCCTATTTAGTGGTAAGAGGAAAAACAACATTTATAAAATAAATCTTTCAGAACTTAAAGTTCAAAATGTTAAATGCCTCTTGTCTGTTAATGAAGAGCAATGGGTCAGGCACAGAAGATTGGGCCATATTAATATGAGACGTATATCTCAGATTAATAAACTTAATCTTGTCAGAGGACTCCCTAATCTGAAGTTCACTTCAGATGCTCTTTGTGAAGCATGCCAGAAAGGGAAATTTTCAAAAACATCTTTCAAATAAAAAAATGTTGTTTCTACTTCTAAACCACTAGAACTACTTCATATTGATCTGTTTGGACCAGTGAAAACTGCATCCATCAGAGGCAAGAAGTATGGATTAGTCATTGTTGATGACTTTAGCAGATGGACATGGATAAAGTTCTTAAAACACAAGGATGAGTCACATTCTGTGTTCTTTGACTTCTGCAAGCAAGTCCAGAATGAAAAGAATTTCAAAATTATAAAAGTCAGAAGTGATCATGGTGGTGAATTTGAAAATAAATATTTTGAAAAATACTTTTCTGAAAATGGCATTGCTCATGATTTTTCCTGTCCTAGAACTCCACAACAGAATGGGGTTGTAGAGAGGAAAAATAGAACATTGCAAGAGATGGCCAGAACCATGATCAATGAGACAAATCTGGCAAAACATTTTTGGGCAGAAGCAATCAATACAACATGTTACATTCAGAACAGAGTGTCTGTTAGACCTCTTCTGAAGAAGACTCCTTATGAACTGTGGAAGAACAAAAAGCCCAACATTTCATATTTTCATCCTTTTTGATGTATTTGCTATATGTTAAACACTAAGGAAAATCTGAGCAAGTTTGATTCCAAAGCACAGAAGTGTTTCATGCTTGGATATTCCGAACGCTCTAAAGGCTACAGAGTATACAACACTGAGACACAGATTGTGGAAGAATCCATTCATGTCAGATTTGATGATAAGCTTGGCTCTGAAAAGCCAAAGCAGGTTGATAACTCTGCAGATAGGGAAGTAGTCTTTATTGACTCTAAAGTTCCAGAAGCAGACAAAATTCAAGTGAAGGAACCAGAAGCAACTCCAGATGCTACTCCCTTAACTTCTCAGATGAATAATCTAAACATTTCTGAAGAGTCAACTATCAGAGGATCATCATCCAGAATTAAAGCTTCTCATCCAGAGGATGTCATTATTGGAAAGAAGGATAATCCCATCAGAACAAGATCCTTTCTAAGATCATCTGAAGCATCACTATTTGGACTAGTGTCAGAAATTGAACCATCTTCTGTAGAAGAAGCTCTGCAAGACAATGATTGGATTATTGCCATGCAAGAAGAGCTAAATTAATTCAGCAGAAATGATGTATGGGATCTAGTTCAGAGACCTCAAGGGTTCAATATAATTGGTACAAAATGGGTCTTCAGAAATAAGCTAAATGAGAAAGGAGAAGTTGAGAGGAATAAGGCAAGGCTGGTTGCTCAAGGGTACAGTCAGCAAGAAGGTATTGATTACACTGAGACATATGCTCCAGTGGCAAGGTTAGAATCTATACGCCTTCTTATTTCCTTTGCTGCACAATATAACATCACTTTGTATCAGATGGATGTTAAAAGTGCCTTTCTTAATGGTATTATAGAAGAAGAAGTTTATGTCCACCAACCTCCTGGTTTTGAAAATGAAAAATTTCCAGATCATGTTTTCAAATTAAAGAAATCTCTATATGGATTAAAACAAGCTCCCAAAGCTTGGTATGAGAGATTGAGCAATTTTCTTCTGGAGAAGAATTTCATCAGAGGCAAAGTGGATACAACACTATTCTGTAAAAAAATTAAGAAAGATCTTCTAATTTGCCAAATTTATGTAGATGATATTATTTTTGGATCAACAAATATTATGCTTGGAAAGGAGTTTGCTACATGTATGCAGGCAGAATTTGAAATGAGCATGATGGGAGAACTCAGATTCTTTCTAGGAATCCAAGTTAATCAAACTCCAGAATGCACCTACATACATCAGACAAAGTATGTTAAAGAACTTCTGAAGAAATTCAACATGTCTGACATCAAGCTGGCAAAGACTCCAATGCATCCTACTAGCTCACTTGGCAAAGAAGATGTAAGTAAGAAAGTAGACCAGAAGCTCTACAGAGGTATGATTGGCTCTCTTCTTTATCTTACTGCTTCTAGACCTGACATATTGTTCACTGTTTGTCTGTGTGCTAGATTCCAATCAGATCCTAGAGAATCACACTTGACAGCTGTCAAGAGGATTCTAAGGTATCTGAAAGGTACTTCTAATGTGGGTTTGTGTTACAGAAAATCTGATGATTTCAAATTAGTTGGATTCTGTGATGCTGACTACGTTGGAGACAGAGTGGAAAGAAAAAGTACTTCTGGAAGTTGTTAATTTCTAGGAAGAAATCTAATCTCCTGGTACAGCAAGAAGCAACCCACAATTGCACTTTCAACCACAGAGGCTGAATACATTGCTGCTGCTGGATGTAGCACGCAGATGCTCTGGATGAAGAGTCAACTAGAAGATTATCAAATCTTTGAAAGTAACATTTCTATCTTTTGTGATAATACTTCTGCTATATGTTTGTCCAAGAATCCCATTTTACATTTTAAGGCAAAACATATAGAAATTAAGCATCATTTCATCAGAGACTATGTTCAGAAGGGAATCATAAATTTAGCCTTTGTTGATACAGATCATCAATGGGCAGATATTTTTACAAAACCCCTTGTTGAAGATAGATTCAATTTTATTCTGAAAAATATTGGTATGGATTTTTGTCCAGAATGATATTTATCAGAAGCAAATTGTTACAGATGCAAAAATGATTAAATGCTCTGAAGTATTTCTTCTGTTTGTTTATTCTATTCGGATCAATATTTCTGATGTGAAACTCTGAACTAACCATCTTTAGAAGATTTGAACATTGGCTAACGTTTCATTTCTTAAGAGAATTCAGAACAGCATGCAAGTAAACACGTGTCACAAAAAATCTGAAGAGGTGGCGTGTACATAACTGAAGAGACGTTTGAGGTGAAGTTTGAATAGTAAGAATCTTGGTTTTCCCCCCAAATTGTCAGAAGCATTTAATGTTTTGAAATGATTTTTATTCTCTTCATTTAATGCTTGTCCAAACGTGCATTTTTCTGACTGTTGATGTGCCTAAGTGTTTTAGTATAAATACTTGTCTTGTATTCACTTTCACACTTTTCACTCTCTCAGAACTACATGCGTTTTCATCTCCTATTTTCTCTGCATAAAAACCCAAAACCTAAGTGTTTGACTAAGCATTCTTCAATGGCGTCTTCATCATCAACAACTGCTCAATTCCAATCTACTATGGTTGCTGTGACTTCAGAAAACTTGGGTGTTGCTCCATATTCTCCTCCCAAAAGAACACTTCTAACGCCTGTTGATAAATTGGAAGTTCTATGTGAATCTATGGTTGAGTTTGATTCTCTAGCAGATAATGGGTTTGAGTTTCGTTCCATAATTAGAGCTCAAGGATGGGTTAAGTACTTTGATAGGCTTTTTGGACCATTTTACCCTCTCCTTGTGAAAGAATTCTGGATTCATGCATCAGTTTACCCCAAGTTCATCTTATCTTCTGTGCTGGGAAAAGAGATCATTATCACAGAGGATCTGATAAAAAGATTGATAGGATATGAAGAAACAGATGGTGTTTCTCACTTGCCAGCTGGGCGTGTGGACATGGATGAGGTTTATGAAGAAGTTATGACTGCTGGTCAAGCTTCTAACAAATTCAAAGATCTGAAACCTGATTACAAGATCTTCATGGGATGCATCCACCACAGGAAGTCAACCAACTCTCTAGACTATGTCAATAATGAACAACTCTATTTCATGTATTGCCTTAGTCAGAGCACCAAGGTAGATCTTCCATACATTCTGTTTATGCATATGTGGAACCATATCAATGCATCTAGAGAATGTGTGAAAGAGAAAGGACAGAAGATCAGACCTTGGATCCCCTTTGGAAGACTGCTCTCAGATCTTCTTACTGAAAATGGCTTGGTAGCTGCTCTGTACGCTGCTGGAGTTACAGAGGAATTAGAGTTTATAATGGGAAAACCTCTGACTGCTAAAAGTCTTCTGAGACTCAAAATTGTTGATGAACTCACTACAGCTCCCAAGAAGCTGAATATGTCTGAATTGAATAAGAGAATTCCTGTAGATGACTTTCCTCTATTCTTTGCTGAAGAACCCAGACATATAGTGCTTATGTATATTGAGGAATGTAAGAAGGAAGGAATACATGTTCCTGCCAATGTGTTTCAGCTAGTTAAACAACCACTACCAGATGCAGGAGAAGATGAAGCACCACTTCAGAGGAAAAGGACTCAGCCTGTAGAAGAATCTGAACCTGTCCAGAAGAAGGTCAAGATTGCTGAGAAGCCCAAGAAGCTCTTGAAGAGAAAAGATTCTGAAGAAGCTGCCTCTGAACCTGCCAAAAGAATTAAAGTAAAAGGTACTAAATTATCTGTAATTTCTAAAAATCTTGTTATTAATGATTCAAATATTAAGTCTGTTCCAAAACCACCTGCTACACAAACCACTTCTGTTACTGCTCCTAGTTCCGTTTCACCTCAAAAACAAACAACTGTTTCTGTATCAAAACCATCTCAACCCAAAATACATATCAAACACTTTGTTCCACGTCAACAACCATCAGATCCACAACCAACAGATCATCAACCATCAGAACAACAACCATCTGAAAAACAAACATCTGTTCAACCACAAACCTCAGAACATCCAGAAAACCAACCAAAAGAAGTTCAACCAGAAAAAGCCTCTGACAATCCACCATCAAATAATCCACCTTCTGAACCCATTGCACCTGTTACTTCTGAACCTACAAAAGTAACTTCTGCTCCTGTTTCATCAGAACCACCATCCAAACAATCTGACATTCCTTCAGAACCTACCAACACTTCTGAACCTCACATCCCTGAGACAAAAGTTCTTGATGTCACACCTTTAAAAACAGTGTTTCAAGTATCTTATACCTCTTGTACACCTACAACATCCTCCAACTCATCAGAATCAGAAATCCACCCAGATTTTCTAATCTCTCCATCTGCCAAATACTCTGAGATAAACCAACCTGAACCTGAACCTCAACCTGAACCTGAACCTCAACCTGAACCTGAACCTCAACCTGAACCTGAACCTCAACCTGAACCTGAACCTGAATCAACCATACCTTCTAAAACTCCCATTCCAGATCCTATGCCTCCACCTGCACCATCATCTGAGTTATTAATTCCCAATTCCAATCCAACATCATCTGGGATATCTTGTGCCCAAGTTTCTTCTCTTTTTCATAATCTATCTTATGGTTTCAAACTGAAAGATTTTTATGATAGAGTTGAACCTTCTGAACCCCTCAACCCTCTGAAACCTAAACTCAGACAGGCTCTTCCATCTGTGATTCTATCATATATTCAATTAATGACCAATATGGGATCCTTAGCAACAATATCTGCAACATCTGGTAAAGCTGTTGTTTCAGCTCTGCAACTTGCATCTGATAACACAGTTGCATCTGCTGAACCACCAAAATCTGCTTTCAAACCATACTCAAATGAACCTTTTGATGTTGTTTACCTTCACACAAGACCAAAACCTCACTTGCTTAATGCTTTAGTCAGATCTAAAGAAAAAGCTCTTGAGATACCCTTCATTCCATATTATCCTCCTCCTCTGATTTCCATCCAAAAATCACTTTTTCCACCAACTCCCCAACCCAAACCTATCACTCTGGAAACCTTGCTAAAACCTTTGCCCAAAATTAATATTGATCATTTATTTCAAACATTTTTGCAAGAAATATAGATGTCTTTAGGTACTGTTCAGAAGAAATGCTTAGAAACAATGGATGCGAATGAATCTGACATCATCTGGAAAGGATTCATCAACAGATTCAACATTGTAGCTTCCAATCTGAAGAACGTCTGTTCTGATGAGGCAAAGCTCAGAGCTGAAAGGACTCTATTCTGGACTGTCAACAAAACTGAACCTCTGCTTCGTTTAGATGCTCCTCCACCTTCAACAGAATCTACTGCTACTGCATTGACTATGACTCTAGTAGAACCCTCTTCAGGATCTACAGAACCAATGGCAATTGACTCTGTTCAAGCTACAGAACCTCCTAATTCTTCATATGAGATAAAGACAGAACATCCAGACCTTGAAGACAAGATTGCTGCTCTGGAGGCTGGACAGTCAGAGATAAAATCCTGGATGGCTAAGCAGGATAAGAAGTCTGAGGATATGACAGAATGGATGTCAAAGCAAGATGAGAAAAATGAAACTATGACTAAGTGGATGTCCAAGCAAGAGCAATCCTCCTCTGAGATTACAGATCTATTGAAGATGCTTTTGTCCAAACACTCTTAGATTTTATTTTCATTCTAATGTTTTTGAATCTATTGTTTGCATCTGTACCTTATTGCTATATCTTCTGATGATTACCTATGTACTCTTGCTCTGTTATTTTGAATGAATCAAGTTTTCTCCATTGAATTATCTTATTTATTGTTCCTTTTATTTGTCTTTTTAAAAGTTTTTACTTTTTGCTTATGACAAAAAAGGGGGAGAAAATATAGATCTGAACTGTTTAATATAACTTCACCAGAATGAATCTTCAGACATATCTATTCTATCTAACATTTAACCTGACTATTTCAGAACATTTGATAAGTACTCTCTATAAAAGAAACTCTGAGTCTCTCAGATCATTTGTCTATTATCAAACTCTGAATCTTATATCTGCAAGACAGTCTGACCCTAAAATGTTATAAGAACAAACAAGATCTAACTCTGAAGATTACTCAAGACAAAAGGGAAGTTTCTATTCCTTTTTCATATTTAACTCAGGGGGAGATTCATCATCTCAGGGGGAGTCATAATTCTATATGTTCAGTTAAATAAAATTTCTGATACTTTTTGTCATCATCAAAAAGGGGGAGATTGTTAGAACACAAATTGGTTCTTAATAATAACTCTTTGTTTTGATGATAACTGTTAGGAAATTTTATATTTAAGAATTATATACTCTAAAATTTGTTTGAGAGTTTTACTGCAGATTGAAATAAAATTAACTCTCTAGAAGCAAATCTGTATTGTACACAAGAAGTTATCCTGACTCTGAAGCGCCAGATGCATCTTACAGAAGATTCTGATTGCTTTTTATAGAAGATCCTGAGCGTAGTCTCCAGAAGGATCTGAAGCAAGAAGCTCCAGAACATTCTGAGTCAGAAGCATCTGAAGATAGTCAGAAGCATCTGAAGCTGAAGCATCTGAAGCAAAGAAGAATATTGTTTGAAGAGTTTCTGAAAGTACTAACGCTGTCAAGTACTGAAGTTCTGTGTCAAATATGCTCTGATGATCAACACGCTGAAAGCACACATGCTGCAGAAGACTCTGATACAACAAAGTTCTGAATATCATTAGAAGACTCTGATCCATTCAGACTCTGAAGAACTTGCTGAAAACTGAAGAAGAAATATTCAAGAATATATCCGTTGGAGAAAATCAACGTCTCTTTCCTCTTTTGTGCTAGACACAATTACACAGACAAAAAGGATTTTTCTGTGTTATCTACTTCAAGGAAAGGTCACTTGATGTGAAGACAAAAAGGCTCAGACCTTTTTGGGACTCTCTTTTCAACGCTCAGCATCCTTGGATCAGCTGCCTATAAAAGGAGAACTCCACCACTTTCTTCAGTTACACAATTTGCTGAAAAGAAATCATATTATTCGAAGCTCTCATTCATTCTTATTCTTCATAGAATTTCTTGTACTTAAACTTAATAGAAAAATCACTGTTGTGATAAAAGCTTTATAGAAGCACTAATACTCTTGTATTTAATTTACATTGATTGTAAAGGTTTTTCCTTAAGAGGATTCAGTTGGAATCTGTAGCTCTTGAGAAGACTAAGAACAGTTGTTCTTAGGTGTTACTATTGTAATCAGTTTGATTTAATAGTGGATTAAGTCCTTGTTGAGAAAGGCAAATCACTCTAGGAAGGGTGGACTGGAGTAGTTGTTTAAACGAACCAGGATAAAAATAATTGTGTGATTATTTTTTAAGTCTTAATCTTTCATACTTATTCAACCCCCCTTCTAAGTATTATCTCACCTTCAAAATATGCACCTGCAACACAAACACACGTTAATGAAATGCGGATGAGAATGCAAAAAAAATGCAAAAATGCAAACATGTGGCAGGAGATCAAGATGGTTGTGCTGTTGATTGAGAAGGACCAAAATTTCTCTTCAACAAAGACATAGCATTGTTCTGAAGATAAGGACCCCTGATACCAATACCACTGATTCATACTGTCAAGAAACCGGGTATTCTGGATGTCAACTTTTCCTGCACAACCCAAACCCTCTCACAGGTATGGACCTATCCACTAATAAGGTTCGGCATCCTATGTGTTCATCAGCGTCACAGACTTTTGAGAAATGATGATACGTTCACCATTTCTGGTATGGCATCATCCTCTACCGAAGAGGCCTCACTTAGCTGAATCACAAATGGTCGGTCCTGTTGCACCCTAAAATTTGACCAACCGGTCCCCATATCTGGTTTATGTTTCGACGCATTTTGCATTCGCATTCGCATACTGCATGCATTGCATTTTTCTCAGTCAGATGGATTTTATCAGGATTATAGTGTCGCTACTGCAAAAATCGGCGCCGTCTGAACAGAAGAGTCGCCACCGTGCGTTATTTATCCCACGGGAGGGAAAGGAAACGCTCAGAGTAAACCTACCGCAAAGACGGGGAAAGGTATGGTCGTCGCAACCAAAACCTGGATTCGGGAGTCGGTTACGCAAGGGGAAGGTATTAGCACCCCTCACGTCCGTCGTACTCGACGGGATCCACGCTTGTTTTCTGGTATGGATTGTTATTCTATCTATTCTACAGGTCTGGGGTTAAAAGAAAATAAAATGACTCGGCAAAGTCTCGCACTTTATGCCTACGTATTCCCGTCTGGAACGAGAAATCAGAGTCAACGTAGTTCGCCTACCTACGGGAAAGGAGGGGAAGGTTGCTCGCTAGGATATCGCATCCTATGCCTACGTACTTTCATACAGCATGAAAGATCAGAGCAAACGTAGTTCGGGCCTCGCATGACACAAATTTGTCTTGATTGTTTTTATTCCTTCTGAAAAAGGGTTTTTCTGATTAACAGTCCAAGCGGACAAAAATGACGTCTTGATGAGTTCACATTCTTTTACGAAAGAAGTGTCTTTTATTGAGTTTGAAGTATTTATTGTGTTTTTCTGTTTGTTTTGAGAAAGAAGAGACAGAACTCTAACCTACGGTTGCGAAGGGAGTTAGACTAACCTAATGTTATCATGTATGGGTTAAGACCTAGTGTCTATCATGCTCCTCTCTTGCGCAGAGAGAAACAGAGATCCTAAGGGAATAGACGGAAACAGAAACAATAGCATATATATACAGTAAAACGGTAAAATGCATGGATGCAACAATACAAGCGAGGCAAGGGAGTCCCACTCAACCTCGAACCTAGAAAACAATAGGCAAAAGTGAACAGTATTCACTTTCAACCCAACAGGTTAAACAGCAAACAATACAGTCAAGGAAAACCAAACAATATATCAGGAAATGAACAGCAAAAATAAACAGCCACAGCAGCTCTGCATCAACACCTATCTTCAAGTCATCTCCAATCAGCTACAAGCTTCAGCAAGCATCAATCTCCATCTCCACAGCCTTCAAGCAGGGGCTTTGATTATCAGTCTTCCATCTGCAATGGCTTTTCTTCAAGTCTTAATCTTCAGGATGAACATCAGTCAACAAGATAAAAGTGAATGTTAAACAGTAGACTGCCTACCAAGGGTGGCTCATCAACTGTTAACATTATACAGACAATTTTCTCTCAAAAGTTCTATCTTTCAAATACATTCACTGATCCTTCCAAAGGAAGGAGGTCGATATTTGAAAGAGACTTTGAATCATAGAGAAAGGATGGATGCAGACAAGGCATTCCATGTTTGAGAAACAAGCTTTCTAATCTAGAGCTCTGCCTAGCTCCTAAACCCTAGACTCCTCAACAGATGCCAGCAAAGGATCTCATCATCAACTCTGAAAGTTGGTCTTCAATCTCTTTATCTCCAATGGCTTCATCATCACCAGTCTTCAGCTCTCCCAATCCCCAAGCAATCCCAATACCCACACAGACAAATCATAATCCCCAGAAAGGGCACACCACACCAGTTAAACAAGTACAGACAGTACTAATAGCAGTAGGGGAATCCTAATATTTTCTAAGGGATCTAATAACTACCCCTAATCCCTATAGTCCCATACCCCCAAAGATTCAATCTACAATCCCTAAAAGAATGATTAAATTCTCCTAAATTATCACCTAAACCCTAATTTTGTTCATGTTATTCACACCTAAACAAATCTCCTAAAATTAAGTCCTAAAAATATGAACTAAATTTATATACAAGATAAATGTCTAAACTAAACAACCTAAAAAGAATGGATTAAAAATATTGAAGCATCTATTCAAACTAAAATTACCAAATTCATGTATCAAACAAAATGATATTTACACCTATTTAAAAGAAAAATGTGCCAAAAATATTAAAATAAAATGAAATATTAATTTTTTTTGTATGATATTTTTCTTGACAAAATTATGAATAATGTGAAAAAACAACCAGTGAAAATCATGCATTTTTCTATTTTTTATGAATTTTTAAAAAATTAATATTTTTGAAAGAAAATAAAATGAGAATTAATTGAAAGGGGTGCAGGGAGTAGTAAAAATCAGTTAAAAGAATAAACTGGGCCCAGACTGGGGGGCGCGCATAGCAAGCGCGTCTGGGCCCATCACATGTTCAGAAATTAACAAAAAATAAAAAAGATGAAAACGGTGCAAATATCAATTATTTCAGGCATAATTGGGATTGGGCTTGATTCGTGGGGTGTGCATAGCAACAATTGCAAAGCCCATCAGAAACCTTTAAGTGAAACGGTGTGTATAAGCATTTGAAGTTCCCTCCGTTTTTCTTCTTCAATCGCGTCCGTTGGATTCGTCCCCCAGTCAAGGTCAAAGATCAAATCGTGTGGCTCCCAGGTCTTCTTCAACCTCCAGCAAACCCTAGGTCCTGCAACTCATCCCCATGCACGAATCTTCCCTCGTTCTGTTCTCTCTCCATTCACCATGAAATCACACCATTCCAAAAGAAAAGTTGTTCTAAATCCTTCCCTCTACACAGCCATAACAATAACTTCCTCTAAAACTCAAACAATGAGCAAACCCGATAGGCATAACAATTCTGATCCACCATTTTCACATGTGATCAATCCTCCAAATTCTCTCTAATTCTTGCCCTAAACTAATCCATACCTTACACTGATCATTATGAGCTAATAACCTAAGATCATCGTGCACTAAATCATGAGTTACAAGCCTTAACAGTTTGTGCACACCATTAACAACCTTCATGGAATCTCTTCAAACTCACCAAAACCAGTCATCTAGCCTATCATAACATTCTTATGCTAACAAATCACCATGATCCTAACCAAATCATGCAATTCGAAGAGAAACTAACCTGGTGCAAAATGGTGAAAACAGATGCTAAAACCTCTTGATCCAATGCTTGCAATGAGTGGAAATTGATCAGGGAGCTTGTTCTTGAATTCTGTATGCAACAAATCTTGCTCTAATGCTCTGAATCTCACAATTCCAAATTTCTTGCTTCTTGGATGATGGAAGTGTATGGCACGAGTTCTACTCCAATCCACCAAATGCTTGTGAGAATTGTAATCTATGAATGATGGTGATGAAGATCAGATCAAGAATTGTGACAATTGGTGAAGATTTGAGGTAGTTTGAAAAGCTTTTGCAAAAATGGAAGAAATGTGTGAAACTTGGTATTATGAGCAATATGATTCACCAACCATGGCATGGAATTACTCAATCCAATATATACATGAGTTTAGAAAGTCCTAGAAGTTTGGAGAAGCTTCCTATGCACTCTTTCCCTTGAATTTTGGTTATGTAACTTCCATTATAAGTAACCATGAATAACTTTCAAAACTTGAACCAAACTCAAAATTCCACTTTTGCCAATGTTCTCAAAATGATTTTTCCAATCAAAATGACCTATAATTTCACTTCATTTGGCCAAATTATGAAAAATCTCATTTTTTAGGTCATTTTTATTCATTAAATCCACCAATTTTGAAACCTTGTGCTATGAATCTTTCCAATCTTCCATGGTCACATTTCTAGACTCAAAATGTCATTTTAAACAAGTTTGATGTTGTGAAGTTTTCCATTTGAAGCTTCCTTGTATGAGTTTTGGGCATAGGCTTGAAATGACCTGTAATTCTCAGATGACCAAAATACCCTTTGCTTGCCAAGACCATAAGTAGAGTTCCACAAATTATATGAAGTCATACCATACCATTATAGAAATCTAAGACAATGAGGAACAACTCTTATGTTGACCAGAAATTCATTTGAAATCTCCTTGAGGGGTAAAAATTGCTTGGAAGTCAAGTCACTTTCACAGACAAAATTTCAGATACCTCAGATGACCTGTAACTTGCAAGGACCATAACTTGAGTTCTATAAATCTCCTTAATTCCTTCCACAAATCAAATTAAAGGTCTTGAGATCCTATACAAGTTTCATGTTGGCCAAGGATCCATTTGAAGCTTGCATTTTGACTTATCTTGCTTGGAAATTTGACCTAAAATAGGGGATTTTACACAGAAACCCTAATTTAGAAACTCCTATTCTCCTTGATTTCTCTTGATTTCTTCTTGACATATCCTCATATCCTTACCCACATGCCAAATTATGAACCCCACATCTCTCCAATAGCCCTTAAAGCCTTTCAATCAATCAATTGACCTAGAGTTGACCTAGAGTTGACCCCAGATGAAACTCTAGTTGATTGTCTTCAACTGCAACTCTTGTGATCATATCAATGACTTGTATCCTTCTCCCAATGACTTTCTAAGTCTTTCATGATGTCCACATAATCTCCATGCTCAGCCCACAGCTCACAATTTCTTTGTTGACCCTCAGATACCCTCAGATAGGAGATGGTTGCACTGCTTGACCCACTGACTTCTCAGCTTTCAAATTCTTTCTGATGACTTGAATGAGATTGAATTAGAATGATAACCTCTTGATACGCTCCTAGAGATGAGAATAATGATTGGTCCCTATTGGATGACTTGTTATGCTATGCTATGCAGATGGTTAGGCTATGTGCATGACTCTATATGCAAATGCTAATGATATTGAAACATAAACCAAGTGAATAAGGTTGAGCAAATTTTAGGGTGCAACAGTTGCCCCTATTCAAGCGACTTGGACCCGATTGGGTGAAGAGCAAACGGCCTTCAAACATTCTAGGTACGAGACGGTTGAATACTAAGACCCCGGAAATTTGCCAACCGCAGAAATAAACTGCACCACTGCTTGGGGATTTATTTTCATCAGCCTGAAAAGCTTCTATCATTGCAAGAGTAAAACTTTGTCCACGTTAGGACGCCTGTGTCGTCAACACAAAGAACTCTCAACTAAACTCGTCCACGTTAGGAAAAATCTCGACAACTTCGCTGGGGACGGCTCGTCTGCCTCTCATCAGAAATAAATCGTCCACGTTAGGACTAAACTCTTCCACGTTAGGAATAACACCGTCCACGTAAGGAATCATCTCTTCTGCATCTGTCCACGTCAGGACTAAACTCTTCCACGTCAGGAATAAAATCTTTACACGTTAGGAGTACCTCTTCTTTTCCATGTAAGGAATCACCTCTTTCCACGTAAGGAAACCAACTTCTCTTCTAAATCTGTCCACGTCAGGACTAAACTTTTCCACGTCAGGAATAAAATCTTTCCACATTAGGAGGACCTCTTCTTTTCCACGTAAGGAAACCACAATCTTTCCGATTTGTCCACGTAAGGACTCCCTTCTTTCCACGTAAGGAACCCGTCTTCTTTCCACGTAAGGAAACCAATTTTCTTCCACGTAAGGAATAAAACTCTTGATCTGTCCACGTAAGGACTCCAAGCTTTCCACGTAAGGAATACGATTTTATTCGATCTGTCCACGTAAAGACTCCAATCTTTCCACGTAAGGAAACAATCTTTCCACGTCAGGAATGCCATCTCTTTCCACGTAAGGAATCACATTTTGATTCGTCCACGTAAGGACTCACATTTTTTTCCACGTAAGGAAACCGTACCTTTCCACGTAAGGAATACTATGTCAACCTGTCCACGTAAGGACTCCACTCTTTCCACGTAAGGAATGCAATCTTTGCACGTCAGGAATACATCGTCCACGTCAGGACCCACCTTTCCACGTTAGGAACAACTCTCTTCTTGCTTTGTCCATGTAAGGACTCCCTCTTTCCCCGTAAGGAATACCTCTTTATCTGTCCACGTAAGGACTCCAGTCTTTCCACGTAAGGAAACGCTTTTCGTCTTGATTTGTCCACGTCAGGACTCACCTCTTGACTCGCTGAGGATAAAAACTTGTCCACGTCAGGACTTGCGCATCTTCAACTTGCTGGGGAAATAAAATTCGTCCACGTCAGGACACACACTTGGCCAACAACACAAAGAAAAATTTGTCCACGTCAGGACTCTCGCAATCTTGACGACACGAAGAACTATAAACTTGTCCACGTCAGGACGTCCATCTCACCATTACGAATAAAGATATCTGCTGGAAATAAATGGTCCACGTCAGGACACCAACACGAAGAGTAATCCACTTTGTCAACGTCATGACTTCACATTCGATCAATACCAAGAAATCAAATTTGTCCACGCTAGGACTAACACATATCGTCACCTGGGAGAAATGTCCACGTCAGGACTCCGCATTCCAACAATTCTGAAAAATCGAACCTGTCCATGCTAGGACTAGCACCTCTTATCAACCATGAGGAAATAAATTTGTCCATGTTAGGACCCCCACTTTTCTAGCACAAAGAAAACCTGTCAAGAAAATTGTCCACGTCAGGACTCGTCCTTCCATTGGTCCCAAACCACAAAACTTCTTAGCACTGACGTGACAGCGATTTTGAAGCGGACTCTACTGGGGATATTTGGAAACCAAACTACCGGACGCCTGTTCTGATAACCGGTGGTGGCCTCTGAAATTCTGATTCCTGAAACCCGTTGATGACAAACAACTCTGCTTGGGAATGAGGAGAAATTTTGCCTACTCACTCTGGCGGGGAAAACACGAGAAATTCACAAATAACTCTGTTCGGAGACAAAGAGAACTTCATCACGATAATTCTGTGGGGCATAATGTCGAGGCTGACACTTCATGGGATGTCTCACGTCGAGACCTCGAATGTTTGGTGATTCATCTGAGCAAGAGCTCTCTCTACCTGCAAGAGAAACAATACTTGAAACAAACGGTTAGCCAACCTAGTTTATGTTTCAAAATGCATGTGTTTGATAATGACGCAATGCTCCAATCGACATGGAAATGCTACGCGTTTTTTATTTGGTAGATGCGAATATGACACTATATGCCGATGCAAATGCAGACTCGAACTGCTGAGATACAGAAACTGCCTCAGCAAAATAACTGCTGAAGACAACGCCAACTTCGCTGGGTATAGCTAGGTGATACAGAATTATTCCAGCAGAATAAATGCTGGAAGAGTGAAGTCAACTCGGCTAGGAAATTGGGAACTCGAACCAAACACCTCATTGGAGTAACACCCTGCTGGGGAATATAACTCTGCTGGAGAATAGCAGATGCGCCTGGTATGATTGAACTTCTGCTGGAGAGTGAACTGATATCACACGGTATTCTGACAAAATAAATACCAGGACTCACACCAACTCTGCCGGGGAGCGTCTTAATCTTCGAGTTCCATTGGGAGGAATGAAAATACTTGCTGAAAAGGGAACTCCATCGGGGATGGAACGATCCTCTTGGGGAAAATCAACTGACTCCGCTGGGGGGAGAGTAACTGACCCCGCGGGGAAAGGTAAACTGTCTGAATACAGCTCACCACTTGAAAATATTAATCTTCTGAGGCTAAACCACTATGCTCGAGATGCACTGTCTGAATACAGCCTTCGATCTTGGAATCTCCAAACTTTGCTGAGGATAAACGACTCGGCTGGAAAACGCCCTTTTGGATGGGCTACGACTAGCTGGGGAATTTGATCCTTCTTCAGTAAGGAACATTGCATGACCTGTGTGGGGGTCGAGTCTTTCGTTACTGCAATCTTTTGATCATCTTCCTCGTACGGCTATGAATCCTGCAACAACACAAACAAGACAAGGCAAGCCTATGCAACCAAATCTATCCAGGTTAGTGACGCCATTTTCAGTTAATTCATAGTTTTAGCAATTGTTGGCAAGGGCCAGTGACGTTATGCACATGCTAGTTTCGTTAAACTCAGGCGTTTATCATGCACAAAACAGTAAAGAGCCAGCATCGAATATTGAATAACATATTTTATTGATTGAGCCCCTGAATGGGCGGAGTTTTGTACACGGGATATAACTCCTGAAAAGAGGAAGCTACGCAAAGCAAATATACAAGTATGCACAGGAAGCATAAATATATTGACAAATTAAATTTGTACACATGTCGGCAACGGGATGCAGATGAACACCACGGACTGATCCTCCCATGACTCGCCCGACTCTAATGCTTTCCCGGTATCCACACTTCCGAAGAGATCGTATCTGATAATCGCCCCCTCGAGTATATTCTCCCGCACTGATGCTCACTGCAATATCAAATTCGGACCGCAGTCATTTGCTTTTCAAATCCCTAACTTTTGCGTGAACCGCCCTTTACGGGTTTTCAGTTCACCGGGATACCCTTTTTTGCCGAAGCCGCCCAGTGTAGGTTTTCGACTTCGCGGGTGTACATTTTTCGTTTTATCCCTAACTTTTGCCCGAACCTTTCATTCTGTTTTTGGTTCGCCAGGATGCCCCATTTTTGCCTGGACTCTCTTTTTTTTGTCCAGCGGGTCAATTTCAAGCAAAGTATTTTTTAACTGCGTCCGAATTTACAGGCGACGTAAAGTCTTCACCGTCCATGGTGGACAACAATAACTCTCCTCCTGAAAAGACTTTCCTGACAATGTATGGCCCTTCGTAGTTGGGGGTCCACTTGCCCCTGTGATCTGCCTGCGGCGGGAGAATCCTTTTCAGCACCAGGTCGCCCGTCTGAAAGCTTCGCGGATGTATCTTCTTATCATATGCTTTCTTCATTCGGCTCTGGTACAAACGACCGTATGCTAGAGAAGCTAGCCTCTTCTCATCCATCAAACTCAGTTGGTTCAACCTGTCTTTCACCCATTCTGCCTCATCTAGTTGAACATCTCGCAATACCCTCAGAGAAGGGATCTCAACTTCCAATGGTAATACTGCTTCCATTCCGTATACCAACGAGAACGGGGTTGCCCCGGTTGATGTGCGTACCGTCGTACGATAACCGTGCAAAGCGAAAGGTAGCATCTCATGCCAATCCTTATAGGTCACCACCATCTTTTGAACGATCTTCTTGATATTCTTATTGGCCGCTTCAACAGCGCCATTCATCTTGGGTCGGTAAGGGGAGGAGTTGTGATGTTCGATCTTGAAATTCTGACAGGGCTCCTTCATCATTTTGTTGTTCAGGTTTGAACCATTGTCAGTGATTATCCGCTCGGGGATCCCATATCTGCAAATGATATCTCTCTTGATGAATCTGGCCACCACCTGCTTCGTTACATTTGCGTAAGACGCCGCTTCCACCCACTTGGTGAAATAATCGATTGCTACTAGAATGAACCGGTGCCCATTAGAAGCTGTCGGCTCGATCTTTCCAATCATATCGATTCCCCACATCGAGAATGGCCATGGCGATGACATCACATTCAGAGGGCTCGGAGGCACATGGATTTTATCAGCATAGATTTGGCACTTGTGGCACTTCCTTGCAAACTTGAAACAATCAGTTTCCATAGTCAGCCAAAAATAACCTGCCCGCAGCAGCTTCCTCGTCATAGCATGCCCACCAGCATGTGTACCAAAGGTACCTTCATGTATTTCCTCCATGAGCAACTTCGCCTCTTTTTCATCCAGCAGTACCAAGTCGTGGTTTCTTCTGTATAAGACACCGTCCGGATTCAAATAGAAATTACCCGCTAATCTCCTGAGAGTCTTCTGATCTTGACTGGATGCCCCAGCCGGATAATCTTTATTCTTCAGGAAATTAAGGATATCAAAATACCATGGTTTATCGTCAGATGCCTCATCAATAGCAAACACGAAGGCAGGTCTGTCCAGCCGAGAGATAATGATTCGGGGAGCCTCGTTCCAGAAGTTGACTTTGTACATGGAAGACAAAGTAGCTAGGGCGTCAGCCATCTGATTTTCTGCCCGCGGTACATGATGCAATTCAACCTTGTCGAAGAAAGGCAACAATCTCCTTGCATAATTCATGTAATGTATCAAATTGGGCTGACGTGTCTCCCATTCCCCTTTGATCTGATTCACCGCCAGAGCTGAGTCTCCGTATACGTCCAGATGTTTGATTCGCAAATCAATGGCTTCTTCAAGCCCCATTATACAAGCTTCGTACTCGGCTTCATTATTGGTAACTGCAAAGGTCAATCGAGCAGTAAACGGGATGTGCGACCCGTGTGGCGTAGTGATAATTGCCCCTATTCCGCTACCGTAAGCGTTCACAGCTCCGTCAAATATCATCTTCCATTTGGAACCCAATTCTGGTCCCTCGTCTGGCAATGGTTCTTCACAATCTTTCATCTTTAGGTACATGATATCCTCGTCAGGAAAATCAAACCTCATCGATTGGTAATCTTCAACAGGCTGCTCAGCCAAGTACTCAGACAGTACACTTCCCTTTATAGCCTTTTGCGAGACGTATTGGATGTCATATTCAGTCAAGACCATCTGCCAACGGGAAATTCTCCCTGATAGTGCCTGCTTTTCGAATACATATTTGATAGGATCCATCTTTGAGATGAGCATGGTTGTATGATTCAGCATGTATTGCCTCAAACGCTTGGCGGCCCAGGCTAGCGCGCAACAAGTTTTTTCAAGCATTGAATATCGAGATTCACATTCTATAAATTTCTTACTCAAGTAGTAGATCGCATGCTCTTTTCTTCCTGTCTCGTCGTGTTGACCGAGGACACAACCCATGCTTCCCTCAAGAACTGTCAAATACATAATCAAGGGTCTCCCTGCCATCGGGGGTATCAAAATAGGAGGCTCCTGCAAATACTGCTTTATTTTATCGAACGCCTTTTGACAATTTTCGTTCCACGTTACAGCTTGATCTTTTTTCAATAGCTTGAACAATGGTTCACACGTAGCTGTTAGGTGAGATATGAACCGGGCGATGTAGTTCAACCTCCCTAAAAACCCGCGCACCTCTTTCTCTGTTTTAGGCGTCGGCATTTCTTGGATCGCTTTTATTTTAGCAGGATCGACCTCTATTCCTCTTTCCCTTACGATAAACCCCAGCAGTTTACCCGATCTCACCCCGAAGGTGCATTTATTAGGGTTCAGTCTCAGCCTGAACTTCCTAAGCCTTTTAAATAACTTCAGCAGATTCACCAAATGCTCTTCCTCCGTCTGGGATTTGGCAATCATATCGTCAACATAAACTTCGATCTCTTTATGCATCATATCATGAAAAAGAGTCGTCATCACACGCTGATACGTTGCCCCAGCATTCTTCAAACCGAAGGGCATCACTTTATAACAAAATGTTCCCCAAGGCGTTATGAAAGTAGTCTTCTCCATATCCTCTGGCGCCATTTTAATCTGATTATAGCCTGAGAAGCCATCCATGAAGGAGAATACGGAGTATTGAGCAGTATTATCAACTAGCACGTCGATATGAGGAAGTGGAAAATCATCCTTTGGGCTCGCTTTGTTCAAATCCCTATAATCCACACACATTCGAACCTTGCCATCTTTCTTTGGCACTGGTACGATGTTAGCAACCCATGAGGGATATTTTGTCACAGCCAGGAAACCAGCATCCCACTGTTTCTGAACTTCCTCTTTGATCTTCACTGCCATATCTGGTCTAGTTCTGCGAAGCTTTTGTTTGACCGGCGGGCATTCTTCTTTCAATGGCAGATGGTGCACAACCATATCTGTATCGAGCCCTGGCATGTCTTCATACGACCAAGCGAATACATCACTATACTCTCTGAGCATTTCAACCAGTCCTCGCTTGATATCGCTCTGCAGCGCGGCTCCGATACGAATATTCTTCTCAACCCCTTCCGACCCCAAATTAATGATTTCGATGACCTCTTCGTGAGGCAGAATGACTCTTTCCTCTTGCTTCACCAACCAAGACAGTTCTTCAGGAACGTCACTATCTTCGACAACCTCTTCTTCGGCCTGAAATACCGGGTGCTCAAAGTCGGGACGAGTCATAGGTGGTTCAAGGATGTCACCTGAAAATGTTATCCTACAAAAGAATGGTTAAATGCTTCAAAATGCGTATAAAGCGAATAACCACGTTGCCATTTTATTGAAAAATACAAAATAAGAAAAACAGAGATCGCAATATTTGCACATGAAAAAACGCCATTTATTTAATGATAAACACGCAATGTTCATAACAGCACAGCCCTAAGCAAATCATGATGCCCCGGGCAAGACATCAGATTGTTCAGCAATTAATAAAACAAATCATTACTGTTTAAGAGTCACAGGAACAAGCTCCTGAATAGACCAGTTGCACAGTCCTTGTCCTGGCGTGCTCGGCTGAATCCAAGCATCCATATCACAGTCGCTGTCTCCTTTGTCAGACTCTGAAGCAGCGTTGATGGTTTCATGACATACTCCACTGGCAGAGATGGTTATTGGCCCTCTGAAACGGGGTGCTCCCACAACAGGTGTTGACGACGACGGTTGGTATCCTAGCCCGAACCGGTCCATCTTCACAGGAATATCCAGCACTTTGCCCCAGCCCTTTGCTTCTCCTGCCTCCACCAGAGCTTGGGCCTCTTTATACGACGAGACGGCTATCTCCGACACTTTGCTCGGCCCGGGACCTTTGTCCTTGATACGCAACCCTTCAAATGCCTGGCAGGGTGTTTCGTGGATCTCTCCATCGACCTCCACATATTTAAATGACGACAGATGGCTGACCAGGATGTCTTCTTCTCCGCATACGGTGACTACGCTGTCTCCCACCATATATTTCAACTTCTGATGCAGGGTAGACGTGACTGCCCCAGCCCCATGAATCCAGGGTCTTCCGAGCAAGCAGCTATATGCAGGTTGGATATCCATGATATAAAACTCAGTCGCGAAAACCTCCGGCCCCACCTGTAGAGGCAATGTTATCGATCCGAAGACTGTTCTTCGCGTTCCATCAAACGCTCTGACTACCAAGTCACTGGGCGTACACAGGATTCCTCTGACATCTAGCTTCATCATCGCTTTCTTGGGCAGCACATTTAAGGATGATCCGGTGTCGACCAATACATGCGACATGACTGATCCTCTACACTCGACAGATACGTGCAGCGCCATATTATGATCTCTCCCATTCGGGGTCAAATCGAAGTCGGTAAAACCCAAGCTATGGCCTGCATTTACATGTGCCAACACCCCTTCCAACTGATTCACGGAGACGTCTTGGGGTACGAAGGAAGTATCCAGGACTTTTAACAGTGCATTTCTGTGAGCTTCAGAACACAAGAGCAACGACAGTATAGATATCTTGGACGGCGTTTGTTGCAGATGCTCTACAATCTTATAATCACTTTTACGGATCAAGCGCATGAATTCTTCCACATCTTTCGATGCCGATGCTTTTTCGCTTGCCTGCACTGGGACATTCTCAACCATTTTTCCTTTCCCCTTTGCCAGTCTTTCGGCCTCCACCTCAGGCGATATGAAGATCCTACCACTCCTTGTCATACCTCCTGAACCGACAACGTTCTCTACAGTCTCGGTTGGCTGCTTATTAACATCAATCTTTATTCCGTCACAATACACTTCCAACCCATATGACCATGGGACTGCTTTTGTGCTCTCGTACGGGATCGGTCCGGCCTTAGTTATGGTGATCGGTGGTCGCTGGACCGGTGCTGCGATAGTGATTGTCTTTCGAGGAATCGTTACAGTAGCCACATCACTTTGATTATCTGCTAATGCCCCTGCAGGTTCTTCAATTGCTGCTCGGTCAAACTGCAATGTGCCGCTATCTATTAAAGCCTGAATGCCTTTCTTCAAATCATCACACCCCCCAGCTAGGGTCCAGCATTCTAAGCAGTACTCGTCACAACCCGGATAGACACCCCCCTGTAATAATCTGTTTTTTATCTCGCTCAGCGGCGTCTTTAAATCATCCACTCTCGTAATCAAATTCAAACCTTCCTCAGTCAGAATGGCATTTGCCCCATGATTGGGCATGGGCTTCTGCACTATATTCGGACCTGCCGTTCCGAAATTGATAGCCTTATTGTCCAAAAGATCCTGCACAACATGCTTAAAAGCATGGCAACCCTCTACATCGTGGCCCGGAGCCCCAGAGTGGAACTCACAGTGCCTGCTTGCATCATAGCCATACGGAGGAGTTCCCGTTATAGGTGCCAGAGTTCTCTTCTCTACCAAGTTCAGACCCAACAGCGTCTGTAACAAATCTGCGTACGTTAAGGGAGGCTTCTCAAACACTCTCCTTGGTTTACCACCCTGGAATCTTCGCTGAGCAGGTTGTGCCCCCTGCTGTGGCTGCTGCTGCTGCTGTTGTTGTTGCATTGGCTGCTGCTGAAACGGTTGTTGTTGTTGAAATGGTTGTTGCTGGAACAGAATAGTAACACTCGCCACCTGCTGCGGATGATTATATTGGTTCCGACCTCTGCCTCGGCCTCGGCCTCGGCCCCCAAACACTGCGCTTGCCTCGCCTTGACGGCGCCCACCAAAAGTCTTCCTGTTACTGCCAGATGCAGTTGATTCCTCAGCCTGGAATCTGCCCTGTTTAATGTTGTTTTCAATCTTTTCTCCCATCAGAATTAAGTCTGAGAAACTGGCCAAAGATGTGTGAAACAACTTGTCATAAAACATGCCTGTGAACGTTCCGATAAACATGTCATTCATTTCCTTGTCTTCTAAAGGAGGACGGACCCTCGCAGCCATGTCGCGCCATCTTTGCGCGTACTCTTTAAAGCTCTCACCCTTCTTCTGAGACAGCCCTGTCAAATGGACCCGATTGGGCGCCAAGTCGCTGTTATACTTGTAGTGAGCTACAAATGCCTCTGCCAGTTGCTTCCATGTCTTTATATTAGTTGGCTCCAACCCCATGTACCATTCGAGGGAAGGGCCTGACAGGCTATCTTGAAAGAAATGCATTAGCATTCTCTCATCAGTTGAATACGCAGACATCTTTCTGTAATAAGCCCGCACGTGCACTTTCGGACAGGTGTCCCCTTTATACTTATCAAACGTAGGAGCTTTGAATTTGATTGGCACCCTCAAGCCAGGTACCAGACCCATTGCTGACATGTCTAAGCCCACAGCACTTTGGTTCAGGACCCCCCTCATCTGCTCTTCTAGCATTCTGATCTTCTGGGAGTCATCCATCGGCCCTTCGAAACCTCCGCCGGAGAAAGCGTCCTCCTGCTGATCTTCTTGCCACATACCATTCCCAGCTCCATACCCATCGTATCCATTATTACGGCCAGCTCTGATCTGATTCATCACCGGGCCTCGCCCTCTGTTGCCGTACCCCTGAGCAACTCCAGCAGGCCCAAAAGCCATTAGCCCAGCGCCGTTTCCATTTTCGAAACCTCCGTAACCCTGATTGGTCACACCAAAGCCGTCCTGCCCAAAGCCTTGAGCATTGAAACCATATTTCCCAGCGTTATCGAATCCCTGATCATTGAACCCGAATCCAGCATTACCGAAGCCGTTGCCTCCCATATTATCACCCAAGTTGATATCACCAAGCCCAACGTTATGGACAGCAGTCTCGTTCCCAACTCCGACGTTACCGTTCCCAACAGCGGTAGCGTTGTTGACATTAACAGCATGTATATTGACTACAGGTGGAGCCACTGGCGTGGGAGTGCCATCCCCATGAACAGTTTCGACTCGCACATACTGATGATCCTCATTCCCATGACCAGCATTTCTGACCAACAGAGGCTGCATCATAGCTTGCAAATTCTCCTGACCTTTTGCAATAGTCTCCATGGTCTGCATGAAGAGTGCTAGCTTCTTGCGCATATCTTGCATCTCGTTCTGCATTTGATCCATGATTCTTCGACAGTTGGTGCGAGTGGAATATCTGTGCGGGCGCTGATCTGCAATCCTGAAAATACCTGGCATAAAGAGCAGGGAATAAGATACCATCCAATGATTACATGTAATGCAATATAACTATAAATGCAATGCAATGTGTGTCTGTGCATTAGGGAAAAGCATTCCCTGATTCTAGTGCGAAGGTGCCAGTGCAGTGACAGCGCTAACAATACGAAGATCGGAGCCGAATCATAGAAAGCCTCATATATTGCAGAGAAAACCAATAAGCCAAGAATACAATATCACTGAGAGTACAATAAGAAGGCATGACCTCAACCAACAATCCTGGTGATGGTCAGCACTATGCAAATAAAGCATACAAGTTAATACATGAAGTGATCAAGTACTCCCATAAGCCTGATACTCTTCTAGCAACTTCTTGGTCTCTGGATGACCTGGTCGGGTAAGCAGCCCTTCAACAAGCTGGTTTCTTCTCTTGAGAACACGGCGTACGTCACCAGCAGTTTCTTCCCATGCCCCTTCTCCAAAGCGATCCTCTAGCTTCCGCTTCTGAGACACAGCTTCATCCCTGCCTTTAATGGCCTTGTTCAGTGCATTCTGGAGACTATACCGGGTCATCACTTCTTCCTCACACTTCTTGATTCTAGACTTCAACTGCTCTTCGAGATCGGAAATTTGCTGCTTCAACTTATCCTCCCTCTTCTTATTGTTGGTCAGTGTAGCATTCCAAGTCTTATTGCAAGAAGAGATCTCTCGGTGTGCTGCGTCGAGTGCCTTATTTTTGGATTCCAGCATGTCATGGGAGCTTCTGAACTCTTGCCCCAGACGTTCGTGCTTCTTCCTCTCTTCAGTCAACTCAGCCCCTAGTTTGTTCACTAGCTCAATCTGCTGTTGGAAAGCATGCACGGCCTTGTTTTTCTCACTGCATATCTGAGCTAACTCTTGCTCTAACCCTTCATTGATCTTCATCAAGGCTTATTTTTCTTTCACGACTTGCTCGTAGGCCTCCCTAGAAACAGTAGTTGGCTCTGCTACCGGAATGGGAACAATGACTGGTGCATCTAGAAATGGCATTCGTAACTGACTTGCTCTCTCCTGGATCCAAACTCTGTATGGTGCATAATCCTGACAATCGTTCTTCCCTAACAGTGGCTTCCCCCTTCTGTTAATACGCGTCCAGGCATGCTGCAGCTTGGCTAATAACTCCCCCTTCAAATCACCGGTGAAGTACAGAGATTCCTGTACTTCTTCCTCCTTTGGTGGGTTCTTCAGCGCATATCCAAACTGGAGAATGAACAAAGAAGGGTTGTAGTTGATACACCCCTTTCTTCCTATCAACGGAACATTAGGGTACCCAGAACAACTGAATATGAGCTCAGACCCCAGCAAGTCTCGATCGAACCACTCGATGTCTTCGGAAGATAGCCTCATCAGGCGCTCTGACCAGCTAGCTGTGGTTGCACTCTCCACAAAAGATCCCTTCAGGGGAAGGTGGCTCTTAAACCACATATTCAACAACGGCGCACAGTAGTACACAACCTTTCCCCTTTTGTTTTCATTCTTGTAGTGCAATGAGTGGTAGAAGTCTCCGATCAACGTGGGCATTGGGTTACCAGCAGCAAACAGATAGAAAGCGTCCAAGTCTACGAAATTGGGCAAGTTAGGAAACAGCACAATTCCATAAATGCATAGAGCCAAGATAGCATTGAAAACTACCCAACATCCGCTCTTGGCATACTCCTGAGCCTTGCCAACCAGAAAATCAAGAGAGAAACCTGAAACCCCAAGCCAAGAAGTCACTAACAGTTCTGCAGCGTTCATGTGCAAGGCTTTAGCCAAGTCCTCCAACTTGGGCTCAGCAGCAGAGTGAACAAAGGGAACCTGGTTCTGCACTGGTAGCTCAGTGAACTCCACATACTCTTCAATGGTAGGCCCCAGAATAAAATCAGCAAACATGAAACATCTTAATGCGGGGTCATAGAACTGCATCAAGGTGTACAACCTATTCATCTCATCAGCAGTGGGCTTGCAGACTAATCTCAGCAATCTCCCATGACTCATTCTGAAGCTTCTCCTAACCTCCTCATCAGCAAGAGATATCAGACCAAGCAAAGGAGTAATATCAGGTGTAGGCAGCTTATACGCAACTGTTTTCCTCAAACCAGCCATAATCAATACTCAGAAGTCTGGGCACTAGAATCGGAGGATATGCAAATGCACCTGCAGCACAGACACACGTTAATGGGATGCAATGATAATGAGTATGCAAACAATGCAATGCAAGTAACATGCAACAGGGACCAAATGCCGTAGCTGAATAGCCTGAACCATATCAAGAAGTCTCAGATAGACTCTCTAGAAGTCCTCAAACCCTGGTCTCAGATAGACCTAAAATAAAGCTCCAACAATGGTCTCTGACAGACCTCAAACCATAACTCCAACTGGTCTCTGGTAGACCTCAGATCATACCTCCAACTGGTCTCTGACAGACCTCAGAACTCTCCAACTGGTCTCTGACAGACCTCAGAACTCTCCCACTGGTCTCTGACAGACCTCAGAACTCTCCATAAATACCCAAGATCTTTGATCAAGAAATAACCGGTATCTGAAGGTCTAGTTACCTGCATAACCCCAAACCCTCTCACAGGTGGATGTCCTAGTAACTGACAAAGGTATGGCATCCTATGCGGTCGTCGGCGTCACAGACTTTCAGGGTTGATGATACGATTCCCAGAAGGAGTGGCATCATCAAGTCCTGAAGAGGCCTCACTTAGCCAACTTCCAAATGATCGGTTCCCGGAGTCGACAATTCAGCTGACCAACAACCCCTTCGACCCAAAGGGTAGAAAAAGAAGCCAACCAGAAGAACCTCGTCCGAGTGTAGATTTCATGAGACACTAATGCAAGCAAAGCCGACACGCGCCCACTACTTTCTACTCTAATTCTAGGTGCACTCAAGCCCAGGTCCGGCTTATCTCTCAATCATAGAACACCCGTCACACCCCAATACAGCAATAATAATCAATATATATAATGCTGAAAATAAAGGTCAGAAATATAAATCCATACAAAATCCTCGACGGGAAAACAAGCGTTAGGATTGACTCTCTTAAGGGACGTTGGATCCTAAATGCATAAGAACTATCGCAGTCCTTAGCAGCCAGGGGACGTTGGATCCCCATCAGAGTCGCCAGCTGTCGCTACTGCGAAAATCGGCGCCGGCTGAACAGAAGAGTCGCCACCGTGCGTTATTTATCCCACGGGAGGGAAAGGAAACGCTCAGAGTAAACCTACCGCAAAGACGGGGAAAGGTATGGTCGTCGCAACCAAAACCTGGATTCGGGAGTCGGTTACGCAAGGGGAAGGTATTAGCACCCCTCACGTCCGTCGTACTCGACGGGATCCACGCTTGTTTTCTGGTATGGATTGTTATTCTATCTATTCTACAGGTCTGGGGTTAAAAGAAAATAAAATAACTCGGCAAAGTCTCGCACTTTATGCCTACGTATTCCCGTCTGGAACGAGAAATCAGAGTCAACGTAGTTCGCCTACCTACGGGAAAGGAGGGGAAGGTTGCTCGCTAGGATATCGCATCCTATGCCTACGTACTTTCATACAACATGAAAGATCAGAGCAAACGTAGTTCGGGCCTCGCATGACACAAATTTGTCTTGATTGTTTTTATTCCTTCTGAAAAAGGGTTTTTCTGATTAACAGTCCAAGCGGACAAAAATGACGTCTTGATGAGTTCACATTCTTTTACGAAAGAAGTGTCTTTTATTGTGTTTGAAATATTTATTGTGTTTTTCTGTTTGTTTTGAGAAAGAAGAGACAGAACTCTAACCTACGGTTGCGAAGGGAGTTAGACTAACCTAATGTTATCATGCATGGGTTAAGACCTAGTGTCTATCATGCTCCTCTCTTGCGCAGAGAGAAACAGAGATCCTAAGGGAATAGACGGAAACAGAAACAATAGCAGATATATACAGTAAAGCGGTAAAATGCATGGATGCAACAATACAAGCGAGGCAAGGGAGTCCCACTCAACCTCGAACCTAGAAAACAATAGGCAAAAGTGAACAGCATTCACTTTCAACCCAACAGGTTAAACAGCAAACAATACAGTCAAGGAAAACCAAACAATATATCAGGAAATGAACAGCAAAAATAAACAGCCACAGCAGCTCTGCATCAACACCTATCTTCAAGTCATCTCCAATCAGCTACAAGCTTCAGCAAGCATCAATCTCCATCTCCACAGCCTTCAAGCAGGGGCTTTGATTATCAGTCTTCCATCTGCAATGGCTTTTCTTCAAGTCTTAATCTTCAGGATGAACATCAGTCAACAAGATAAAAGTAAATGTTAAACAGTAGACTGCCTACCAAGGGTGGCTCATCAACTATTAACATTATACAGACAATTTTCTCTCAAAAGTTCTATTTTTCAAATACATTCACTGATCCTTCCAAAGGAAGGAGGTGGATATTTGAAAGAGACTTTGAATCATAGAGAAAGGATGGATGCAGACAAGGCATTCCATGTTTGAGAAACAAGCTTTCTAATCTAGAGCTCTGCCTAGCTCCTAAACCCTAGACTCCTCAACAGATGCCAGCAAAGGATCTCATCATCAACTCTGAAAGTTGGTCTTCAATCTCTTGATCTCCAATGGCTTCATCATCACCAGTCTTCAGCTCTCCCAATCCCCAAGCAATCCCAATACCCACACAGACAAATCATAATCCCCAGAAAGGGCACACCACACCAGTTAAACAAGTACAGACAGTACTAATAGCAGTAGGGGAATCCTAATATTTTCTAAGGGATCTAATAACTACCCCTAATCCCTATAGTCCCATACCCCCAAATATTCAATCTACAATCCCTAAAAGAATGATTTAATTCTCCTAAATTATCACCTAAACCCTAATTTTGTTCATGTTATTCACACCTAAACAAATCTCCTAAAATTAAGTCCTAAAAATATGAAATAAATTTATATACAAGATAAATGTCTAAACTAAACAACCTAAAAAGAATGGATTAAAAATATTGAAGCATCTATTCAAACTAAAATTACCAAATTCATGTATCAAACAAAATGATATTTACACCTATTTAAAAGAAAAATGTGCCAAAAATATTAAAATAAAATGAAATATTAATTTTTTTTGTATGATATTTTTCTTGACAAAATTATGAATAATGTGAAAAAACAACCAGTGAAAATCATGCATTTTTCTATTTTTTATGAATTTTTAAAGAATTAATATTTTTGAAAGAAAATAAAATGAGAATTAATTGAAAGGGGTGCAGGGAGTAGTAAAAATCAGTTAAAAGAATAAACTGGGCCCAGACTGGGGGGCGCGCATAGCAAGCGCGTCTGGGCCCATCACATGTTCAGAAATTAACAAAAAATAAAAAAGATGAAAACGGTGCAAATATCAATTATTTCAGGCATAATTGGGATTGGGCTTGATTCGTGGGGTGTGCATAGCAACAATTGCAAAGCCCATCAGAAACCTTTAAGTGAAACGGTGCGTATAAGCATTTGAAGTTCCCTCCCATTTTCTTCTTCAATCGCGTTCGTTGGATTAGTCCCCCAGTCAAGGTCAAAGATCAAATCGTGTGGCTCCCAGGTCTTCTTCAACCTCCAGCAAACCCTAGGTCCTGCAACTCATCCCCATGCACAAATCTTCCCTCGTTCTGTTTTCTCTCCATTCACCATGAAATCACACCATTCCAAAAGAAAAGTTGTTCTAAATCCTTCCCTCTACACAGCCATAACAATAACTTCCTCTAAAACTCAAACAATGAGCAAACCCGATAGGCATAACAATTCTGATCCACCATTTTCACATGTGATCAATCCTCCCAATTCTCTCTAATTCTTGCCCTAAACTAATCCATACCTTACACTGATCATTATGAGCTAATAACCTAAGATCATCGTGCACTAAATCATGAGTTACAAGCCTTAACAGTTTGTGCACACCATTAACAACCTTCATGGAATCTCTTCAAACTCACCAAAACCAGTCATCTAGCCTATCCTAACATTCTTATGCTAACAAATCACCATGATCCTAACCAAATCATGCAATTCGAAGAGAAACTAACCTGGTGCAAAATGGTGAAAACAGATGCTAAAACCTCTTGATCCAATGCTTGCAATGAGTGGAAATTGATCAGGGAGCTTGTTCTTGAATTCTGTATGCAACAAATCTTGCTCTAATGCTCTGAATCTCACAATTCCAAATTTCTTGCTTCTTGGATGATGGAAGTGTATGGCACGAGTTCTACTCCAATCCACCAAATGCTTGTGAGAATTGTAATCTATGAATGATGGTGATGAAGATCAGATCAAGAATTGTGACAATTGGTGAAGATTTGAGGTAGTTTGAAAAGCTTTTGCAAAAATGGAAGAAATGTGTGAAACTTGGTATTATGAGCAATATGATTCACCAACCATGGCATGGAATTACTCAATCCAATATATACATGAGTTTAGAAAGTCCTAGAAGTTTGGAGAAGCTTCCCATGCACTCTTTCCCTTGAATTTTGGTTATGTAACTTCCATTATAAGTAACCATGAATAACTTTCAAAACTTGAACCAAACTCAAAATTCCACTTTTGCCAATGTTCTCAAAATGATTTTTCCAATCAAAATGACCTATAATTTCACTTCATTTGGCCAAATTATGAAAAATCTCATTTTTTAGGTCATTTTTATTCATTAAATCCACCAATTTTGAAACCTTGTGCTATGAATCTTTACAATCTTTCATGGTCACCTTTCTAGACTCAAAATGGCATTTTGAACAAGTTTGATGTTGTGAAGTTTTCCATTTGAAGCTTCCTTGTATGATTTTTGGGCATAGGCTTGAAATGACCTGTAATTCTCAGATGACCAAAATACCCTTTGCTTGCCAAGACCATAAGTAGAGTTCCACAAATCATATGAAGGCATACCATACCATTATAGAAATCTAAGACAATGAGGAACAACTCTTATGTTGACCAGAAATTCATTTGAAATCTCCTTGAGGGGTAAAAATTGCTTGGAAGTCAAGTCACTTTCACAGACAAAATTTCAGATACCTCAGATGACCTGTAACTTGCAAGGACCATAACTTGAGTTATATAAATCTCCTTAATGCCTTCCACCACTCAAAATAAAGGTATTTAGATCCTCTACAAGTTTCATGTTGGCCAAGTATCCATTTGAAGCTTGCATTTTGACTTATCTTGCTTGGAAATTTGACCTAAACTAGGGGATTTTACACAGAAACCCTAATTTAGAAACTCCTCTTCTCCTTGATTTCTCTTGATTTCTTCTTGACATATCCTCATATCCTTACCCACATGCCAAATGATGAACCCCACATCTCTCCAATAGCCCTTAAAGCCTTTCAATCAATCAATTGACCTAGAGTTGACCTAGAGTTGACCCCAGATGAAACTCTAGTTGACTGTCTTCAACTGCAACTCTTGTGATCATATCAATGACTTGTCTCCTTCTCCCAATGACTTTCTAAGTCTTTCATGATGTCCACATAATCTCCATGCTCAGCCCACAGCTCACAATTTCTTTGTTGACCCTCAGATACCCTCAGATAGGAGATGGATGCACTGCTTGACCCACTGACTTCTCAGCTTTCAAATTCTTTCTGATGACTTGAATGAGATTGAATTAGAATGATAACCTCTTGATAGGCTCCTAGAGATGAGAATAATGATTGGTCCCTATTGGATGACTTGTTATGCTATGCTATGCAGATGGTTAGGCTATGTGCATGACTCTATATGCAAATGCTAATGATATTGAAACATAAACCAAGTGAATAAGGTTGAGCAAATTTTAGGGTGCAACATATAGCCCCTGGCGTTTCAGGCAGTACAGGCCGGTTGGAATAAAAGTCTGCTGAGAATTGGTGCTCGTTTCCTGTGTTTTCAGGCCATCTCGGTGCCCGGGTTTCGCTATGGTTGCGCAATTGTTTTCCAACCGATTTAATCGGTTTCCTGGCTTTTTTAGGATTTTTTCTTTTATTTTCTAGATTTTTAGTGCATTTAATAGATTTTTTAATAGGGATTTGTTTGTTTTTAGATAGTAAATAGGGTGGTATTTTTGTTTATAGAATTTAATAGATTTTTTTAATAATTTTTAGAGTTTTAAATAGATTTTCTTTTCTTTTTTTAGAGATTTAATAGATTTAAAAGATTTTTAGATATCAATTTCCTTTTAATAGATTTTTTTTATATAGATAACTAGATATTATTTTTTTAAATAAGAATAGATTTTTTAAAATAGAATTTAATGTTTTTAGCTTTTATTAAGTTTTAATTGATTTTTCAAAATTATAGAATAGATTTTTAAAATAGAATTTAATGTTTTTAGATTTTATTAGATTTAATTGTTTTTTCAAAATTAATAGAATAGTTTTTTTTTTTAAAAAGGATTAACTGTTTTAGATTTTTTTAGATTTTTTTATTTGATTTTTTTTTCCAGATTTAATTAGATTTTTTAAATAGTTTTTAGGTATTAAATAATGTTTTTTTTTCTGTTTTTTAATAGATTAATTAGGATTTTATTTTTTTATTTTCGTTTTAGGCTTTAATTAGGTTTAATTAGGGATTTTAATTAGGTTTTAGTTGATTTTCGTTTTATTTTAATCAGGATTTTATTATTAAATTTTTTGTTAGTTAATTAGTCTAATTTTCATTTAGTTTAGTTAATTAGATCATTAGCATTTTAATGGGATCATTAAGTCAGAGTCATTAGTCTAATGGGCCACAATTATCCATTTATCCAAGTCAAAGACCAAATCAAGAGTCCAGGTCCAGCGATGCCAGGTGTCCTATAAATAGAGTGCCACGCATGTCACTCTGGTGGCCGCCACCTCATTCTCACACACTCTCAGACCTTGCCACCTCACTTCCACTATCTCTCTCTCTCTCACGCCACTTGGCACTTAGGCAAGCCACCACCTCCACACATGTCCTCCCATCCCTCACCCTCTGCGCCACCTGCCCCTCGCCAGAATCCTTACCGGCCGGCATGCAAATGCCGGTAACCACTCGCCGGCGTTCACCCTAACCGTCTCCAACCGCTGCAACAACCGCCGGAAGCATATTTTTTCCCAGAAAATCTTCATCCACCTCGCCAATCTTCATCTTCCTCGATCATGTTCATCATCAATAATCATCAACCATGAAGTGATTTCCAGAATTCCTCACATGTTCTTCACAATCATTTTCCAGAAGTTGTTTTCCATCAAGCTTATTCAATATTTTTCCAGAAGAATAGCATGAATCTTCATCAATATTTCCATAAGGCGTCAAGAACATCATATGTTCATCAACCATTCCCAGAATCATGAAGAACTCGTGTGGTGTTCATCTTTTCTCTAGATCCTTCGGTGTTCATCCGAGCCTCAAACGATCATCAACACCTCTAGAAGTTCACCACATTCAATAGATTTTTCTTCCACGTCAAAAGCCAAATGCAGATTATCCTCCTTTCGTTTAACAACCTGCATCGTTCTTCATCTCCAGAAAGTTCTTCAAGAACATCGTCCAGCTATATCCATCTGATCATCACGAAAGCACCATCGCCGCCGTGGATCCTCAATCTTTAACAAAGATTCCTCCAGAATCAGCTCCCTCCAGGTCTTCATAAACTCCGCCAACTTCATCTCAAACCGTCAGACGTATTATCGCCACCACCAGGCTTTTTCATCTTGAACTTGTTAGCTTAGTTGTTGTTAGCAGTAGAACTAGTTGATTTTGTTGGCTAAGAGAATCATATAGGTTGAGATCAGAGGGATTTTGTGAGATTAACGACTAAGAGGATGGTTTGTGGTAGAGAAAACTAGGAGAGTTTGGAGAACTCAAAGATTGTGAGGGAGAGCGCCGTTTAGGGTTGTGATTGGGGAAGATGAACAGTAGCGAGTGGTTAGGGGAATTAGGTTTAGTTTGTGGCTGAGGCTGAGTGTGTAATGGATCTGGGCCTTAGGCCCATTGCGCGTGTTACTGATTGTACGCCCTGTTTTCTCATTCGCACCCTCCGTTTTCCCATCTGTGTGGTGTTCTGGGCCCTGGGCCCTGTTGCTATTCGCACCTCCCGTTTAAAGCCCAATATGAATATACAAGGCGAATTTGTGCTATCCCCCCCCCCTAGTATTTTTCAGTTTTGGGTTCTTTCTTAGTTTTCTGGAATAATAGTGGGCCTAGTGCGTTCTGCTGATCGCACCCCCCTTTTCTGGGCCCAATGCGCTTATGCAGTGTATAATTTCTTTTGCCACCCCCCTGTTTTAATTGAATTTTATTTTTCATATTATTTGTATATAGTTTACAAAAAAAACCATAATAAATTCAAAAATAATCATTTTGACATGGGATTTTTTCCCTCATTTTAATAATTGTCTCAAGAAATTTGTAGAAAAATAAAAATATTGTTTTAGGCATTTTTCCATTTCTAGTGAATTTTCACACTTAATTGCTTTTTATTTTCATTTTGTTTGTACATATTATTTGGTGAATTTTGTTTAGTCATTTAAATTCATATTTTGATTCCATTCTTTTTGTACTAGTTAGATTAGAAGTCTAGGTTCCCTTAGAGATTTATTCCACATTTTTGTGGATTAATCTTGATTAGTTTTGATTAGAGAACATTAGGGTGATAGTATTAGGGTTCAAACTCAACATAGGTGCATTATAACATTTTATTTTGGGGTTTTTAGCATGAATTAGGTTCTGGGACATATAAGGTATGTAGGGTAGATATAGAAATCCCCTTGGAATTAATCTTAGAATTTTAAATACTATATTACTATTTTTAGTATATTTTGCAAATGGAGTGTTTGTTTGGTGTTCTCACTTGGGGTTTATATTTGTTTGCTTGGGCTTTTGGGCTTTTCTATGGGGTATGGGGCTTGGTTTGAGCTTGTGGAGTATGAAGAATCAAAGGTGTTAGTTGAAGACAAAAGAAGATCCTTGGAGCTTGGAGATTGAAGGAGTTGATTGAAGGCATAGGAGATAGGAGATATGTAAAGCTTTAGAATAGAATAAATTTCTTCATAAACATGGATAGCTTCTGTTGCTTCCATTCTTCCCAATGATTAAAAGTCCCTCCATGATATTCACATCCCTCCTTTGGAGGGATAAATGGTTTTATCTAGGAGGTAGAACTTTGAGGGAAACAGTCTATTACAATGTCAACTGTTCATAGACTTCCTTTGGTTGTCAATAAACTGTTTGACATTCAATTTATTCTGATAAATCAATTCTTTGCTGGAGTGCTTACCTTGAAGGAAGAAGCTTGTAGAAGAAGACCTAGTGCATTGAAAATTGAAGAAGGAGGAGCTTGTGCTGTCAGAGCTGTGCAACTGGTGAGCTAGGGTTTACTGCTGTTTGGAGCTTGTGCTGTCAGAGCTCTGCAAATGGTGAGCTAGGGTTTACTGCTGTTTGGAGCTTGTGCTGTCAGAACTGTGCAGCTGTTAAAGCTAAGGTTTTACTGCTGTCTGGAGCTATTTGATGTCTGATGCTGTCAACTGTTTGAGATTCTGTGCCTGCTTGAGCTTGGTGATTTCTTGGAGATGGAAGCTTGTTGTAGCTTGGGTATCATTGGAGTTTGACTTTGGGGTTCATTGGAAGATTGTTGTTAATCAACTGTCAAAGTTGGGTGTTTTTCAGAGTTACTGCTGTAGGAGCTGGTGTGCTGTCAGAGCTGGTTTTGGGGTTTTATTTTCTTTACTGTATTGTTTGTTAATTTTCCCTTTAGGTTTGAAGTGAAGCCATTTCACTTTGCCTATTGTTTTCTAGGTTCGAGGTTGAGTGGGACTCCCTTGCCTCGCTTGTACTGCTGCATTCATGCATTTTACTGCTTTACTGTATATATGATGTTTCTTTTCCGTTTATCCCCTAGGATCTCTGTTTCTCTCTACGCAAGAGAGAAATATGACAGACATTAGGTGTTAACCCATGCATGACAACATTAGGGTAGATTTTGATTCCCATTTTAACCCTAGGTTTTAGAGTTCTTTCTCTTCTATCTCAAAACAATCAAAAACACAGTAATAAGATTTCAAACATCAATAAAAGATAGTTCTTGCGTAAAAGACTGCAAACCAATCAAAGTGTCATTTTTGTCCGCTTGGACCCGTAATCAGGAGAAAACCCTTTTTCAGAAGGATAAAAAACAGTCAAACAAATCTGTGTCTTCCGTAGCCCGAACTACGTTTGCTCTGATCTTTCATGCTGTATGAAAGTACGTAGGCATAGGATGCGATATCCTAGCGAGCAACCTTCCCCTCCTGTCCAGTAGGTAGGCGAACTACGTTGACTCTGATTTCTCGTTCCAGATGGGAATACGTAGGCATAAAGTGTGATACTTTGCCGAGTCATTTTCTTTTCTTTTAACCCTTGACCTGTAGAATAGATAGAATAACAATCCGTACTAGAAAACAAGCATGGATCCCGCCGAGTACGACAGACGTGAGGGGTGCTAATACCTTCCCCTTGCGTAACCGACTCCCGAATCCAAGATTTGGTTGCGATGACCATTCCTTTCCCGTCTTTGCGGTAGGTTTACTTCGAGCGTTTCATTTCCCTCCTTTGGGATAAATAACGCACGGTGGCGACTCTTCTGTTCAGCCGGCGCCGATTTTCGCAGTAGCGACAGGTCCCTAGAGTCGATAATCCTCAGATCCAAAATCCTCTTAAGTCCAAAGGACCGATAGGGAAATCATCAAAGAGAATCTCGTCTGAGTGTGGATTACATGGGAACTGGTGCGAGCAAAGCAAGCAAGTCCGCCACTAATCCACTTCTAGTGCTATGTATGTACTCAAGCGTGGGTCTGGCTTATCACTCATCAGAATCAGTCCCCTCCCACAACAGCACAATAAAGATAATATTGAAAAATAAAATGCGGGAAAATAAAGTGCGGAAGCAGATAAAGTACAACATGTATGTACAAACCCAAAAAGATAAGCAGATAAGCGCTAGGATTGACTCGCATAGGGAACAGAGTCCCCAGCAGAGTTGCCAGTTGTCGCTACTGCGAAAAAAGGTGCTGGCAAAGACAGAAGAGTCGCCACCTATCGTTATTTATCCCAAAGGAGGGAAAGGAAACGATCAGGAAAAACCTAGCGAAAAGGATAAGATCGGTCATCGCAACCAAATCTCTGGGTTCGGGAGTCGGTTACGCAAGGGGAAGGTATTAGCACCCCTCACGTCCATTGTACTCAACCGGATCCATGCTTGTTTGTTTATCTGAAAGGGTTGTTTATCTATCTACCTATCAAGGCTGGTTCAAAAGAAAAAGAAAGGACTCGACAGAGCGTCGCTACTCTGGGCTTACGTATTCCCTCGTGCAATGGGAAAGTCAGAGCCAACGTAGTTTGGCTAACTACGGGTAATGGGGGAAAGGTTGCTCGCCAAGATATCACATCTTGTGCCTACGTACTCTCAACAGGTATGAGAGATCAGAGAGAACGTAGTTCGGGATAAAACGGAACACAGGCTAGTTCAACTATTTTTACCCGAGTAAAGTCAAACTATAGTTCCAGCAGTTAGGGACAACGCCTGTTTGCGGTAGAACCGAAGCTTAACAACACTTTTTTCATCAGAAAAGGTTTTCCTTGAATTAAGACCCCAAAGGGAAAAATAAGTTTGATGTTTGTTTTTGTCTTTTATCGGAGAAGAAGTGTTTTTATGAATGTTTGTAATTCATACTGCACTAGAGACTATGACTTAGGAGCGAATGCGTCGCATATCGCCCAAAGGGCATATACTAAACATTCTAGACGATTGAGAGGAGACCTCTCAATTATCATTTCCCAAGTGGCTTAAGGCTCGTAACGTACAATACGAACTTGCCTTTATTAGATGTTTACTGTTGTTTGAAGGTGAGAAGAGAAAAAGGAATCTACAGGGGAAACTATCAAGCATCCTACTGTTGTCATGCAATATGGCCCTAATGTTGAGTTTGAAAGGGGATCTACCCTACTGTTATCATGCAAAGGATTCAACCTAGAGTCTATCATCACTCCTTAAACAAGGAAGTGAGGGTCCTAAGGGAACATGCAAAAGGGAAAAAGAAACACAGCTATCAAGCAGGTGAAACATAAAGTAATTGGATTCAGATGCAATGCAACAGTACACGCAAGGCAGACAAGCTCAACCTTAGATACAAACATGGGATGCAATTACAAAAGAGAAAAGAACATACAAGCAAGGGAGGCAACCCTCAACCTTTAATGCAAACATGACAGGTATGAAAGCAGAGAAACAATCAAGCAAAGGGAGACAAGCTCAACCTTTAATGCAAACATGCACCTAAACAAGAGTATTCTACTCATGCAAGTCTATCCTAATGCAACACAGCAAGCAGACAATGAAATCAATCCAACAGGAGAGAGATAAACTAGATGAGCAACAAGGAAATCATCCCAAGGCTACATCAGGTATAAATCTGTATCAACGCAAGAGTCCATCCCAGGTTCAACCTCTTTATGGAATGCACAGAATTCAACCAAAGGAAGAATTAGGCTCTCACAAGAGGGATCCTAAGAATGTAGGACATATGAGAATGGTTGGACCTAGATGTCAATCTAAGGTATCTGGTTAATGTGTATCAACACAGGATATCCATCAAAGGCTCGAACTCTTCATGGAATGCACAAAATTCAACCAAAGGACGAATTAGGCTCTCACAAGAAAGATCCTAATCATGTAAGACAGATAGGAAATGTGCAAAGCACTTGAGTCCTCAAAGGCTCAACCTCTTATGGAATGCATAGAATTCAACCAAAGGAAGAATTAGGCTCTCACAAGAGGGATCCTAAGAATAGGACTTAGAGAAGGAAGATAGTGTAAACTAAAGGAATGCACTATGCCATTGAATTTCCATCCAAGGCTCAACCTCTTATGGAATGCATATAATTCAACCAAAGGAAAAATTAGGCTCTCACAAGAGGGATCCTAAGAACAGGACTTGGAGAATGAAGGAAGATAGTGTAAACCAAAGGAATGCAATATGCCATTGAATGCACATCCAAGGCTCAACCTCTTATGGAATGCACAAAATTCAACCAAAGGAAGAATTAGGATCTCACAAGAGGGATCCTAAGGATAGGACTAGGAGAATTTTTGGAAGATAGTGTAAACCAAAGGAATACACTATGCCATTGAATGTCCATCCAAGGCTCAACCTCTTATGGAATGCACAGAATTCAACCAAAGGAAGAATTAGGCTATCACAAGAGGGATCCTAAGGATAGTACTAGGAGATATTGGAATGACTTGAACTGATCAAGGCAAAGGGAAGCACAAAGAGGAGAGGAATCATCCACTAAAAACTTCTAAAGCACCCTACAAGCAAGGCTCTAAAGGACATCAATCCTAAGGGAGCTAATGACATTATAAATACTTGAAAACTACCCTACAAAGGTCTCAACTTATGTACTAAGGGTTCATGTAATGATTGAGTGCTTAAAGTTTTCTAAAAGTTCACTTAAAGGCAAGACTAGGTGGAATGCTAAATTGGGAACACCCTAACATCAGTTAGAATGTAAAATCTAGGAAAAATAGGAAAACAAGTCCTAAAATCCTAATAAAATTCGTAAAAGATCCTAAATGTGTCAGGAGGCTATGGTCAAAATTTAAGGTCAAGATTCTAAACCTAGGGACACTAACAGAAAGCTAAACCATAATATGTGTTATGGGGGATGCAAATGGGGAAGGTGCTAAAAACTTAACTCAAACCCTAATCAAACAAATCCAAAAATCATGATAAAAATACTACAACACTCTACAATGCATCTAGAGCCAGCATGCAAAAAATCAGGCATTTATTTGAAGTATCTATCAAGAAATAAAATCAGCAAGATGAACATGTCAATTTCACATTTATTAAAAACACATAACATGGAAAATATGCAATTAAATTTAAAAAAGGCTCCAAAATTAATCCAATAGCATGTAAAATCACTTAACACATTAAAGAATCAGAGGAAAAAAATTCAAGAATTATTGATGTATTTTACTATGTTTTATGAATTAAAATAAAACATGCAATAAACCATAAAAATAAAGAAAAGGATGGAAAAATGAATAAATCTGAGGTATGAATAGCAATGAAAATGCGTGTAAATCTTGGGCTTTCTAAGAAAGAGGGTACGAATATCAATCCAGCCCATGGTCCAAGTCAACTAAACTGATGTTCACATGCGCTTCAGTCAAAGTGAGCCTATGGTGCGTCTTAATCACGCGCGTACATTCATTAAGTATTCAGATCCTACTCATGCTATAGCGCCACGTCAACATTCAATGGTCAACTTAACTAAGACTCACTCACAGGCGTTGGATTAGGATACTAAGTCAAGAAAGTCGTTAAGATCCAATGGTTACCGAGTCATCTTCCTCATTTGAATCATCAAACGGGAGGGAGAAACCAGTGGTGGCCGGATAAGACTCCGGTCATCTTCTCCGGCGAGAGCTACAGTAGCTCTGTTGCCAGACTTCATGAAATCTCAACTTATTGGTATCAATCGACTCCTTACACTCCCTAGATTACTAATCCACAATCAAAACTCATTTTCATCCTTGGAATCATCCAAACCGAATCCATCTAGTTTTCATGCTCTGGTAAAAATTATCACAAACAGTCCTCAATTCTATCCTAAATCCATCTAGGAGTCACCAAGATCCTAACCACATACAAAATAAGTCCTAATTCCTCCTATATCACGAGCAATTTTGAAAGTTACATACCTCTGAAAAAGCTTCAACACAGCCTTCAAAATCCACTTAATCTTGATGCTTCTTGCCCAGAATCACTCTATGCAACCTTCTGAATCTTTTGCAACTCTTGATTTTGATGGAAATTGGCCAATTCTTCAGATACGATTTTCCCCTTCAGCCACTTTTCTCCAACTGCCTCTAACCATTTCTGGGGCCAATTCTCATCAAAACTTCATCTGAAAATGATCTAGTGTTTATATAGGATTGATTTGGAATGATTTGGGAGCCCAAAAGTGGCTGTTTGGCCCAAATCCAAATTTCACTTTTCATCACTTTTTCACTTTGCCATATGCACGAAAACAGAGTTAATTCACTTTCAAATTGATCCATTTTGCTTGCTGGTGATGTAATGAGTGTGGATGGATAGGATTGAGCCCTTGATTTTTGATCAATGATGGATATTGATTTTGTTTCTTCAAGATTAAGAAACATGAAAAATGGGGTGTAAATGAGATCAAACATCAAATGTACCAATGCCAATGTTCTTAGAATTTATTTTATGCACAAAATATGCACAAACATGACTTGGAACCATCCATTTTGCACTTATTTGAATTTTTGACTTTAAATGCCTTTAAAGTTTCTTTTTGTGAAATCTTCTTCAACCAATCCTCAATCCAATCCATATCAATGAATCCTTGGTGTTTTACTAAGTAAATAACCCCATTTTGAGCAACTTTCAAGTTGGACAAATTTGCATTTGAGGTGTGCAAGGTTGTGAAATGGACCTATAACCAAAATGGCCTATAATCTTACTTTCCCAAAATGCCCTTGCCTTGCAAGCTCCATATTTTGAGTTCTACAAATTCAATCAAGGACTTCTAGCACTATTTGTAAATCTAAGAAGATAAGGAAAAATATTCATGTTTGGGTCAAGATGGGGAGAGACATCCTTCTAGCTCAAAAATGGCATGGAAGTTGGTTGACTTTCAAGTAACAAAATCATATTCATTTGATGACCTGTAACTTGTCTGCTTCATAACTTGAGTTCTAGAAATCAGATGAATGACTTCTAGTACTCAAAAGAAAGCTAAGAGCATGCTATACAAGTCTCATGTTGATATCAAGATGAGATGAAACTTGTATCTTGAGGTATGTGGTCTTGAAGCTAGGCACTGAGATAGGGGATTTTACACTGACAAAGCTTAGAAACCCTAGCTCAATAACTTCTCACACTCTTGAATATTGATGAATTGATCTGGAAATGATATATGACGTGTCTCAACATAACATTCCATGATCATAGTTTCTTGGAATTGAGTCTTAATCTCCTCAAGACTCGCAGTTGACTTAGGGTTAACCAGGTGGAAACCCTAGTTGTACCACCTTTGGCTGTGGCTTTTTGCACTTTGCATAATGGCTTATCCAAACTCCAAAATAACTCTCAAGACATACCATGAACTCTTTCAATGTTTTACACCCACATCCATGGATTCAATATCACTTAATGACCTTCATAGACCCCCAAGATAGGAGATACACCCTTATTAACCAACCATTTCTTCAATGAGCTTTGACATCTTTCTGAGGATAATAAGCACCTGCTAGCTTGAACACAATCCATTGATTAAGATTAGACCTTGATATCTTTCTCTTGATAGGCACACTTCTTGATCCCCTGCATAAATGACAATGCAATGCATATGCTAATGCTAGAATAAATGCAATGAAACATAAGCTAGGTAAAGAAATAGGTTGGGCATATTTTGGGGTGCAACACACAAAGATTATCTTTAGCTGTGGTGGTTTTCCTAATGTCCCGTTGATTGGAAGGAAAGAAGGTGTTAACCACAACCCAACTCTTGTAGTGAGGCAGTTTGGGTATGCTCTGAGGGAACCTCCGAAGGAAGAGGAAATACAAGAATCTTTGTATTTCACTGGTTTGCTTGAGAATGAGACCCTGACCAGAGTGGAGAAAGCTTGGAACAAGATTCACCGTAGAGGGAAAGCTTCCTTGGGTAAGAGCAACAATAGAGCTTATGAGTCCTATATGGTTTGGATTCAAGAGAGAGCTAGGAGATTATTGATGCCATTTCCGGCTTGTGAGCCTTTATATCCTTTGTTGATTGAGGAGTCGACTACTGTTGATATCCAGAAATATAATCAACTATGGTTCGAGAAGGAGGAGTTGCGTAAGGCAAACGAGGAATTGGAAAAGGAGATTATTCAGCTCCGAAGCGAGAGAAATCAAGCCACTTTTTCATCTAAGAAGCAAATTGAATTGGTGAATAAGCTGGGTAGAGAGCTAACTGCAGAGATTCACGCTCGGGAGCGTGTGGGCTTAGATCTGGAGAGTGTCAGTGATGTTATTAGTTCCAAGAAGAAGGAGTTGGATAAAGCATATGTAGAGATCTCCAAGTTTAATGACCAATGGAACGCCATTCTAACTAACAATAAGGAGCGAGAAGACGGATTGCGACAACAAATTTCTAAGTTAAAGGCTCAGATCCAGGTAAGAGATGAGAAGGTTATAGCCGAATCCTCGCGCCGACGCGAAAGTGACCACAGATTGAATGAAGCTCTTGCAACCTTGGAGGACTATAAGGCAAGAGCATATGTGAAAAGATCTAAGCTTGAGGAAGTGTTTGGTGAAGGCGCTTGGGAGGATTATATTCAGAGCTTGCAGATCATCGTCAGCCAGAGAGAGTTGCTCATCCAGGGGTTGGTAGACAGGACAGATCATTCAGATACGAGAGAGTTGTAGGAGGATTTCCAGGCTCGCCATTGTATTTGATGTTTTCTCTCTTCGTAGTTTATCGTTATGATGTATCTTGACCATCACCAGATCTGTTGGATGAGGTCATTTTGATTCCCTTGTATTCAGTGTTATGTTGTACATTGACTCTTGGCTCATTTTATTTATGAGGGGTTTGCTATGTTTATCTGTTGGCTTCCCATTATCTTGTTGTTCTCGCGGAACTAGAATCGAGGGGAAAAGTTTCCCTAATGCATATTTACATGTCTGCATACTGCATCATTTCTCATTTTTGCATCGCAGATGCTCCGAAACAGTTAACCTTATCTCTGTGGTTTGTTCAGTTTGTTTCAGGATTGACAACCAAGCGACTCATCGCTATGCTACTCGGGGAAATCAACGCAGGATTATGGATCAGATTCAGGCTGAACTTCAGAAATTTCGTGACAGGATGACCCAGTTCATGGATGTGATGCAAGGGGTCGCCAATGGCCAAGAGCTGCTGAGAACTTTGGTACAACCGTTAATTGCTAGAGTTGACGGGAGTGGTGTGTTTCATGGAGGAACTGCTGCTATACCTCCTACTGCTGGCAATGTCACTCCACATGCTAATACTGGTCCTACAGTTGTTATCCCTCTAGGCGGAGGAAATCAGACATGAGTTCATATTCCTGGACCTACGTGTGCTTTTCATGGGAATAATGCCCCTTAGTGGGAGGAAGATGATCAAGAGGATGTGTTCTCTATGAGGGATGTTGGTGCTGGTCTGCCATCTGACGCAGACAGGAGGTTTAAGCTGCTCGACGAAAAGATGAAGAGTTATGAGAATCAGAATTCTATGGGGTTGGATATGGCAAATTTGGGGCTGATTCCAGATTTGAAGGTTCCTATGAAGTTCAAAGTCTCGGACTTTGATAAGTATAAGGGGACAACCTGTCCGAGGGTTCATCTTTGTTCTTACTACCGCAAGATGTCCGCCTATTTTGACGATGAGAAGCTGCTTATTCACTTTTTCCAGGACAGTCTTTCTGGTCCGTCGCTGGAATGGTACATGGGGCTAGAGCCAGTTAACATCCGAAGCTAGAGGGATCTAGCTGAAGCTTTTGTCAAGTATTACCAATACAACAATGATCTAGCACCGAACAGGGTCCAGTTACAGAATTTATCTCAGAGGAATAATGAATGCTTCAAAGAGTACGCCCAGAGATGGCGTGAATTCGCCGCTAGAGTGCAACCTCCTATGGTGGAGAGGGAGTTGATAGACATGTTCGTTGCTACATTACCAGAGGTGTATTATGAGAAATTGATCGGCAACATGTCAGGGAGTTTTTTAGATCTAATCATTACAGGAGAAAGAGTTGAGAACGAAATCAAATTGGGTAAAATTCAAGCAGATGAAGGATCCTCAGCTGGAGGAGTTAAGAAAAGCTTTGGCAATAAGAGGAGAGAAGGGGAAACCAATGCAGTCTCGGGTTCCCGAAACAGAAACAAGGGTAGAGGACAGCAGTACCATCAACAGCAACCTCAGGTTGCTAGCATTACGATTCCTGCAGTACCACAACCACAGGAGCGGCAACAAAATTATGCCCCTCGCAGTTTTCAGGACCAGGGAAGAGCAGTAAACAGGCAGTTTGATGCACCACCGATGCCATACTCGCAGTTGCTTCAACACTTGTTGCAATTACAATTGATTCAGAAAAGGACTCTGGCTCTTTTGACTTGTGTACCACCACCCGGATATGATGCCAATGCTAGATGTGATTTTCATTCCGGTGCTCCCGGCCATAATATCGACAATTGTAAAGCATTCAAGCATAAGGTGCAAGACCTTATAGACAGCAAAGCCATCAATTTCTCTCACGATGCACCCAATGTCATGCAGAATCCCATGCCTAATCATGTGGAAACGGTGGTTAATGCCATTGTTAAGGATGAGGATTTGAACTTGGTAGCTGATGTTGAAGATTTGAAGACTCCGTTGAGTTTTGTAAAGGACAAATTGTTGAGTGGAAGGGTATTTCCTGGTTGTGACCGAGCTTGTGCAGAGTGTTTGATCCATCCTGAGGGATGCGAGAAGTTGAAGAGTCATGTTCAGAAGCTGATGAATGATGGTATTCTACAATTTGATAGAGCGTCAGAGAAGAAAGATGAGGAAATAGTTGATGAAGAAAAGAATGAAGTTGCAACAATTTCGATTCCTTACAAGACAATCACTATTTTTGCGCCTCCAAGGCCGCCCACTTTCATAATTACCAAAGCTGGACCCATACCCTATGAGAGCACTAAGGCTATTCCGTGGAATTACGGAGCCGAGGTATACTTTAATGGTCAGAAGCAAGAACTAAAAGGTTCACCATTGGATTCTATTGACAATCTGGTAGCGACCGAGGGAATAACCCGAAGCGGAAGAGTATTTTCACCTCCCAAAGTGAGCGCTGAGAAGGCTGATAAGGGTAAAGGAAAAGCGGTGGTCAAAGAGAGTTCTCAGGCTGGTGAGAAAGAGTCCTTGTTGAAGGAAGTAGAAGAGTTTATATGGCTGATAAGGAAGAGTGACTACAAGATCGTAGATCACTTACAGCAAATGCCATCAAAGATCTCCATTCTGTCATTGTTGTTCTGTTCTGAGGCACACAAAAATGCTCTCTTAAGAATCTTGAATACAACATACGTGCCACAGGAGATATCTGTGAATCAGCTCGAAGGAGTGGTGGCACATGTTAATGTGGGTAACGGGCTGGGCTTTACTGATTTGGATTTGACGCCCAAAGGAAGGAATCATAATCGGGTGTTGCATGTATCCATTTAATGTAGAGGGTTTGTCTTGTCACACGTGTTGGTAGACACCGGGTCATCACTGAATGTGTTACCCAAGAAGGCTTTAATGAAGTTGGATACCCGAGGGAAAATGTGCACCCCAAGTGACTTGGTGGTTTGAGCTTTTGATGGGACCAAAAGGTTCGTATTTGGGGAATTGACTCTTTTGATCCAGGTTAGTCCGGAAGTTTTTGATGTTGTGTTCTATATCATGGATATTCAGCCAACATATAGATGTATGTTGGGACGACCCTGGATCCATTCAGCAGGCGCTGTTACGTCAACTCTGCACCAGAAGTTGAAATATATGGTGGGCGGCAGTGTTGTTACTGTTTGTGGGGAAGAAGATATTATGATAAGTCATTGTCTTCATTCAAATACGTTGAAGTTGACGGTGAGATCCACGAGACGTTATGTCAGGCTTTCGAGACTGTGTAGATTAAAGAGAAAGCACCGGCTGTAGACAAAGTATCTGAGGTTGCCATGTCATCTTTTAAAGAAGCACAGACAGTGGTGAAATTCGGAGTATCTCAGGATTGGGGTCAAGTTTTGAGTATCCCCAACAAACAAGACAAGTTCGGACTGGGGTACAACCCATCCTCCTCTTCACGGAGCGTGTCGCGCTACAAGGGACCCGTCCAATTCACCAGCGGTGGGTGATCTTTGAGCAGATCAATGATGTGTCTGACGAAGAAGGGGATAGCGACTGTGACATGGATCCATGGATTCAGCCATGTATTTCGGGTCAGAGCCTAAGCAACTGTACTGTCAAAGAAGTCATCCAAGTGACTAGAGAAGAGTAATGGTTTGTTTTTTGATTATATGTAGCCTTGTGCTCTACCCGGAGCATAGTGGTCTTTGTATGCAGGGCCTAATCTTTTATGTTGAACAATCGTTTTATCAATTAATCAAAGGGCGTTCTTCTTGCATTCAAATATTGTGATCTCTGTTTTTCTTGTTTAATTTTTAACAATAAAATGGCAATATGGTTTGTGCTTGTTTTCATATCATTTTAAACATTAAATCATCATCATTGCAGGTTTCACAATGCAGATGACACCGCTCCATAATCATATGACTCGCTTTGACTTTGATAATCCGATTTTTCAAGCCGAAGTAGAGATTGAGGAAGATGAAGACCTACTTGAAGAGTTATCCAGGCTACTGAAACAGGAAGAGAAAGTCATTCTGCCTCATCAAGAAGAAATTGAGATCATCAACTTGGGTACTGGGGAAGCCAGAAAGGAAGTCAGGATAGGGGTTGCATTGCAGAGTGATGTCAAGCAAAGATTGGTTGAAATGATCCGAGAGTATAGTGATATCTTTGCTTGGTCATACAAAGATATGCCCGGTCTTGACACAGATATCGTGGTTCATCGCTTGCCTTTGCGTGTAGAGTGTTCGCCTGTCAAGCAGAAGCTCAGAACGACTAGACCAGATATGGCAGTGAAAATCAAAGAAGAAGTCTAGAAGCAGTTGGATGCAGGATTTCTCGCCGTGACAAATTACCCTCTGTGGGTCGCTAACATCGTAATTGTGACTAAGAAGGATGGTAAGTGTTGCACCCTAAAATTTGCCCAACATTTCTTTACCTTGCTTGTGTTTCATTTCATTCACATTAGCATTATCATTTGCATTTCATTGACATGTGTGCAGGAGATCAAGAGGTATGAGTACCAATCAAGGGCTATGCAAGACTATGAAGCTAGCTAAGAAGCTTATTCAAGTGTTCAAGGGTTGATATCCTTGTCAGAGAAGTCAAAAGATCCTCAGAGAGAGTGATTGAAGCCAAGGTTGTAGGTCTCCTAACTTGAGAGTTGTGGGAAGTCATCAGATGATTCTGAAGCCATGAAGTTAGACTTGAGGTCTTGAGAGAGCTCATGAGAAGTGTTGAGGATCACTTTGAGGCCTAGACAGGTCATTGTGCAAGATTAAGAAGGCTCAGCCATGAGTGGTGCAGCTAGGGTTTGACTGGGTCAACCCTAAGTTAACTGATGATTTGAAGGAGGTTGAGACTAAATTCAAAGGCCATGTGATCATGGATTGACACATTGAGATGTTATAAGGATGATTCCAAGGTCAACTCATCATGATTGAAGAGTTTGAGAAGTTTCAAGCTAGGGTTTCTAAGGCTTGACAATGTAAAATCCCCTAGTTTGACCCCTATCTTCAAGGCAGTTTAGCTCAAGATGTGATTGTCATCTCATCCTGCCCCCAACATGAATGTTGTAGAGCATGATCTTAGCTTTAATTTGAGTGCTAGAAGTCCTTTAGAGGATTTGTGGAACTCAAGTTATGACTTTGACAAGTCAAGGGTATTTTGGTCATTTGGAGATTACAGGTCATTTCAATCATAAGGCCATAACTCCTATTTCCAAGCTTAAAATGGGAAAATGTTCAACATCAAACTTGTTCAAAATGATGTTTTAAGGCTAGTAAAGAGGTCATGAGATGTTGGAAGTGCTTGTAGCTCAAAGTTGCAAAAATGACCTAAAATAAGGGTATAAGTTAAATAAACCAAAGTTGGAAATTGATATTTTTGATCTACACATCCAAACCAAGGCATGTAATATATCATTTTGACTCTAAAAAGAATTTTAAGAACTTTGGTTTAGCCACATTTTTGAGTTGAGGTGTAATTGGTGGACTTGCTTTGAAAAGTAGTTACTTACATCTTAAGTAACATTTGCAAAACACATGAGAGATCAATGCACAAGCTTCCAAGGCATTGTAACACATCTAATATCTCATTTGGAGAGATTTTGGGAACATAACAAGCTGCTGCAACAAGTGAAACCAGAATTGGTGTGGGTATGGCATGAGATGGTATTTTGATGACATGAGAAATTCAACATCTCCTTGGATGATTCCAGAAGATTCTAGAGAGGTCCAACATCATCTATATATTGATTAGAAGGGGTTCAAGTGCAGGGTTGGTGATGATTGAGAGGAAAAAGAGAGAGTGAAATTTGAAACCTCCATGTGCAAATTAAAATCAGTTTCTGCATTCTACACCATTTTGATCCTTTCTTTTGATCTCAACAAATTCTATTGAGGATACTGAATGATTCCAGATCAATTCCATAGCCAAAGCCTTGAAGGATCGTGTTCTTGCATTTGAGTTTCACCTGCTGCAAGTCACCATCGGGTTTGGAGTTCCAAGCATTTGCAATCCATTCTCTTGCATACAGAAGCAAGAACTTGGTACATTGAATGATTCTAGAGCAGTAGAAGGGTTGAATTGAAGCTTTGCTACTTCTATTATTCAAGAATTCACAGGTTTGAATTTTTCATCCCTCACCTTAATTTAAGAAGAATTACCTCAGTTTGTTAGGTTAGATTGATAGTATGTGGTTAAGAGATCATTTCTGGAAACTTAGAGAGGATTTGGTGATGATCAATGAGATGACACAATTTCTGTTTGGATCAAGAACATACTGGATATTGAGAGATAATGTGAGTGTTATAGCGAGAAGTGATCAGGGTAATGTGGTGAACATTTTAGACCAAACAATTTGAAGAATAGTGATAATTGAGGTCTGAGCATAATTTTGATTCTTGATCGTGTTTTAGGTTAGAGGTTGATTCAATAAATTCTGAGGCTAGGGTTAGACTCAGGGAGAGATTTAGAGTGATTTAGTGTTTTAGATCTCGAATTTTGATGGAGATTTGAGGGAGCCCGAGTGAGGATGAGGTTGATGTTTGAACTCTGTTACAATGGATGCTTCCCTCCATTCTCATGGCTAGAGGTAGGTGATGAAGTCCTAGCCACCGGATCCGCGTATGACCATTGACCAGAGCCAGATCCAAGGGCCGTGTTTTAATCTCAGGTTGTGAAGAGGGAATAATGTTGATGCTCTAAATGATGCGTATCATTAAACAAAAGGTTTTGGGCTTTGGTTAGAGACCACTATCCACACACCCCAGCGAGCCCATTTGTGAATTTGAACTGATTCTCACTGCTTCCTACACCGCGCCTTTATCTTTTTTCTTTACCATTTTTCAATTGATTTTTGATTATGATATGGGCTTAGGCGTTTTTCTAATAGCACCCCCCCTGATGGCCCAACCCATGAATTGAACTGATTGTGTTTACTATCTGCACCGTGTGTTTATCTTTTTCTTTTGATTTTCTTTAATTTCTTCATTTTATACATGGTTCTTGGTTAAATCATATAAAATTGAAAAATGATCCAATTAACCCCATTCTTTTTGCATTATATTCATGATTGAGTCTAGTACTTTTTTAGATAAAGAATATTTTTATTTCATGCATTTTCTGATTTTATGGGAATTTTTACATTTTAATTGATATTAAAATAGTCATGTTTGATACTTGATTTTGTGGAATTTTGTGTGATCATGTGATGATGATTTTGATCCTGAGTTTTTGTGAGTTGTTAGCATAGATATGCATGCTCCCCATAGAATTTTCTCACCTTTTTGTGATGAGCCTAAGTGGTAGTTTAGGTTGAAACCTTTAGAAGCTCCATTTTTAGGGTTTATGGTTGATACCTTTGGATTTAGGACTTAATAGATGATTTATTCCCTGGTTTTTGTATGAGGCATTCTTAATTGAATTAGGATCCCTTAGGAATTTTTGTATAACTTTATAAGATAGTTTGCTATTTTTGATTGATTTTAGTTTAGGTGCTAGTTTTAGATGATTCTAAGGCACTAACTCAACTAGATTAACATCTTTAGTTCCCTTAGATTAGGGTTTTGTTTCTCTTGCCCTTGGATGATGTTGAAGGCAAGTTGAAGATGCATTGGATTGCTTGGAGAGGCTTGGATTTGAAGATCTTCCCTTCTTTTGGTATAGTTTGGTTAGGTATTAAGATTAGGGTTTTGTAGGCAGAGCTTCTAGATAGTTCTCTTCCTTCATAAACATGGAATATGTTGATCAATTCCATTCTTCCCTATGATGAAAGGTCCCTTTGTAAAGGCCTCATCCCTCCTTTGGTAGGATGTGTGGCTCTTTGCAAATTGGTAGAACCTTTGAGGGTCCCTTTCTCTGATGACAGGATGCTTAGTGGTGACCTTTGGTCCTCACTCTGCTACCAATCATCCAAACTTTACTCTTGATAAATGAATCTTTCTCCCTTGTTAGAGGATGGAGTTCCTTGCTTGAAGAAGATTGAAGAATGAAGTTGATACTTCCATGTGATTGAAGACTACTCTGAGAAGCTGAAGCTTGTAGGAGAAAAAGACCAAGTTGATACTGGTAAAGAGGAGAGAGCTGAAGCAAGAAGAACAAATTGATACTTGTGAAGAGGATTCAATTGAGATTGAGTGAAGAGCTGAGGCTTGAGGAATGAAGGATAAAGTTGACACTTACACTGATGCATTGAGAGCCTGAAGGAATCAAGTTGATACTTGCAGTTAGGAGTGAAGCCTGAAGGTGGAATTGACTGAAGAGCTGAAGCTTGGAGAAGAGAGAATAAGTTGATACTTATGTTTGATGGGTTGAAACCTTGGAGAAGCAAGTTGATACTTGTCATTGAGGATGATAGCCTTGAAGGGTGATTGAAGTCTGAAGACTGGATTGCTGTCAGAAGAGCTGAAGCTTAAAATTGAAAGAGGGGTTGATCTGCCTTCTTTCCTGTCTGTTTTCTTTTCTATACTAATGTGCCTTGTTTTCCTTGCTTGATGCATTAGAATAAGTTCATATCTAGACTGACTTTAAGCTAGGAGCATGATTGCACTAGAGGTTAAGTTGCTCCCTCTGCTTGTATTTTTACTGTATGGCTTTGCTTGCGGGTATTCGATAGAGCCCAGCTCCCTTGCCCATGTGGTTTGTGTTTGCCTGAAGGCATTTTATTTCACTTCTTCTATATGATTGCAGTCTATGTTGCTTGGTGGCATGTTGTTTCTTCTGTATGATTGCAGTTATTCATATCTGGCTTGAGGTTGAGATGAGCTTGTGGAGGCTGACACCCCACACACATTTCCTCCCTCACTTGCATTGCATGCATTTTACAGTCGTTTACTATTTACTGTTTGAGTTGATGCTTTATCTGTTGTTTATCATTGACATGATCCCCTAGGAATCTCACTTCCTTTGATAAGGAAGTGATGATTAGAACTTTAGGTTGAAACCTATGCATGATAACTTCTAGGAGTTCCCTGTTTCAAACTTCAACCATAGGATGAATCCTTGGCATGACAACATTAGGACTTGATAGTCCCCCCTTAGTTGAGTCTGTTCTCTCTTCTCATCTTGAAACAAATCAAAATATAGTAATAAAGGTTAACCGACGTCGTACGTTACGAGCCTTAAGCTACTTGAGAAAGGGTTGTTGGAGAGTTTCTTTTCAACAACTTGGATGTTTAGTATGGCACCCTTTGGGTGACATGCGACACATTCACTCTCAGTTCATAGTCTCTAGTGCGATATTGGTTGCAAACAAACATAAAAAAATAGTTCTTTCGTAAAAGACAGAAAACTAACTTCAAACCTTTTTGCCCCGTGGGCCCGTAATTCAAAGGAAGCTTTTCTGAAGAAAAGAGTGTCGTTAACTCCCAGTTCTACCGCAAACGGTAACGCCTAAGTCTCCAAGGGTCGAGCCGCGTACATCCAACTGCTGGAACTGTTTGTTAACCCTACTTGATAAAACAGATGAATCTAAATTCCCGTAAGCCGTATTAAGCCGAACTACGTTGACTCTGATTTCTCATTCTCTGATGAGAATACGTAGGCATAAAGTGCGACGCTTTGTCGAGCCATTTTCTTTTCTTTTAAGCTAGCCTTGATAGGTAGATAGATAAAACTAACCCGTCCAGTAAACACAACAAGCGTGGATCCCGTCGAGTACGACGGACGTGAGGGGTGCTAATACCTTCCCCTTGCGTAACCGACTCCCGAACCCAGACAATGGTTGCGATGACCTTGTCTTATACCTTTTCGTCAGGTTTTTCCGATCGTTTCCTTTCCCGTTCCGAGGTATAAATAATGAAAGGTGGCGAATCTTCTGTTTTGCCGGCACCTTATTTTCGCGGTAGCGACAGCTGGCGACTCTGCTGGGGACTTGATAGTTTCCTGGGATCCAACGTCCCTTATGCGAGTCAGTTTGGGGATCCAACGTCCCCTGCGAGAGTCAATCCTAGCGCTTGTATGATTACTTGCTGGGTTGTGTTTTTTATCGCATTTTATTTCCCGCATTTTATTTTCAGTATGATATGATTATTTGTGCTGTTGTGGGAGGCGCATTCTGATGAGTGAGAAGCCAGACCCAGGCTTGAGTGAACATAGCATAAGTTGTGGAAATTAGTGGGCGCGTGCTTGCTTGGCAGGCACTAGTGTCTCATGAAATCCATGCTCAGACGAGGTTCTCCCGGTTGACTTCTTTTTCAACCCTTTGGGTTGAGGGGGTTGTTGGTTTGGAGGATTGTCGACTCTGGGGACCGATCATTTGGGATTCAGCCGAGTGAGGCCGCTTCATGAGCTGGTGATGCCACACCTTCTGGGTATCGTATCACCCCTCTTGAATGTCTGTGACGCTGATGACCGCATAGGATGCCGAACTTGTGTCAGTTTAGGTCCATGCCTGTGAGCAGGGTTGGGTTTGTTGCAGGAAACTTTGACCTTCAGACTACCTGGTTTTCTTGATAGCGGATCAGTTTTGTTGGTACCGGAGGTTCTCATCATCAGATATATGATTGTTCTTGACAAAGCAGAGTTATGGTCCTATATCAGAGGACCTTATCTTCAGAGATGTGTAGTTGTTCTTGACAGAGCAGGCCTATGATTGGGATCAGAGGATCTCATCAGCAGATGTATATTTGTTCTTGACAGAGCAGAGTTTTGGTCCTATATCAGAGGTCCTTATTATCAGATGTTTGTTCTTGACAGAGCAGATTTGTGGTCCGATACCAGGGTCTTCTTCTTATCAGATATAGTGGTTGTTCTTGATAGAGCAGTATTATGGGTTTGTTGATATAGAATCTCCACAGCGCAGTTGTCTTGATCTCCTGCTGCATGATTGCATTTTACATCGCTTTGCATACTCATTTGCATTTCATTAACGTGTGTCTGTGTTGCAGGTACCGTTTCCCCCGATTCAGGATTCCTGGCCTTCTATTGCGCTATTATGGGTTCTTTGAGGAAGATCGTGGCTTACAAGCTCCCTGCCCCTGATGTTGTTCAGCTGACTGGTTTGATTGCTTTAGCAGATGATTCTGTAAGAGATGAGTTCAGAAAGTCTTACGACAAACTGCTCAGTTTGGTACGTAAACCCTCCGTGTTTGAGTTGAATGGGTTGCACGCTCTGCTGCAGTTCTACGATCCTCCATTGAGATGCTTTACTTTCCAGGATTTTGTTCTCGTACCCACGCTAGAGGAGTATGTTGATTTGTTAGGTGTGCCTATCAAGAGTCAGATGCCTTTTGTTCATATGGATCCTGAGCCTAATCTGGCTAGTCTAGCTCCCTCACTCCATCTGGATGCCTCCGAGTTGGTATTGTCTAGTTGGAACAAGGTTCCCGATTTCTCCTTGCAGTTATTAGTGGGAAAGGCTCAGCAGTGCGCCAAAGACGGATGTTGGGTCGTGTTCAACGCCATTCTCGCTCTGTGCATATATGGCATCATTCTGTTCCCCAATATGCCCGACTTTGTGGACTTCGACGCCTTCCACATCTTTGCTTCAGGGAATCCAGTCCCTACCTTGATAGGAGATGTCTACCATTCCATCCACTACAAAAACGAGAATAGAAGGGGTAAGAATGTCTCGTGCTGTGTGCCCCTACTCTATAGATGGCTTGATAGTCACCTACCCAAGAGGGGTCCCTTTGCTTCGTCTGCAGCCACAGCTGAGTGGTCCGAGTGTTTGATGAGTCTATCAGCAAAGGATATTGACTGGTTTGACAGGAATAGGTTGGGTACCGAGATTATCTTTAGCTGCAGCGGGTTTTCGAACGTGCCTTTGATAGGCAGGAAGGGCTATATAAACTATAATCCGTCTCTGCTGGTCCGGCAGTTTGCCTACGCTTTAAGAGCTCCGCCGAAGGATGAAGAGGTGCAGGAATCTCTGTACCTCACTGGTCTTCTAGAGGGGGATGTGTTATCTAAGCTTCAGCGCGCTTGGAATGGTATCAGTAAGAGGGGAAAAACATTGCTAGGGAAGAGCAATAGCCAAGCCTACGCTCCATACGTGACGTGGATCAGAGCCAGAGCAGATGCTATAGGGATGTCGTTCCCACCTGCCAAGCCAGAAAGCCCTCCAATGATCGAAGAGCCTACCACTGTGCCCATTCAGCAGCATAATCGGGTGTTAGCTGAACGAGATGAATTGAAGAGGGCAAACGAAGAACTGGAGAAAGAATTGGCCCAGCTCCGAAGCGAGAGAAGCGAGGTCGTTCATTCCTTCAAGAGGCAGACCGAGCTGGTGAACCAGTTGGGGACAGATCTGACTAAGCAGATAGTTGAGCGCAAGCACATGGGTCGAGACTTCAAGGCTGTCAATGATGTACTGGCCACGAAGAAGCAGCACTTGGACGAAGCGTATCGGAGGATATCCAAGTTTAACCAGCATTGGAAGGCCAACCTAGCCAACTGGAAAGAGCGGGAGGATAAGCTGATGCAACAGATCTCCAAGCTGAAAGCCCAGGTGAAGGCCAGTGAGAAGAGGTTTGATGAAGAAACCGCTCGCAGATATGCCGCCGAAGGCCAGCTCAACAGGGCTCTTGCTAACCTGAAGGAGCACGAACTGATGTTTGAATCCAAGAAGCGGAAGTTAGAAGATTGTTTTGGCGAAGGAGCATGGGAAGATTCGGTCGAAGGTCTTCAGTACACCATTGTGCAGAGGGAGTTACTCGTCGAAGGGTTACTCACTCGGCCTGATCATCCAGAAACGAAGGGGTTGTTAGAGGAGTTTCGCGCCCGTGGCCGTGCTTGACTATTTGTATTCCTTTTGTTTTCATCATTGTTGTATGCTGACCATCACCAGGCTTGTTGGTTGAGGTCATGCCTTTGATTCAGCTTGTACTCAGTGACGTTGTGTACTACCTTGATGGGCTGTCTATATATATGAGATGTTATTTCCATGACTGGACTCGGACTTCTTATTATCAGCACTGGAACTCAGGCACTAGGATCGGGGAATATCTCCCCAACGCACAGACACACGTTTGCATTTGCATGAAGCATTTGCATAACGAGCACTTTGTCGTTTTGTCTAAGCCTTTTGTATTTTCAGGTTGTTTCAGGTCGTTCCAGGATTGATCAGAGACCTATCCACCACTATTCGACTAGAGCAAATTAAGCCAGAGTTATGGAGCAAGTGCAAACTGACGTTCAGGAACTCTGAGAAAGGATGGACCGTTTCATGGAGCTCATGCAAGCGGTCGCCAATGGCCAGGATCAACTCAGAACCTTGGTTCAGCCTCTGATTTCAAGGGTTGATAGCAATGGCGTACTCCATGGTGGGACCGTGCCTGCCCCTCCACCAGTTGAAACTCCTCAGAATGGCGTCCCCGTGACCGGGGGGAACGGCAGTGCTAACGGCAATGTGATCGCTAATATGGGACTCAATGGTAATACGACGGGCGTCGGTAATGGGAATTTTGAAGCTAACGTCAATGTTGGGCTGGGCAACGGCAATGCGGGTGCTGGAAATCTGTTCGGGCCTCAGCCATGGTTAGAAGACCGTCAAGACGATGTGTTCTCACAGAGAGGTGCTGAAGGGGAGCTGACTGCTGAAGCACGGCTAAGGTTCAAGGCACTCGAGGACAAGATGAGGAATATCGAGAACCAGAACACCATGGGTGTTGATATGTCCAAGTTGGGACTGATTGCTGATTTCAAGGTGCCTCCCAAGTTCAAGGTACCTGACTTTGAAAAGTACAAGGGCACCACTTGCCCCCGCATCCACTTGAGATCATACTACCGGAAAATGTCCGCTCATTCTGAGGACGAGAAGTTGCTGATGCACTTCTTTCAGGACAGTCTGTCCGGACCCTCCCTCGAATGATACATGAGTCTGGAACCTACTAGTGTACGCACGTGGAAAGAACTTGTTGAAGCATTCGTGCACCACTACCAGTATAACAGTGACTTGGCTCCGAACCGAGTCCAACTGCAGAATCTGTCGCAAAGGAACAACGAAGGGTTCAAGGAATACGCCCAGCGGTGGCGTGAGTTAGCAGCTAGGGTTCAGCCACCGATGGTTGAACGCGAGCTTGTGGAAATGTTCGTAGCCACCCTCCCAGGGGTTTATTATGAGAAATTGGTCAGCAGTATGTCTGGAAGCTTCTCAGATCTCATTATCACGAGTGAACACGTTGAAAATGGGATCAAACTGGGGAAAATTCAAGGTGATCTGTCCTCAGCCGGAGGAGGGAAGAAACCCTATGGTGGCAAAAGGAGGGAAGGAGAGACAAGCGTTGTATCCAACGCTCGAAGGAAGGGTAAGGGCCAGCACCAGCAGGTGGCCAGCATAACTATCCCGGCAGTCCAACAGCCACAGCAGCAGCAGCAGCAGCCGAATCAACAAGGGTACCGAAAGTATCAGAACCAGGCACCTCTGTCGAGCCGTCACCTTGAGAATCCGCCCATGTCTTATGCTCAGCTGTTACAAACTTTGCTTCAGTTACAGCTGATTCAGAAGAGAACCCTGGCTCCCTTGACCGGGGCACCTCCGCCAGGTTATGACGCGAATGCAACTTGTGAGTTTCACTCAGGGGCACCAGGCCACACAATAGAGAATTGCAAAGCCTTCAAGCATAAGGTGCAAGACATGGTGGACGCTAAGATCATCAATTTCTCAGATAATGTGCCAAACGTCACGAAGAACCCTATGCTGAATCATAGGTGAGGTGGAGTAAATGCCATTATTGAGGACGAGAGTTTGGATTTGTTGACTGACGTCAAAGATCTGAAGACACCGCTTAGCTTCGTTAAAGCTAAGCTGATGAAAAGAGGTTTCTTTCTAGGTTGTGGAGAGCTGTGTATGGGTTGTGCGACAAGTCCTGATGGATGTGAACCGTTGAGAGAGGGGATTCAAAGTCTGATGACCGAAAGAATCCTGCAATTTAGCCGAAGGGCCAAAAGCGGATCGGGAGAGGTAATGCTGAAGCAAGATGATGAGGTTGCCACCATCACCATCCCTCGCCAGACGATAACTATTTCTGCACCCAGACCGCCCATGATTACCATCACCAAAGCCGGGCCAATACCGTTCGAAAGCACTAATGCTGTCCCATGGCACTATGGGGCAGAGGTCTACTGCAACGGACAGAAGTTGGAACTAGAACCGTTCGGGTCGTCTGTGGAGAACCTAGCGGGAGTTAGCGGAATTACTCGCAGCGGAAGAGTATTTGCACCACCTGAGGTCGTGGCGGACAAAGCAGACAAAGTTGATGCAACTGATAAAGGGAAGAGTAAAGTCATTCAAGAGACCCCTCGTGGGGTAGAAAAAGACTTACTTGTTAAAGACGCCAAAAAGTTTATGCGGTTGATTAAAAAGAGTGACTACAAGATCGTGGATCATCTCCATCAAACACCCTCGAAAATTTCCATCCTGAATTTGTTGTTGTGTTCTGAGGCACACCGCAACGCGCTGCTAAAGGTGTTGAATGCCACGTACGTGCCCCAGGAAATATCGGTAAACCAGTTAGATGAGGTCGTAGCCCACGTGAATGCTGGAAATGGGTTAGGGTTCACTGACCTGGAGCTGACGCCAAAGGGAAGGAACCACAACAGTGCCCTGCACATCTCGATAGAGTGTAGGGGAACGGTTATGTCTCACGTGTTGGTGGACACGGGGTCGTCGCTCAATGTTCTTCCGAAGAAGGCATTAATGAAGTTAGATACTCGCGGAGTGATTTGCACACCCAGTGATCTGGTTGTGAAAGCGTTCGATGGAACCAAACGCCATGTTTTCGGGGAGGTGACATTGCCGATCCAAGTTGGGACGGAAACGTTCGACACGATCTTTTACATTATGGACATCATGCCTGCCTACAACTGTCTCTTGGGCCGGCCGTGGATCCATTCTGCTGGAGCCGTGACCTCCACGTTGCACCAGAAGCTCAAGTATGCTGTCGGAGGTAGCATCGTGATTGTTTGTGGCGAGGAAGACATAATGGTAAGCCATTTGTCGTCCTTCAAGTATGTTGAGATGGATGGGGAAATCCACGAAACCCTATGCCAAGCGTTCGAAGCTGTTAAAGTCAAGGACGTAGCTCCTGTAGTCACTGAAAAGCCAGAGATGACTCTCTCTTCCTTCAAGGAAGCCCGAGCCATTGTTCAAGCCGGATCTACCCCAGGCTGGGGGCGAATTTTGGAGATACCTAACAAGCAAGACAAGTTTGGGTTGGGGTATTCTCCTATGGCTGAAGCCTCCTCTTCTAGCAGTGCGTCGCGAGGTAAAGGGCCAATCCAGTTTACTAGTGGCGGGGTGATATTTGAAAGCGTCAACGCAGTGTCTGAAGACAGCGGAGATAGCGACTGTGACTTAGACTCTTGAATCCAGCCAAGCAAACCAGGCGAGAGCCTCAACAATTGGTCCGTCAGGGATATCATCCAGATGACAAGCAAAGAGTAATGATTTACTTTTTCCAATCATTGTACAACCCTATGTCCTACCCGGGGCATAGAGGTTTTATTGTCAGGGCCTTGTTTGATTAGGTACATGCATTTTATCAATAAATCAAAAGGCGTTTTTCTTCGTATTCAAATATTGTGATCTCTTTTATTCCTGTTTTATATTTGTTTTGAAAAACAATAAAATGGAAATGGGGTTTGGGCTAACCTGCATATCCATGTTTTAAGCTTAACCCTTGTTATTGCAGGATCCACATAGCAGATGACATCGACTCTGGACCTTCTACGACTCACTTCGACTTCGATTGCCCGATCTATCAAGCCGAAGAGGAGATTGATGAAGACGAAGACCTTCCCGAAGAGTTGGCCCGCTTGTTGAAACAAGAAGAGAAAGTTATTCTGCCTCATGAGGAAGAGATCGAGATTGTGAATCTGGGTTCTGAAGAACTAGTCAGGAACGTCAGGATAGGGGCTGCATTGCAGAATGATGTCAAGCAGAGATTGGTCGAGATGCTAAGAGAGTATAGTGACGTCTTTGCTTGGTCATACGAGGATATGCCCGGACTTGACACTGACATCGTGGTCCACCACTTGCCGATGCGAGAAGATTGTCCTCCCGTTAAGCAGAAGCTTAGGAGGACGCGACCAGATATGGCCGTTAAGATCAAAGAAGAAGTGCAGAAACAGCTTGATGCTGGCTTCTTAGCGGTCACTACTTACCCTCCGTGGGTCGCCAACATAGTGCCTGTACCGAAGAAGGACGGTAAGGTGCGAATGTGCGTCGATTATCAGGATTTGAATAGGGCGAGCCCTAAAGATGATTTCTCGCTGCCTCATATTGAAGTGTTGGTCAACAATACAGCTCAATTCTCCGTGTTTTCGTTCATGGATGGCTTCTCCAGCTACAATCAGATCAAGATGGCGCCGGAGGACATGGAGAAAACTACGTTTATCACACCTTGGGGAACATTTTACTACAAGGTAATGCCTTTCAGTCTGAAGAACGCAGGGGCCACTTACCAACGAGCTATGGTTACTTTGTTTCATGACATGATTCGTCATGAGATTGAAGTCTATGTTGATGACATGATTGCGAAGTCCCAAACGGAGGAGGGACATCTGGTCAATTTGCTGAAGCTTTTTGAGAGGCTTAGGAAGTTCAGGTTGAAGCTGAATCCTAACAAGTGTACTTTCGGAGTACGATCCGGAAAGTTACTGGGGTTTATCGTGAGCGAAAGAGGCGTCGAGGTTGATCCTGCGAAGATTAAAGTAATACAAGAAATGCCAGCGCCAAAAATAGAAAAAGAAGTTTGTGGTTTCCTGGGCAGGATAAACTACATCGCAAGGTTTATTTCTCAGCTCACGGCCACGTGTGAACCGATGTTCAAGCTGTTAAAGAAAGATCAAGCGATTATCTGGAACGAGGATTGCCAGAAGGCATTCGACAAGATAAAACAGTATCTGCAGGAACCTCCGATCTTGATACCCCCAGTGACCGGAAGACCCTTAATCATGTACTTGACAGTTCTTGAGAATAGTATGGGTTGTGTTCTTGGTCAGCACGACGAGACGGGCAGAAAGGAGCATGCCATTTACTACTTGAGTAAAAAGTTCACAGATTATGAATCTCGCTACTCGATGCTGGAGAAGACGTGTTGTGCACTAGCCTGGGCTGCCAAATGTTTACGACAGTACATGCCCAATCACACCACCATGCTAATTTCGAAGATGGATCCGTGATGACGAGAAAACGCATCGATTATATCGCTAGATTTCATTGACGTTTTATCGCGCATTCACCGTTTTAACGCTCGATTTCTCGAGTTTTTCTTACTATTTTGCAGGTGCATCGTTATGTGAGGCCAAATCATGAATTAAGAAGAAAAGAACGAAAGAAACCACAAGAAATGAAGCAAGACAGAATCCTGCAAAAAGTCTGCATAATTTGTTACGGCCACGGTCGTTACAAGGGTGTCACGACCGTGACACCTTACTTTGGGCCATCACGACCGTGAGGAAGTAGTCACGACCGTGACACTTGAAATCATCAAATAACGAGCGTGAAGACCTTGTCACGCCCGTGACAAGGATATAACTTGATTTTGACTCAGACTACGTCAAGCCACCACTGAAGACCACTCCTCCTAGTAATTCTCCTCAAGGCAGCACGTGAGGACGACTTCTCCCATTTTCTGCTGCCACTTTCCAACATTTTCTCAACCACTCCAGCAAAGCCCAAGAAGCAAAAGACCAAGGCACCAGCCCATTGGAAGCTCTATAAATAGGACCAGCTCAGGAGAACTCACAACAGACTTCATTATCCAAATTTCCTGCGGAAGCTCTGCCGAATTACCTTACCACCAGAATTATTATTCCAGCATTATTTTATTTCCTGTCTTATTTTATTTGTATCCAAACCAACCGTGTAACAATTTCCAACATTAGGGAATTGTTATACTTTTATTTGTTTCCAGCCTTCAGCATTCGTTTTAATTTTTATTTCCGCCTACTCCAAGCCTTCCGGTCTGTGGAAGAAGGAGTCTACTCAGATATTTGTTAATCAGGTTTTTCAATTATTGCAATTTAATTTATTTATAATGTCTATTTATTTTTCTGCCATTAGTAAGTCATTATTTAACTCTGTGTCTGATTTAACCTCGATGAGTAGCTAAATACCTTAGGGCGGTATGTAGTTATAACCAACTTAACCGGTAAAATATAACCATGGGCTAAAATAATTAATCACTTAACATTCTGGCTGATGCTTTTTAATTGAATTTGACCTTTTCGTTACGAGAGTAAGAAAAGGGTATTAGGTTGGGTCAAGACCACGAGAGTGTGAGATTTTAACCAGATAGCTAAAGTTAGGCATTTAAATTAAATACAGCGAGAGCGCTTTAAGATAAATTAGAATTATTCAGTTTCCAAAAATTACTTCTAAACACTTATGGGCTAGCGAGAGCAAGCATAGGGCTTTAGGGATAAGATCTGATTCAAGACCACGAGAGTGTGAGATGAGGGTATTTAAACTAGTAATCTCTACCGAATAGATTAAGTGAACATCTTTATAAGCCTAGGTTAGATTGACCCACCTAAGTTAGTATAATTACATACCGACCGTCTTAGTATTATTTTATTAAAAACTTAAATTTAATTCCGCCTTCAATAGTCTTAGAAAACCAACAACAATCGTGACAACTATTCGCCTTAGCTAAACTAGAAGTTCATCTAGCACTAAGTAACGATAGAATCCCTGTGGATCGATAATCTTAAATATTACTTCGATAGGCTGTGCACTTGCAGTAAAGATACCGCTAGACGCATAAGTAGACACGTCTTTAGCCCATCAAGTTTTTGGCGCCGTTGCCGGGGATTCCTTAATTTAGTTACTAGTGCACTTAGGTAGCATTGTCTAGACTAAGGTATCAACTATTTAATTTAATCTAATCTCCGAGTGTATGCCACGTACTCGCTCCAAAAGCGAAGACTTGCAACCTCTAATCCCTGAATCGGAACGCTTCTTACACGTAAGAAGACGTATACTCCATTTTCGAAAATAATTCCAACATTCCAGATCTTCAATTAGATCCGCCTGAACCAGTCGTAAAATCAGAAAACGCAGGAATGGCTGAAGAACAAACTCATCCACTCAAGTATTATGCTAATCCTTCGCAAGGTGAACCGCATTCAAGCATTGCAGCACCGGCTATCAACCGAAATGATTTCGAACTAAAACCATCATTGATATCAGCCGTGCAACAAAATCAATTCGCCGGAAATCCTACCGAGGATCCGAATCTTCATCTTTCGATCTTTGTGCAATATGCGGATACCGTAAAAGCCAATAGAGTTACCCAAGAAGCTATTAGACTACGTTTATTTCCTTTTTCGCTTCGAGACAGAGCAAGAGCATGGCTTCAATCTCTGCCTTCGAACTCAGTAACTACGTGGGAACAACTTAAGAGAGTTTTCTTGAATAGGTATTTTCCACCTAGCAAGACAGCTATGCTGAGAGCTCAGATCAACGGATTTAAGCAAAGAGAAAGTGAATCATTATTCGAAGCTTGGGAACGCTATAAGGATCTACTTAGGCTTTGTCCACATCATGGATTAGTAGAATGGATGGTCATCCATACCTTCTATAATGGACTCTTGTACAATACAAGAATGACAATTGACGCTGCCGCGGGTGGTGCATTGATGGACAAAGAATATAATGATGCCTATGCACTTATCGAAAGTATGGCTCAGAATCATTACCTTTGGGGAAGCGAGAGAGTCGCAACTGAGAAACCAACAAAGGGAGGTATGTACGAAGTAAGTAGTATGGACCAAGTCAATGCGAAGTTTGACCAACTAAGCCAAAAGATCGATAACTTGGCCATAACACCTGCAGCCACCGTGGCTGCAGTAACACCTAACTGTGAGTTATGTGGAGTCCCAGGACACGAAGTCTCTGATTGTCAACTATTGGCAGGAACTCCCACTGATCAAGTGAATTATGCTCAAGGAAACCCTTACTCAAACACATACAACCCAGGTTGGAATAATCATCTGAATTTCTCCTATAAGAATAACAATGCTTATTACGCACCAGGTCAAGCACCAGCTACATCACCAGGATATCAAAAGACTGCTCCTAATATCCCTAGAAAATCGAACCTTGAATTGATGATGGAGAGCTTTATAGCTAGCCAATCTCAGACAAACAAGGACTTCTTAAACCAAAACATTCACACTAGTGAGCAGATTAAACAATTAGTGAGCAAAGTAGATGCATTAGCTACCCATAACAAAATGCTTGAAACTCAGATTTCACAAGTAGCTCAACAACAAGCACCTACTGCTGCACCAGCTGGAGTATTCCCTGGACAACCTCAACCTAACCCGAAAGGACATGCTAACGCTGTAATATTAAGAAGTGGCAAGGAACTTGACGGACCTACCGATCCAAGACTTGACAATCCAGCCATGTACCAAAAACCGGATAAACCGACTGAAGTGGTGAATGATCCAGAAGAAAAGGAAGATGAAAGTCAAGAGGTAGTGGAGAAAGAACAACCTTATGTGCCTCCACCACCCTATAAACCACCAATTCCGTACCCTCAAAGACTAATAAGTTCCAAGACGACGGGTCAATTTAAGAAATTTGTCGAACTTCTGAAACAGTTGAATATTACTATTCCGTTTACAGAAGCAATTACCCAAATACCCTCGTATGCCAAGTTTTTAAAAGAAATCTTATCCAATAAGAAAAAGATAGAGGATAACGGAACAGTTACACTTACTGCCGAGTGTAGCGCCATAATTCAAAATAATATGCCTCCTAAGCTAAAAGATCCAGGAAGTTTCTCTATACCCTGTGTAATAGGAAAATTTGTCATTGACAAAGCTCTATGCGATTTAGGAGCCAGTATCAGTGTTATGCCCTTAACGATTTGCAAAAGGCTAGACATGGGAGACCTAAGACCAACTAAAATGTCTGTTCAACTAGCCGATCGCTCTGTTAAATATCCTGTAGGCATACTAGAAAACGTCCCAGTACGTATAGGACAATTCTACATTCCTACTGATTTTATAATCATGGACATCTCTGAAGACTCCACTACACCTATCATACTAGGAAGACCATTCTTAGCTACCGCCGGAGCTATAATAGACGTAAAAAGAGGAAAGCTAACCTTTGAAGTAGGTGAAGAGAAAGTCGAATTTGTTTTAACACAATTCTTACAATCACCAGCTATAGAGGATACATGCTATCTAATGGACGTAATTGACGAATGTGTAAGAGAAATGGAACTGGAAGAGACCACTTATTCTGAAATAATGAAAATTCAAATCCCTCCAATTCTCGAAGATGATAATTGGCAAAAACCGTATCAGGATGATAGTTTAAGCGAAAGTTTAGCACTTACACCGGATCCCATGCCAAGTAAAGATAAACCTACATTAGGATTAAAAACTTTACCTAATAACCTAAGGTACGAATTCTTAGACGTTGAATGTAAAAGACCAGTTATAGTGAATTCCAGTTTAGGAACCATAGAAACAAAGAAACTTTTAGATGTCTTGAAGAAATATCCAACTGCATTAGGATATAACATATCTGATCTCAAAGGAATATGTCCTTCAGTTTGCATGCATCGCATTCTGCTTGAAGAAGATTGCAGAACCTCCAGAGAATCTCAGAGAAGAATTAACCCAACCCTTAGCACTGTAGTAAAGGAAGAAGTCAAGAAATTATTAGATGCCGGGATAATATATCCAATCTCTGATAGTGAATGGGTTAGTCCAATACATGTAGTGCCAAAGAAAGGAGGTATCACTGTTGTGAAAAACGCTCAAGGCGAATCGATATCGCAAAGAGTAGTGACGGGATATAGAGTGTGCATAGATTATCGTAAACTAAACAAAGCCACTCGAAAAGATCATTTCCCACTACCTTTCATAGATCAAATGTTAGAACGATTAGCCAAGCATTCTTACTTCTGTTATCTTGACGGTTACTCAGGATTTTTCCAAATCCCTATCCATCCTGATGATCAAGAGAAGACTACATTCACATGTCCTTATGGAACATTCGCTTATAGGCGAATGCCCTTTGGATTATGCAACGCTCCTGCAACCTTTCAAAGATGTATGATGTCAATCTTCGCAGATTTTATAGACAACATCATGGAAGTGTTCATGGACGACTTCTCTGTATGCGGGCAAAGCTTTGAAGGATGTTTATCGAACTTGGAAATGGTGTTAGAAAGATGTGTAAAAGTGAATCTCGTGCTTAACTGGGAGAATTGTCATTTTATGGTCAACGAAGGAATAGTATTAGGTCATGTAATATCAGATAAGGGAATTGAAGTCGATAAAGCTAAGATTGAAGTAATAAAAGATCTTCAACCTCCTAAAACCGTTCGAGAAATACGAAGCTTTTTAGGACACGCCGGTTTTTACCGACGATTCATCAAAGATTTCTCGAAAATTACTAAACCTCTTACCGGTTTATTAATGAAAGACGCTGAGTTCATATTCAATGAAGATTGTCTTAAAGCATTCGAAACTCTAAAAACAGCCCTCATCACCGCACCAATCATGCAACCCCCTGACTGGAGATTACCTTTTGAAATCATGTGTGATGCGAGTGACTATGCTGTAGGCGCCGTCCTGGGTCAGAGAAAAGAAAAGAAACTCCATGCGATTTACTATGCCAGTAGAACCTTGGATTCTGCCCAGATGAACTACGCTACTACAGAAAAAGAATTGTTAGCCGTTGTCTTTGCGCTTGACAAATTCCGTTCTTACCTAGTTGGAGCGAAAATAATCATTTACACAGACCACGCTGCTATCCGATATCTATTAACTAAGAAGGATGTTAAGCCAAGACTCTTAAGATGGATTTTACTCCTACAAGAGTTTGATCTAGAAATAAAAGACAAAAAAGGTACTGAAAACGTCGTAGCGGACCATTTATCTAGAATAGAAAGTATTAAACCCGAACAAGTGCCGATTAACGATGATTTTCCGTATGAACAGCTGATAGCACAAATAGGAAGCGACCTAGCGAAGTTAGATATAAATGAACCAGAACCCATGGAAACATTACAGACAACTGTAGGACTGCCATGGTACGCTGACATTATCAACTACCTAGCCGCAGGAGCTCTTCCACCAGATCTAACCTATCAGCAGAAAAAGAAATTCTTTCATAATCTGAAACATTACTATTGGGATGAACCATTATTGTTCAAACGAGGACCAGATGGAATCTTTCGCCGATGTATTCCCGAAGAAGAAATAGAAGATGTCATTACTCAATGTCATTCATCTCCTTATGGTGGACATGCAAGCACTTCCAAGACTTGTGCAAAAATCTTGCAAGCCGGCTTATACTGGCCTAATCTATGGAAGGATGTCCACATCGCTGTTATAAGTTGCGATCGGTGTCAACGCACCGGCAATATTTCAAGAAGAGATGAAATGCCCCAAAAGGGAATTTTGGAAGTAGAAATCTTCAACGTCTGGGGAATAGATTTCATGGGACCATTCCCATCATCTTTCGGTAATAATTACATACTCGTAGCTGTTGACTATGTCTCGAAATGGATCGAAGCCATAGCTTCTCCTACAAACGATGCACGAGTAGTAATAAAGCTTTTCAAAAACATAATCTTTCCCAGATTTGGTGTACCTCGACTCGTCATAAGTGACGGTGGCTCGCACTTCATTTCAAAAATCTTTGACAAATTACTATCTAAGTATGGAGTGAGACACCGTGTGGCTACACCATATCACCCACAAACAAGTGGACAGGTCGAAGTCTCAAACAGAGAGATTAAACAAATCTTAGAAAAGACTGTCGCCATATCTCGGAAAGATTGGTCATCTAAACTTAATGAAGCTCTATGGGCTTATAGGACCGCTTACAAGACTCCCATAGGTACTACACCTTTCAAACTAGTTTATGGAAAATCTTGTCACCTCCCAGTAGAACTAGAACACAAGGCTTATTGGGCGATCAAAACTCTCAATATGAACTATAATGCTGCAGGAGAAAAGCGAATCCTAGACATTAACGAATTAGAAGAATTAAGGTTAGATGCATATGAAAATGCTAAGCTATATAAGGAAAGAACCAAGCGATGGCATGATAAACGCCTATCTAAGAAAGAATTCAGTGTGGGAGACGTTGTACTCCTCTTTAATTCAAGACTTAGGCTCTTTCTTGGAAAATTAAAGTCTAGATGGTCAGGACCCTTTGATATAACTAAAGTATTCCCAAGTGGAGCAATAGAAATCAAGGGCAGGAACAATGAACCATTCATAGTAAACGGACAGCGCCTAAAACATTATCATAAAGTTGAAAATAGAGACTATACGAATGATCTAAAACTTTTGAATTTGTCCACTAATTCCCCTGATTAGTCTAAACCTCAGCGTTACGTCAGGCTTTTGACAATAAAAACAGCGCTTAGTGGGAGGCAACCCATTTACTTATTTACCTATTTTAAACTATTCTTTTCTTTTTTTGAGCATTTTTAATTATCGTTATTACTATTTGTTTAAATTGTTTTGTTAGTTTTATTCTACATTACTATTATCGCCATTACATTTTAGCATTTCATTTTCTTATTTTTATCCTAAATCACTTTTTACAGATTTTCTAAAGTCTTTTCCACTGATTTGTTTCCACCGTATTTTCACTGACCATGGCTAACCAACCAATTAACTATATGGAAACCAAATTTAGAGGTAGGAACCAAAGAATAAAGTTCGAAGAGTTATCACAGAGGCAAATGGATTTGACCCTGTACCCAAATGATAGGACTATGGAAACCTTAGGTATACATGATAGTGTCATGTACTTGTTCAACCGACTCGGATGGGAGAATGCAATGATCCAACACAAGTTTGTGACTTACCGTGAGCTCACCCTTGAGTTCCTTAGTTCCCTACTTTACCTACCTGAGCGCGGTTTTGGGTCTAGAAAAGGATTCATTAGTTTCCGCCTATTTGGAATAGAATACGACTTTAACCATAAAGAACTAGCTGACCTGTTAGGATTCCCTAGTGGACCTTTTGCCTTTACTACCACACAGGTAGAATTGATGGATGTGGAGCTAGAATTCTTTTGGGGAACTCTGACCGGAAACTACCACCCTGAACCAAATGACATGAACAATGATGAGATCCATAACCCTGCTCTCCGTTACTTCCACAAATTCCTCGCCCATACCTTCTTTGGAAAAGAAGAAAACATTACCGGAGTCTCTAAGGATGAATTATTTATTATGTCATGTTTCAATACTGGACAGTGTGTTAATGGTGTACCTTTCATGATGCAAACCTTCACCCGCATCCAAGAAGAACCTGAATTACCTATAGTGGTAGGAGGTCTTGTAACCATGATTGCTGATGCCTTAGGACTTAGGTACCAACTGGACAGGTGCACCCGTCTGGGAACCATACGCCTGATGAATCTTAAATTCTGCTTCAATAGACATATCATAAGGAATTTAGGACGCCCACCTTTTGAGTACCTGATCCGGAACAAAGTAGTCACCCTGTTCACATTGCCCGATCATGCTAAAGTAAGTGTTCATAATAAGGATAATTGGCTTTATGAGTTAAACCCACCTGATTATCCAGCCACTCCTGAAACACCTCAGTCTCACAGGATAACAGATGATATAATGACCGCTGTTGAAACTAACCCCGAGACACCTCCTGGATACCATGACATTGACCCAACTAACAAAGTTCATGAAACCCCTGGAGCAAATCACGGAGAGTACGCTAACAACTTGCAGAACATCATGCACACTCTCAATGCCTATCAAACTGACATTAATCTATTCAGAGAAGACATTAAGAGTATGCGATTGGACATCGTGGGATTGACTGACATGGCCTGCGAACAATTCTATCATCTGGACTCCGCCATCGAAGACCTGAAGAAACGCCTTTGAACCGGCTATCAGTGATTTAGTTTATTAATTTTTTATCATTATTTTCATTTTCAGTTAAATTTATCTTTCGCAACGATTTCATAACATAATTTGAGTTGATGTAATTTCAATTTTTCTTTATGCCATGCACTTTTTATTTCAATTATTTCTTCATTTTTCGCAGCTTATATAATTTTTCTACTTTTTTCTATACACTGTGTGACCATATACTTATGATTACATTATTTTAGGTTCGTATACTACTGTGTTGCAAACGATATATAATATGGTGTGTGTTAATATAAGTGCTACTAAATAAAATAAATTATTATTAATTTATAAATAACGTGAGACAATGTTTCTTTTCTGGGAATTATTCAGCACAACACACCCTCACGGTCGTCACACCCCACTTACGATCGTGACGTGCTCATTTAGCGTGTCACGACCGTCACGCCTATGTCACGACCGTGACGACCTCTATTACAGAGATCGTGAGAAACAGAATTGTTTCTCATCGTGTCCACTCTTCTTCTCCATCCATAACCTACCCAAAACATTACCCACTCATTCCAAAACCGCCATAACCTCTCCACTACCCCATTAATCCACCATTACCATCAACCAATTCATTTCAACTGTCCCGTATTTAACCCGAACATCAATCTCCCTCATTCTACCACTCTTCTCCCAAAACCTCACAAAATCCTTCCACCCTCACTCTTCACTCTTGCATGTTATGGATTCCATCATTTTCAGAGAAGGAGAAGCCGGAGTAACCCAGAGAGACCGTTTCATCCGCTTCCAGAACCGCGGTCTGCAACCCACCCGGTACATTGCCACTGACTGTCTGCAAGAACTCGGTATGCTGTCCAGCGTTCAAAGCCTACTGCAAAAGGTCGGTCTGTGGGACCTCTGTCGTCAGCCACAGCCTACTTTCGAACTTCTGACGCTGGAGTTCCTCAGCTCTTACAGCTACATCACCCCTCCCGGTTCTCAGAGTCAGCTTATCGGCATCGTAACATTCAGACTGCTTGGCCGGGAGTTCAACCTCACACAAACCAGGATCGCCGAGCTGTTAGGTTTCGAGCACGGCACCGAAGCCCACCGTCGCGTGCCCGACAATTTCAGTGAACAAGCATTCACCCTGTGGCACGACCTTACCAACACCCGTGCGACCACCTTTCAGAGCCTCAACGCCACACACATCCACAACCCGGCTATCCGCTACTTTCACCGGGTCATCTGCAACACAATCTTTGCTAGAGAGAGCAACCACAAGCTCAACTCCAAGGAGCTTTTGTTCTTATACTGTGCCCTTCATGACGAGCCAATCAACGCTGCCCCCTTTATGCTCTACCACATCCAGGCAATTGCGCACCGAGGCTCCTCCCCGTTCTTCATTGGCGGCATTGTCACCACCCTCGCCGTTCAGTTGGGGCTTGGTGACACGCTCGCTAATCAGCCGCACCTCGCCGCCGATTTCCTGACCATGAGCTACTGCCGGTCCGCCCACCTGATCGCGCAGCGAGAGGATGACAGGTACAGCCCTGTTGTCAATGGCACCATTTTCCACCACATCACTCTGCCGTCCCGCACCCGCATCGACCCATCAAACCGAGCCAACTGGCTCTTTGCCTTACCAGCTGCTGCGGATCACGCCCCGGTACATGATGATCAGCCAGACGCTCCAGAGAACGAGATGCAGGACGCTATGGACGCAGCTGAGCCTGTCCAGGACATCCCCGAGACATCTACCCGACAGCCCCCTGCTCCCGCCGTCACACTCGAGGAGGTCCTACTTGCGATTCATCAGCAGAACCTGATGAACGCCGCACTAGAGCGTCGGCAGAAGGCACAGTATGACGCTCTGCTCGGCACCATTGCTGCCAACCAGGAGGCCACTAATGAGCGGTTTGGAGAACTTTTCGGCGAGCTCGAGGCGCTCCGCATCAGCATTACTGCTACCTCCGGCACCGGCTCTGATCCCGACGCGACTCCCTCCAGACGCCGCTCTCGCACCAGAGGCCGAGCCCGCGGTCCTCAGCAGCAGTAGTTTACTTTTATGTTGTTTTTCATTTTTAGCCTTGTACTGTATTTGTACCGCATTTATATCACAACATTGAGGGCAATGTCTGATATAGTGTGGGAGAGGTACTTTTTATTTCAGTGTACTTTCAATTCCGTTGTATTCCTTTTAGCAAATCAATGAAATGAGCAAATCTGTGCGTTATTTTCTTTAATATCGAGCTTTCCCCGATTATTAAGCCATACTAGAAAAATCTTTAATTACTCGCATTACCCGACTTACCACCGAATGGTTCGTAATTACGAAGCCGGGAACGATTAAACAAGACCAATACAATCTTGACATCTTCGACCCCCTGCTTAAGAAATTCCATCCCGATCACCATTGCGAGTGCACCTTTAGTTTCAGTTCAAAAGTAACCCCCAGTAGTTTATACTAGCAGTCAGCACCGTCTGAACACAAACCACGTGGGGAGCCGATGAATATAAGCGTTTGGCGCCTAATCAATAATGATCCTTCGTATCTCAATGCAAAATGAAAAGAGATTGCACCAAAGTACACGGTCGCAGATAAGAAACGAGAAATATGAGAAGGACTCCATTTCGGGTTGGTTCAGAGGTACTGGTTCTGAACTCGGTAGGGCGTGCTACGGCTCGATCCCCCACAACCTCCGCATCGGATAAAACATGAAGGGTTACCACACTCGTGTACCAGACCCCGTGCTAAAAAAGGATCAAAATCGCTAACCGGCTACTCCACTACGTGCGTGCGAAGGCAAAGGGCTTAATGTGACTGCACTAGAACGAAACCGGGTGAAATAAGATCGAAAAACTCTAGGTGAAATCGTAATGTGATTGCCGATTGTTTCGCTTGACGGGAAGTCGACGACATAGCTTGTTGCTTGTGTCATTAGTGTATCGGTAGTGTTCTATCAAAGTACCGGACTATCCGACAAAACGATCCACCGGACGGTTTGTTATGAGTATGCGCGAATAAAATCTTGTCCGCCGATTTTCAACCGACTATTTGCTTGAGGACAAGAAAAGGTTTAAGTTTGGGGAAGTTTGATGACGAGAAAACGCATCGATTATATCGCTAGATTTCATTGACGTTTTATCGCGCATTCACCGTTTTAACGCTCGATTTCTCGAGTTTTTCTTACTATTTTGCAGGTACATCGTTATGTGAGGCCAAATCATGAATTAAGAAGAAAAGAACGAAAGAAACCACAAGAAATGAAGCAAGACAGAATCCTGCAAAAAGTCTGCAAAATTTGTTACGGCCACGGTCGTTACAAGGGTGTCACGACCGTGACACCTTACTTTGGGCCATCACGACCGTGAGGAAGTAGTCACGACCGTGACACTTGAAATCATCAAATAACGAGCGTGAAGACCTTGTCACGCCCGTGACAAGGATATAACTTGATTTTGACTCAGACTACGTCAAGCCACCACTGAAGACCACTCCTCCTAGTAATTCTCCTCAAGGCAGCACGTGAGGACGACTTCTCCCATTTTCTGCTGCCACTTTCCAACATTTTCTCAACCACTCCAGCAAAGCCCAAGAAGCAAAAGACCAAGGCACCAGCCCATTGGAAGCTCTATAAATAGGACCAGCTCAGGAGAACTCACAACAGACTTCATTATCCAAATTTCCTGCGGAAGCTCTGCCGAATTACCTTACCCCCAGAATTATTATTCCAGCATTATTTTATTTCCTGTCTTATTTTATTTGTATCCAAACCAACCGTGTAACAATTTCCAACATTAGGGAATTGTTATACTTTTATTTGTTTCCAGCCTTCAGCATTCGTTTTAATTTTTATTTCTGCCTACTCCAAGCCTTCCGGTCTGTGGAAGAAGGAGTCTACTCAGATATTTGTTAATCAGGTTTTTCAATTATTGCAATTTAATTTATTTATAATGTCTATTTATTTTTCTGCCATTAGTAAGTCATTATTTAACTCTGTGTCTGATTTAACCTCGATGAGTAGCTAAATACCTTAGGGCGGTATGTAGTTATAACCAACTTAACCAGTAAAATATAACCATGGGCTAAAATAATTAATCACTTAACATTCTGGCTGATGCTTTTTAATTGAATTTGACCTTTTCGTTACGAGAGTAAGAAAAGGGTATTAGGTTGGGTCAAGACCACGAGAGTGTGAGATTTTAACCAGATAGCTAAAGTTAGGCATTTAAATTAAATACAGCGAGAGCGCTTTAAGATAAATTAGAATTATTCAGTTTCCAAAAATTACTTCTAAACACTTATGGGCTAGCGAGAGCAGGCATAGGGCTTTAGGGATAAGATCTGATTCAAGACCACGAGAGTGTGAGCTGAGGGTATTTAAACTAGTAATCTCTACCGAATAGATTAAGTGAACATCTTTATAAGCCTAGGTTAGATTGACCCACCTAAGTTAGTATAATTACATACCGACCGTCTTAGTATTATTTTATTAAAAACTTAAATTTAATTCCGCCTTCAATAGTCTCAGAAAACCAACAACAATCGTGACAACTATTCGCCTTAGCTAAACTAGAAGTTCATCTAGCACTAAGTAACGATAGAATCCCTGTGGATCGATAATCTTAAATATTACTTCGATAGGCTGTGCACTTGCAGTAAAGATACCGCTAGACGCATAAGTAGACACGTCTTTAGCCCATCAATCCGATCAAGTACGTCTTCGAGAAGCAAGCGCTTTCGGGCAGGATTGCCAGATGGCAAATGGTGTTGACGGAATATGACATTCAGTAAGTTTCCCAGAAGGCCATCAAGGGAAGCGTATTGTCTGAATACCTGGCCGAACAGCCGATCAAGGATTATCAGCCGATGAGATTTGAATTCCCTGATGAAGATATCATGTTTCTCAAAGCGAAGGATTGCGATGAACCGCTGCCCGACGAGGGTCCAGATAGGAAATCCCAGTGGAAATTGATATTTGACGGGGCGGTTAATTCTTATGGAAGTGGCATTGGGGCGATCATCACGACTCCCCATGGATCCCACATCCCGTTTACTGCGAGACTGACGTTTCCAGTCACCAATAATGAAGCGGAGTACGAAGCATGCATCATGGGTCTAGAAGAAGCAATTGATTTGAGAATCAAGAACCTAGATGTATATGGTGAATCGGCACTTGTGATCAACCAGATTAAAGGGGAGTGGGAGACTCGTCAATCGAATTTGGTGTCGTACATGAACTATGCTAGAAGGCTAATTCCGTTCTTTGATCGAGTGGAACTCCATCATGTGCCCAGAGCAGAAAATCAAATGGCTGATGCCTTAGCCACGTTGGCTTCGATGTATAAAGTCAATTTTTGGAATGAAGCTCCAAGAATTGTCCTTTCTCGTCTTGATAGACCTGCATTTGTTTTTGCGATCGAGGAAGCCTCTGATGGCAAGCCATGGTTCCATGACATCTAGACTTTCCTTATGACTAAGGAGTATCCTGCGGGAGCGTCAACCCAGGATAAGAAGACTCTGAGGAGGCTGTCTGGGAATTTTTATCTCAATCCTGATGGAGTTTTGTATAATAGAAACCATGATCTCGTGCTACTCAGATGTGTAGATGAGAAAGAGGCGAGTATGCTCATGGAAGAGGTCCATGAAGGCACATTTCGTACGCACGCCGGCGGGCATGCTATGACGAGAAAGATCCTGAGAGCAGGATACTACTGGCTGACGATGGAATCAGATTGCTTTAAATTCGCAAAGAGATGTCATAAATGCCAGATTTATGCTGATAAGATTCATGTGCCGCCGTGCCCGTTAAACGTCATGTCCTCCCCGTGGCCATTCTCCATGTGGGGCATCGACATGATAGGCAAGATCGAGCCCACTGCATCTAACGGTCATCGCTTTATTCTAGTAGCTATCGACTACTTCACCAAGTGGGTGGAGGCAGCCTCATATGCTAATGTGACCAAGCAGGTGGTGGCTAAATTCATAAAGAGGGACATCATCTGTTGTTACGGAATTCCCGAGCGGATCATTACTGATAATGGTTCGAATCTGAATAACAAGATGATGAAGGAGCTGTGCCAGAGTTTCAAGATTGAACACCACAACTCATCTCCTTACCGGCCGAAGATGAATGGCGCCGTTGAAGCGGCCAATAAGAACATCAAGAAGATTGTTCAAAAGATGGTTGTGACCTACAAGGATTGGCACGGGATGCTGCCATTTGCACTGCACGGTTATCGTACCACGGTACGTACGTCAACCGGGGCAACTCCTTTCTCCTTAGTGTACGGTATGGAAGATATCCTACCGTTAGAAGTGGAGATCCCTTCTTTGCGAGTTTTGGTTGATGTGAAACTCGACGAGGTAGAATGGATTAAGAACCGACTAAACCAACTCAGCCTGATGGACAAGAAGAGATTAGCATCGATTGCGTATGGTCATTTATACCAAAGCCGAATGAAGAAAGCTTATGATAAGAAGGTGCATCCTAGAAGCTTTCAGACGGGTGATCTCGTCCTGAAGAAGATTTTTCCTCCACACTCCGATCACCGGGGCAAGTGGACTCCTAATTACGAAGGTCCGTACGTCGTCAGCAAGGTCTTCTCGGGAGGAGCCTTGTTGTTATCCACGATGGATGGTGAAGATTTTGCATCCCCAGTGAACGCGGACGCAGTTAAAAGATACTTTGCTTAAAAATGACCCGCTGGAAAGAAAAAGAGTATCCAGGCAAAAATGGGGCATCCCGGCGAACCATAAAAAAGGAAAAAGGTTCGGGCAAAAATTAGGGATATAAAAGAAAAGAATGTACACCCGGAAAGTCAAAAACCTGGAAGGGCGACTTTGGCAAAAAAGGGTATCCCGGTGAATCGAAAACCCGAAAGGGCGATTCAGGCAAAAGTTAGGGATTTGGAAAAGCAAATGACTGCATTCCGCGTATGGACTTTCATTGTTTAGTGGTTTGGAAGACCTGAGGGCCGTTTATCTGAATCAATCTCTTCTGAAGCTGAAGCGTCGGAGAGGTATCGAAGTCGAGTGGGTCATAGAGGGATCAACTCATGGTGTTCGTCTACGCCTCGTTGCCGACATTTGTATGTACTGATGTATATTTATGTTTTTATGTTTGCGCGGCTTCCTCATTCCAGGAGCTTGCATCTGTTGTAAAACATTTTTACCCATTCAGGGGTTCGTTATTAATAAAATGTACATTATTCAGCAATTTTGTCTGTTTAGCACTTATCTATTTTGTTTGCGAAAAAGAACGCCGATGTTTTTGATAAAATGCGCATACATAAACTTACTGGCCTAGGCCACTGATTGTTGAAACAATGAATTACTTGAACATTGTCGCAAGATGTTAACCTTGATAGGTCCCTTTGAGAAGGGTATCTTGTCTGTTTGTTTGTGTTGTTGCAGGTATAGCATATACCAGGCAGTACGCCGTATGCGTCCCCAGGCCGGATGATTCCTTCTTCTCCAGCAAAGTTCAGCAGCCTCTCCCCGCAGAGTCTGAACGTGAGATCGTAAAGCATTGATATGTCTCCCCAGGCAGAGAAGATTCTCTCCCCAATCAGAGGTATCCTGAAGGAACATCATCTCCCCAGCTGAGTCATATACTGAAGTGTGCAGCAGTTGATAGTTCCAGACTAAAGTCTCCAGGAGAATTGAAATTCCCCGCAGAGTCGTACTTCCCCCCGGTGAGCAGGATGATTCCTTCTTCCCCAGCCGAGTTTGCAGATCCCCAAGAGAGCCGAGTCCTTGGAAAGCGTTCAGGCCATGATTGGTTTTCCCCAGTAGAGTGTTGAATAGCTGATGTTGTATTTCCCCGCCAGAGTCGTTACCTCCAGGAAGTAGTCGCGAAGGCCGCACAGTTTATTTCTGCGATTGACATCGCTTTCCGGAGCGGGTCCGGGTTCTCGTAGAGCTTCGTTCTCCTGCAGCAGTCGACTGAAGTTTGTTTCCCTAGGCGGAGTCCGGTTTAGATCGGTGTGACTTCTTCTCCTCAGCAGGATGAGTCCTTCCTCCACCAGAGTGGTTCTTTCTCCTTGACAGGAGGGTGCTCCCTTCAACATTTATTTTGTTGATGGGGTCATAGCATTTTGCACGATTGCATAGCATTTACCCAAGAAACGCGTAGCGTTTCCACCGTGTGGAGCATTGTGCCATTGCCAAAGCATACGCATATGAAGCATGAGCTAGGTCGTTACTGTGCTTGTTTTGCAGGTGTTCCTCCGCAGAGTCACTTGCTCAAGATTATTCTTGAATCCCCCAGCGAAAGCCGTTTGCCCAAGATGATGCTTGAATTCTCCAGCGAAGGCGCTCGTTTAAGATGATTCTTAAAATCCCCAGTGAAGTCACCAGAGAGGGTTGCTCAAGTTGACGCTTAGAGTCCCCAGCAGAGTGTTTACTCAGGATGCTTCCTGAAATCTCCAGCAAAAATATTGGTTCAGGATGATTCTTGAAGTCCCCACAGAGCTATTTGTCCAAGATGATTCTTGCAGTCCTCAGCAGAGATGACTCACCCAGAATGATTTCTGGATCCCCGAAGCAGAGTTACTTGATAGTTCTCCAGAATCCCCAGCGGAGATGTGTCATCCCCAACAGGTTTCTGAACAGCGAAGTTGAAACTTCCCTTGAAGACTTGATGATTGAAGTCCAACCGTATTAACGAAGCAGTTCTCTCAGCTGATGCGGAGTACCTGATGGCAGAAGTTTGGATATCCCCAATGGGTTCATGACTGACTGAGAATTCTATTCCCAACTTACTGATGAAGTCCGGCTGATGCCCGAAAATTTCTTTGAATGCCCGATGGCATGATTAACTGGATTGTTGACCTGATGAGTCCCGAGGAATCCTGAGGCCTAACGGCATGATCGACCATGTATCACCGGTTACCGTGTGACCAGTTCTCCAGCTAGTTGTCGTGCAGCTAATATTTCAGTTTTCGAAGATTTGTCCCCATCAGAGTACCGTGTACTTGTGCAGTTGGCAAATTTCCGGGTTTGTCGGTATTCAACCATCTCGCACCTTGATTGTTTGAGAGTCGTTCGCTTCTCACCCAGTCAGGTTCAAGCCGTTTGAATAGGGGCAGCTGTTGCACCCCAAAATTTGCCCAACATTTCTTTACCTTGCTTGTGTTTCATTTCATTCACATTAGCATTATCATTTGCATTTCATTGACATGTGTGTAGGAGATCAAGAGGTATGAGTACCAATCAAGGGCTATGCAAGACTATAAAGCTATCTAAGAAGCTTATTCAAGTGTTCAAGGGTTGATATCCTTGTCAGAGAAGTCAAAAGATCCTCAGAGAGAGTGATTGAAGCCAAGTGTGTAGGTCTCCTAACTTGAGAGTTGTGGGAAGTCATCAGATGATTCTGAAGCCATGAAGTTAGACTTGAGGTCTTGAGAGAGCTCATGAGAAGTGTTGAGGATCACTTTGAGGCCTAGACAGGTCATTGTGCAAGATTAAGAAGGCTCAGCCATGAGTGGTGCAGCTAGGGTTTGACTGGGTCAACCCTAAGTCAACTGATGATTTGAAGGAGGTTTAGACTAAATTCAAAGGCCATGTGATCATGGATTGACACATTGAGATGTTATAAGGATGATTCCAAGGTTAACTCATCATGATTGAAGAGTTTGAGAAGTTTCAAGCTAGGGTTTCTAAGGCTTGACAGTGTAAAATCCCCTAGTTTGACCCCTATCGTCAAGGCAGTTTAGCTCAAGATGTGATTGTCAACTCATCTTGCCCCCAACATGAATGTTGTAGAGCATGATCTTAGCTTTAATTTTAGTGCTAGAAGTCCTTTAGAGGATTTGTGGAACTCAAGTTATGACTTTGACAAGTTACAGGTCATCTGAGGCATGTGAATCTGGATCTTGAAAGTTGTCCAACTTGCATGAAACATTTTCCCTAGAAGGATGATTCCTATGAACTTTTGGTCAACATTAATGTTGTTCCTTATCCTCTTAGCTTTCTATAGAGTACTATAAGTCCTTGATAGGATTTGTAGAACTCAAGCTATGACTTTGACAAGTCAAGGATATTTTGGTCATTTGGAGATTACAGGTCATTTCAATCATAAGGCCATAACTCCTATTTCCAAGCTTCAAATGAGAAAATGTTCAACATCAAAATTGTTCAAAATGATGTTTTAAGGCTAGTAAAGAGGTCATGAGATGTTGGAAGTTCTTGTAGCTCAAAGTTGCAAAAATGACCTAAAATAAGGGTATAAGTTAAATAAACCAAAATTGGAAATTGATATTTTTTATCTACACATCCAAACCAAGGCATGTAATATATCATTTTGACTCTAAAAAGCATTTTAAGAACTTTGGTTTAGCCACATTTTTGAGTTGAGGTGTAATTGGTGGACTTGCTTTGAAAAGTAGTTACTTACATCTTAAGTAACATTTGCAAAACACATGAGAGATCAATGCACAAGCTTCCAAGGCATTGTAACACATCTAATATCTCATTTGGAGAGATTTTGGGATTATAACAAGCTGCTGCAACAAGTGAAACCAGAATTGGTGTGGGTATGGCATGAGATGGTATTTTGATGACATGAGAAATTCAACATCTCCTTGGATGATTCCAGAAGATTCTAGAGAGGTCCAACATCATCTATATATTGATTAGAAGGGGTTCAAGTGCAGGGTTGGTGAGGATTGAGAGGAAAAAGAGAGAGTGAACTTTGAAACCTCCATGTGCAAATTGAAATCAGTTTCTGCATTCTACACCATTTTGATCCTTTCTTTTGATCTCAACAAATTCTATTGAGGATACTGAATGATTCCAGATCAATTCCATAGCCAAAGCCTTGAAGGATCGTGTTCTTGCATTTGAGTTTCACCTGCTGCAAGTCACCATCGGGTTTGGAGTTCCAAGCATTTGCAATCAATTCTCTTGTATACAGAAGCAAGAACTTGGTACATTGAATGATTCTAGAGCAGTAGAAGGGTTGAATTGAAGCTTTGCTACTTCTGTTATTCAAGAATTCACAGGTTTGAATTTTTCATCCCTCACCTTAATTTAAGAAGAATTACCTCAGTTTGTTAGGTTAGATTGATAGTATGTGGTTAGGAGATCGTTTCTGGAAACTTAGAGAGGATTTGGTGATGATCAATGAGATGACACAATTTCTGTTTGGATCAAGAACATACTGGATATTGAGAGATAATGTGAGTGTTATAGCGAGAAGTGATCAGGGTAATGTGGTGAACATTTTAGACCAAACAATTTGAAGAATAGTGATAATTGAGGTCTGAGCATAATTTTGATTCTTGATCGTGTTTTAGGTTAAAGGTTGATTCAATAAATTCTGAGGCTGGGGTTAGACTCAGGGAGAGATTTAGAGTGATTTAGTGTTTTAGATCTCGAATTTTGATGGAGATTTGAGGGAGCCCGAGTGAGGATGAGGTTGATGTTTGAACTCTGTTACAATGGATGCTTCCCTCCATTCTCATGGCTAGAGGTAGGTGATGAAGTCCTAGCCATCGGATCCGTGTATGACCATTGACCAGAGCCAGATCCAAGGGCCGTGTTTTAATCTCAGGTTGTGAAGAAGGAAGAATGCTGATGCTCTAAACGTTGTGTATCATTAAACAAAAGGTTTTGGGCTTTGCTTAGAGACCACTATCCACACCCCCCAGCGAGCCTATTTGTGAATTTGAACTGATTCTCATTGCTTCCTACACCGCGCCTTTATCTTTTTTCTTTACCATTTTTCAATTGATTTTGGATTGTGATATGGGCTTAGGCGTTTTTCTACTGGCACCCCCCCTGATGGCCCAACCCATGAATTGAACTGATTGTGTTTACTATCTGCACCGTGTGTTTATCTTTTTCTTTTGATTTTCTTTAATTTCTTCATTTTATACATGGTTCTTGATTAAATCATATAAAATTGAAAAATGATCCAATTAACCCCATTCTTTTTGCATTATATTCATGATTGAGTCTAGTATTATTTTAGATAAAAAATATTTTATTTCATGCATTTTATGATTTTATGGTAATTTTTACATTTTAATTGATATTAAAATAGTCATGTTTGATACTTGATTTTGTGGAATTTTGTATGATCATGTGATGATGATTTTGATCCTGATTTTTTGTGAGTTGTTATCATAGATATGCATGCTCCCCATAGAATTTTCTCACCTTTTTGTGATGAGCCTAAGTGGTAGTTTAGGTTGAAACCTTTAGAAGCTCCATTTTTAGGGTTTATGGGTGATACCTTTGGATTTAGGACTTAATTTTAGGACTTAATAGATGATTTATTCCCTGGTTTTTGTATGAGGAATTCTTAATTGAATTAGGATCCCTTAGGAATTTTTGTAGAACTTTAAAAGATAGTTTGCTATTTTTGATTGATTTTAGTTTAGGTGCTAGTTTTAGATGATTCTAAGGCACTAACTCAACTAGATTAACATCTTTAGTTCCCTTAGATTAGGGTTTTGTTTCTCTTGCTCTTGGATGATGTTGAAGGCAAGTTGAAGATGCATTGGATTGCTTGGAGAGGGTTGGATTTGAAGATCTTCCCTTCTTTTGGTATAGTTTGGTTAGGTATTAAGATTAGGGTTTTGTAGGCAGAGCTTCTAGATAGTTCTCTTCCTTCATAAACATGGAATATGTTGATCAATTCCATTCTTCCATATGATGAAAGGTCCCTTTGTAAAGGCATCATCCCTCCTTTGGTAGGATGTATGGCTCTTTGCAAATTGGTAGAACCTTTGAGGGTCCCTTTCTCTGATGACAGGATGCTTAGTGGTGACCTTTGGTCCTCACTCTGCTACTAATCATCCGAAATTTACTCTTGATAGATGAATCTTTCTCCCTTGTTATAGGATGGAGTTCCTTGCTTGAAGAAGATTGAAGAATAAAGTTGATACTTCCATGTGATTGAAGACTACTCTAAGAAGCTGAAGCTTGTAGGAGAAAAAGACCAAGTTGATACTGGTAAAGAGGAGAGAGCTGAAGCAAGAAGAACAAATTGATACTTGTGAAGAGGATTCAATTGAGATTGAGTGAAGAGCTGAGGCTTGAGGAATGAAGGATAACGTTGACACTTACACTGATGCATTGAGAGCCTGAAGGAATCAAGTTGATACTTGCAGTTAGGAGTGAAGCCTGAAGGTGGAATTGACTGAAGAGCTGAAGCTTGGAGAAGAGAGAATAAGTTTATACTTATGTTTGATGGGTTGAAACCTTGGAGAAGCAAGTTGATACTTGTCATTGAGGATGATAGCCTTGAAGGGTGATTGAAGTCTGAAGACTGGATTGCTGTCAGAAGAGCTGAAGCTTGAAATTGAAAGAGGGGTTGATCTGCCTTCTTTCCTGTCTGTTTTCTTTTCTGTACTAATGTGCATTGTTTGCCTTGCTTGATGCATTAGAATAAGTTCATATCTAGACTGACTTTAAGCTAGGAGCATGATTGCACTAGAGGTTAAGTTGCTCCCTCTGCTTGTATTTTTATTGTATGGCTTTGCTTGCGGGTATTCGGTAGAGCCCAGCTCCCTTGCCTATGTGGTTTGTGTTTTCCTGAAGGCATTTTATTTCACTTCTTCTGTATGATTGCAGTCTATGTTGCTTGGTGGCATGTTGTTTCTTCTGTATGATTGCAGTTATTCATATCTGGCTTGAGGTTGAGATGAGCTTGTGGAGGCTGACACCCCACACACATTTCCTCCCTCACTTGCATTGCATGCATTTTACAGTCGTTTACTGTTTACTGTTTAAGCTGATGCTTTATCTGTTGTTTATCATTGACATGATCCCCTAGGAATCTCACTTCCTTTGATAAGGAAGTAATGATTAGAACTTTAGGTTGAAACCTATGCATGATAACTTTTAGGAGTTCCTTGTTTCAAACTTCAACCATAGGATGAATCCTTGACATGACAACATTAGGACTTGATAGTCCCCCCTTAGTTGAGCCTGTTCTCTCCTCTCATCTTGAAACAAATCAAAATACAGTAATAAAGGTTAACCGACGTTGTAAGTTACGAGCCTTAAGCTACTTGAGAAAGGGTTGCTAGAGAGTTTCTTTTCAACAACTTGGATGTTTAGTATGGCACCCTTTGGGTGACATGCGACACATTCACTCTCAGGTCATAGTCTCTAGTGCGATATTGGTTGCAAACAACCATAAAAAAAGAATTCTTTCGTAAAAGACAGAAAACTAACTTCAAACCTTTTTGCCCCGTGGGCCCGTAATTCAAAGGAAGCTTTTCTGAAGAAAAGAGTGTCGTTAACTCCCAGTTCTACCGCAAACGGTAACGCCTAAGTCTCCAAGGGTCGAGCTATGTACATCCAACTGCTGGAACTGTTTGTTAACCCTACTCGATAAAACAGATGAATCTGAATTCCCGTAAGCCGTATTAAGCCGAATTACGTTGACTCTGATTTCTCATTCTCTGATGAGAATACGTAGGCATAAAGTGCGACGCTTTGCCGAGTCATTTTCTTTTCTTTTAAGCCAGCCTTGATAGGTAGATAGATAAAATCAACCCGTCCAATAAACACAACAAGCGTGGATCCCGTCGAGTACGACGGACGTGAGGGGTGCTAATACCTTCCCCTTGCGTAACCGACTCCCGAACCCAGACAATGGTTGCGATGACCTTGTCTTATACCTTTTCGTCAGGTTTTTCCGATCGTTTCCTTTCCCGTTCCGAGGGATAAATAACGAAAGGTGGCGACTCTTCTGTTTTGCCGGCACCTTATTTTTGCGGTAGCGACAGTAAGGTAAGGATGTGTGTTGATTATAGAGACTTGAACAAAGCGAGCCCGAAGGGTGATTTCCTGCTACCCCACATTGGCGTACTTGTTGATAATACCACGTAGTATTCAGTGTTTTCCTTCATGGACGGTTTTGTCGGATATTATCAAATTAAGATGGCGCCGGAGGATATGGAGAAAACAACTTTTATTACGCCGTGGGGGACTTTTTGCTATAAAGTTATGCCTTTTGGATTGAAGAACGCAGGGGCAACCTATCAGCGGGCAATGGTGACGCTCTTTCATGATATGATTCATCATGAGATCGAAGTCTATGTTGATGACATGATTGCAAAGTCACAAACGGAGGAGGAACATCTGGTACACCTTTTGAAGCTGTTTGAGAGGTTAAGGAAATTCAAACTGAGGTTGAATCCGAACAAGTTCACTTTTGGTGTACGGTCGAGAAAGTTACTGGGGTTCATTGTCAGTGAAAAAGGAATCGAGATCGATCCTGCAAAAATAAGAGCGATTCAAGAAATCCCAGCGCTGAAAATAGAGAAAGAGGTTCGTGGTTTCTTGGGTAGATGGAACTACATTGCTAGGTTCATATCTCCTCTCACAACCACATACGAACCCATGTTCAAATTGTTAAAGAAAGACCAGGCGGTCGTCTCGAATAAGAATTGCCAAAAGGCATTTGAAAAAATAAAAGAGTATTTGTAGGAACCTCCGATACTGATACCTCTAGTATTCGGAACACCATTGATAATGTATTTAACGGTTCTTGAGAACAGCATGGGTTGTGTTCTCGGTCAACACGACGAGACTGGAAGAAAAGAGCATGCCATATACTACTTGAGTAAAAAGTTCACAGATTGTGAGTACAGGTACTCAATGTTGGAAAAGACGTGTTGCGCACTCGCTTGGGCTGCCAAACGCTTGAGACGGTATATGCTAAATCAAACAACCATGTTGATTTTGAAGTTGGATCCGATTAAGTACGTCTTTGAAAAACAAGCACTTTCAGGAAGGATTGCCAGGTGGCAGATGGTCTTGACAGAATACGACATTCAGTATGTTTCCCAGAAGGCCATTAAGGGGAGTGTTCTGTCAGAGTATCTTGCAGAGTAACCGATTGACGACTATCAACCGATGAAGTTTGAATTTCCTGATGAAGACATCATGTTTCTAAAGATGAAAGACTGCGATGAGCCACTACCTGATGAAGGTCCTGAGAAAAGTTCCCAGTGGCAAATGATTTTTGACGGTGTTGTCAACTCCTACGGTAGTGGAATTGGGGAAATTATCATGACTCGTCATGGTTCTCATATCCCATTCACTACCAGGTTGACATTTCCCTACACCAATAATAAAGCCGAATACGAGGTGTGCATTATGGGGTTGGAAGAAGCCATTGATCTGAGGATTAAGAATCTAGACGTGTATGGCGATTCAGCGCTAGTTGTCAATCAAATCAAAGGAGAGTCGGAGACTCGGCAGCCTAACCTGATTTCTTACATGAATTATGCCAGAAGGTTGTTGTCTTTCTTTGACCGGGTGGAGTTTCATCACGTGCCAAGAGCGGAGAATCAGATGGCAGATGCTCTGGCTACATTATCCTCAATGTACAAAGTGAACTTTTGGAATGATGCTCCGAGAATTGTCATCTCGCGTCTCGATAGGTCAGCATTCGTATTCGCAATAGAGGAAGCTTCTGATGGCAAGCCATGGTATTATGACATCCAGAATTTTCTCAAGAATCAGGAGTATCCACCAGGGGCATCGACCCGGGATAAGAAGACCTTAAGGAGGTTGCCTGGAAATTTCTATCTGAACCAAGATGGTGTACTCTACCAGAGGAATTTTGACTTGGTACTATTGAGATGCATGGACGAGAAAGAAGCAAGTCTGCTTATGGAAGAGGTCCATGAAGGTGCCTTTGGCACGCACGCCAGCGGGCATGCCATGTCTCGAAAGCTATTACGAGCAAGGTATTTTTGGTTGACTATGGAGTCTGATTGCTTCAAGTATGCAAAGAAATGCCATAAATGCCAGATTTATGCTGATAAGATTCATGTGTCGCCGAGTCCTCTAAACGTCATGGCGTCGCCTTGGCCCTTTTCCATGTGGGGCATTGATATGATTGGCAAGATCGAGCCGACCGCATCCAATGGACATCACTTCATCTTGGTAGCGATTGACTATTTTACCAAGTGGGTTGAAGTTGTTTCATATGCCAATGTCACTAAGCAAGTGGTAGCCCGGTTTATCAAGAAGGACATCCTCTGTCGTTACGGAGTGCCTGAAAGGATCATTACTGATAATGGTTCGAACTTGAATAACAAGATGATGAAGGAATTGTGGCAGAGTTTCAAAGTTAAGCATCATAACTCTTCTCCCTATCGTCCGAAGATGAACGACGCTGTTGAGGCGACCAACAAGAATATAAAGAAGATAGTGCAGAAGATGGTTGTAACCTATAAGGATTGGCATGAGATGTTGCCCTTTGCGTTTCATGGATATCGTACTAAGGTGCATACTTCAACTGGGGCAACTCCTTTCTCGCTGGTGTATGGTATGGAAGTTGTCCTATCATTGGAAGTCAAGATTCCTTCTTTGAGAGTTCTGGTTGATGTCAAGCTTGATGAGGCAGAATGGGTAAGAAATAGATTGAATCAGCCCAGCCTGATGGATGAGAAGAGGTTAGCATCCATTGCGTATGGTCATTTATATCATAGCAGGATGAAGAAAGCTTTCGATAAGAAGGTGCGTCCTCGAAGCTTTTAGGCAAGTGAGCTAGTGTTGAAGAAGATTCTCCCTCCACAAACAGATCACAGGGGCAAATGGACTCCGAACTATGAAGGTCCATATATTGTGCGAAAGGTTTTCTCTGGAGCAGCCTTGCTATTATCAACCATGGATGGTGAAGATTTCACATCCCCTGTAAACGCAGACACAGTTAAAAAATACTTTGCTTAAAGAGACCCGCTGGAAAGAAAAAGAATATCCAGACAAAAATGGGGCATCCCGGCGAACCAAAAAAAGAATGGGTTCGGACAAAAGTTAGGGATAAAAAGAAAAGATATAAACCCGCAAAGTTGAAAACCTGAAAAGGTGACTTTGGCAAAAATGGGTATCCCTGTGAATTGAAAACCCGAAAGGGCGATTCAGGCAAAAGTTAGGGATTTTGAAAAACAAATGACTGCGGTTTACGTATTGATCTTCAGAGTATAGTGGATTGAGGGAGGACCTGAGGGCCGTTCATCCGAATCAATCTCTTTAGAAGACGAAGCATCAGAGAAGCATCAAAGTCATGCGAGTCATAGATGGATCAATACATGGTGTTTGTCTGTGCCACATTGCTGACAATTTGCATATTTCTGTGCATTTCTGTATATTTTTGCGCAGCTTCCTGTTTTCATGGGTTGCATCTGTTGTAAAATCTGCTTATTTACAGGCCATTTGTCAATGAAACATATACTATTCAGTAAATTGTTGTCCTTGCTTTGGCTTTACTATTTTGTTTGCGAAAAAACGCCCGATGTTTTGATAAAACTTTGCATACATAATCTTGCAGGCTTTGCCAATAATCATTAAAACTTTGATTTATTTGAAAAATGTCACGGATGATGATCGAGATAGTTTCCATTGTGCAGGATGTCTTGTTGTTTGTTCATGTACATGGTCGTTACCCTTGGGGAAAGTTTTTCGGAGGTGTATCTCAAGTAGGATCATCATCCCTGCCAAAAGAAGGTGTGTAGTTGAGACTCATTTATCTCCAGCAGCAGTCCTGATGCACCTTGTCCCTAGCAAGAGTCTGCTTCTACAGGAAAGGATATGCAAGTATGAGGTTGAGTGCGTACACTTCTCCCCAGCAGTTTGTCCATATGCACTTATTCCTCAGTGGTTTAGGTTTGATTTGTTCGGTAGAATAAAGTCATCCCCAGAGGGTCGAGATTGATATCCCCCATGCAGGTCAAGTGTGTGCCCATATCCCCAGCAGATTATAGGTATACACTTACTCCCTAGAAAGGCAAGACTGTATTTCTTTCCACCGGGCAGATGTGGAACTTTTTCCAAGCAGCAGAGCAAATTCAGAATTTTGTTTCCCCACAGAGTCCAAATATCTTTGACTTTGTATCCCCTCGGTGTTTGATTGCTGACTCAGTCCCCAAGCAAAGGTTGATGTTGTTTCCCTTATTGCTTACTCCCCAGCAAAGTCGGCAGAGTATACCTTTCCTCAGCAGAGTAGGTTCTTCCCCGCAGTTTGGAAGCGGTTCTGAGAAAGTTTAGTGGTGCATCCCTAGCATTTGGGATTTTTTTTTGATGTTGACTTCCACTAAGTAGTCCCCGGCAGGGTAGATTTGGATCTCCAGTGGAGTGTATTTATCCCCATATGTTTGCTTTATACCCTAGAAGGTTTCGGTGTTCTAGGAGGCCATTCAGGGCTGCTTTCCTCGTTAGAGCACATGCTAATCTCAATGATTGTTTGTGGTTCCCCTACAGGGTCGTTGATTTCCCCAGTAGGTTGGTTTTGATTCCAATGATTGGTTGTCTTTCCTCAGTCGGGTCGTTTGTTCCCCACAAGAATGGTATTCTGGAAGGCCATCCAGGGTGTTTCCCTCAACAAGAGTTGATTTGATTCCCAGTCGAGTGGATAATATTCTTGCCAGAGTTGATTCCCTCAATAATCGTAATTGGCATATCCCATCTCTCCCCGGAGGAGTTGGTCTTGTCTCTTTAATATTTATTTTGTTGACTTGGTTCCGTTGCATTTTGCATTCGTGCATAACATCCTTAGAAACGCGTAGCATTTCCCTTTCGTATGGAGCATTACGCCATATTCAAACATATGCATTTGAAACATGAGCCAGGTTGTTACCTCTTTGTTTTCAGGTGTATCTTTAGCAAACGGGGGACTTTATTTTGCTCGTGTGGTATTTAGACCCCGGCAAATGATGTTACATCCCTTTAGCGTGTGGTATCCAGACCCGGCGTATTACCAGTTAATTTATGAGCCTGTGTGGTGTTCAGACCATGGAAAAATCTCTTGATGGATGCATTCATCCTATCGTTCGTTCCCCAAAAGAGTTGCTTGTTTAAGTTTCTCTTTCCCCAGCGGAGGTTTTTTGTGAGTTGTTGTCATGTTTTTCTCAACTGCGGGTTGAGCCGGCCTTCAGGTTCGATGCCTGTTTTTATTTAACAGATGCATGATGGTGATGTCAGATGTTTTTCTCAACTGCGGGTTGAGCCGGCCTCCGGGTTCGATGCCTGTTTTTGTTTAACAGATGCCTGACGATGATGTCAGATGCTTTTCTCAATTGCGGGTTGAGCCGGCCTTCGGGTTCGATGCCTGTGTTTATTTAATAGATGCTTGACGGTGATATCAGATGTTTTTCTCAACTGCGGGTTGAGCCGGCCTTCAGGTTCGATGCCTGTTTTTCATTTAACAGATGCCTGACGACAATGTCAGATGTTTTTCTCAACTGCGGGTTGAGCCAGCCTCTGGGTTCGATGCCTGTTTTTATTTTAACAGATGCTTGACGGCGATGTCAGATGTTTTTCTCAATTGCGGGTTGAGCCGGCCTCCGGGTTCGATGCCTATTTGGTTCAAACAGATGCCCGATGGTGATATCATATGATCTTTCCGACAGAGTGTCGTTGCCTGCACGTTAGTAGACAGTTCTTCCGACTACGTGTCGAGGCTTCTTGATTGGTAATCAGTTAGCTTGCTGCCATTGCAACAATCAGATTCAGTTATCTCCAGATATTTTTGTCCCTAATGACAGGTTTGCATATCTATTTCTATGGTTGGCAAATTTCCGGGTTCTTTGGTATTCAACCGTCTTTTACCTTGATTGTTTGAAAGCCATTCGCTTTTCACTCATTCAGGTCCAAGTCGTTTGAATAGGGGCAGCTGTTGTACCCTAAAATTTGACCAAGCTTCTTCTTTACTTGGCTTATGTTTCATTTCATCTTTAGCATTTGCATTTGTATAACATTGTCCTTTTCAGGGGATCAAGGGAGGTGTGTCATTCAAGAGAAATGTTACAAGGGTTTCAAACTCAAGCAAGAGTGCTTATTCAAGCTATCAAGTGATAACAATCAGCAGGAAATGGTCAAAGGTCTTTGAAAGAGAAGGTTGATGGTTGTTGCTCATCTCTTATCTTAGGGGTCAACAGAGGATCATCAAGGGTTCACAAGTTCATGGTTATGGATAAGATATGTTTGAGAATCTCATTGAGTGCTTTGGAAGTCCTTGTGGAGCTTGTCTAAACACTTATTTCACTTGCAAGAGGTTATAGTCAAAGGTTGTGCACCTAGGGTTTCATCTGGTCAGCTCAAGGTCAACTGTGGACTTGAGGGAGTTAGAGACTTGGTTTTAAGTCATGGGAAGTTATGTTGAGATATCTATGATGTTATTTCAAGTTCAAATAAAGAAGAATCAAGAGTTCAAGAGGTAACTAAGGATCTCAGTGTAAAATCCCCTTCTTTAGTGCCTAACTTCAATGACACGTTACCTCATGATACAAGTTCAATCTTATTTTCTTGTAAACATGAAACTTGTAAGGCATGTTCTAAGATTTCTTTTGAGTACTATAACTCATCCATTGGGTTTGTGGAACTCAATTTATGATGCCAACAAGTTATAGGTCTCAAATGAACATATTTTTTGGGCAACAAAAGTCAACTCACTTCCAAAGCACTTTTGGCCAAGAATCTTGTTTCTCCTGAACTTTTGGTGAACATGAAAGTTTTTCCTTATGATCTTAGATTTGCAAAAAGTCCTAGAAGTCCTTGATATCATTTATGTAACTCAAGTTATGGACCTCACAAGGCAAGGGTATTTTGGGAAAGTTTGATTATAGGTCATTTGTTGCATAAGCCATTTTCATGCACTTGTGTACTTCAAATGAACTTTCAGCCAACATGAAAGTTGCTTCTAAGGACCTCATTTACACCCTAAAACCCATGGATTGGTTGAATTATGATCGATTATGGACTTAGGGATGAAAATTCAAGTAAAAAATGAACTTTAAATCATGGTTTGAATTGAACACATTATAGGTCATTTACATGCCCCATTTTTATTCAATTCTCTTCAAGATGTACTCATGAGTAAAATGCACAAGTTGGTTTTGGTTCATGAAGGAAAAAACACGTGCATTTTGGCATTTCTTCACGAAGAAGTTTCACCTCCAAACTTCAAAATTGGATCAAATACAAAGCCCAATCCAATTCCATTATGAAATTCAACTCACCAGATGAAGATTTGAATGATTTTCATGAGTGTATGCAGTTCTTTCACGTGTGCATGAGTGGATTCTATTTTTGGGCAATTTGCAAATTCATCCAAACAAGGCTTCATGGGCCTTCCAATTGATCAGAGATCCAACATATATAAGTTCAGAACGTGAATGGAGAGCTCAGAAGTGCATTTTGGAGCCAGAGAGAGCAAATTCAGTTCTCAAAGAAAATTCCAAATCGTGTTTTCATTTTCACAGCAAATCAACTCCAATTGAGGTGCAATTCATCTTCCTTGTGCAATTTGGAGTAGATCTGGACAATTTAAAGCAAGCTTACAAGCATCTGAAGCACCAACGGAGTGTCTCCGTTCAGTAAGCTTCTTCTTCACTTTTATCTCATGTTAGGCCATGATTTAGGTTCATAATGGCTGCATCTGAAGCCCTACCTTGTGTAGGAAATGTTTGGTTGTTTAATTTTCATGTTTGCTTAAGTTTTCAGATGTGCATCTTGAAATTGATCTGTTCGATTCTCTTAATTTAGACATGTTTAAGATGAATGGATCATGGATTTGAAACCTACATAAGCTCGGCTTTCTTTTGATGCGCATTTTGTGAAGTTTGGTGAAGGTTTTATCATCTGAGCTCCGGCCAGCTTGCCGGAGAAGACGACCGGAGCTAGGGCTCCGGCGTCTGGTTCAAAACCCTCAGATCTGACGGGTTTTTATGTTGACTTCTTGACTGTGTATGTGTGGCTTCCTGATTGGCTTGACTTGCATTGTTGGCACGTTTGACTCCAGGTTGGATTAATGAAATGTTGCGTTTCATTAATCTGACCTTGGCTTATTGGATTGGGCTCAAACTGCTCTTCACACCCCCCAATTCATGAGCCCAAATGTGCTACAATTGAGTTGCCTTGTATGCTGAAGTTGCTCATACACCTCCCTTGTTCTTCCATTTATTTTCTTTTTTAATTTTATTATCTGTTTTGACTTTATTTTATTAAAAATACTTCCAATTGTTCTAAAATTCAAAAAAAAAAAAAAATTTAAATACTTTGAGATGTTACATAATTTTTCATAATTTTTATTTTGAATTTTCTTTTATTTTTCAATTTAATTTGAATTTTATAATTGGAAGTGTTTTTAATATGGTTTTTATTTGTTCTTGTTTGGTTTGTGGACCATTTGCAATCACCTATGAGTAGGGCTTCCTCTCTATTTTGATGATGGATTTAGGTGCCTTTGAGGCTGATTTTGGTTAAGGTTTGACCTATTTGTGTTTGACTTTAGTTTGCATTTGTTTGACCCTCGATAAATATCCTTCAAGGTGGAGCACCCTAGATGATCAATTCATTTAGTGATGCCTTGATTGGAATTTGGTTTAGATGTTTAGGCCTCAGGTTGCCAACATGTTTGAGAACTTTGTGCATTTTATTTGGCATTTATTGAACCATTCTCCTATTTTTGGTGAACCTTGCAAGTCAAGTCACCATAGTTGAGGTTCAAATAAACTAGCTTACCTAGTTCTTTTGGGATATGACCTTTGTGGATCCCATATGCATCCCATGCCTCTTGATTCACATTCTTGACATGTTTAGCACCCTATTTTCAATTTTATAGGTCATACACATGCTTGGTTTGTGTTTCAAGTTACTTTTAATTAGGGCTTTCCATTTGCATTTGAATGTTGAAAGTGTTTTGAACTTTGGTTCTTTACCTTGCCCTAGTTTGTAACTTGTCTTGGCTTTGTTTCATCTTTGGTTTATGAACCTTCTTCTCTTGTTCTCACTTTTGTCCTTTGGACTTTGGAACTCATTCAAGATGATTTGGTACTCTTTGTTTGTACTTTGAGTTTGTCTTCAATGAGATGCCTCTTTGAGAACTTATTTGTGCTTTCTTGTTGCATGATCAATTTGATGCATTTGGTTGAGATTCTTCTTATGTTGCTTGCTGCCCAAGCCTATTCTCCCATTCTCATCTTGATCATGCCTTCTATCTCTTTCTCATTTGTTTACCTTTTGGTTTGGTGATTGATGCTTGAATGGTTGTAGGATTTGTGACTTCTCCCGTTGCATCTCACTTTTGCTTGGACTTGTTTAAGTCGTTTTGCTTGCATTTCTCTTTTGTTTTGCATACCTTTGCTTTCTTTCAAGAGGTTGAGATGTGCTTGTGGTGGTTGCTACCCCACACTTTTTTCCTCCCTCCTTTCTTTGTGTTGCATTTCATGTTTGCATCCCTTTCTTCCTTTTCATTTTTTATTGATTCATCTTGTGTTTACTTGGTTTTCTTTGCCATGATCCCTTAGGATTCCTAGTCCCATTTTTTTAAGATGGGAGTAGGAGAGACATTAAATGTTCAATCCAAGCATGATAACATTAGGATAGTATTTTCCCTCTTAACCTCAATCATAGGAGCACATTGCATGATAACAATAGGGTTGAGTTAGTTTCCCCTTAGTTATGTCTTCTATCTTCTCATCTCAAAACTTCTTTAAAGCATATAATAAAGGATAATGAATGTTGTACGCTACGAGTCTTAAGCATTTGGGAAATGATGATTGGGGGGGCCTCCTCTCAATTGTCTAGAGTGTTTAGCATATGCCCTTTGGGCGATATGCGATGCACTCGCTCCTAAGTCATAGTCTTTAGTGCAACATGAATTAAAAACACAATTCAATTCACTTCTTCTTCATAAAAGACTTCAAAAAAAAAGTCAAACTTTTTTATCCTTCAGAATTAATTGAAAACCATTTTCAAAGAGAGTGTTGTTAACTCTTGGTTCTACCGCAAGCATGTAACGCCTAAGTCTCCAATGGTCGAGCAGCAATACACCTAACTGCTAGAACGAAGGTTTAACCCTACTTGGCTGAAACACTTGAACCAACCTGTGGTCATGTAAGCTCGAACTACGTTTGCTCTAATTTCTCGTACTAGACGAGGATACGTAGGCACCAGACGACAATGTCTTGGCGAGCAACCTTCCCCACCTTCACCCGTAGTTTTCTGAACTACGTTGACTCTAACTTTCCCATTGCACGAGGGAGTAGGTAGGCATAGAGCGGCGGTGCTCTATCGAGTCTCTTTTCTTTTCTTTTGTCCCTGTGGCCTGTAGCTTTGATAGATTAACACCCTTTTAGATAGATAACAAGCATGGATCCTGTTGAGTACAACGAACGTGAGGGGTGCTCATACCTTCCCCTTGCGTAACCGACTTCCGAACCCGAGATTTGGTTGTGATGACCTGTCTTTTCCCTTTTCCGTAGGTTTTCTCTGGTCGTTTCCTTTCCCTCTCTTTAGGATAAATAACGAACGGTGGAGACTCTTCTGTCTTTACCGGCCCCTCTTCGCAGTGATACGACACCATGCATCATTATTGTTACTTACCGCAAGACACCTAAGTTTTAAAGAAATAACATCCTATGATATCATGAAGATATTATTGATCCTTTTTCCAATAAGTTTTATTTCATGAGAGACTTCATCTTCTATGATGCATTCATCTTTGGTAAACTTAATCTTGAGTTCTTCGTCACAAAGTTGACTAATACTTAAAGAGTTATCTTTTAAACCTTCAACATAGATAACAACATCAATTGTTGTAAATGAGGGAGTACCAACTTTTCCAATACTAAGAATCCTTCCTTTAATTTGTTGTTGTCTCCATATGTGACATATCCTTTTGAATATAAAGTAATAGATGAAAATTTTGTCTTATCTCCGGTCATGTGCTTAGAGCATCCACTATCTAAATACCACATGTTCGTAGTGGTCTTCAAGCATAACTACAAAAAAATTAAACTTTGTTAGGTACCCAATATACTTTGAGTCCTTGTTGGTTAGATCCTTTCTTAACCCAAACACATATACCATTATGAAGACCATAGTTTCTTATATAGAAAACATTAGGGGTATGTTTTTTTGTGTTGTAATAAAAACATGTAGGTTTATGAAAATGATTGTTTTCATATGCATATGAATTGTATATACCATATAAATAATTTTTACCATAGGAGTTATTTCTAACAATAGAATAATTTCTATTCAAAGAATTATTTCTAACATTAGAATAATTTCTACCATAAGAAATACTTCTAACATTTTCCCCTTTAAGAGGATTTACAACATGAGCTTTCTTTGATATCACATTGTTAATTTTTGTGCTAGCTTTAACAAATATAGTTTTACTTGTGCTTAGTTTATAAAAATTAGAAAATCCAATCCCACATTTATCATTTTAATATCTTTGTCTACTTAACACATTATCCAAACCAATTTGACCTTTTTCATATTTCTTGATCACTTAGTTTAGTTAGACAATTTTGGATTCATGTTCTTGACATTTATTACATGTAGAATTTTTGACCTTTTCTAATTCCATGTTAGTGTAATTTTCCTTACTTTCTAGAGATAGAATTATTTTATTTTGTTTTGCATAAGTTCTAGAAAGTGTCAATCATTCCTCATGTAATTCATGAAAGGTATTTTGTAATTCTTCATATGAAGGTATATAGTTTAGTTAACAATAACTAACCTTTTGTTCATCATCTGAATGATGTGACACTATCATTGCAAAGTTTTCACATTATTCATTCTCCAATTTGGAAGATGGACTCACTTCATCATCACCCCAAGCAATGCAGTCCTTCTTAGATTTGGATTCTTTCTTTCCTTTTAAGCTACTTTTCTTTGCAAGATAAGGGAAATCCAATTTCATGTGACCTTACTTTCTACATTAAAAAAATGTGAAGTTTTGGTTTTATGTTGATGCTTCCTTTTTCTTGAAGAATTTCTTCTTTTACCAAACTTTATAGTCTTGTCATTTTGAAAAAACTTTCCAAACCATTTTACAAGTATGGTAATGTTTTCATCTTGATCTGAATCATCATCTATCATAGTTTACCTTGATTCTAATCTTAAAGAAATACTCTTGGGTTTCTTCTCTTGATCTTCCATCTTTTATAATCTTCCAACTTCTATCTCATGTTCTTGAAGTTTACCGAACAATGCTCCAGAAGGCATTTGTGAGAGACTTTTCTTTTCCGATATTGATCCCACCTTTGGTTGAAATGCCTTTGTCAATGATATATGTTAGAAAAAGATTGGTTCATGACATATATTCCTTGGGTTTTGATGATAACAAAGTATTAAAATAACAATGGTTATATTTGATGTGTGTTTCATGTATACAAGTTCTAATACTTATATATATATATATATATATATATATATATATATATATATATATATATATATATATATATATATATATATATATATATATATATATATATATATATATATATATATATATATATATATATATATATATATATATATATATATATATATTCAGAATATGATATACAAGGACACAGTTGAGAGAAGCTGAATTGCTAGCTTCTGGTGGTGCAGAGCCTGAAGAACACTCTCTAAGTGATGTCTGGCGTAGACTCTGAAGTTGAAGGTCTCAGCATCAGAAGAAACAACATAATTGTCTATATACTTGGTGAATGTAAATTGGCTTCGGGTGATCATTCAAATTTAGTGATAAAGTTTGCATGCTTTACAGATATCTATTATCAATGGCTCTATAGTATAGGATCTCTTTGAAGACTCAATGGTTAAACACGTTACACAATGGATCAAGATCTTTTGGTGTATCTATTTTCAACGTCTCTTGTACTATAAAGCAAAGACACTTGATCAAGTTATCTTCCAATGATAAGTATTCTGCAAATGTTATATAAGTAGCTGGAGGTTCAAACTGAATCTTTAACAAGGATCAACCTGATGGAGGAGTAGCAAGATCAACAATTATCAACACAATTGAGTATGCAGAATTTTTGTTGTAGGTTGTAGTTGTAAAAGCATTAAGATTTCTTAAACATTGAATATATTAGAAATCTTAAGAGCTTTAGGTCTTTGTGATGGTAATTTCCATGTACTTATGATATTTGTATCAAGTACAACTTGTTCTCTATTCTTCTAAACATGTTGTTTAGCAGTTTAGATTAAGTCTCTCGCCAAGATGCTTGAGCCATGTAAGTCTCATGTTATGTTCTAGAGCATTGAAAGTCTTAATCAAGTGGCTTGATTGAGCAACTAAGTCTCTTTCCAAGATGCTTGAGCCATGTAAGTTTTTTGCTATGTGCTAGAATAATGAAATTCTTAATCGAGTGGATTGGTTGAGTCGAAGTCTTGAATCCGTGGGATTTAAGCAAGGAATTCTCAGATCGAGGGTCTGAGCAGAAGTTTTGAACCTGAGGGATTTAAGCAGAAAGTCTTGGGTTTGTGGAACCTGAGCAGGGAAGTCTTGGACTGTGGGTCTGAGCAAGAAGTCTTGGACCTGAGAGGCTTAAGCAGGAAAGTCTTAGGCTGAGGATCTAAGCAAGGAAGTCTTGAGTCTATAGGACTTGAGCAAGGAAGTCTATAGCTTTAGGGGTTTAAGCAAGAAGTCTCAGGCTCAGGGTCTGAGCAATGTAAAATTCTTATGCAGAATGCATAAGTGATTGTAATCATGATTTGATTATAGGGAAAATCTCTTATGAAGCAAGGGGACTGGACTACTATTATTTGGGAGGAACTACTATAAATATTTGTGTCTTATGCTATTATTTATTTGCTTATGTTAACATTCTGCTGCTAAGTATAACCAGAATCTGAACACCAATTTAGATTCTGAACTCTAATCAGATGCAAAATAAGAAAACGAAAAACACAATTCAACCCACTTCTTATGTACTTTTATCACCTTCAGTTAGTATCAGAGCATGGTCTGTACATAACACTTAACAATTATGCAGATAACGATCCAATGAGAAAAGTATGTTTGTTAAAGACTTTCCTTCGAGAAGGAATCAAGTGCCACATGAAAAATATTACATTCTTTTTCCTACCATATTCAAAGGGTGATTCCGCTGAATTTAAATAATGGAAAAGTTAAATATATTTTTAATTTATTGGACTTGATAAAGGGTTTTGTGAAGGTCTATAGAATACCCTTAAAAAGAGTATTACTATAGAAGTTGATGGTGTAGGGATGATCAAAGATTGAAAGTCTCTCTCACCAGCTCAGAAGAAGCTTATTCAAAATATCTTCAGAGGTAGATGCATTCTGGTAGGTGCTCTATCTCAATTCTTAGTATATCAACATCATTGATACATCTAATGCTCAGACTATCTTTGAATCCTTGTGCTCATATTTGTGGGAATCAGTTGTGAAGCTTGTCCAGTTACACTTTATCTAATCTTTCTAAGCAAATTCTGAGAAGATTGTTTTGAATTCAAATTTGAGGTCACAGTTATTCAAGAAGCCATACAACATGAATTTACTGTGCCTTGTAGGTTTATCTTGCAATCTCCAAAGAAAAGAAATGGAATTAGATGATGAAAATCTATCTAACAGATCATCTTTCCTAAAGCCTGCTGAAAGATACTTCCTATGGAATGTATGATGATGAAGAATTAACCTTCCTAATAAGAAGATTTCTTTAACTGGATGAATGGGACGTAACATATGTTGTTAGAAAAGTAACTTCAGAAGCTTCTGAGATATTTGTATTTCAACTAATTTCCCAAATCCAAGAACAACAAGAAACACTATCAGAACCAAATGTCAGAGGTCTTCACTGCATATTCGTTTGAAGCTGACATTAGTGAAGGATTCAATAGAAAGAGTAATCAGGCTTTGCCGATCATTATTACTTCTGAAGAAGCATCTAAATCTTGGAATAAAAATCAAGTATTGAAGAGAAAGAGATTATGCCAAATCAATCTTGCTTCAATATTTGATAATAAGGAGTATGTTCTTTAAGGTGATATCTTAAGTGACTCCATTGCTCCTTGATTGAAGGTTATCATGGAATTTGTGTTAAAGGAGAATTCTATGAGAAACCTTCAACTCTTCTTCGTGTTTTGCTAACAATTATATGCCAGTGCTTTAATTTTTTTATGTCAATCTATGATAGCTAACATTATCTCATTCTATGCTTGTAAAAGATTTCAAAGTCAAAATATTTAATCCAAGACAATGAAATCAAAAAACAAGATCTTGTTCATATCATGACTCATCCTAGACTAATACTCTGGAATGAATCATGGTATTGCTATCAGATTGAGGCATAAAGGCAAAGGAAAGCCTATCTGGACCAACATGTATGGACTCATATAAATATGAGTATCATTATTTAAATATAGTTGTTGTAGATATCGAAGAAGGGAGAAAAGGCATCTTCCATGTTGCTTATCAAAGGTTGTTTACAATATTTGATGGAAGAAGATCCTATAACCCAGACTCAAGTGCTAGGGTATTGATTTTGGTGAAAGAAGTGGATTCAATGGTTTAACAACCATTGAATCAGAATCCACTCAAAGCAGTATTCAAATTTTATGGTTAAATCTGAATACTCATACGAGTTTGACCGAGAAAATAACAAAAAAAGGTATGTTTGTTCCTTTCTGGCTTATTGCTTAAATTAATGAGATATTTTTGTATATATAAATACAAAGTCTATGTTAGATTTATAGGGAATATATTTTGAAAAAACAATCTTCAGAGATATTTAATAAGAAACTATGTTGTATTTGTCTGTACTGAATATATCATTAACTAGATTATGGTCATATTTATGGAAATAATTTCCTCACTTTAATGATGATACTGTTGTTTGTTAGCTGTCACAGAAACCAATTCGATATTCATTAATCACGCATGACTCTTGTTTCAAGAGAAAATGTTTGGTTCTAAATAGAATATTGAAGACTGATGACTGATAGAAGATGTCTCACTCTAAGTCTATATCTACTATACTCTGATGGATGATAGCTTCTGAAAATTGTCAAACTCTGAGATTCAAAAAAGGATTCTTTACTTCTGATAAAGCAGTTTAAGTAAAAGGTTTTTTTCAAAAACTTTTATATTACTTAAATATTCATAAAGGTGAAAATCATCTAGTGGATTTAGGAAATCAGCTGGATAAGAACCTTTGGGTAATGATGTTTTTCTTTTTATATATTATTATTATCTCTATCCACTGTCTTGTGAAATATCATTTTGTGTCCTTTTTCTGACAAGATTCTTATTCTTTTAGAGTCTTATTCAGTTCTTTTCTTTTCTTTTTATTTTCTTTGGTTGTGTGTTGATCAAACCAAACATGAGATGAATTCTCTAGTCAATTATCCTTTGAATCAACTAGTTGTCATCAATGAAAAGTTTGTGGATTTTGATGAGTTACTTAAGCTAGGTTTTAACTTCTGGAAGACTGTGTCTAAACAAAGTTGGAATGGATACTTTGAGATGCTCTATGGTTTCACTTATCCAAGTCTTGTCAAAGAGTTTTGGATTAATGCTTCCTTTGTTGAGCTGAATTCTGAGTGTGCTATTATTTCTAAAGTGATTGGTGTCTCTATAACAGTAATCTCTAAATCAATTTATAATGTGATCATTCATGAGGAGATTGGATAAATCCTAGGAATTCTTGTTTGGGAACACTATCTTCCTACTTGGTGTATATTTGTAGATCCATCTAACACATCTTTGGTCTCAAATCTTTGTCATGATGAAATTGTATGGAATCAGATTTTGAACTCGAACTTGCTTCCTAAGGATAAGGATCTAGACCTCGTGGACCCTATTGAAACGAATTTGCTACTACTTCTCAATTCAGACTTGCAGATTGATCTTCCTCAAGTTATGTTTGACTATTTGAAGAGGAATATTTCTACCTTTTTACAAGGAAAAGACTTTATTCATTCCTTATAGACGAGTTCTCTCAAAAATACTGGTCCAACAGGGAGTTATCATAAGCTCAGAGGTTGATTCTTCTAAAATTTGGAGAGACAAGTTTGAAGCTATCTATGAGAGATTCTAATGTTAGACTTATGCAAGTTTGTGTCTTGTAATTGTTAAGAAATTTTGTGTTAAGCAATCTTATTGTTAATCCAAGTTTGTTCATGCTTTTGTGCATCTTAACTGTTATAAATGTTCATTTATATTGTTGTTCAAGAGGATAAAACAAATAGGAATAAAAACTCTAATTATGCAATATTCTCATTAACTAGAAGCTATTACAAATTGTTAAGCCTTTCTAGGCATTCAGATTTTCCCTAAGGTATTTCCTAAGATCATCTGACATATCTAGATTGTCTAAATAATCTTGCCATTATTTCTTTGCAAACTCTACAACTTCCTTTCTTAGTTGATTTCTACGTTTTCTGCGTGTCTCAGTGAAGGTTGATGAAGAAATGTGTGCTTCTGAAGACATTTTCTTACTTGTAGATCCTTTAGTTGCTGCATCACTCTTATTTGCTTGAGTTGTTGCATTAAGCATGACTATCTTACTGAAATCTCTCTTTGGAACCCAAATTTGCTTTTGCTTATACATTTTGGTGTTCAGAAGATTAAGTGGTTATGAAAGTGAGTCTGGTAAGGGTTTTTATGGAATCGTTACATTCATTACGTTTGAGTATTTATTATTTTATTATTGATTAAGTCAAATTAATTTTAAATACTGACTCTTGAAAATGATGTCTAGTATTCTGACCTATTAAGATTCTTTTAACAACTGTAGATAGTATTGTTAACATGTTAACTGTTGCTTTTGGTTATTGTATTACTTCATTAATGTTTTTATCAGAAAATCATCAAAGGGAAAAATAAAAATAAAGTGATTATTTGCATGCAATGTATATAGAAATAAATTGGTCACAATTTCTTCATTGATCATGTTAAAGGATTACAAAATAAATATTACAAAAGGAATTTGTATGTACTTAGAATAAATACCTATCTAAGTCACCCATTTCCTTGTAGGAGAAGAAGTTTCCATAATCAATATCTAGTTCATCTTCATCTATGTCCTCCTTTTCTTCCTCTGGGACAACAGGACGATAAAACATCTTGTTGAGCCTCTTCCTCCTTATCTTCTTCATGGACTTCTTATTTGGCTTCATCACGGCTACCGAAGAACCTGCTTCTGTAGATTATTGAGGTATTGTTGATGAAACTTCTCCTGAAGTGTTCATGGTATAGGGCATAGGCCTAGTAGCAGATGCCTCTGAAGCTGCTGGCTTATGAAGGTTTTAGATATTCAAATTCGTAGAGCTCTCTATGACTTCTGTCACAACAGAGATTTTATTGCTCTCGGCTGATCACTCTATAACGTATTGGTGGATGTTGATGAAAATGAACTAAGTTTTGGTTGCTTTTATAATGGATTATGAGTAACCTAATCGACAGAATAAGATCCTTTGCTTGATTCTTGGGACTGTTACGAATAATAAACATTTAACATGCATTGCACGACCCTTTATTGATCCCTGTTACTTGACTGATTTCCCTTCCTTAGAAAATGATCTAATAATGATGGCTTGTTATGCATTTATGATTGTAATTCTTTTCTTTTTTCTCTTTTTATTCTTTTTGATGTGATAAAAGGGGGAGAAAAGATAGTAAGTATTTAATTAGAAACTGAACCCATTCAGTTTGTACATAATGGTTATTTATAATTTTTGTATTAAAATTTTTGTACATAATGGTTATTTTTCCCGGGCAACACATTTTAAGTTTCTTGTACATAGATCTAAGGAGGAGCTTACAAACCTCAACTTTAGACTATCAAACTCGGAAGGATTTTACGAACCTCGTATTCTGATGTTGTCAAAGGAAGTTAAAATATTATTTTTAGTTTTCTAAAATATACATCTAAGGGGGGCTTACAAACCTCACCTTTGGACTATTTGGCTCAGGGGGAGCTTTCAAACCTCAAACTTTGATGTTACTAAGAAAATTAAAATACTTTTTCTTGAAAGTAGTACTTAGGATCGGTTTACAGAACTTAACTTTGGGCTATTAGAATCAGGGGGAACTTACAAATCTCACACTCTGATGTAGCAAAGAAAATTATAATTGCCCAACATTGTTCTTTAAATACTTATGTTTGTCATCATCAAAAAGGGGGAGATTGTTAGAACAAGATTTGTTCATGACATATATTTCTTGGGTTTTGATGATAACAAAGTATTAAAAGAACAATGGTTATATTTAATGTGTGTTTCATGTATGCGGGTTCTAATACTTCTAGATATATTTTCAGAATCTGATATACAAGGGCACACTTGAGAGAACTGAATTACTAGATTCTGGTGAGGTAGAATCTGAAGAACACTCTCTAAGTGATGTCTGGCATAGACTATGAAGTTGAAGGATTCAGCATCATAAGAAGCAACATAATTGTCTCTACACTTGGTGAATGTAAATTGACTTCTGGTGATCATTCAAAGTTAGTGATAAAGTTGAAGCTATTCATACTACAAAAATCAAGTTGCATTGTCAAATATGTTTTTCAGCTAGAGTCTTAGTTCACAAGGCTCAAGAAAAGTTAGCATGCTTTACGGATATCTACTCTCGACGACTCTATAGTACAAGATCTCTTTGAAGACACAATGGTTAAACACATTACACAATAGATCAAGATCTTTTGGTGTATCTATCTTCAACATCTCTTGTAGTATGGAGAAAGCAAAGACACTTGATCGAGTTATCTCTCTAACGGTTATTCCTCTATAAATGCTATATAAGTAGGTGTATCTATCTTCAACATCTCTTGTACTATGGAGAAAGCAAAGACACTTGATCGAGTTATCTCTCTAACACTTATTCCTCTGAAGCTATCCATTTTTCTCACTTTTTCACTCTGTTAATCAATTAACTAAATTTGTACATGAAATGGTTAATCGATTAACCAACTCGTTTTTTGTGAAAATGAACCAAATTCAAATTCTACAGCATTTTGGCACCAAAATTCATTTGTTTCATCATGAGAATATTCTAGATCACCTAATTTTAATTCTCCTACCTCATCATAATTAATTCCCATTATACACCCTCATTAATCACCACTTAATCTTGATTTTGCCTCCAAATTCAAATTCCAAGCCTAGATAAAATGCCAAACCAAATTCCAACCACCAAATTTTCCAAGCCTAAATTATATAAATAGAGACCTCATTTCATTCATTCTTTAAGCTTTTGAGAGGCAAATTCACCTTGTCAAAATTCACTCTCGTTCTCTCAATTTCCTTCAACCACCAAATTCACTAAAGCTCTTTCTTCAATTAAAAGTTAGTAAGCTTTTCATTGAAGATTACTAACCTTTGAGCTAAAACCTCCATTAAAACACTTCTTCATCATCAAATTTTGTAGATCAAGGCTTTGTAATGTGGTTCTTAAAGTTTATTTGTAGCATTTTCAGATTTTGAAGTGGTAAACCCTTGTTCCACCATTTTTGTGCTTGATCCATCTTTCACAATGTGATATATGATTGATTCTTGTTGTTTGATCTTTTAATCTTGTAAATTGTGTTTTATTGGTGTTGTTTGTTGTTGTTTTACTTGCATTTTCGTGCTTAATTGCATTCATGATCATGAGATGTTTGAAGAAATGATTGAATCATGAATACTGAATTTTTTTTCAAAAAATTATTGTTGTCCTTCCAGTGTTAATCGATTAACCAAATGCATGTGCAAAATGGTTAATCGATTAACTAGTTCCAGAATTGTGTTTTTTGGTTGTTTTGGGACTGTGTTGCCTCCTTTTCTTCCTTCTTCCATTTCTTTTTGTTTTACTTTGAATTTTGATGTTTGTTGATCAAATTTCTCTTTAAATTCCATGGACTTTGGGTGTTGATGAGGTTGGATAAACCTTCATTAGTTCAAATCTATCTTTAGGTGGATCATTGGATTCATTTTAGGTGCTTTAAATTAGTGATAGGTTTAGTGTCTTAATCCACCAAGAACAGTGATGGAACTTAAAGATGGAATGATCCAAATGTTGTAATTCAATTGGGTTTCCCTTCTCCCATCTTCTCTTTTTTCTTTTGATCAATAAAAATCTTCAATATCGTTGGAACTTGTTTTAAGTTTTTGATGAAGATGAGATCGTTACCTATTTTCTTTTGTGCGACATTGCTTTCGAAGGATGATCTACATATCGTCTCTCTAGAATACATTAGCATAAACATTAGTATTGACTGGCCTCATATAGTCGTGGCTTCTACATAAGTCTGATTACGATTGCTTAACATAGCGTTAAATTGTCCCTAAATTGGAAATAAGTCAATTTTGTAAGTGAAATCTTATTATCTTATTCTCCATAGTGTAATTTGAAAGAATTTGATCTTTTGTTACCCACGGGGGTTTGTGGCATACTCGTTGATTTTATCCGAGTTGGAGCTCCCCCATGGTAATGTGTGAGACCATGTTTTCATTCTTATGGACGATTAGTCGAGTATTCTCCATAATTTGATAATGTGTGCTTCATGAAGATTGATAATACTATTATGTATATTATACTAACTATATTATTGTACTAGTTTTGTTTATGTTTCCTTCTTGCTCCTTATCTCTTTACTTTTGCGCTTTTATTTTTATCATGATATTGTTTATGCTTCCGCTCTTTTTCCCTTTGTCCATTCGGACCATATTTTGTTCAAAAAATATTAATAAAGAATTAAACCACTAAAATCTTGGTTCTCTTAAATCTTGTGGTTATGCTTGAGGATGGACCTAGACCTTGGACTTCATGGATTATTCTTGTACCCTTGGACTTCTTGGATTATTCTTGGACTTGGACTTAGAATTAGGACTCCTTCCCTATGCTTGGGTTATTATAGATTTGAGATCTCGACCTTCATTTGGCTTTGCTTATTGGCTTATGCTCAAGGTGGAAGAAATTATTATTTGGCTTGCTATGGAGTTTTCTATCTTTTGGTTAGATCCTTCTTATCTCTAACTCTTATTTTTCTTTCTAGGGTAGTCACTTCTTCTCCACCTCTTCTTCAATTTTCAAAATCTTCTCCCTTTTTTAAAACCTTCTTGCTTTCAAAGTTAAACCTCTTTCATAATAAACCTTAACTTTGGTCAAGTGATTTTCAAACTTTGTTTTCTTTAATAAATGTCAATCAATATTAATCATACTTTGACCTTTTCAAAAAAAAACATAAAAAATACAAAAAAAATCATCCAAACTTTTTGTGTCTTTGTGCACTTTTTTTTAAAACCTTTCAAAAAGTTTAGCCATGAGTCATTTTCATAGTTGAGATGTAACTCTCCTATTCTCTATAGTATTTGAGTTGTTGAATTTTCTACTTAAATGTTGAGTGATAGACTTGTTGATTTTAATCCAAGAAAAATCCTCCATCTTTAGGTGATGCAAATGTTGTCTTATACTTGTGGGCGACTAGTTGTAGTTTTCTCCTTAAAATGACGACTCGTCTTTACATTTAAAAAAACAATCAAAACAAACCATTTTTTTCATTTGTACCATGAACTACGAGGTTTTGATCATATATTGCACTTTGTGGGTACAGATACACGAGGCTTAGGAAGTCTTGTCAAACACAAAAATATTAAAAAATATTTCTTTTCTCATCTCCCCAATCTCTTTCAAACAAACCTTTTCAAACCAAAAAAGCGTAGATATTTCAAAGGAATCCTATAGAGTACTATAGACGTTTTAGGTGCTAACACCTTCCCTTAGCGTAACCAACCCCCTTACCCATTCTCTGTTTTTTCTTGTTTAGAACTTGTTTAGGTTTTGTTCGCTCTTTTTTCTTTCCTTTTGGATAAAATAAAAGTGTGGTGACGACTCTTGCATTTTGAGTTAAGTTAATAAATAACTTATACTCACAAATTTCCACGCTACACCTCACATCAAGACTCTCTTTAAAGTCTTCTAACAAGATCAAGAAAGCATAACACTTTCTTATCTTGCAACACACAAAAGAAATCACACCATTTTCCTTCTTACAATGCTTTAGAAAGCACACCACTTTTTATTACATACAATAATCACCAACACTTGATAATCAAAATAGAATTTAATATGGATTTGAAATATGTTGTTTCACTTGAATCAAATCCCATACATAATTTTATTTTCTCTTCCAACGAACAATTCGAATATAACAAGATAAAATGCTCATAAACATTTTGCAAATGATATGATAATTATGCAAAAAAAAATGTTTCAAGTATAGAAAAGTCTGAATCAATATTTGAATTAAAGTAAAATTTTGAATGGAAGAGGTGAAAATCTAAATTTGAAATACCATTGTCTTAAATACACCATATGAAACATATTGGATCAGTTTTACATGTTTGTAGATGTTTCATGAAGCTTTGTATTGATTTAGAATAGCAATGGTTGATGAATCAATGCATTGTGTAATTCTGCACGTTTAAAAATTTCAAAGTTACGGATTGTGTAACCGGTTACATAAATGGTGTAACCAGTTACACCCTTATCAGATTTTTAAAAAAAACTAAAAAAATTGAACTTGTAATCGATTACCAATAGAGTCTTACTAGTTACAATAATGTAAATTTTGAAAAATTACATTAAACACAACTTTGTAAGCTAAGTATCAATGTATGGATGCTTCGGAGATTATGAGGGATGGAGAGAAACATGTTTTTTTGAGCATCTAACAAATAAATAATGAAATGGTCGGGCAAATAAACCTTCAATGGAGACTTTCACATAGATGGACTATGTCTGAGGTCTTTGGTCGTTGTCTTTTCATGAGACTTTGAGATAAGTGTACTTCGACATCCAAGTGCCTTCAATGATTTCACGGGGCGCCGGGGTGTCGTGCTATATATTTGCTTGCCCATGATTGGATGATCGAAATCTTTGTGAATGTAGCTTGAGGGCGACCATTGAAACTTTGAACTCCTCAAATTTCTTTATCCATACTTTGGCGAGGTGCTTTTTGATCATCAGGGTCGAAATTCCCTGAATTCCTTCCTAATCTTGAGTGAGTATTTACTTAAATTAGAATAGGGTGTCTGGTGTTGCATGTATCATTTAATAAGTGTGTCCAACCTTTCCTTTAGAACAGGGATACTAAGGGACGGTCGGAGGTTGCAATTGATCGGTCCCCTTGCAACTAGAATCTGGGGTAACCTTCTTCGGGCGTGCTCATTAAATCTCTACTATTTGATTTGGCCTAAGGATGACTCATTTTATCAAGTGAAAATCATGTATTACCCATAAGATACACCCCTGTATTAGATTGACGCATGATGTTAACTATGAACTTGTGATATATGGGTGTTTATTAACTATGACAATGTGAGGACAATGTTGGTTCAGGAGATAAATTATGAGTCTCCGACCCGACCTTCATGAAAATCACCTTAGAACTCGACGTAACCTTAGATCTGAATCTAAGACCCTTTCTCTTGCTATTCTGTGGAGTTCTCAAGAAATTAAGAGATCTAAATCTTTCGAATTGCGAAAAAAATGTAGACTGACTAAACCAAGTATGGTATATCACCGTGTTTGCCTCTAAACACTCTTGATTTTGAGATCTCCAAAGGTTGTGCATTGTGAAACTAGAAGGCGATTGCAGAATCGTGGAATGTATGGAAATCAAAAATAAATTTTTCCTTGGTTCGGTGGTCTAAATAGGTTATGAACTGGTAAATAAGAGACTAAATCGGAAATCATCAGAATCCAGAGAACTTCTTTGTTCATACATTAAGGTCAGAGAGCAAACATGAATTCGTGGAAATCATGGAAATTAAAATTCGAGAGACAACACCACTATTTTGTTTGAAAATTAGAAATGGATGCTTTAACTCTGCTTAGGAACCAAAAATGAAGATAGTTGGATAACCGGTGATCTTGAACGGTGGCCCCGATCTCCTTTACAGTGGCGCGGGATGGAGCGGTATGGTTAGCATTCCAACGCTCAAGTTAGTTCAAGATTTAAGATAAGTATACTGAAAGTTAGAGATCATAGATTGTCCCTTACTCTTAGCATGTTAACTCTTTTTATAATTTGGGTCGAGTAGAATGGATTTGAGATGGATTGGGATTTGGTCAATTGGACCTTTGGCCTTTCTAGAACAATTACCAACCAAGGTTAATGATTAATTTAATTAACTTTATCCATTTCCTTTTTGAACCAAATATTTTTTTATTAAAGGATGTTTCTCCTCATTTTATTTTAGACATGATTTATGAATAGAACTCTTTCTATTTTTATTCTACTCACTTTTTTCTAAAATTGATTTTTTACAAGAATTGTCATAGTGCTAAAAGACTGAAAAAGCTCTTGTGAAAGTTGTGTTGTAATTGGCGTAATGCTTAATTTTCTTTATTCAAGAGTGCGATTTTTTGGTAAAATATATTTGTAAAAGATTTAATAGTTGCAAACTAAACCTAAAATAACATAGGATAACATTTTTAATTTAAGCATGTATAAAAGCTCTGTTTGTTTATGTTAAAAGGTTTGTAACATTTGAAGTTTTTTAAGTGGAACTCTCAAGAGGAAACTCTTGAAAACATGAGCAGGCCAAGTGGTTAGTCTTAATATGTAGAGATCTATGGTTCACTTTCTCTAACTCTTCTCTCTTTGTTTAATGTTGATTATTTTATTTATGATGCACATCTCTCTTCATCTTCATAAATGTTTTTAAAGAATAAAAGTTTTTTTTAATTTAGTCACGAATTTTGAATATCACAATTCACCCCTATCGTGTTTGAAGCCACTTGGTCAACACTTTCTTGGTATTAGATTAACAAGCATTCAAAATTTGTAAACACCAGAAATAATGCTAAAATTGTTGGTCGAAATAACTCTCAAAGTTCAACTAATCTAAAAATAAGAAGGGTCAATGTCCCACTTCATAAAAGGTGAAATAACACTTTTCTAGGGAAATTTTTTTTTTTTGAAAATTAACTCAAAATCTGGTGAAGTTTTGGGCATCATTGGTGATGAATAACCAAGATACATGGGTAATATTCAAACCATATCTAAAATATGTTTCTAAATAAACATAGTAATCTGATAAGAAATATAAAAAATATCAAATTAAATTTTAATGAGCCATATAAGGCCACCAATGTTGACCTTCTTAAATTCATTTTGAACCATATTGACGAGATTCACCATAATGTGGTAAAAATTGGCCATGTGATCCAGTGATATGAGAAATCTAGTTGAGCATGATCATAAGACCATGTGATTCAGTGAATTAACAAACCTAATCGAGCATGAGCATAAGACATGAAATTGCATCCAATAATAGAGGAAAGTGATTTGCTCCTAACAGGTGATGAATTATTCTATATTAGCAAGATGTGCATAAAAATGTCATTGATGTGTGTTCGAAAATGTAATCTTAGATGATATTGTTAACATAGACAAAAGGAATGTTGTCCTCTTCATCAGGATGAAGACCACTGAGGACTGATACGTCAACAAGTGTTGCGCAAAATATTTTTTAGGCTATATGGAAGTTATGAGTGGTACAAATCTAATAAAAAGACGCTTTTGCCACCATAGGCATGGCCACCCTTGCTAGATGTTTATACAAATTGATAAAATCAATAATTCCCCATAAATGTCACATGACTTTTTAGCTCATTTGATTTTGTCATGCCATCTACGATATTATGAGAGAAAAAAGGTGGGAAGAATTTTCAATTTGTACTCCATTAAATTAAAACATAAGGTGTTATGCTACGAAGGAGAAGTAATGATACCTTAATTTTAGGACATAGAAATGAGGCTTCAATTCAATAGGAACCCTTTTAAGGCCAAAGTGAAGCCTTAGAAAGGTACTAAGAGTGGTTTTAGCATAAGAAGGAATGCGAGTCATTACCTGAGCCCCAATTTTTCATTAGAGTTCATTTTATTTAGGCATAATTAGTCACTAAGTCCCTTAACTTTGAGTGAAGTTTTGCTTTGATCCCTAAACTAAAAAATGTTACGTAATGGTCCTTTAATTTAAGTTCTGTTAAACACCTTGGTCCCTTCCGTTGGTTTGTGTCAAAAAAAAATGTTAGTTTATGTGAGGTGGCATATCAAGTAAGCCAATTTAGGATTCCACATCAGCATATGTATATGTTGCCTTACATAGGGTTCCATATTTCACTCTTTCTGCTTCATTATTCTTCCACCATTCTTCTTCCTCCGTGTTCCATATTTCAACCTATTCCATCTTCATCTTCAATTCAGGGTTAAATCCATTTCTTCCAATTCCCTTCTACTATCTTCTATTTTTCTTCTACAATTTGGGAATTAGGGTTCAAGCAATGTCAAAAAGTGCAAGCAATGCCTCAACTTCAAACAACCATAGCTATGGCACATCTGGATCTTTGATTCATAGAAACAAGAGGATCGAGTACTTTTGTCAAGATGAAAGTGTTCTTAGAACAGTGAATAATATGAACAGTGTCAACAAGGGGAGAAAATTTTGAGGTTGTAGAAATTACAGAAACCACATTAAAAAGGGTTGTAATTTCTTCAAGTGGTTGGGTGATGAGTTTCTTGATGAAAGGGATTTAAAGCTTGAAAGACAAAAGAAGAACATTAACAGATTGAAGAATGAAGTTATGTACACTCAAGGGTGGCTCAAAATGTCCATTGGTGTTGGGATTGTAAGCTTAGGGTTGAACCTTGTGTTTGTAACAATGTATCTCAATTAGTTTTGGGGTAGTTTTAAGTTATGTTTTTATGTTTGTAATAATGTACTATTATGTTGTAACAAATTGATGAGTTTGTTTAATGAATAATGTATTTTTATGTTGTTTCAATGAATAATGTATGTGCTCTGTTTTCACATTTTCATTGAATAATGTCTCAATACCCAACCTGCAATATATGCATAACCAATGACCAATACTTATGGAAACATATTGTAATATAACTTGTTCAAATATGTTTGATACATAACAGGTTCATTGAATAATGTCTCAATATCCAACTTGTAAAATATGCAACCCAATGACCAATATTTGTAGAAACAAACTGTAACATGTTTCTTTAATAACAGGTTCAATAAAATGTTTGATACATAACAGGTTCAATAACATGTTTGATACATAACAGGTTCAAAACATGTTTCAAAGTTTGATACATAACAGGTTTAATAACCATTCCAAGATTCATTAACAGATTCAATATTTGATACACAACAGGTTCAATAAAACAAGGCCATTATAAGGCAATACATTGTTCAATAAAACAAGGCCATTCAAATACCAAAAGGCCATTGTAAGGCATTATATAACAGGTTCAAAACCAAAAGATCATTATAAGGCAATACATAACAGGTTCAAATACCAAAAGGCCATTGTAAGGCATTACATAACAGGTTCAAAACCAAAAGGCCATTATAAGGTAATACATAACAGGCATTATAAGTTCATTAACAAAAACAAAAGAGTCAGGCCATTAATTGGCATTAAAAAATCCTAGCAAACATAATAATATTGGTCATGGTTGGCTTGAAACAGGCTTTCCACCCTTATAAAGTTTTTTCTTAGTTTTGGGTGGTGGCTGACTTGTAACAATAGGTGGTGGTGGTTGACTTGTAACAGATTGTGGTGGTGGCTGACTTGTAACAACAGATGGTGGTGGTTGACTTGTAACAGATTGTGGTGGTGGTTGACTTGTAACAACTTGTGATGGTGGTTGAATTGTTGCAACTGATGGTGATTGACTTGTATTAGCTTGTGATGGTTGCTGACTTGTTGCATCTTGTACCTAACTGGAACTAGCTTGTGGTTATGGTAGTTTACAAGTGGCCTTGTTATGAGTATCCATGTGGCAACAACTTCACTTTATACCATGTTTTTCCCTCTTCATGTGTGTCGCATCCCTCACCATCTCTCCAGCTTCCCTATTACCCTATTTCTTTGGCCTTCCAAGCTGCCTCTTTATTGGTGGTGGCTGAAGATTAACAGCACTAGTCATTGCCCACAAGGCTTCCCCATTAAGTGTATATATCACATGTGCATATAAAGAAACATATTCTTCTTCTTGTAATAGGTAGGTACAAAGTCATCAATCTCCAAATGTTGATCTTTCATGCAAGACATTGCATGACAGTAAGGGAGTCCAGTCAGCATCCATAGTCTATATGAACATTCTTTCTTGTAAAGGTTGACATCATATTTTTCTCCATTGAGTGAAGTATGCCTCTCTTCATAGTCATATTCACCTGCACGCCTGTAAACAAGTAACAATTAACAATGATAACCAATGTAAACATTTAGCCATTTGAAAGTAATGTTACCTCACAATCCAATGATTGGTTTTTTGTGACTCCCTTTTAATGGAGAAAATTTTATCTATATGAGAACGGACGCATGAAAAATCCATCTTTTAATTACGGGGGCGGTAGCAGAGCCGGAGGCGGGGATGCTAATAACCGCCCTTCACCCACCTCTGTCCAACTGCGACATATTAAAATCACTTTATTACTCTTATTTTTATTAACTTTGTTATCCATTTACCTTTATTAATCTTAAGATAACAAGTTTTTTAGAATTAATATTTATTTTTTAAATATATAGAGTAAATTTAAATGACTAAGTATTATGATTATTATTAAAATTATAAAGTATTTAGTTTAATTACTGATTTTTATTGTTATAAAAAATATGCATTTAAAAATATATATAGTTTCTGCATATAGGTGTGAGGCGATGTGAAAAAATCCATTCTTTGTTAGGAGCAGGGTGGATGATCAATTGTTAGTCCCGAGTGGATTTCGGGGCAGGGACAGGGGTGGTGCAGGGTGGCGGAGGCATGTTGGTAATGCTGAAATCCACTCCGTCTCGCCCCATTGTCTTGCCTAATTTTATTCGTACAAATAATGAAAATGATGAATCTTTTTTACAAATGCTACATGTTGATCAACATTTGACAAAATACTGGCCTATGATCGTAAATTCAACATGATATCAATCGACGAAGAATTTTTTTTAGCTTGTGTCACTATTTTGCATTCATTTTTTGATACTAACTTTGTGAAGTAACTCCATATTCGCGGCCTCTTATTAGAGTGGCAATTACTTAAATTTCTTTTCACATAAATAAGAGTTCTTACAAAGAGCTTTTTAAGTATACCTTCTACAATGTTTAAATTCATTTATTCATCATTATCAACATTGTCTTTTTAAATTCATTTACTTTCATATTCTTTAAATTTATATGCCAATTTCGATGCATTTTATTCACTTTATTTGCTATTCAAACCTTTAAATATTTAAGCTACTTATATAAATTTGATTTATAAACATTTTTGAAATCATCATAAAAAACATAAGCTATGTGTTAGGTATAGATCGAAACCCCAAGGCTTCACAATGTATTTTTGCGGGTGAACCACAATTTCGAACCCCCACTTATCTATTTTGACTTCCTCGCTCCATTTTTTATTTGACTGCCTCACTCCATTTTTGATGAGGAGAACTGAAACAGAATGAGTATGCACATCTACTACCCATTAAAGTGAAAATTGAGGTACAATCAAAATATTGATACTTGTGATGCACATCATGTGGAAATGTTGGACTTGTACACGTGAATTGATTTGAGTTGAAGAATTACCCATCTCATTGTAAAAAATGACTTATAATTATTAATTGACATGATTAAAAAGAAGTTATATCTATTATGACATTTCATATTCAGGAGCTTGTCAACCTATATTGGCAAATCTAGTTTCAGCACATGTGGCATGAAGACAACATAACCATTGATTGACTAGTTAGTCAAAAAATATATTTTGATATTGACTTTAAGAATGTCTATTATAAAATTAGGCTATAAATCTTGGCTTTGTTAGTTCAAAGGGAAACTCTCATTACTATTTGCAATCAAGGTTGCTTATATACAACAGTGAATTCTTACTTGTAGAACAAGTAACGACCAATTAGTTGGATGATTGACTTTTAACTAACATACGGTTACTTACCAACTATTGGAATGACTTGGTAAAAACTCTTTAACGTACGACTAATGTGTCATTCTTCTCAATTTAATGAATCTCTTGATCCATTTTCTTTCTCCACTTTTCATGTTTGTTTGCTTAATCATAAGTCCGGGGATCATCTTTATTGAAAGAGAAATGATATTCTTACACTCAATTTCTACAACTACACCGTATTTCATTGTTCACCAATACGGTGAACAGTGAAATATTATAAAATTAAATATATTTTTTTAAACAAATATAAAAAATTAATTTTTTATATTTTTAAATTAAATGATATTAATATGAAATTGTGTAATTAACAAACTTCATAATGCTATTAACCAACATTTTACATATTATTAATCAACTTTATTTACGGTTAAAATTATTTTTAATTCTGGGCGTTTATTAACCAATTTCATCACTTTATTAACCAATTTTTTATATTTCATTAACCAACTTTATTTCATAACTTAAAAAACTATTCATGAATACTGTTCACGAGTACTGTTCATGGTATTGTTCATACACTGTTGTGACATTATTTCGCACTGTTCATGCATTGTTCACCGTATTGGTGAACAGTGAATACGGTGTAGTGTAGGAATGAGTGTCAACATAGCATTGTTGTTATTGAAAAACACAACTAGGTTGCAGAGCTGGCCCTAGGGGTAGGACACCAAGGCCTAGAGCCTATTTTATATATATATATATATATATATATATATATATATATATATATATATATATATATATATATATATATATATATATATATATATATATATATATATATATATATATATATATATATATATATATATATATATATATATATATATATATATATATATATATATATATATATATATATATATATATATATATATATATATATATATATATATATATATATATATATATATATATATATATATATATATATATATATATAATTCTCATTAATTGACTTTTTTTTATAAAAACTTTTTAAATTATTTTTCATACTAGTTAAAAAATATAGTACAATAGCATCTATTGAAAATTTGCGATAAGAACAACTATTTAGGATATGTGTTGTATAATTGGTTAATTTAAAAATCAAGACCGCCTTATGTAGGTTTATCATAATTTAGTTTCGAAAAATAAATAAGGGGCTAAATAGGAATTTTTTGGGTGAGGATCGTCAATCCAATTGGCGACACCCTTATGGCCTTAACTAAGGATCGTCAATTGAAATGATGCCCTTAGGTACTCAGAAATTCTAACTGGGGTACTTTGAGATTTTTTTTAAAATGGGGTATTTTGGGATTTTTTTTTTTTTGAAAAAATGGATTATTTGGGTAAAAAGTTCCCTAAATAGCCATGACTTAACCATAAAAAATTTTGACTGATAATTTGCTTGCACGGTTTTAAAGACAACCTTATTAAACTACGTATTTATAAATAATAAACTTTTAAATTCTATTATATAAAAGAATACTTGAAATTTAAGTTTTTTTAAGAACTTTGGTAATGGTTTTTTAATCATGATTTTTTCAAATGACAAGCAGAGTGTGATGTGTTGATTTTATTATCAATTAAAAATAAAATATTAGATAAAGTTGATTAGAATAATTTAATAGTTTTACATTATTAAAAACCTAAAATTAAAATTCATTAATTTAAAATAAAAATATTTGTATTATATTAAAATATTAAATATTAAATTTTTGCCTCAGGCCTCAAGATGTGTTGGGTCAGCCCTGCTAGGTTGTGAAATTGTTGTTCTTCTTCTTCATTTTCTAAACCTGTTACATAATCATCTAAATAACTTGACTTTCTTTTTTTTTACTTGGAGGAAGTTCTCTTTTTTTTTTTGCCTTGGAGGAATTTTTTCTTCTTCAACTGCACTACCTTCACTTCTACTTAGAGATGGCAAAAAAAAATTGTACCTATGGATATCTGCGAATAAAATCTGTCACAGATATGGGACGGGTAGCTTAACGGATATTCACAGATAAAATAAATGAATATTTAAATACCCGTTTGCTAATGGATATGGATACGAGTTTAATAATATTTATACCCATGTATATCCATATTCGTTAATAAACTATAAAAATCATTAGTTTATTATACCTTATCTTTTCATCTTCTAAAGAACTAGTCTTCTTATATTTCTTTTCTTTTCTTTTTTGAAATTTTCTTTGAAGAAAATATTTCACATTTCATTCAAATTCTATTAGACTTATCATATTTGAAATCTTCAGTACTTCATACCTCACCTCTATAATTTCACAGTCCAATCAACTAGTGTCGTCATTTTTCTTTCGAACTAGTGTCTCCCTTCCTGCTCCTCTATCGCCCGCTCTTCCATCATAACTCACAATCATAATATCTTTTATTTGTTGGGTTAAAAATGAAATGTATGAATATTATGTTTAGATCTAATTATGTTTTGGTGAATAAGAAGAAAATTAATGTAATGAAATTTTATTGTTAAATTAAGAGCGAATTGTATGGATGTTATGTGATAGTAACTTTTTCTACCTTTAAAATAAGTTTTAAAAAAAATTTCAAAAAATAATTTTTATAAAAAAAAAAATATTATCCACGGATAATGTAAAACTCGCGAATTACCCGCTTAATGAATACTCGCATGAATATGAGACGGATATGGATATCATATTTATCCAACAGGGCAGATACAAATATCAGAGTATTCGTTCCTATAGATATCCATTTACATCCCTACTCCTACTCTTTACATTCTTTCTTTCATGTTGCAGAGCATTGTCAATGTGTACTTCATCTGTTGAGGCATTTTCATTAGATTCCCTATTTTCCTCTTCACTTTCAACATTGCTAGTTGACTAAGTATTCTTATCCTTGTGACTCTTGTTCCATTCCCAACCTTTTTTATCTTTAAACGCCACATCCCGACTTATTAGAATATTTTTCTCTATTGGATCATAGAGCTTCTAAGTTTTGGATTCTTCATTTAATCCCAAGTGCACACACTTGATGTTTTTTACATCATGTTTTTTCCTTTGCACATCAGGAATGTGCACAAAGGCTATACGTCCAAAGACCTTGGGAACTTTGCACATATAGGTTGCCCAATTAGTTGCTTCAGGCTAGAAATTCTTGGGAACTTTTCGACCAAACGTCATGCTTCTGATCACATTCATCAGTGTTCTATTCTTTCTTTCTGATACTTCATTTTGTTGTGGAGTGTAGGCATCTTACAACGGCCTCTTATTGCCACAAAAACTACAGAAATCAAAAAATAAAGTGGATGTAAATTCACCCCCTCTATCTTTCCTAAGACATTTGATATGATTACCTGACCATTTTTCCACTAATGCCTTGAATTGTTTGAAAACATCAAATACACTAACCTTTTCATGCATAAAGTAAATCCATGTTCTTTTGCTAAAATCATTTGTGAATGTTATGAAATACATGTTTCCACCTTTGGATGTAGGTTTGATAGGTCGACACACATCAAAGTGAGCAAACACATGATTTGGCTCTTCATAATGCACATTTTAGTATGGCTTCTATATGTTGCTTCCTCATTAAGAAATCAAAGCAAGTTTCATCCAGTTCCTTCAAGCCACACATGTCTTTCACCATCTTCTTCCTGATCAGTGTGCTAAGTCCCTTAAAGCTCAAGTGACCATATGTACAATGTCATGGTTTTATGGCATTCTCTATAGAGACTTTCAGGAATATAGGCAGGGTCACATATTCAAAAACTAAAAACATTCTACTGGATGAGATCTTGGTGGTCATAAGCATGGCATTGTCATCATGAAGCACTCTGCTGAAGGTGGTAAGAAACACAAGAAAAGGGGTTTAAATGGGTTTTCTTAAAAATTAATCCTTTTCCGAAAACAAATTTAATAGGCAAACACACAACACTAAAAATAACATGTTATTTTTATACTGGTTCGCTGTTAACTAAGCTACCTCTAGTTCACCCTACCAAGGTGATTTCGCCTTCTCAATAAGGACTTAATCCACTATAATCAAATAGATTACAAACACCACAAAGACAACCATCATTGTCCTCTTGGGTATACATACTAAACCCTAGTCACTCAAGGTAATCACTCAAACAGATTTAAGGTTTTACAAACTGTATTTACAAAGATTACTTCTACAAAGTAGATTAACACAACGTTTAAGTACAATGAGAGATTCACACAATATGAACAAAAGTTCTAAATGTGTTCATAATATTCACAAAAACAATATTATTAGAGAAAATATAGCATCATGTGAATAACTTGTTGGTATTGTTCACAAAGTAGCCACATGATCCATTCTATCAAGTCTTTCTTATATATCTAAAGAAAGATCCATTGGAGGGTAGAATAGGAATCTTCAGGTATGAGCTGGCACCTTGAATAATCGTAATCATTGGTGGGAGACAAAATCGTACAACATAAATATCATTACTCCACGAAACCCGTGTAGTGGAAGGAATGTTTTGATCTTGTATTGTGTACCATTTATCTCATGTAACAGTTTGTTCTTATCATCTTCTAATCATCATAACATGAAATTATATCGGATATTTGACTTGACTTGCATGAGTTTTATCTGCTTTTATTACTGTTTTATTTGATTTATCTTCGATTACTCCTTTATTTTCTTATGTTTTGTAGGTTACCATAAATATGGACTAAAAGAATAAAAGGAGAAATAAATGAAGGAAATGGAAAGAAAAGACCAAAGAAAGAAAAGAAGAAGAAAGAAAGAGAAAGGAAAGAAAAAAAAGGTGTGAGGGTCACCATACACCAAGTGGCACTTGCAACTTGGGTGTGGCGCATGTCACATGAACATGGAAGAGAGGTGGCGGCTGCCACATGCATAGGAGGTGGCGAGTGCCACTCCTAAGTAATAGGAAGTGGCAACTGCCACTCCTACAAGAACGGGAAGTGGCGCCTGCCACTTCCTCCCCATATTTTTTTCCACTTTCTCCCTATTTTTTCTCAACTTCCTGGCTACATTCTCTCCTGATTTTTCTCCTCGTTTGAAGTCTCAAATTCATGTAACCTTCGCCCACTAACAGTATAAAAGAGAAGGCGATTTTGGAACCAGGAGGCATTAATTTTTCTGTTTTCGTTTTAGTTTTTCAGCATTCTGTTTTAGTTTCTTTACATTGTTTTTAGAGAATTTTTGTAAGGCAATTGTTTTTCACACTGATAAACAATTTCCATTTAGTTTTAGGATTGATTAAAAAAGGTTGTAATATTGTACCGAACTGCAAGCCGACCTTCATAATCAAATCCAGGTTCTATTCTGCAAATTTCCAGGTTTTGTTTATCAGCTTTCATTTTTATCATTATATTTTTATGCATTCTTTCTATTTTCTATTTAGTATTAAGATTAGATTTAGTAATAGCATGAAAGTCATGTCTGGATAAACCTCTTAGTATCGGTATATAATTACGACCGGTCGGAGGGGGGTTAAGTATATCGTGACGTAAACTTAATGGAATCTAATTCTTTTGGTCTCTGTTTCTTTTGCCAAATTAATAAACTTTTGTCACGAGAGTGAGAAAGTAACGAATGTTAAGATCAATAAAGCGAGAGTTTGAGGTCTTAACCGGATAGATGAAACTGAACATTAGGCTTAAATACAGCGAGAGCACTATAAGGTTAATTAGGACTTATTTGTTTCCAAAAAGTGTTTTTAAATGCAAGATGAGAGAGCGAAAGCCGCATTCTAATTTGAGAGCATAGTCTAAGTCAATACCATGAAAGCGTGAGATAAGGCCTTTTAAATGAATATTTTCTACAGAATAACAATTCTTTCTTTTAAACTAAACGCCCACGAATTACCGAACCCCCGATGATTGACAGGATTATATACCGATATTTCGCATTGTCTTAATTTAATTTGATTTTAATTTCGCACTTATTTTATTTCTCGCATCCCAAATTTAGAAATCCATTAGCTTTATCTTTACATAGTAGCATTAGATAGCGGTAGATCGACTATTGGTCCTTTGGGTTCCAATGATTAGTTTTTTGTGACTCCCTTTTAATGGAGAAAAGATTATCTATATGAGAACGAACGCACGAAAAATCCATCTTTTAATTACGGGGGCGGTGGCAGAGGCGGAGGCGGGGGATGCTAATAACCGCCCTTCACCCACCTCTGCCCAACTGCGACATATTAAAATTACTTTATTACTCTTATTTTTATTAACTTTGTTATCCATTTACCTTTCTTAATCTTAAGATAACAAGTTTTTTAGAACTAATATTTATTTTTTTAAAATATAGAGTAAATTTAAATGACTAAGTATTATGATTATTATTAAAATTATAAAGTATAATTTAAATGGCATCTATGCCAAACATTATGTTTAGCATGTGTATGTGCGCTCGTTATCAATTGGCTCATAAGGAATCACATTTAAAAATGATAAAGCGCATTCTTAGATACCTTCATGGTTCATTTAAGTATAGACTTTCGTATTCTAAGGGAAGCAGTGATAATTTGGTTGGTTATACTGATTCCGATTTTTCCAGTTGCAAATCGGATATGAAAAATACTAGTTGGACTTGCCACATGTTTTCAAACTCCTTAGTTAGTTGGCATAACAAGAAACAAGTTTTTGTTGCTTTGTTGACTGCCGAGGCGGAATACGTCGCAGCAGGTAATTGTTATACTCAAATTTTGTGGCTCAAACAACAACTACTTGATTTTGACATTAAACTACAATGTATTCCTATTATGTGCGACAACACTAGTGCTATCAATCAAGCCAAAAATTTGGTTTTGCATTCTCGCACTAAACATATTGAGATACATCACCATTTCCTACGTGACCATGTTGAAAAAAGGGATGTCATATTTGAGCATGTTGATAGCAAAAATCGACTTGGGGATATTTTTACAAAACCTCTTGCAACCTAACCGTTTTTCAACATTCGAAGGGAATTGGGGATACTTGATATCTCAAACTTGCGTAAATATGAGTGGTTGCATGCATTTTATACTATTTTTTCTAACCTTCCTTGAAAGTTCAATTACATACAAGTGCATTTATAATCAGATCATAAGCAAGGTAATTTCGTTCCATTTTCTCCCTTTGAAAGTAAGTCTTTTACTTTTGCATGTTTTCTGTGGTCCATATGCTTGATATCTTGATGTATGAAGTATATCATGTTAGTTCACTTCCAAATATCTTAATTGATGTCTTTAAATTTATATGTTTATAGTGACATCATGTTATTCTCTCTCCATACTTGATATTTGGTGCATGTGTATGAGCATATTCTCTATCATTAAGTTCCTACATGATATATGTGATGGCGTTGTTTATCTATTCCAACATGAAATATGTTTGAAATTGTTATAATGTTCGCAAAATTCTTGTGGTGTGTCATTGCTATGATAATATCTATGTTTTTGGTTTGAGTGGTGGTAAATCTATATATCGCCTTGCTAGAGCACATGCATGTGTAGCATTTTGGGAGCACTAAAGGCATATGTCACATTATCGTGTCATCTTTGAAACAACTCAAGAGTTTTTATTACATTGTATCCTTCATCTTTCATGTTTGTGTTATGTTATTTGACATAAGTTGTGGCAATCCTGTTATATGGTTTCTTTATATGCTTGTATTTATGTTTCGGTATTCTTTTACAATATATACATCATTCTATGTGAGTGTTGTGATATTGATGATATTACTTTTGCAATAGCCTATGTATCGTATTTTCGGTAATGTATGTTACAAGATACATCTCATGACTTGCTTTATCTCTTTTTTATGCTGTCAAAGGGGGAGAAGCTTCGTCCAAGATGAAGTTGGGATGCATATATTCAGGGGGAGTCCTTAAAAAGACATGAAACACATCGTCTAAAGTTTTTCCATCATCAAAAAATAGGAGTTTGTGAGTGCAAATTTCCGTTAGATGTATTTTGCATAATGTCAAAACTAGGATAGTTTAGCGATAATGTATATTGGATTGTATCCTCTGATTCTCAATGTGCATCTTAGCATTAGGAAGCATAAAAACATTTGAAAATAAGATGAAAAAGGTCTCGTGCATAAAAAATGCATGAAAAATATTTTTTGTGAAAAAGTCCATTATAGGTCGACACATACATATATAGGTCAACCAATAGAAATATTTTTCTGCTATAGGTCGACACTCATGCTGAAATATTAAAGCCTGTAGGTTATGTTCCATGTGCCGCCTCTTCAGGTCGACAAATAGGTAGCATATGACATTTACAGGTCGACCTATGTGTTGAACAAGTCAGCACATAATTTTCATAAGTCGACCTATGCAACGAAAATTTTCAAAAATTCATAATTTTCTAAAATCTTTTGCATTCCTTTTTTCTCCTAACATATATATATATATATATATATATATATATATATATATATATATATATATATATATATATATATATATATATATATATATATATATATATATATATATATATATATATATATATATATATATATATATATATATATATATATATATATATATATATATATATATATATATATATATATATACACATACCTGCTATATGCATCATTATTTTTCAATTTTTTTTCTAAAATTATAAAGATACCTGGAACATACTAAGACTCTTCATCTTCTTCAATCTTAGTTTTATGCATACAACAAACAACGCACACATAATCATTCATTGTTTGGCGTCCATATAGAATCAAGTTGATAAGGTCCAATTTAACTTGTGGTATTGTAAATTCGGTCGAGATCTTAGGGGGTTTCAAAAAAGAAAACTAAGGTGGAGGTTTCCTTCAAGATCAAAGTGTGGATTTGAAGATTTTGGACAAGATTACCTAGGTTTGGATTCGATCGAGTGAAGGCTTTGAAGGAATGTGGTTCTTGCAAAGCAGTAGCTTGAGACGGTGGATCATCTTGGTCAATCTTGGGTTACAATAGGTTGTAATTCATATTTGATCGAGTGAAGGTTTTGAATGAATGTTGTTCTTGCAAAGGAGTAGTGTGAGACAGTGAATCGAATTAGCATTGTTGGGTGACTTGATCAAGCTCAGATCATGGGAAGAGAAATTGATATAATCAACATCAAGATTAGGGTTTGGTTGCATTGCTACAACTTTTTTGTAAAAATACTTTTGCAAACTAAAGCTAATTACATGATCTCAATTCGAATTCAAATTGAGGAAAGACATACCCATAACGAGGCTGATTGGTGAATTGCCTAAACATATCCTTATGTACTCTTTGTATCTCTTTTATATTTCATTTACAAATTGTCGTGTTCATCGTTAGTGTGATTAATTTGTTTACTAATTTATTTTGAAAAGCATTTTATGTAATTGATCTCGATCATTTAGATTGTGGTTGGAATTAAAAATCCACAAAACTATACAAAATCTCAAACATAATCAGTTGCACACAAGGTGTTTGATAAATTGTTTTAATTGTATTTTTGTTTGATATAACATTAAAAATAGAGTTGCTTGTTAAATAGCCTTTTAGTAATTAAGATTAAAGCATATTGATTAAAGTTGCTTATCATCATCTCCGATTTGTTTTCACATAAGAAAAATCGATCTAAGTTATTTTCGTTAGCCAAACGATTTTTATATACGTTTTCATTCATCAATTCTTTTATTTGAGTCAAAATTCATGTTACCCACTGAGTGTTACACACCGAGTGTTAGATGATTTGTTTTCACATAAGACAAATCGATCTAAGTTATTTTCGCTAGTCTTATTCGAGTCAAAATTTATGTTACACTAAGTGTTTATGAATCAGAACCAACATTAAATGTTAGAACTTAAAACTACAAAATTGAGATAATAGAGAAATTGAATGTAGAAAGAGAAAGGGGAGGAGGAAAATTTAGAAAATAAACTGAGAATTAAAAATAATACCTCCAAAATATATAAACCCTTGCAGATAAATTGGTAGTGATGTGTAACTGCTCCAAACTATATAAACACTTACAGATAAATTGGTAGTGATGTGTAACTGATTACACAAACGCCAGAATCACTTCAAATTATTTGATATTTTAACATGTCTTTAAAAGGTTATAGACCCATAAAAGGTTATAGACCCATAATGATGGGATCACTTCAGTTATTAAAATTCTTTTAATATCTTTTAAAAAATTTAACACTTCAAATTATTTGATGTTTTAACATGTCTTTAACCGGTTATAGACCCATAATGATCTGATCACATGAGTTATTAAAATTCTTTTAATATCTTTAAAAAAATTAAAGACTGCTGTATGCCTAGTTCAAACCAAGGACATGTGATTAAACAAGAAGAGACCTCTACCAATCAAATGCCCTTGGATTATTGATTAAAAAATGTTGGATGAGCTTAATTAATTCAATAAATTGATATTTAATAAATCAACATTAAATAAATAATATATAAAAAATATTAACATTAAAAACCTATAAATATTAAATAGTAAAATTAACCAAAATTTGAAGTTATAGCCCGTATGTTGTTGGTGTGGAAATGTGATTTATTTATTTTAATAAATGAAGTTGTAAACAATCTTAAATATGACATAAAAAAAATATATATGTTGAAAATAAATAAATACAAACTCTATTAATCCCTTAAAAAAAAGAGATATACTGCTATTATACTGCTGCGTTTATATGCATAGATAAACATTCATTTTCCAATTTAACTCTTATATCATAGTTGGTCCGGTTGGTGGCGGCGGAATACATGGCGGCGGAACGATATCCGGTCCAGGAGGACGCGGGGGAACAACATCAGGTGGCTGAGGCGGCACAACATCAGGTATTGGGAACGGCGTATCTTGTCCCGGAGGAGATAGTGGAGGTTTAGGACCTTCCGGTTTCGGTTTCGGATTCGGAAACGGTATGAACTCAGGAGGATTAGTAACTATCTCGGGTGGCACATCCAGGTCTATTTCGGGTTCACGGGTAGGAATGGTTGGATTCTCTTTAGGAACTGAAGGAGGTTCGGTTTTGGGTATGATTGGAATTTCGGGTGGGGCTTTTCCCGGGTAGTCGGGTGTGTTGTTGTCATTATTTGAGGAAAGACTCGACATGGTGATGGTGTTGATGATGGGGAGAGGTTTTCTAGAGTTTGAGTTTGTGGTGTAGAGAGGTTTGGTGATGGGGGTTGTTTTTCTTAGGAGTGAGGATGAGATTAGTGATGGGATTGATGAGGATGACATGGTGATTTATATTCTATTGCTGTAATGATCCTATGTAATTAAGTGGGTGGTGTTTTATTAGAAAGGTGAATTAGAGTGGTGGTGGGATGTGTTGTAGGGTTATATGGGATTGGATTGTTGCATGAGGAAAACACTTGTAAGCTATTACACCCTCCAACACATAATGAAGTATCTCTTTGATCAACACGTAGTTTTATTATTATTTCTATGATTTTTTTTAAAGAATGCCTAAGCTCTAAAAGAAAAACTAAATAAAGAATTTACAACATTATTGAAGAGTAACTGCAGCAAGTCTGTTGGATAATATCTAATGCCACATGTCAAAGTTGATTCAGATTGAGTTTTGAAATGGCATCTGCTTGACTTTTCAATATACGTGAGTAATATGAACTTCCTAGTCTTCATTGATCCACTTTCTATCCACTGATTTGTTGGAGTAGTCCAAGGCTGCATCTAAGTCTGTATTTTGATATTAATTGCATATATGGTATTTTGATATTAAAACGTATTTGATATTAAAACGTATTTGATATTCATAACATAAAATAATTATTATAATGATGATTTTAACCGAGGATTAAATATTATATTTTAATATTTTAGTGGACGCTTGCACATTTTTACGATATTTTTTATTTATCTTTGTAGCGTCGCTTTCAACTCTAATGGAACTTTCTCTTTGAAACCGAAATACGTATCTCACAAGTCCTAACATCCGCTCGAGTCTTGAGCTCAAATTTGTTGAACATGATGTTTCCTTCGATGTCAACCGAAGGTGAACGGTACTCGAACTTCACAATCCTCCATTTGTCTCCGTAAGGTAGGAGATAGTGGATTTCGTCTATGATATCTTCGAGGGGGTGAGATCGGTGAGCTTGAACAATCGCCCAGGTGTAGAACCGCCGGAGTAGGAGTCATTTGATATCTCCGGAATGATGCATGTCACGAGCGTGACACTAAAGCGTCTGTCGGATAATGACTGCAAGTATATAGTTGTTCGCGTAGTTTTAAAAAAAAGATTTGTCGATCCCACAAGGAAGTGATAATCAAACTAATGTTATCTATTGTTGCAGTGTAAAGACAAGGCTAAAGATTCACCGTTACGAAACGGAAAGATACACAAATTCTAAAGATTTGAATTTTAGTAATAAAACGAGTCTGGAATATGGATTCCGCGTGCCTAAAGTACTTGTAGAAATCAGGTGCTAATTACGACTGAACTCAGTTCCGTAAAAAATACTAACTTAAAGACTTCGTCTCACACTCTCGCGCTATTGACAAGAACCATACCTTTCAACCACAGGGTTTTGCTCTCGCTCGCCCGTTTCAATTGAAAAGGGTATTTTGAAAGTTAATAAAATCCTAAACGATGCCTAAAGCGCTCTCCTGTTTTTAGGATTGATGTCTAGTTTCCACTATCAGTTCATTCCTCACACTCTCGCGCTATCGGTCCGAACTTAGTTTATTCCTCACTTTCGTGTCGAAATAATAAAACATGAAAGTTTGGAAACATAAACCAAAACCAACATTCAATCAATAATTTCGTACCTAAAGTTTTATACGGAGTACTGTCGATGACGAAGATCCTCATACGCCGAACTCGATTAATTTAGCAAGACATGATATTATTCATAGTAAACATGTTAACGGTAATTGAATACAAAACTAACATCGTAAAGAAAATTAAAATAAACACGAATGCAATAGTAAAAACAAGAAATAAACCTGTGGAGTAAAATACGAAACTTGAATTGAAATTTGTCGGCAGGCTTGTTCGAGAATCCAAATGTACAACAGTTAAAACACAATAAAAATAAAAGGTGTGACAATTCCTTGGTGTGAGTAATTGTCGCTTTACAAGTGAATTTATGTCTAAGATTCTAAACGAAATTTTGCAGCGCTTCCGTAAGATTTCGGGGTGTCTGGAGAGTGTCCAAAAGGTCCTTTATATAGAGGAATGGAGACCTGCAACTGCCCTGGACGTGGCTTGCTAAGTAGAGGGAAAAAGGGAAAGTAAAACTGCACTTAACGGTTGCAGAATTTGAAAACGAAAGTTGCGCTGACATGGCGAACGCGATTGAGGCATGGCAAACACCATGGCCTCAGTTCATTAATTAACGTGACATACTGATAAATGGCGAACACCATATCAGCAAAAGAGGAAAAATTACTTCTTTTTGCTGCATTTTCCTATTCTTCCACTCTTTTTTCTAGCTCTTTTCCGATTCCACAACGGGTGAACCTATTAACTGTAAAGCACAATAAAAAACGATAAAATACATACAAGACTCGATAAAATACAGAAAATAACACGCGCAATGAGCCTAAAAATATGACACGATTTCTTGTTATCAAACTCCACAACACTAAGACTTTTGCTTGTCCTCAAGCAAACTCCCAACACAGTTCAAAACAGTAAATGAAATATCTGAAACAAAGGCACGACATGACTCTAAAACAGTACACGACTACTAGGTTAATGCTAAAAGGATAGATACTGAACATCGACAACAAGGATACCGTAATGTCACATATCTGCATATGCGGACAAAAACTTTCCCTTATGCGATACCAATCCAAATCATACCATTATGAATCGACCTACATTTCTCGTTTCCTTTTCCCTCTTTTTTCGTCCTCGCACGATCACATTAAGCTTGTTATCCTTGCACTCGCATGGTAAGTGAACTTGTTAGTGTTCTTGGTCTCGTTATTCAACCTTCTTTTCTTTTTTCTTTTCTTTCTCTCTTTTATCTTTTTTTTTCTTTCGAATTTCAAGAATCCGATCCGTTGGGCTAAATGACTGGGTGAGGACCACCTAACTTAGAGGGAAACAAATCTTTTCATTCGCTTTTCTATAAAACAACTCAATTCAATTTTTTGAGACCACCACATATTTGCATCGGTTCATTACTTAGTGCGTGCCTTAGGATGATGTTAACCGCTAATATAAACTACTCAAGAGACTACTACACAAACTCGGAAATCAAGGTCTCGGCATAATGGTTATTTAAATCGGTGTCACATGATGTATGATATCCGCAAGTATACGGAGTACGTCAGAGTAATATAAAAGATTATCGATTCCACGGAGATCAATGTTAGTCTATCGATTACTATTGTTACCGTGTTTATCTAAAGCTAATGATAACATAGAGTATTACGCGCTGAGAAAATAAAAATTAAGAAATGAATTTAAATTTAGAATAAGGCATACTGGAATGGAATTCTCATCAACCAAACAATACTCATATTATCTAAGTAGTAATAATTATGGGGCAATATTTTCTTTCTTGAAAAAAAGTTATTTAAAAAGGATTTATCGCGTTAGCGTAATCGGAACCGAACCTGATCTTTAATCTATACCAGCTGCTTACGCTGCACCGGTCGCATCTAAAGTGAAGAAGTCCTTTTTTATATAACTACCTCTAAGACTCAGTTAAAAAGTGTCTTTGATTGGAAACTTTTAATATCAAAGGGTTTCCAGCATATGCTCGGCCAACCGGATCCTAAATCTATAAACGCGTCCGAAAATAGTTTTAAAATCACTTTCTAATAATACCAAACTTTTCTAATTAATTAATAAAGCGCTTTCGCTGTTTTTACCAATTAAAAACTAACCAATTAAAAACTAACCAACTCTTATCTAAAGTGTCGGATGACTTTCGATCTTACTCGACGTAATCACGGTTATTACGTAAACAGAAACATGATCCTATGTAATTAAGTGGGTGGTGTTTTATTAGAAAGGTGAATTAGAGTGGTGGTGGGATGTGTTGTAGGGTTATATGGGATTGGATTGTTGCATGAGGAAAACACTTGTAAGCTATTACACCCTCCAACACATAATGAAGTATCTCTTTGATCAACACGTAGTTTTATTATTATTTCTATGATTTTTTTTAAAGAATGCCTAAGCCCTAAAAGAAAAACTAAACAAAGAATTTACAATATTATTGAAGATTACTGCAGCAAGTCTGTTGGATAATCATCTAATGCCACAAGTCAAGGTTGATTCAAATTGAGTTTTGAAATGGCATCTGCTTGACTTTTCAATATACGTGAGTAATATGGACTTCCTAGTCTTCATTGATCCACTTTCTATCCACTGATTTGTTGGAGTAGTCCAAGGCTGCATCTACGTGTGTATTTTGATATTAATTGCATATATGGTATTTTGATATCAAAACGTAATTGTTCTGACCTGGGTCCCGACTTGGTCAGGCAGACCCAGCCCAATAATATCCTGTCAAGCCCAGCTCAACTTGGGCTGCAGCCTCCGGGCACAAGGTTCTCGACGGACAGGTAATGCCCTCCGCGGGCAGAACCTACCCCATCTGTGTCGAGCACAAGACTTTCCCGTCGACCAGACACTGCCCTCTCTACGGGCAGCACGTGCCCTTCCGCGGGCAGAACCCGCTCCCTTGTCGGGCATGACAATGTATCCTTCACACGTTCTCCACGTGTTCCTCTCCGCGGGGACACGTCACCGACCAACTGCCCATCTCTGAAAGAGCAGGTCAAATCCACTTTCCGAAGATCACGAGACAGTTGGACTAGGGCGAAGACCACGTCCTGGTCTTCACTACGCCACGTAGGCCCTAGCAGTCACCTGGGTTGGGCCTGGCAATCCAGCCCAACACAAGTGACCGTTGGCCTAGCGTTAGGGTCTCTCTATAAATACCTTCTTTCACGAGAGGGTCAGGTAATTCACTTCTTACCCCTTTTCTGTACTTGTGATCACTCTGCCCATACGCTTACTTTAGCATCGGAGTGTCTTGCAGGTACACCCCCCTTCACTTCTTCAATACCGTTAAGCAAGCAACAAGTCGAAGACGTGTGGCAGCCAACAATCCCTTTCTGATCAGGTCAGATCAGTGGCGCCGTCTGTGAGAAACTAAAACTTCCTCGTTCCTCCGAGCAGCAAACCAAAGTTTTCACCAACATTCCACGATAATGGCTAGCCCACACCACGACGATGCCGTCCACGACTTCATCCTCCCCTCTGCCGCGAACGGCGGCAAGCAAACATAGACGTCCCATCCTCCGGAGACCGACGAGAGAGACGGCCAGACTGCCTCCCCCTCGTCCGCGGAAGCTGCACACCAGACTGTCCTCCGACCAAGGAGCCCAGCAGCGTTCCAGCCCATTCCTGTTCCGGCCGGAGCGGGCCTGGCGGTGGCCGCCCTCTTCGCGGCCATCAACCAAACGAATCAGCTGTTATTTCAACAGAACGCACGAATTGGCGCACTAGAGCACGAGGTTCCGCCAAGATCCCCTCTGCGGGAAGAACAGAACGGAAACTCTAGGAGTCCCTCACCTCGCCCCAGGGACCGACGACCTCGGCTGGAGAGGCCCCAACCCGAAGTAGTGCGGGAGCGGACTAGGTCCCCAACGAGACAAGTTCGGGAGAGACGGCCGACCAGAGTGAATCCCCCGACCAGACCTCCGAGGGTCGAACCCCCGGTCAGGAGGCCGAGGGTGTAACACCCATTTTAATTATTTAAGTTTTCCCGTGTTATTTTATTATCTGCGTGCCTTGTGTGGAAAGTTGTTGAGGAATAAGCAGCATAGTATTAATATTATATAATCGATAATGATAATAATTAATAATTAATATTAATGTTGATATTATTATTATTATTATTAATATTAATATTATAAGGTTTTAATATTAATTTTGGAATTAAGAAAATGAGGAAATATTATTATTGGAATTATTGGAATTAAAAAGAGAATTTTTGGGGTATTAAGGGAAATAGTGGCATTTAGAAGAATTAGAAAGAGGAGAACACGATCGTGAGAGGAAGAGGAAGAAGAACACGGACTATCAAGTGAAGAGCAAGCTTGAGAGACGATCAAGAGGAACTTGGCTGTGGAATTCTTGAAGATTCTTCATCAAAGCTGCGTATTTGAGGTAAGGGGTGGGGGGAAGAATCGGTTAAATTTCGGTAATGCATGAATAATTGGTAGAAGGGGATTTCCCTTATCCCCACTAGGTTGTGATGAACCTTGTTGATATGTGTTGTGACTCTGAGTGTTGATGATATGTAGACTCCATTGCATGTGCTGTTTGGTTGATTTGGGGGTTTCCGGGTAGGTTCGAAGTTTATGCCAAAACTGAGTAAACATGTATAGCTGACATTTAATCGGGATAAATCGAGGATAGATGTTGTGGTTAGGCTGTAGAATATTGGTTTGATAAGATGGGGTTTGGTTTGGAATAGAATTGGCTGGGTTTAGAGCGTTTTGCCGACTCTGAGCAGTGGTATTATTTTTTCTGAAATCGTAGGTATTCGCTGGGCGAATGAGGGGGCGAGCCTTCGCTAAGGCTTCGCCAGGTGAATTGGTCAGCGAGTGCTGCCAGTAGCCTCTGTCTGGCTTCGCCGGGGGTTTCGCCGGGCGAGCATTCGCTGCGAGGTTTCGTCAGGCGAATGTGCCAGCGAGCGTGACAGAATGTTGTGTTTTTGAGTTGTGTTGTTCGGTTCTCTCGTGATGGTTGGACCTTTGTTGGTCATGGTTGATTACGTGATTGTTGGTGAGCTGTGGAGAGTATATGTGTGGTGTGGTATATGATTTCCTTGATATTGTTTAATTTGAATGATTGAATTCGGTGCATGTGATTGCGTATGAATGGAGTGAAGTGTGATATATATATATATATATATATATATATATATATATATATATATATATATATATATATATATATATATATATATATATATATATATATATATATATATATATATATATATATATATATATATATATATATATATATATATATATATATATATATATATATATATATATATATATATATATATATATATATATATATATATATATATATATATATATATATATATATATATATATATATATATATATATATATATATATATATATATATATATATATATATATATATATATATATATATATATATATATATATATATATATATATATATATATATATATATATATATATATATATATATATATATATGATGTGTGATGAAATGTGATCAATGGAATTGTGTACACTTAGTGTATCTGTTGTTGTGAGTTGTGCATTGGGGTTATGCATAGCATGGTGTGATGATGTGCTCCTGTATGGAGGGTTGATGGTCAGGTGCCCATCGGTGGCACTCGGGGGAGCGTGGTAGGGATAGATCGTTGCTTGGATGGAGTGTATGCAATCTATCTTGAGTTTGTTTATATGTGCTCAGGGGGAGCATGGTAGGGGTAGATCGTTGCTCGGATGGAGTGTATGCGATCTATCCTGAGATTGGTTGACGAACCATTAAGTCGGTACCGCATATCATGGGTTGAGTTGCATGTGTTTGCATTGCTGTATATGCTGTGATGGCGTGGGACAGTAGGTCCGGGTTGATGTGTGTGAATTGATGATTGTGTGTGACTGCCTTTTTATTCATGTACGCATTTACCGTTATATTTTGATCGTGATTTCTCACCCCTTGCTTTTATTGTGGTCTGTGCTTCTTCGGAAGTATAGATAATCCAGGTGTGTAGCTAGCTTGGATTTTGGCGAGTCGAGTCGTAGGGATGCTCTGATACGTAACACCGGGGCTTTTTGGGAGTTATTATTTATTTGTTGATTTTGTGTGCCCCTGTGGCGTATCATGTTCTGTTGGATCCATTGTGATGGATATATCTTGTATATTTTGGGCGTTGGTCGTACATAATGAATATGACGTTTATGTATATGATGTGAATATATGTATATATTTCTGTTGTGTTATTTTTGTTGAAAAATCATTTAATGAAAATGTTTTCGTGATTGAGTTTATTATGTGACATCCCGTTTTGTGGTGTGAAACTCTGATAATTATTTATTTTAATTGCATTTATTTTATTTTGGGAAACGGGGTGTTACAAGCTGGTATTAGAGCAGGTCGTTCCGTCCGACCAGTATAGTGTTTTGAGTCTGTCCTTAGGATAAAGGTTGTGTGTCTTTTGACCCTGTATTGTTGTTGTTGAGCAGTATGGCGGAAAGGAATGATGCCGCATTGGCTGCAGCTATGCAAGCGATGATGCATGTGGTTGCTAATTAGAACCATATTGCGGGTGCGCAATTTAGGGATTTGGCGCAGTTTTAGAGTAACGAGCCGCCGACATTTCAAGGAGGAATTTTGGGCCCTGAAGCGGCACAGAAGTGGCTTAAGGCGATTGAGAAGATTTTCAGAACCATGGGTTGCAGTGATGAGCAAAAGGTCAGGTTCGGTACTCACATGTTAGAGGGAGAAGCTGAAGCTTGGTGGGACAACATTCGCCAGAGGTGGGAGACTGTAGGAACTCCAATTACTTGGGATGTTGTTCGCACTGGTTTTCTGGAGAAGTATTTTCCAGAGGATACCAGGAGTGCTAAAGAGATCAAATTTCTAGAGCTGAAGCAGGGCAATATGACGGTGGCCGAGTATGCGGCTAAGTTTGAAAAGCTAGTGCAGTATTATCCTCATTACAATACTGATGGGGCGATGACCTCTAAGTGTTTGAAGTTTGAGAATGGGCTGCGTCCGGAAGTCAAGATGGGAATAGCTTGTCAGAAGATCAGAGATTATCCGGAGCTGATAAGCCGAAGCTGAATTTATGACAATGACAACAGGGCGAGGATTGCGCATTACAAAGCTGCTAATGACCGTAAGAGTAAGCAAAGGTTTGGTGGTACTCCCTACAGTGTTCCTACTGATAAGGGGAAGTTCAAGGGTGCTCATGATAAGAAGCCTAGAGAAGGGAGATCGTTTGCTGGTGGGAAGTGTTTCCGGTGCAGTGGCACGGGCCATCAGGCCAATGATTGTTCTCAAGAGATGAAGAAGTGCTTCAAGTGTGGTAAGCCAGGTCACGTGAAGGCTGATTGTCGAGTTGGTATGCCTACGTGTTACAACTATGGTGAGAAGGGCCACATCAGTACGCATTGTGAGAAGCCGAAGCCAGCTCAGGTGCCTCAGACCAGTGACAAAGTGTTTGCGGTGGTGGGAACTCAAGCTGCTAGTGATGATCGTTCTATCCAAGGTACTTGTTTCATCAATAATGTTCCTTTGTCTGCTATGATTGATACAGGTGCTACCGACTTATTCATTTCTGTGGATTGTGTGAAGAGGTTAGGTTTGGTGCCGACTAGTCTTGAGCGACGGATGACTATTGAGACTCCCTCTATTGGTTCAGTGACTACTTCTTTGGTGTGTTTGAAGTGTCCACTAACTATCTTTTGTAGAGATTTTGGGGTGGATCTGATTTGCTTGCCTCTTGGTAAGTTGGATGTTATTCTGGGAATGAACTGGTTGGAGTTCAACCGAGTCTACATTGATTATTTTCGGAAGGTGTTGTTGTTTCTTACTCCCGAGGAAGAAGCTTTGGGGGATTCCTTGTCTGGTAAGGAATTGAGGATCTTGTTGGAGAGTGAAGCTAAAATGTTTGCTTTATTTGCATCATTAGCTGTTGACAGCAAAGCGTCATTGAAGGAGTTGGCGGTGGTGAATGATTTTCCAGAAGTGTTCCCTGATGATATTACAGAGTTGCCTCCGAAGAGAGAAATTAAGTTTAGCATTGATCTTGTACCTGGTACGAGGCCTATATCTATGGCGCCGTATAGGATGTCAGCAATGGAGTTGGCTGAATTGAAATCTCAGATTAGAGAGTTGTTGGATAGGAAGTTTATCAGACTGAGTGTGTCGCCGTGGGGAGCTCCAATGTTGTTAGTGAAGAAGAAGGATGGTAGTATGCGGTTGTGCATCGATTACCGTCAGTTGAATAAAGTGACCATCAAGAATAAATATCCTCTTCTAAGGATTGGTGATTTGATGGATCATTTGGTAGGGGCTCGTGTGTTCAGTAAGATTGATTTGAGGTCGGGTTACCATCAGATCAGAGTGAAATAAGGTGATATTCAGAAGACGGCGTTTAGAACTCGATACGAACATTACGAGTACGGTAGTACGGTAATGCCTTTCGGAGTTTCGAATGCGCCTGGAGTGTTCATGGAGTATATGAACTGGATCTTCCATTCTTACTTGGATCAGTTTGTTGTTGTATTCATTGATGATATCCTGATTTATTCGAAGTCTGAGGAAGAGCATGCAGGACATTTGAGAATTGCTTTGCAAGTGTTGAAGGATAATAAGTTGTTTGCGAAACTGTCGAAGTGTGAGTTCTGGTTGAAGACGGTGAGTTTCTTGGGGCATGTGATTTCTGGTGATGGTATATCGGTAGATCAGTCTAAGGTGAGTACGGTGTTGCAATGGGAACCGCCAAAGACAGCGACAGAGGTTATAAGCTTTTTGGGTTTGGCAGGGTACTATCGAAGGTTCATTGAAGGTTTTTCGACTTTGGTGTTGCCATTGACTCAGTTGACGAGGAAGAATCAAGTTTTTGTATGGGATACCGCTTGTGAAGAGAGTTTTGTGGAATTGAAGAAGAGGTTGACTACGGCACCGGTGTTAGTGTTACCGACTCCAAGTGAACCGTTTGTGGTGTATTGTGATGTGTCTAAGATGGGTTTAGGCGGAGTTCTTATGTAGGATGGTAAAGTGGTAGTGTATGCTTCGCGGCAACTGAGTGTGCATGAGCGGAATTATCCTACTCATGATCTTGAGTTAGTTGTGGTGGTGTTTGTGTTGAAGATCTGGAGGCATTATTTGTATGGTTCCAGGTTTGAGGTATTCAGCGATCATAAGAGTCTGAAGTATCTGTTTGATCAGAAAGAACTGAATATGAGACAGAGGAGATGGTTAGAATTCTTGAAGGATTATGATTTTAGCCTAAGTTATCACCCGAGAAAGGCTAACGTGGTAGCCGATGCTTTGAGCAGGAAGACGATTCATATGTCGGCTATGATGGTGAGAGAGATGGAGCTTATTGAGCAGTTCAGAGATTTGAGCATGGTTTGTGAGACTTCGGCAGATTGCGTAATGTTGGGCAAATTGCAAGTGAACAATGATTTCTTGGATATGATCAGAGAAGGTCAGAAGCTTGATGTGAAGCTAGTGGATGTGATGTCTGGAGTAGGAAGAGGCTCCGATAGTGATTTCAAGTTGGATGGTTCAGGTGTGTTGAGTTCCGAGGTAGGATTTGTGTGCCGGATAATGATGAGTTGAAAAAGTCGATTCTGAGTGAAGGACATCGTAGTGGTTTGAGTATTCATCCAGGAGCTACGAAGATGTACCATGATTTAAGGAAGATGTTTTAGTGGTCAGGTATGAAAAAGGATATAACTCAGTTTGTTTATGCCTGTTTGACGTGTCAGAAATCGAAGGTGGAGCATCAGAAGCCTAGTGGATTGATGCAACCGTTAGAGATTCCAGTTTGGAAGTGGGATTGTATCACCATGAATTTTGTTACAAGTTTGCCAAGCACGGCTAGAGGATTTGATGCCATTTGGGTAATTATGGATCGGCTTACAAAGTCTGCACATTTTGTGCCGATTAGTATCAGTTTTCCGTTGGAGAAGTTGGCAGAGATTTATGTTCGGGTGATTATGAAGCTTCATGGCGTGCCGTCGAGTATTGTGTCGGATAGAGATCCGAGGTTTACGTCAGAATTCTGGAAGAGTTTGCAGGAAGCTTTGGGTACTAAGTTGAAGCTGAGTTCAGCCTATCATCCACAGACTGATGGTCAGTCAGAGAGGACTATTCAGACTTTGGAGGATTTGTTGCGGGCTTGTGTGTTGGAAAGAGGTGGTGCATGGGATACTAATTTTCCATTGATTGAGTTCACGTACAACAACAGTTACCATTCTAGTATCGGGATGGCACCGTTTGAGGCTCTTTATGGTAGGAGATGCAGAACTCCTTTGTGTTGGTATGAATCGGGTGAGAATGTGGTTTTGGGGCCAGAGATTGTGCAACAGACTACTGAGACAGTTCAGATGATCCATGAGAAGATGAAAGCATCTCAGGATAGGCAAAAGAGTTATCATGATAACCAGAGGAAAGAGTTGGAATTTAGTGAAGGTGATCACGTGTTCTTGAGAGTTAACCCAGTGACTGGTGTAGGTCGTGCGTTGAAGGCCAAGAAGCTGGATCCGAAGTTTATTGGGTCGTATCAGATTCTGCAGAGGATTGGTGTTGTGGTTTATAGGGTGGCGTTGCCGCCGGAGCTTTCGAACTTGCATGACGTGTTTCATGTGTCGCAACTTCGAAAGTATGTTGCGGATCCGTCTCATGTGATTCAAAGAGATGAAGTGCAGGTCTGGGAGAATCTCACTGTTGAGACGATGCCTTTGAGGATCGAGGACCGCAAGATGAAGCGACTCAGAGGGAAAGAGATACCTTTGGTGAGAGTGGTTTGGGGAGGTGCTGCAGGAGGCAGTGTGACCTGGAAGTTGGAAAGCAGAATGCGAGAAGCTTATCCAGAGTTGTTTCCATCAGGTATTTTCGAGGACAAAAATAATTAAAGTGGGAGAGAGTTGTAACATCCATTTTAATTATTTAACGTGTTATCTTATTATTGGCATGCCTTGTGTGGAAAGTTGTTGAGGAATAATAAGCATAGTATTAATATTATATAATCGATAATGATAATAATTAATAATTAATATTAATGTTGATATTAGTATTATTATTATTATTATTATTATTATTATTATTATTATTATTAATATTAATATTATAAGGTTTTAATATTAATTTTGGAATTAAGAAAATGAGAAAATATTATTATTGGAATTATTGGAATTAAAAAGAGGATTTTTGGGGTATTAAGGGCAATAGTGGCATTTGAGAGAATTAGAAAGAGGAGAACACGATCGTGAGAGGAAGAGGAAGAAGAACACAGACTAGAAAGTGAAGAGCAAGCTTGAGAGACGATCAAGAGGAACTTGGCTGTGGAATTCTTGAAGATTCTTCATCAAAGCTGCGTATTTGAGGTAAGGGGGAGGGGGGGAAGAATCGGTTAAATTTCGGTAATGCATGAATAATTGGTAGAAGGGGATTTCCCTTAATCCCACTAGGTTGTGATGAACCTTGTTGATATGTGTTGTGATTCTGAGTGTTGATGATATGTAGACTCCATTGCATGTGCTGTTTGGTTGATTTGGGGGTTTCCGGGTAGGTTCGAAGTTTATGCCGAAACTGAGTAAACGTGTAGAGCTGACATTTAATCGGGATAAATCGAGGATATATGTTGTGGTTAGGCTGTAGAATATTGGTCTGATAAGATGGGGTTTGGTTTGGAATAGAATCGGCTGGGTTCGGAACATTTTGCCGACTCTGAGCAGTGGTATTATTTTTTTCTGAAATCGCAGGTATTCGCTGGGCGAATGAGGGGGCGAGCCTTCGCCAAGGCTTCGCCAGGAGAACTGGTCAGCGAGTGCTGCCAGTAGCCTCTGTCTGGCTTCGCCAGGGGTTTCGCCGGGCGAGCTTCAGTGAGCATTCGCTGCGGGGTTTCGTCAGGCGAATGTGCCAGCAAGCATGACAAAATGTTGTGTTTTTGAGTTGTGTTGTTCGGTTCTCTTGTGATGGTTGGACCCTTGTTGGTCATGGTTGATTACGTGATTGTTGGTGAGCTGTGGAGAGTATATGTGTGGTGTGGTATATGATTTTCTTGATATTGTTTAATTTGAATGATTGAATTCGGTGCATGTGATTGCGTATGAATGGAGTGAAGTGTGATATATATATATATATATATATATATATATATATATATATATATATATATATATATATATATATATATATATATATATATATATATATATATATATATATATATATATATATATATATATATATATATATATATATATATATATATATATATATATATATATATATATATATATATATATATATATATATATATATATATATATATATATATATATATATATATATATATATATATATATATATATATATATATATATATATATATATATATATATATATATATATATATATATATATATATATATATATGATGTGTGATGAAATGTGATCAGTGGAATTGTGTACACTTAGTGTATCTGTTGTTGTGAGTTGTGCATTGGGGTTATGCATAGCATGGTGTGATGATGTGCTCCTGTGTGGAGGGTTGATGGCCAGGTGCCCATCGGTGGCGCTCGGGGGAGCGTGGTAGGGATAGATCGTTGCTCGAATGGAGTGTATGCAATCTATCTTGAGATTGGTTGATGAACCATTAAGTTGGTACCGCATATCATGGGTTGAGTTGCATGTGTTTGCATTGTTGTATATGTTGTGATGGCGTGGGACAGTAGGTCCGGGTTGATGTGTGTGAATTGATGATTGTGTGTTACTGCCTTTTTATTCATGTATGCATTTACCGTTATATTTTGATCATGATTTTTCACCCTTTGCTTTTGTTGTGGTTTGTGCTTCTTCGAAAGTACAGATAACCCAGGTGTGTAGCTAGCTTAGATTGTGGCGAGTCGAGTCGTAGGGATGCTCTGATACGTAACACCGGGGCTTTTTGGGAGTTATTATTTATTTGTTGATTTTGTGTTCCCCTGTGGCGAATCATGTTCTATTGGATCCGTTGTGATGGATATATCTTGTATATTTTGGGCGTTGGGCGTACATAATGAATATGACATTTATGTATATGATGTGAATATATGTATATATTTCCGCTGTGTTATTTTTGTTGAAAAATCATTTAATGAAAATGTTTCCGTGATTGAGTTTATTCTGTGACATCCCGTTTTGTGGTGTGAAACTCTGATAATTGTTTATTTTAATTGCATTTATTTTATTTTGGGAAATGGGGCGTTACAGAGGGCACGAAATCAGGCGCCTCCGCCGAATGGCCGGTCACCCCCTCGGTCACCAACTCTCAGCGACGAAGACGATTACAAGACCCCCTTGTCCCGAGAGATCATGGCTGCCCCCATTCCCCATGGGATGGAGAAACCCCCGGCATTCTCGACGTATGATGGCACCTCTGACCCGGACGATCACCTGGAAGACATCGAGGCCATGCTCGACTACTGGAACGTCCGCGGAGCCATCAAATGCAGATTATTCCTGACAACGCTGAGGAAAGGTGCCATGACATGGTACAAGAGCCTGGAGCCGGAGTCGATCACGTCGTGGAGGGTCTTGAAGGACCTCTTTTCGAGACATTTCACGACATCCCGAGGAGCCCCTCCGGAAGTACATCGAAAGATTCACATGGGAGGCAGTACAGGTAACGACTTTAGACGAGATGAAGCGTTACTTGATGGAGCAAGGTCTGCGCCAAGACTCCAAGTTCTACAAAGTCGTGGCCATACACCGACCAACCTCTCTACAGGACTTCCTCGACAGAGCCACGCATTATATCCGGTTCGAGGAAACTCAAGCGGCCAACTCCGCCCGGGACACACGAGACAGAGAAACCCCCTGCGAGCCTCGAGAGGACGGAGCCTCAAGCCACCAGCGCGGAGGAGATTGCCGACGGGAAGATCGTCCCCGCGGACAACGCGAACAGCGCGGTCCAGCCGGCCGATTCACGGAGTATACAGCCCTAGTCGCTTCCCGCGAGCGCATACTGGCCAAATGCGCCAAAACGGAGTTTGTCTAGGGAGGTGTCCGCTTCCCCAGGCCAACACCCCCCAAGCCTAATGTGGACAAATCGAAGTACTGCCGTTTCCAGAGGAGCCACGGGCACGTTACAGAAGACTGCATCCACCTCAAGGACGTGATCGAAATCCTGATCAAAGATGGCCACCTGAAGAGATACACCCGGGGAGGCGAACCCCCGAGGCAAGACGCCCCCGAGGCCAAGAGAGTCGAGGACCTTCCCTCTTCAGACGGGGACAACGGCCTCCAGGTCACCCTCTGCGTCAGCCGACCTGAGGATTGGTTCACACACAGAGAATTCGGCCTCCCAGACGGACCTGATATTCCTGACGAGCCGGTGCGCCCCACCAGTCGATGGGAATATTTTTCGAAGGCCATGGTCATCTCTGGCGGATCCCCGAGGAACCTATCCTTAGGATCGGTATAGAGAAATTTCGAGGAACTCATCACCAACAACTATGGTAAAATGAGCACCCTCGACAAATTTCGGGGCCGATCCAACCCGATCACCTTCTACCTCGAGGATCTTCCCAGGGGCTCCCCCAACTCTAACATGCCCCTACTGATATGGGCACAGATGGTGAACTTCAATGTCAGACGCATCCTGGTCGATGGTGGAAGCTCGGTGGACATCATGTACACCCACCTTTTCACGACCCTCCAACTCGACGAATCCAACCTGTCCCCCTACGTGGGCTCTGACCTCCAAGGGTTCAATGGACGACGACGAGACCGTGGGGGTATGTGGAGTTAAAAGTTACCTTCGGGGAGAAGGAAACGCCCAGGGAGATCAATATCCACTTCCTGGTCATTGAATGCCCGTCCCTCTACAACTGTATCCTAGGCAGGACGACGATGGCAGAACTCACCATGGTGCCCTCCACCGTCCACCTAAATATGAAATACTACACTAGGCGGGGGGCCGTGGTCACCCTAAATGGCAACATCGAGGATGCCCGAAGATGCTTTGAAGCCGCGCTGAAAGGCCTAAGTACCATCGCCCCGGCAACTAAAAACGTATCCACCACCGCGACGCCGAAGAGCGAACCTAAGGAACTCGTCGGCTCAGTGGACCTCGACAGCCGCTTCACCGAAGAGCCCGACCGCGAAGACGAAGCCGACGACGCCTCCCATACCAACGGGCAGCCCACCCACCCAGCGCGCCCCATCCCAGACAGTGACTTCAAGATTGTGACCCTCGGGGATGACGAGAATATAACCGTGAAGATCGGAGTAGGACTCCCCGACCTGGCGAGGAAACAACTGAAGGCCTGCCTCCGCGAGAATGCTGATCTCTTTGCTTGGAGCGCCATGGAAATGCCTGGACTCGACCCCGAGGTTTCCTGCCATCAACTGTCCATCAACCCGACCGCCAAGGCCGTAGTACAGCGTAGGCGTAGACAGTCCTCCGAAAAGTCGGCGGCGGCTGAAAAAGCTATAAAAGACCTCCTAGAGGCAAATTTTATTTCGGAAGCCCGGTATTCAACCTGGCTGTCCAATGTTGTACTTGTTAAAAAGAATAATGGAAAATGGCGCATGTGTGTTGACTACACCGACCTCAATCGGGCATGTCCTAAGGACGCCTACCCCCTCCCCAACATCGACAAGCTCGTCAACAACTCGGCGGGCTTCAAACTCTTGTCATTTATGGATGCATACTCGAGATACAACCAGATCCCGATGAACAAATAAAGCACGACCTTCATGACGAATTCTGGCAACTATTACTACAACGTAATGCGCTTCGGCCTAAAGAACGCCGGCGCCACGTACCAACCGATGATGAACAAAGTCCTCCGGGGACAGATCGGCGACATGCTCGAGGTATATATGGATGACATGATTGTCAAATCCTACACAAAAGTCGACCAAACAACTCATCTCAGAAAGGTCTTCGACACAGCGAGGAACTGCAGAATGCGCTTCAACCCGGAGAAATGCACCTTCGGGGTCCGCGGAGGAAAATTCCTCGGCTACTACTTAACCGAGCGCGGGATCGAAGCAAATCCGGACAAGTGCCACGCATTTTCGGAAATCACCACACCCACCTCGAAGAAGTCTATACAATCCCTCAACGGCGTGCTCGCCTCACTTTCTCGATTCATCGCCAAGTCCGCACAACACGCCCTCCCTTTCTTCAAGTTGCTCAGAAAGGAAGTCACGTTCGAATGGACAGAGGAATGCGAGCAAGCCCTCCATCACCTCAAACGCGTCTTGTCCGAACCACCGGTGCTGACGCGACCCATAGCGGGAGAAACCCTATACTTATACCTGGCCATGGCTAACGAGGCAGTCAGCATCGTCCTGATCAGGGAAAACTAAGAAGGGCAAAATCCAATATGCTTCACGAGCAAAGCCCTCCACGGTCCCGAAGTAAGATACCAGCAGATTGAAAAGGTCGCTCTGGCCCTCATCACTGCCGCACGACGCCTCCGACATTAATTCTTGGCACATACCATTATGCTCAGAATCGACCATCCCGTCAGGCAGCTCCTCGGTCGACCACACATGGCGGGACGAATGCTGAAATGGTCGTTAGAGCTATCTGAGTTCGACATCGTCTACGAAGGAAGGAAGGCCCTCAAAGCCTAAGTCCTGGCCGAATTTGTCGCCGAGATGACCCCCTCACCAGACCCTACCACGGGGAGCCACAAGTGGACTATCTTCGTCGATGGCTCCTCAAACTCCACAGGCAGCGGAGCAGGCATCATCCTCGATAACGAAGAAGGCACCATCATAGAAGTCTCTCTGACACTGGCCTTCCCGATGATGAACAACCAAGCCGAGTACGAGGCGTTCCTGGTCGGGCTTCGCTTGACATCAGACCTCGGGGCCAAAGAGATTAAAATCTACACAGATTCCCAGTTGGTCGCCTCGTAAGTACGGGGGGAATATCAGGCGAAAAACGATAACCTCGCCGAATACCTGGCACTCATTACCGAAAAAATGCAAAGTTTTGAATCCGTGGAGGTTCAACACGTTCCACGCGAACAGAACACTCGAGTAGATACTCTCTCAAAACTAGCAAGCACCAAAAAGAGGGGCGGGCATAAGTCGGTCATCCAGGAGATCCTATCATAGTCGAGCACGAGAAAAGCCGCAGTCCCGCTCGACGTCAACACCATAGGAGATACCAACTATTGGATGACACCATTGCACGCCTACCTCAGCGCAGGCCGCCTCCCCACCGACCCCAAAGAGGCCAGCACGATTAAACGACGTTCCTGCTCGTATGTCCTTCTCGAAGACAAATTGTACCGTTGAGGCTTCGCGATCCCCCTCCTCAAATTCATCAACACCTCCCAGGCCGCTGCCGTTCTGGAGGAAATCCACGAGGGCATCAACGCGCAGCACCTCGGGGGACGATCCCTGGTGAGAAAGGCCCTACGAGCAGGATACTACTGGCCATCAATGCAAGAGGATGCGAGAGAGCACGTCAAGAAATGCGACAGATGCCAACGACGCGGGGACATGCACCTCGCCCCGCCAAGCGAACTCAAATCCCTCTCCTCCCCTTGGCCGTTCGCCTGGTGGGGGATGGATATCCTCGGTCCCTTAACCTTAGGTTCCTATCAGAACAAGTACTTGATTGTGGGTATCGACTACTTCACCAAATGGATTGAGGCCGAAGCCCTCGCCAAGATCACGACCCACAACATACTCCAATTCTACAAAAGAAATATCCTCGCAAGATTCGGGGTCCCGCTCGCCATTGTCACGGACAAAAATTTCTGGGACTTCGTCACCAAACTCAGGACCAAGCACCATTTCACCTCGGTCGAGCATCCTTAGACAAACGGCCAAGCCGAGTCCACAAACAGGGTGATACTCACAGGATTAAAACGAAGACTCGGCGACGCCAAGAGGTCGAGGAACTCCACAACGTCCTCTGGTCATACCGAACTACGCCTCACTCAACCACGGGGGAAACACCATTCCGCCTCACATACGGAACCGAGGCGGTGATCCCGGTCGAGAACGAGAGCCATCCAGACGAACTGAGGCTCCCCTCGAGGCCGAGGACAACGACGACGCCCTCCGAGAGGAACTCGACCTTGTCGAGGAAATTCGGTCGGGGCAAGCTCTTCGAGAAGCCCGGTTGAAACAGCAGGTAGCACTTCGCCACGACAGCAGAGTCCTGAAGCGCGAGTTTCAGATCGGTGACTTAGTTTTATGAAGAAACCAGAAAGATTCCCACGAGGGTAAACTAGCCGCGAATTGGGAAGGCCCATATCGTGTCCGTGACAAGACGGAACACGGGGCCTATTACCTCGAAAACCTACACAGGGAACAACTAGCTCGACCATGGAACGCCGAGAAGCTGAAATGGTACTACAGTTAAACACTGCCCGCGATGTCCAGACGTCGCGACCACAGGGGGGCGACATGGTACCGCCGCACCTCCTCGCGTCTTTGAGACCAACGAAACAGCAAGCCCTGCCTTTGTGTGCGCGGGAAGAAGGCTCTTCTTAGCGGAAAACCCCTCGATCGAGACTCTTCGCCACCGTACCAGAATCGGCAAGACACCCAGCTCGCGATGGGACGTCCACGCCGCGGGGATAAACTATCCCCGTAACGACCAGGTAACAAAACCGGTCGACCGACCAGTTCTCCACACTACCGGAAACAAGTATCGTCGAGCTACCACCCCAGACGGGCCGAAAAGCATAACAAACATGCGTTTTAAACATACACATATGTCTCGAGCATACAAAAGTGCAGAAATAAAACCAGCATAACAATATGCAAAAATGAAACAAAGCGCACACTTAAACAAATTTTCAAAAATATCATATAAAAGCGGGCATCAACCCAGTAGTCAATATTACATCACCAGTAAAGGCACGCAGGCCCGGTAAAGAAAACAGAAAAATACAAAGTGTTTGGTACGCAGGCCAGAATACGCGGGCACGCAGGCCTGAAACTAATCTATGCTCCTTCTTCCTCCTCCGCTTCAGGCTCGACGGGAGGGACAACGGGGCCAGCCTCCTCGGCGCTGGGGTCGACCACCCGAACATCAATTATCTCATGGAAGGGCCCGATGCCATCCTCGACCAAGGCAACACCAGAGTTCACCATTTTAAGCTGCGCGACTGCGCCATTGAAACCCGCGGCGAAGACGTCCAGACAATCACCTTCCAGCACCCGTACCCTAGCGAGCAGATCAGCCCAGGTAACCATCTGCCTATCCTCCTCAGTTTCATCATCAGCAGGATGAAGACCACCCTCCATCTTCTCCATGCAAGCCTTTAGTGCCCGCACTTCCACCTTAGCAGCCTTCAGCCTCTCCTCGGCGTTATTCCCTCTCTTACGCTCACGGGCGACCTCCCCTTGGCTTTTCTCCAGCTCCTCGGTTAGCTGAGTCACCCTTCCCCAGTTCAGCTCCAGGTCCTCGACAGCCTTATTCAGACGAGACTGCGTGAAAGCAAGGTCCCCCTGCAGCTTGGACAGCTCGACGGCCGAGCAGCTTTCCTCGCTCAGAACCATCGTTGTAGTGAAGGTTCGCATCAGGGCAGCCAAGTCCTTCGTCAGGACCTGCCTCTGCGTAGCCCGGTCCGCGCTTAAGACCGCATTCGCCTCCCCGGTAGGTGTTGCAATGGAAATAGGATATCAAACTATTAATTAGTTTGAATCACAATTCTTAATTCACAACCGCTCTTTGATTTATCTGAAGGAAAAGGTCAAAAGAGGGAAAACCTATTTTTTTGCATCATAAACACAATGCAGGGAGAGACCTAGGTAAGGGGTTGGTTAAGCTTAGGGAAGGTACTAGCACCCTAAACTTCTGTAGTACTCTACAGGAACCTTTTGTTTATTGTATGTTTTTTTATTTTATTATCTGCTTTAAGGAAACACTTATGTGGAGTCTTGAAACTCCTATTTCTATGTTGAAAGGTTGAATTGAAATTAGGGTTAAAATTAGGGATTCCACGGCGGGAAACCTTAAACAGAGCACGACGGCTCTTTGACCTAAAAGTTAGGGTAAAGGGTATTTTCGTCCACGGGGGGACGCCTAGGCTATTAGGGTTTTGGAAACGGTCAAGAATTAGGGTTAATGACTCGGCGGTCAACGGTTGAACCTAATTCCTTCGGAGGAGAAAATTAACAGTAAAACATGCAAACATGGAAAAATATTATATGGCAGAAATTAAAGTGCGGAAAGTAAAGAAAGCATCGCGACGATCACTTGCATAAATTACAAACCTCAAAAAAAGAAAAATAAAATAAAACCGCGACCATGGCCTCGCGTAAATTACATCCATAGACCAACATAAATTGAATAAACTAATCAGAATTTAAGTATAGTCTGAGGAGAAAAACAGAGAACATTTGTGAGAAGGGTTAGACAGAAATATGGCAAAAAATGGAACAGTTAGTATTGAAAGAAAGACAAACTGCAATTTGGAATTTTTATTATTGTTTTATTAGTTTTGAAAAAGGATTTTAGTTTTAATTTTGAAGAAAAGAATTTTAATCTTAGTTTAAAAAAGGTTTAGTTTAAGTTTTAAAAATTTGTTTTAGTTTTAAATTTTAACAAAACTCTAATTTTAATATTTTAGAAAAACAAAATTTTATTATTATTTTGTGAGGAAGAAAGTTGTAACTTTAATTTTTTTAAAAATGTTTATCAATTTTTAAAAAAAATTTGTATACTTAAAAAAAACAAAGTTTTAATTTGTATTTAAAAAAAAAGGTTTTTATTTTATTATCTAAAAAAGTTTTTATTTTAGAAAAGCTTTTAAGAAAAAGTTTTTAATTTGTTTTATAAAAGTAGAACTTTCACTTATTTTTAAAAACAGAATTTTCAATTAAAAATAAATGTACTATTAAAACAACAAAAGGGAAAACAAAAATTGGGTTGGGTTATGCATGCGGCGCCGCTGCCATTGTTGCCTGTTAAAGCTTTTTCTTCTTCTTTGCATGACCACGATCCCTTCTTCTTTTCCTGCAAAAAAAAAACATCCGTTAGAACCAAGAGTTACTCACCTTTCACGGGTTTGAAGTGACTTTTCTACGATGGAGTTCGTTGATGATGAACGATGATGGTTTTTTTCAAAAATCTCTCCTCTTCTGATAAGTCGTGAGAACGACCGCCGTTTTTCTCTTTTGTCTCCTTCCCCTTTTATCAAATGCAACATGCAATTCATGTTTATATAGGTAACAAATTAGGGTTAACTTTAACTAATGTCCACTTTAAAGTCCAACTTAAATAATTAGTCAAAACTAAATACAATTTAAACAAATTAAAATAAACTTAAAATTCTATTTATTTATACTAAACATTAAAAATATTATAAAAAGAATAAAATATTTTCTAATATTTTTAATTTTATGATTTTTGGATGTTTTTATGAATAATATGGGAAAAAGTGAAAAAATAATATTTTTTAAAAAATAATTTAAATAAAATACGAAAATAATAATTAAATAATAAAAAAAACTATTTTTGTTATTTTTTTTATGAAAATAGAAAAGTTAGAATAAAAATAAAAGAAACAAAACAAAAGTGAAGAAGGTGGGATTCGAACTCTCGACCTTTCACACTCACAACTTCTTACACACGGTCTCTTGTCAATTGTGCTATTTTATTCATTCAAAATAAAGTGGCACTACAAACCTTGTAAACTAAAAGAGCGCGCCACATGATATTTTCTTGCAACAATTAAACAACTGCACAACCCGTTAGTGGTTAGTTTAAACGCAATGCAAAATGAAATGGGATGCAAGATGAAACGACTAATCTTAGGGCAAAATTTGGGGTATTACAGTTGCCCTTATTTAAAGAGCTTCACCGGATGATTTGAGCGACGATGGCTCGAGAAATCATGGTGGAGGGATTTAAATATAGATAACCGAAAATTTTGCCCTTAGATGCAGTGATATGCAATGCTATGGACAAAACGGAAATAAACTATAATGCTGACAATGCCATGAATCTAATATGATGTGTATGATGGAATGAAAATGCAAAGATGTAGACGACACGACGACATAAGGGACAGACGCTACGAACGAACCACACTGGGGAATACGACGCACTGAGAAACAACACGACACTGGGAATTCTAACGATGATGGTAAACTGGTACGAACACGACCAATTACCACTTTTAGAGAAGGAATGGTAAAACGGGATCCTCAACGGAGATGGCACCGATGAGACGGCCTCCACTAGGGAATATCTAAAAGTAAAACTGGATCTGCACGACTGTAGGATCGATTAACAGAATGCTGGAGCATTGAGTAAAGAATAACATCCGAGCTTCTGTAAACTTTCCCTCATGACAGGATCAAACGGAATTTAGGAATCTGTAGAGATATACAGGGTAAAACCGGCTGTATGCCAAAATAAATGGTCTTAAATGCGAAACACCCTGATAAGCTTTCTCGAGCGAGAACTGCCACTTATCGTCGGAAGGGACTTATATGCCAAACTGGATAAGCTCTCAAATAAAGAGACTGCTGTCTATCGGTGAATAATAGATGAAAAATTGATTGGTTGATGAGCTCCGCTGGAGGGATTGTAACTCATCTACTAAATAACCCTCTTCATATCTAAGGTCGGCGCCCAGAATACGATTCGGATTCTTCTTTTACTAAAGGATAAAACGAACTTCTTCCTACTTCAAGGCCGGTGCCCTGAATACGATTCCGCTCCTTCTTTTACTAAAGGATAAAATGAACTTCTTCATATCTCAAGATCTGTGCTCTCTTGAATATGATTCGGTTCAAACCTCCCCGCACTTCAAGATAACAAGGAAAATGGAAGCCCAGCTGCTCGATGGAGATGGTCATTTGCTGCAAGTCATAACGAAGATAGGATAAGCTCCTCAGGTGAGAAATACCACTTATTTGCAAGAGGCAATGATAAGCTTCTCGGGTGAGAATCGCTTGTAGAGATGGTAATAAGTAATGAAAATTATAATGAAGATTGTAATGAAGGCTGTAATGAAAGAACAGTGTAAATTGTAATGAAGGTTGTACTGAAATAATGAGCTCCTTGTACGAGAAGATCAATTGTAGAGTGTAATGAAAAATTGTAATGAAAGTTGTAACGAAGTAATGAACTCCTTGTACGAGAAGATCAATTATAGAGTGTAATGAAAAATTATAAAGAAAATTGTAATGAAGGTTGTAATGAAAGAACAGTGTAAATTGTAATGAAGGTTGTAGTGAAATAATGAGCTCCTTGTACGAGAAGATCAATTGTAGAGTGTAATGAAAAATTGTAATGAAAGTTGTAATGAAGGTTGTAATGAAAGTTGCAAGGTAAATTGTAATGAAGGTGGTGATGAAATTTGCAAGGGAAATTGTAATGAAGGTTGTAATGAAAGCTGCAAGGTAACAAAACTGGGCTAGAAAGAACTGACAAACAAGTCTCCATTGAGGAAATGAACTCGAGTGGGACTATCTTACCTAACGCGGAAAGGTAACTGAAATAACCATTGTCCACGAGGGATGAACTCGGTGGGGAAACTGGAAACAAATGAGTATTTTGTGCTTAGGATTGACGATCTACTTGGAGAGAGCGGACAAACCCAGTTACTCGGCGGTAACGATAAAGGATGATGATAAATAGCAAGCATGCACATGCTAATGCGTATGTCAATGTGTATGTGAATGTATATGAAATTGTCATGCAATGAGTATGCTTATGCATATGCTGACAAAACAAGCGAGAGAGGAGACATGAGATGACATAAACATCTCGACGAGAATACCCGGCGACCTCTGCAACAGTACATCCATCGAGGTATAGGAAAAGTTGATGGTAGAACCAAATCTTGCTTCAAAATTCCAGCTTCCCTGGGGGAAACTATCATGACTTCCACATGGAGATATGATACGACTTCACTGGAGAGTACGATGTCACGACTTCAACTGGGGATCCGTGACCTATGCACGAAGATACAATGTCATGACTTCACATGAGGGATTGCTATCATGAATGATAATCAGCCAAAGAACTCCTAGAATCAGAGACTTCCGGGGATAAAATAAATATCCGTTGTACGGGGAAGACGCGAAGCTAGGTAGTTTCATGGAGAGAGTGTAGCAACTTCCTGGAAATAGCACCTCGGCTTCCTGGGGAAAGGTACGTCCAACTGGGGATAAAGTATATCAAACTTCCCTGAGGAGAGTTCGTCGGACTTACTGGGGAGAAATCAACAGACATTCCTGGGGAAAGTATCTGGACTTCTTGGGGCGGATATGGCAATCTCCTGGGGAATATTCCTGATGAAGGTAAGGCAATTTCACCGAGGAACAGATAATTCCACTGAGAATGGGTCTTCCAAAACATATATCACTTGGAGGATATCGGGGATATCTCTCTAATCTTGAGAGTCACTGGGGATTTATCGGATGGATCCCAAAAGTGGTGTCAGCTTAAAGTCTCGCTGGGGACTATTACTGGGAAGATACTGGTATGATCTCTGCTGTCTTGGAGATTATCGGCTCGGTCCATAATGTTGTCAGCTTATAGTCTCGCTGGGGACTACGTCGGGTTAAAGTCTCTCTGGGGACTATGTCAGCTTAAAGTCTCTCTTGGGACTGTGTTGAGGCAATGGTTAAGATGTAGATTCTGCAACGATGAGATTTACTGTGGAATGAAGACCGTCGGGAGTAAAATCCATCGGGTGCATGAAGAATGTCGTGAAATGAAGCTAACTTTGATCTCAATGGACTTTGTCGTAGTCGCCATTTTGAAAATATCATGCCCCAGAGTACCTGCTTCGTGAGGAAAAGTCAACTCAAGAGGATTTTACAGAGAAACATGGAGTCCAGATGCCCCACTGTTTTCCAACTCTTGGAGCGATTTGTCAGATATCGACGTAACTGGCTCAGATCGATGGTGACATGACTGAGTCTTCAAAAATAGCTCTTAAGAATGTCAGGCTAGCATTGATGAGAAAACTGGAAACCATCTGCCCCTGTTTAGCAGGATCTGTGACATCTATATGTAAGTTTCTAAGATATCAGGCAAAACCGACACGCGTGAAATGCTATCCTGAAACTATCAATGCAACAACATATTTGTCTTGAAATTTTTGTTTTTGAAAAAGATATCGCTGTAACTCATGACTGAAATCACTAGTTAGGATATAAGTTTAATTTGTAATGCCAACATGAATTTTTGAGCATAGCTCGTAGGAGTCAGGAAAGCTATCTCGTCGAGTATGCTTTCAAGAGAATTCCTACTTCAATTAGGTCTTTTAATGGTTGTATCGTGGCTTGGTTCACGGTTTAAGAAACAAGGGATAAAGGCTCAAAGTTATTTGTACCCATCCATTCTTCATGATGTTCTCCAATCCTAATTCAGTTAACCGGATACAGGTGCTCATACCTCAATCGGATTTGATAGGGTCGAGAACTCATCAAGGCTTTGGACAATGGCAGTCACTCACCTATTGTCTTTTTTTTTTGGTTAATCACACGACTTTGTTCTTTATTGGGGATTCTTTATGGTAATCCCTTGTTTTTATTATATTTTTTTATTCCCTAACTTTTTCCTGGGCGACGCCTTTTGGATTTGCCTTTGGAGTCCAACGGGATGCCCCAGTTTTGCCTAAGTCTCCTTCATAGGTTGTGACTTAGCGGGCAATATTTTTTATTTTTGTTGAATAAGTCATGTGACTCTTTTGAAGGTTTGTGACTGCCCCACTTGTCGCTACTGCAAAAAAAGAGGCTGACAATGACTAACAGAGTCGCCACCTATCGTTATTTATCCCAAGGAAGGGAAAGGAAACGATCAGAAAAAACCTGACGAAAACGGGAAAAGACGAGGTCATCGCAACCAAGTCCTAGGTCCGGGATTCAGTTACGCAAGGGGAAGGTATGAGCACCCCTCACATCCGTCGTACTCGACGGGATCCACACATGTGTTGTCTAACTAAAAGGGTGTGTAAACTATCTACGCTAAAGGCTTATGGACAAAGGAGAAAGAAAAAGAACTGTCTTGGCAGAGAATCGCCGCTCTGTGCCTACGTACTCCCTCGTGCAATGGGAAAGTCAGAGTCAACGTAGTTCGCCTAACTACGGCTAAAAAAGGGGGGAAGGTTGCTCGCCAAGACATCGCGTCTTGTGCCTACGTACTTTCGTCTGGTACGAAAGATCAGAGCAAACATAGTTCGGGCTTACGAGAACACAGGTTGTTCAAAAGTTTTACCCGAGTAGGGTTAACAGACAGTTCTAGCAGTTGGTGTATGCAGCTCGACCTTTGGAGACTTAGGCGTTACCATTTGCGATAGGACTGAAAGTTAACAACACTCTTGTTTATGAAAAGAGTTTTCCTGATTAAGACCCCAAGGGGTGAAAAACAGTTTGAATTATTTTTGTGTTTTTTAAGGAAGAAGTGTTTTGAATTAGAGTGTTCATAATGTATGTTGTAACAAAGTCTAAAACCTAGGATCGAATACGTTGCATATCGTCCTAAGGACGTATACTAAACACTCTAGGCAATTGAGAGGTAACCACTAAATCACCAGTTCCCAAGTACAAGGCTCATGGCACAACACTCATTATATTTATTAAGTGAATTGAAGTTGTTTGAAGATGAGAAGAGAAAGCGGACAAACTAAGGGGGACTAGACCAAACCCTAAAAGTTGTCATGCAAATGTGCACCTAAAGTTGAGTTTGAAAGGGGACTACCTGATGTTATCATGCATGGTTAGAAACCTAATGTCTATCATAACCTCTCTTGAACAAGAGAGGTTAGAAATCCTAAGGGAAGGAAGACAAAAGAAGAAGAAACAATAAGAAGAAAGAATGCAAACAAAGAATGCAAACACAAATGCAACAAGGAAGACAAAGATGCAATGCAAGTGAGGGAGGAAATACGTGTGGGGCTGGAACCTCCACAAGCTCATCTTAACCTCAAGCCATGGTATGAATAAGCACAAGAGAAAAGGAGAAGAAGATGCATAGAAAACAAGTAATAAAAACAATGAGAAAAAGTCCTCATGGATTCATTACTTTAGGTAGGCTTCAAGTTCCTCCTAGGGAGGGACCAAGCAACCTTAAGTAGTATTCCAAGGTCATTGGAAATAATGGGGATGAGAAGAAGAGATCTCAAATGCCATAGCACAACATCTTAAGCAAATGCCAACAATAACATCAAAGAATGCAAGTAAACATCACTTATGGAAACACAATATGCAAACATGAAAGTAAGAGATCAAATGAACAACTTATGCATATGATAAAGATCCAATAATTAGCACACAAGACCTATAACAAGTCCCTAACATGAAACAATCATAATTGGGTTCATCACTAATGCATAACCAAGCTTTTGGAAGCAAAATAAAACAAATGCAACAGCAAAGATGCACAAACATGAAGCAACTTGCAAAATACATGAAAATTAAGAAAATGCATCAAAAAATGCCAAATAAAATCTCAGAGGACCCCCAAGGTATCAGGAACCAGGGTTCAAAAGGGGAGATTGAAAAACAAAAGGGAAGTGCCTCAACAGAAGGCAAACATCAAGAGTGTTCCAAAACAAGGCAGAAATGGAGAGGGAACAAAAACAAATTCAAACTACATGGAAACATCACTTAAAAAATTATGGAAAAAATATCCAAGGATCAATTAACATGTTAACACAATTCTAAAAAAAATCATGCAAAAATAAGAAGTTTAAACATGGAAATAAAATCAAAGGAGAACAAAAGCTACACTTTAAATTAAATAAAGCATCCCCACTATTTAATTCCTTTTTAAAATGAAGATAAAATAAGAAAAATAAGATAAAAATATTATAAAATAAAATAAGAGTCAAAGTATTTAAAATTTTTTTTTGTGAATTTAAATAATTGGGGAATGATTTATTAGAAATTAAATTGTAACATAAAAAGAGAAATGAAAAATAAAAAGAGAAAGACAAACAAGGGGTGTGAAAAGTAGAAGAAACTAGTTGAAAATGAAGAACTGGGCCACAGGGGAGGTGCGAACAGCAAGGGCGCTCTGGGCCCAAAAACCAATCCCAAAAAAAAAGAAATAAATTGGGCGTTACAGTGATACGAGTCAAACATAGTCTACTGTGGGGATTCATTTTGGAACGCTTGATCAAGCAGTCAACCATCACGCGGTCCAAAACGTTACAGCTCAATAAATGAAATTTAAATTGAGTTACATGCTTCTCGGTCAAACAGAGCCCATGATACATCTTAATCACACGGTCCAAACACAACAAAGAAAAATCCAACGGTCATGGCGTTGTCTTCTACCCTTGGAAGTCAAACAAAACCAGTTCACCGGTGAGAAATATCCGGTCATCCCTAACCTTCGCTCCGGCCACCGTACACCACCACCAACAACACACGATGCACAAAACCTAGCCGTTTCTCATGTTTTTTATATCAAAATCGTGCTAGAGATCACGAGGATCTCGAATCCGCCCTCAAAATTCACAAAATATGCGCACATTTCCAAAATCGAAAACAACAAAGTGACACTCCAAAAACCAAAGTTCACGGAAACTTGAAAATAACCACCCAGAAAAAGTCTACGTGTTGCCTAGGTTACAAATCAACCATTAGTTAAGCTTAAAACCCCATAGAATGCTCAAACCGAACCATACAAAAATCGAACCATCATCAAACATTGTCAACAAACAAAACAAAACATGGCTAGAAATGATCTACACAGCTTGTGGATTACAAAATAACAAAAATGGCACAGAATAGCTTCATGTAATGGGAGAAAAAATGATTTCGAATTTACCTAGTGGAGCACCTCCACTGGGTCTTGTTTTAAACTGAAACTCTGAGCAAACCAACCAAAATCCTTCCAAATGCCTTGAAGAAGCTTTCAAACAACTCAATTCGGCTTGAAATCAAGTGTAGATCCAAAAACGATTTTCAATATTTTCTCTCTTTTTCAACTTTCTAATTCTGCAAAAACACCACCAAAACGAGTCTCCTAGGTCTAGAAACTTTTCTTGTGTTATATATGTTGGGTTTGGATAGAAATGGAGCTCCAATCCAAGCCATACAGCCCAATTCACAAAATCAATTTTCACACCTTTTTCCAATTTATCATATGCATGTTTCTCACAGCACCAGCTTGGGTTTTGATTCCAATCAAATGCAAATCACTTGTGCTGATCAAAGGGATGAAATTTAGGGCTTTAATTTGATCATATGGTTGATTTTCATTTTGTTACTTCAAGAGGAAGAAATCATAGAAATGGCCCCTTTTGAGACTTCAAAATTCCAATGTGAATATGGCAATATCTTGGAATTGTTATTTGCAATCAAAAAATGCACAAACTTGCCTTGAAAATGTTTTAAAACCAATAATTCCCAAATTCTCAATTTAAGCCTCCTTTATGAAAAATTCAAACCCCAAATTCTCAATCCAAGCTCCCACCATGACAAGAGATGGTTTGGTAGTGCAAATGGACCCATTTGAAGCAAGTTTCATGTTGAAAAGATTTCCATTTGAAGTGTGCAAGTTGGTGAAATGGACCTATAATTTTATGACCTGTAATCTTACTTTCCCGAGATACCCCTGACTTGTAAACCTCATAACTTGAGTTATACAAATCAGATGAAAGACTTCTAGTATACTTTGGAAAGCTAAGATCAAGACCTACAACTTTTATGTTGACCAAAAGTTGAGGCAAAACGCCCTTCTAGGTCAAAACTTGGTTGGAAGTTGGTTGACTTTTGTTGACCAAAATCACATATCTCAAATGACCTGTAACTTGTCCGGGTCATAACTTGAGTTCTATAAATCCAATCGAGGACTTCTAGTACTCATATTAAAGCTAAGAATATGCTCTACACGTTCCATGTTGGCCAAGAATTGAGATAAGACTTTTATCTTGAGGTAGGGGGTCTTGAAGTCAGGCACTAAATAAGGGATTTGACCCTGAGAACCCTAACTTAGTAACTTCTCACACACTTAACCCTTGATGAATTGAACTTGAAATGATGTCTCATATGTCTTAACACAACATCCCATGACCATAGAGACTTTGAATTTAGTTTCTATCTTCTTCAATCGCACAGTTGACCGAGGATTTGCCAAATGAAAACCCTAACTGCGATACTTTCAACTGTGGCTTGTTCCACTTCACACAACCACTTGCATAAGCTCCACAATGACCCTCAATGCCCTCAATAAGCTTTCTTTACATCTCATACCCAAAATCATGCATTCACAAACCTCTGATGCTCTTCAGTTGGCCTCCCAATTAGGAGATGTCCCACACACATCCATCTGTTCTTTAACAAGATACTAACCACTTCAAGATGTCCTGATGACCATTCAAACTTGAGTAACAACCTCTTCTTAGGCTCCAACCTCTGAGAAGGCTCCTCTTGAGGTGCACAAACTTTTTGATCCCCTGTTCAATGCGATATGCTATGCAATGCAAATGCTAGAAAGAAAATGAAATGAAACATAAACCAAGTCAAGAAAAGGTTGAGCAAATTTTGGGGTGCAACAGTTGTCCCTATTCAAACGACTTGGACATGAATGAGTGAAAAGCGAACGGCTTTCATGCAATCAAGGTAAAAGACGGTTGAATACCAAAGAACCCAGAAATTTTCCAACCGCAGAGAATCTGAATATAGCAGAATTGATCTCAAAGCCACCCTGTTGGGGAAAGAGAAAACAAACGTCAAAAACGGCGCCATGGTCTGGATACCATACTGGCAAAAGGTAACGATCCAAGTTACCAGAGTCTGGATACTCCACAGAAATCAAAGCCTGAATGCTCAACATAACTCTGAGTCTGGATACTCAATAAACGGAGCCTGATTGCTCAAAGGAACAAAACTGAGTCTGGACACTCAAAGATTAGAGCCTGGATGCTCGATAAACGGAGAACTGGAGCCTGGATGCTCAGTAACATAAATTGGAGCCTGGACGCTCAAAGAACACATATGAGTCTGGATACTCAATAGCCTGAGCCTGGATGCTCAATGCAATATACCGAAGTCTGGATACTCGGTGATAATCTGAGTCTGGATACTCAAAAACCTGAGCCTGGATGCTCAATAATAATTCTGAGCCTGAATGCTCTATGCAAATAACCTGAGTCTGGATACTCGATTATCCTGAACCTGGATGCTCGATAATAGTTCTGAGTCTGGATACTCAAAACCTGAGCCTGGATGCTCAAAAATAATTCTGAGCCTGAATACTCTAAGCAACTAACCTGAGTCTGGATACTCGGTTAATAAATATGAGTCTGGATACTCAAAAACTGGACTTGAGTCTGGACACTCAAAAATTGGAGCCTGGACGCTCGATGCAATCTGAGCCTGAATGCTCTATAGAAATATACTTATAAAGATCTGGATATCCTACGAGTTCAAGTCAAACGACGTTGCTGGGAAACAAAATTAGTCGTGGTCTGGATACCACATGGCTGAGAAAACATTATGTGCCAAGGTCTGGATACCGCACGGCGATAGGAGATAACCCAATTAATGTGATCTGGATATCACGGAGTATCAGATAAACTACTATGGTCTGGATACCATAACTGCCATCACCGGAGTCTGGATACTCAACGAAGAAAGTACAAACAAGATTCACCAGGGTCTGGACACCCAACTGACTTTACCGGAGTCTGGATACTCGATGGAGAAAGCGTAATAAAACGAGCATAAGCCATGGTCTGGATACGATAAGGCACAAATATACTTGCTGTGATCTGGATATCACAAAGGAATTTGACCGGAGTCTGGATACTCAACGGACCAAGAAAATACATGTTGGAGAAAATACCGGAGTCTGGATACTCAACGGAACAAAACAAAATAATATCAGTCACCGTGGTCTGGATACCACAACCATCTTTACCGGAGTCTGGATACTCGATGGAAAAAGGAAAACTTGATCAACTGGGTACGGGCTGGAGTCTGAATACTCAACAAGGAGAGGTGATCAACACCATACTTATCATGACCCATTCAAATCCGAAGATACTGCTGGGGAATAACATGAGCCGGGGCCTGGATACCACGCGGGCTAAGAGAGATTACATGGTCTGGATACCAAAAGGGAAGATCAAGCCTCCGAAGAAACACCTGAAACAAAGATAACAACCTGGTCTATGTTTCATATGCAAATGTTTGAAAATGGCGTAATGCTCCATACGAAATGGAAATGTTACGCGTTTGGGTAGATGCTATGCACACATGCAGATGCATCGGAACTGAAATAGCAAAATAAATGCCAGAGAAAAAGAAACCATCCTGTCAGGAACAACAAACAACCCTGCAGGGAAACTGCCTACCCATGCCAATAACGATTGGACTTACACCACAAAGACCTCGAAAGGCTCATCTACCGAGGATAAAGTTCATACAAGAACAGAAAATCCAAAACTCAACCGAGGATGCGAATCACCATTTGTTGAGGTAAATGTCCGAGCTGACTCTCTGAAATACAAAACCTTCTGAAGAACAGATAACTCACCGGGTACTTAAAACGAACAGGCTAAACAACCTAACTTACCTGATAGAGAACAAAACTTCTATCGGATGCCTTAGTCTGTACGACTGAAAGTTGAGTTCCTTCAATCAGACTGAGTAAGAGGGAGAAATACCAGGCCACTGCTGGGAAAACCTGGCACCTACTTGTGGGGATACGCCCGAATCTCGACTCTTTGGGGCGTGAACACAAACTCGTACTCTGCGGGGATTAAAAGCGCACTGGCACACTGCTAGGGAAATGCTAACCACTGCATGTAACTCTACTGGGATAGAGATGCAACCTCGATTGTTGGAGAACAACACTGTCTGGGGGAAAAGATGAATCCAATCATATTCATAAAACCTTGCCCCGAGGGTAACAACCCTACAAAAGACGAACAGACAAAACAACCTATACAACAGGCCTATCTTAGTCATCATCCGTGACATTGTTCAATTAATATCAAAGTCTTAGCATTTATTGGCCTAGGCCTGGAAGTTTATGTATGCAAGTTCATCAAAAACATCGGGCGTTTTTCACAAACAAAACAGTAAAAGCATAAAACAAAGCGCACAAACAAAGTACTGAATAGTATATGTTTATTGATAATGGCCTGTAAATAGGCAAAGTTTTTACAACAGATGCAACTCCTGAAATGAGGAAGCTGCGCAAAAACTACAAGTATGCATAAAAGCAAATACAAAAGTGTACATTTTAAACAAAAAGTATAGCAATGTCGGCAATGTGGCGCAGACGAACACCATGAGCTGATTCCTCTATGACTCGCTTGACCCTGACACTTTCCCGACACTTCGTCTTCAGAAGAGATTGATTCGGATTAAACGGCCCTCAAGTTCTCCTAATCCACAAAGCAATGAAGTTCAATACGTAGACCGCAGTCATTTGCTTTTCAATCCCTAACTTTTTCCTGAACTGCCCTTTCGGGTTTTCGATTCACCGGGATACCCATTTTTGCCAAAGTCGCCTTTTCAGGTTTTCAACTTTGCGGGTTTACATCTTTTTTTCAATTTTATCCCTAATTTTTTTGCCCGAACCTTTTTTCCTTTTTTATGGTTCGCCGGGATGCCCCATTTTTGCCTGGACTTTTCTTTTTGTGTCCAGCGGATCTCTTTTAAGCAAAGTATTTTTTAACTGCGTCTACGTTCACTGGGGATGCAAAGTCCTCACCATCCATGGTGGATAATACTAAGGCTCCTCCAGAGAAAACCTTTCGTACAACAAATGGACCTTCATAATTGGGAGTCCACTTGCCCCTGTGATCTGACTGTGGTGGGGGAATCTTTTTCAGTACAAGATCGCCCGTCTGAAAGCTTCGAGGGCGCACGTTCTTATCATAAGCTTTCTTCATCTGGCTCTGGTACAAATGACCATATGCAATCGATGCTAGCCTCTTTTCATCCATCAAACTAAGTTGATTCAATCTATTCCTGATCCATTCTGCCTCATCAAGTTTTACGTCAACCAAAACCCTTAAAGAAGGAATCTCAACCTCTAGCGGTAGGACAACTTCCATACCGTACACTAGTGAGAAAGGAGTTGCCCCGGTTGATGTGCGTACCGTCGTACGATAACCGTGTAGGGCAAAAGGTAACATTTCATGCCAATCTTTGTATGTAACAACCATCTTTTGCATTATCTTCTTAATGTTTTTGTTGGTCGCTTCAACAGCGCCATTCATCTTCGGCCGATAGGGCGATGAGTTGTGATGTTCAATCTTAAAGCTCTGGCATAGCTCCTTCATCATCTTATTATTCAGATTTGAACCATTGTCAATAATGATTCGTTCGGGGATTCCATATCTGCAGATGATGTCTTTCTTTATGAATCTTGCCACCACTTGCTTGGTCACATTAGCATACGATGTTGCCTCCACCCACTTGGTAAAGTAATCGATTGCTGCCAGAATAAAACGGTGTCCGTTGGAAGAAGTGGGCTCGATTTTTCCAATCATATCGATGCCCCACATGGAGAAAGGCCAAGGGGATGACATTACATTCAACGGGCATGGCACATGAATCTTATCAGCATAAATCTGGAATTTATGGCATCTCTTCGTGAATTTGAAACAATCCGACTCCATTGTTAGCCAAAAATAACCAGCTCGTAAAATATTTTGAGTCATTGTGAAGGTGAGAAAATACTTAGAAGGGGGGTTGAATAAGTATGACAGAAAATAATCAAAGATAAAAACTCAAGTATTTTTATCCTGGTTCGTTGAACTCAACTACTCCAGTCCACCCTTTTCAAGAGTGATTTGCCTTTCTCAACAAGGACTTAATCCACTATTCAAATCAACTGATTACAAATAGCAACACCTAAGAACAACTGTTCTTAGTCTTCTCAAGAGCTACTGATCTAACCTAGATCCTCTTAAGGAAAACAACACCTAAGAACAACTGTTCTTAGTCTTCTCAAGAGCTACTGATCTAACCTAGATCCTCTTAAGGAAAACTTCCTTTACAAATTAATGTAATACAATGTAAGAGTAATAAATTGCTTCTATGAAAGCTATAAACACAACTGTGTTATTTCTCTAAGTTTAGAACAAATGTATGAACAGCAAAGAATATGAGAGCTTGAGAGTTTTTCGCGTGAGAGTGTTCTTGCAATAATTTCGTCACTTGAAGAATGAGCTATGATTTCCTTTATATAGCCACTTGAATATTGGAGAGAATATTTTACCGTTGGAGAAGATATTTCCAATATCAAAAAGGTACAGTCCTTTGTACTATTGCAGCAGAGAGACGGCGCACAAATAGTGGGTGTAGCAATTGTCTGCTGAGCTGTGATTATACCATATATGGAATGTATCAGAGGAATAATATTCTTGCAGAGATTTATGTCTATCCCAATTAAGGAAAGATTTGCTGGCATATTCCAACGGATATATTAAAATAATCTTCTTCAAATAATTCTTCAGATAGTTCAGATCAACAATCAATATCAGAGTCTTCAGTCTTCAGAATCTTCTGGAAACTTCAGAGCCTAAGATGTTCTTCAGATGTTGCTGAATCAGAGTCTGGTGCAGCTGTGTGCTTGAAGCGTAACATGCTCTTAGATCAGAGTCTTCACTCAGATCAGAGTCTTCTCTCATTCAGAGTCTCTTCACTCAGAGTCCTCTTTCATTCAGATTCTTGATAATATATGCAGCGTGTTGTATCTTCAGAATCTTGATGACTAAGCTCTTATACTTTAGATTCTTCTAATCTTCAGATGCTCTTGAGCCATTCAGAATTTATTGTTCACATCAAATTTGCTCTTTAAGATTAAAATCTTTTGTGCCTGTAGAAAACAGTTTAGAACAAATTTAGAGAGTATAATTCTTGTATACAAATTATCATTAATGTTATCATCAAAACATAGAGATATTACTAAGACACAATCTGTGCTCTTACAATCTCCCCCTTTTTGATGATGACAAAACATGAGAAATTTGTTCAATAAAAATATGAATTAAAATTACTCCCCCTGAGATTAACAATCTCCCCCTGAAATGAATACTCTAATGGAATTAGATACTTCCCTTTCTGGTTGAGTACATTTCAGATTCAGAGCCTGATTGAAGCCTGGTTGACATATGTTTGACTTCTAGAGTCAAAGCTTGATGCCATATTAAAGCTTGATGCCAGATGAACAACTTCAGAACACCTGGTTGTTTATCTTGCCATTTCCTGTCTTGAGTTATCTTTTAGATCATAGTACTCAAGGTTAGATATCAGAGTCTGGTCTACTCAGATTTAGCTATTTTTGATCAGGTTCTGAAAAGATAGATCTCAGGAAAAACTTCAATGAAATTTGTCAGATTTTTTAATAATATCTGGGACACTTAAATTCAAAGAATGTTAGTAACATGTCTGACTTAGTTCAGATAATTGCTTATAGATTTGAACAATCAGATTCTATTTTGTTTCTCCCCCTTTTTGTCATAATCAAAAAGATTTTTAAAAGACAGTAAAGATGCAGAAGAAACACATATCTAGATAAGCAAAAAGATCATTGTCATTAAGTCAAGAGAACATGCAGATTCAGATAAAAGCATACAAAACATATCAGAAGAAAATCAAAACAAAGCAAAACATGAAAAACTTGTGCAAAACATCAAGTAGGTTTAGCAGATGAGGCTTGTTGAGAAGCAATGAGTTGCAGCAGTGCTGTAATCCTTTCTGAATTTTCATCTTGCTTAGCCATCCAAGTTTTCATTTCTTCATTTGTTTTCTTTTGATCAACCATAAAATCCTTAAGTTCTTTGACATCCTTCTGAAGATCTGTAGATTCTGAAACAGTAGATTCTGAAACAGTCTGAGTAACATCAGGTGCAGGAATTTCTGGAGGTGGAGGAGCTTCTAGAAGAAGAATAGGAGGAGTGTTTCTCTTAATCCGTTTTTGATAAGCAGCAAACCTTACTTTTGACAATCTAAGACATTGAGTCCTGATTTTCAAAGCCTCCCTATTCAGTCTGTAAAGATATTTCTTCCAAACAGCGTCAGCAGCCTCTTTGTCCATAGTAGTCATGCAAACATCCATAATGTCAGCAAAGTCTGAGACATTATCCTTATCAAAATCTCTTAACAGAGTATAAACACGTGATCCCAATTCTGCTTCATCAGGGATTCTAGGTTTTCTTGGTTGGGTTAGTTGTGTTTGTGGTGTTTGTTCAGAAGGTTGAGGTTGTGAAGATGGATGTTCAGATGTTTGTGGTTCAGAAGGTTGAGGATTGATTTGTGGTTCAGATGTTGGTTGGTTGGTTTGTGGTTCAGATGTTTGTTGGTCAGAATGTTGTGGTTCAGGTATTGAGGGAATTGGTTGGGTTTCTGTTGGTTGTGGAGTGTTTTGGATTTCAAGAGGTTGTGGAGTGAGAGTTTGAGTTGGGGAATTTTGTGGAGAAGGTGGATGTTCAGAAGTTGGAGATTTAAACAGCTGTTTCCAAACAGTCTCAGAACGAGGTTGTTTGGGATCATTCAAGCATTCATTAATGTAACCAGATGATTCATCATCAGATGATGCATCAGAGTGGTTAGATTTTTCAGAAGTTGAAGATAAATTGACAGACTGGTTTAAAGGTGTGACATCTAATATCTCATCAGGATCAATGAGATATTCAGGTTGGTCAGAGTGTTCAGGGTGAACATCCTCTGGAATAGTATATTCTGGGATAGTGTTTTGTGGTTGTGGTGTTGTTTGTTGAGTTTGTTGTGGAATTTCTGTATGTATGTTTGTTGGTTGCTTGGATTGTGGTGTATGAGGGGGGACAGAAGATGGTTTAGAGAAAAAAGTTTTAGAAGGTCTGGATCTTCTAAATCTAAGTGGGGAGTCAGAGGGTGTGGGGGTATCAGAATGATGAACAGGATTAGAATCAGTGTTAAATACCTGTTTCAGAGTATCTCTAATTTCTTCAAAAGTTGCTGCAGGAGGATTTGGTTGAACCTTCTTCAGCTTCTTCCTTTTCTTCTTCTTTTCAGCATCTGAATGCTTCCTTTTCTTCTGATGACCTTCACTATTAACTTTTCTCTTACGTCTTCTTTCCCTTGTCAAATCAGGAAGAACTTGGCCTTCCTTCTGCAAAAGATTGGCAGGAATCTCATCACCATCTATTAGGCAGCGAGCAACATACTCAGCAATAATTTCTCTAGGTTCATCTGAGGTGAATAAAGGAAAATCCTTAACAGGAATCCTTCTTCCCCTAACTTCTTCAGAGTTAGTTTTCCTTGGTTTCTCAGATAAATCATCAACCAGTTTCATCCTTCTCAAAGTTAAACCGTTTATTTCAGAGCCAATGATATAAGTCAGATCTTCTGTCAACCCAGCCTCTTGCAGATGCGCCACAAGTTGGTTTTCTATCAGAATATCTGAAATCAGCCTTCCCATAGGGATCCATGTTTTGACTTTTCCAGATTTATCTCTGGCTGTTTCCCTTGTTTCCTTGACGTGAGACACCAGATGATTAAACAACAAATATGGAAGATCAATCTGAATGTTTTGGTGTAAACAATACATGAAGTAAATTTGTTCAGCATTAACATAATCAGAAGAGTTTGAAGAGGGTCTGTGAAAGATGGTGCTCATGAAAATCTTAGCCCATATCTTGTAAGTGGGTTTCAAGAACTTAACCTTCTTACAAGGTTCACCAGTAGTACAGATTTCTTGACATACATCTTTCAGGTCTTCACGCGCAGAAGACAGAGAGGTTACTCCATCAGTTGCCTTAAAACCTATGAGTTTCCTTATCAGGTTTTCAGTGATAACTATCTTTTTTCCCAGCACAGAGGAGTGAATGAACTTTGGAGTAGCATCTGCATGGATCCAGAACTCCTTCACTAACGTTGGATACACAGGACCCATAAGCCTGTCAAAGTAACCGTCCCAGCCTTGTGCTTTGATTGAAGAAATCAGATCAAACCCATTTTCAGCAAGATCTTCTAAGTCCACGAAACTTTCACACAGTACTTCTAGTGAATCAACAGCAGTTAGGAGAGTGCGTACTGGTTCTTCGACAGTGGTAGCATTCTTGGTAGTAACAGCGTTTGAAGTAGATGCCATTGTTGACGATGATGAAGAAGATGAAGGTTTCTGAGTTCTTTTAGGGTTTGCAAAGAGAGAGAACAACAAACAAAAGCGCATATGTGTTTGAGAATGTGAAAAGTGTGAATGTGTTATGAGAATGGTTTATATAGACAAATAAAGCAAGCATGGGAAACACAACAGACACACATAGGACACATACGCACGTTTGCATTAAATGAAAAGTAATCATTTTTAATTATGATATGACATTTGGGGGAAAATCAAGACAGATTGAGATTTTCAAAGCAATACCTTAAACGTCATAATCAGTAGGTGTACTCCATCTTTTCAGATTCTGAGTGACACGTGTTTGCTTGCATGTGATTCTATAACTCTTAAGAAATGAAACGTTTTCAACTTTCAGATCCTCTGAGATGGTCAGTTCAGAGTTTCACACAAAAAGAAAATTCACAGATAAATTAAACAAGCAAGACAGATGAAATACTTCAGAGTGTTAAACACTTAGCATCTGAGAAGTTGACTCTGAGAAATATTACTCTGGACAAAAATCCATACAAATATTTTTCAGAATAAACTTAAACCTATCTTCAGCAAGGGGTTTTGTGAAAATATCTGCCCATTGATGATCTGTATCAACAAAGGCTAAATTTATTACACCCTTCTGAACATAGTCTCTGATGAAATGATGTTTAATCTCTATATGTTTGGCCTTAGAGTGTAAAATTGGATTTTTGGATAAACATATAGCAGAAGTATTATCACAGAAGATAGAAAGATTACTCTCATAGATTTGATAATCTTCTAGTTGACTCTTCATCCAGAGCATCTGAGTGGAACATCCAGCAGCAGCAATGTATTCTGCCTCTGTGGTTGATAGTGCAATTGTTGGTTGCTTCTTGCTGTACCACGAGATCAGATGACTTCCAAGAAACTGACAGCTTCCAGAAGTACTTTTGCGCTCAACTCTATCTCCAGCATAGTCAGCATCACAGAATCCAACTAGTGAATATTCGTCAGATCTTCTGTAACACAAACCAACATTAGCAGTACCTTTCAGATACCTTAGAATCCTCTTAACAGCAGTTAAGTGTGATTCTCTAGGATCTGATTGGAATCTAGCACATAAACAAACACTAAACAGAATGTCTGGTCTAGAAGCAGTCAAATAAAGAAGAGATCCTATCATACCTCTGTAGAGTTTCTGATCTACCTTCTTACTTACCTCTTCCTTACCTAGAGTGCTTGTAGGATGCATTGGAGTCTTTGCCATTTTGCTATCCAGCATGTTAAACTTCTTCAGAAGCTCTTTAACATACTTGGTCTGATGTGTGTAGGTGCACTCTGGAGTCTGATTTACTTGGATTCCCAGAAAGAATCTCAATTCTCCCATCATGCTCATCTCAAATTCTGCCTGCATACATTTAGCAAACTCCTTTCCAAGCATAATATTTGTTGATCCAAAAATAATATCATCTACATAAATTTGACAAATCAACAAATCTTTCTTAATGGTTTTACAAAATAGTTTGGTATCCACTTTTCCTCTGATGAAATTTTTCTTCAGAAGAAAATTACTCAACCTCTTATACCAAGCTCTGGGAGCTTGTTTTAGTCCATAAAGAGATTTTTTCAGTTTGTAAACATGATCTGGAAAATTTTCATTTTCAAAACCAGGAGGTTGGTGGACATACACTTCCTCTTCTATAATTCCATTAAGAAAAGCACTTTTAACATCCATCTGATAAAGAGTGATGTTATGTTGTGCAGCAAATGAAATAAGCAAGCGTATAGACTCTAACCTTGCAACAGGAGCATATGTTTCTGTGTAGTCTATGCCTTCTTGTTGACTGTAGCCTTGAGCAACCAGTCTTGCTTTGTTCCTTTCAACTTCTCCTTTCTCATTAAGTTTATTTCTGAAAACCCATTTTGTTCCAATGACATTGAAACCTTTAGGTCTTGGAACCAGATCCCAGACTTCATTCCTTGTGAATTGATTCAGCTCCTCTTGCATAGCTAAAATCCATTCATTATCTTCCAGAGCCTCATCAACAGATGTTGGTTCTATAATTGACACTAAGCCACAGAAGGAAGATTCAGAAGTTCTGAGAAATGCTCTTGTCCTTATTGGATCATCTTTCTTTCCAATTATCACATCCTCTGGATGAGAAGCTTTCATTCTGGAAGAAGATCCTCTGACTGTTGGTCTTTCAGAAATATGCAGATTGTCAAGTTGGGAAGTTAGAGGCGTAGCATCTGGGTTTGCTTCAGAGTCTTTGTCTTCAGTCTTGTCTGCCTCTGAGCCTTCAGAGTCTGTGAGAATAACTTCTCTATCTGCAGAACTTTCAACTTGCTTTGGCTTTTCAGAGCCAAGCTTATCATCAAATCTAACATGAATAGATTCTTCCACAATCTGTGTTTCAGTATTGAATACTCTGTAGCCTTTAGAGCGTTCAGAATAACCAAGCATGAAACACTTCTGTGCTTTGGAATCAAACTTGTTCAGATGATCTTTAGTGTTAAGCATATAACAAATACATCCAAATGGATGAAAATAAGCAATGTTGGGCTTTCTGTTTCTCCACAATTCATAGGGAGTCTTTTCCAGAAGAGGTCTTACAGACACTCTGTTCTGAATATAACATGCTGTATTTATTGCTTCTGCCCAAAAGTATTTTGCCAGATTTGTCTCGTTGATCATGGTTCTGGCCATTTCTTGCAATATTCTATTTTTCCTCTCTACAACTCCATTTTGTTGTGGAGTTCTAGGACAGGAGAAATCATGTGCAATTCCTTTTTCAGAAAAATATTTTTCAAAATATTTGTTTTCAAATTCACCACCATGATCACTTCTGACTTTAATAATTTTGCATTCTTTTTCAGTCTGGACTTGATTGCAGAAGTCAATGAACACAGAATGAGACTCATCCTTGTGTTTTAGAAACTTTACCCATGTCCATCTGCTGTAGTCATCTACAATGACTAACCCATACTTCTTGCCTCTGATGGATGCAGTTTTCACTGGTCCAAACAGATCAATATGAAGTAATTCCAATGGTCTAGAAGTGGAAACAACATTTTTTGGTTTAAAATGAGATTTTGAAAATTTACCCTTTTGACATGCGCCACACAGAGCATCTGAATTGAACTTCAGATTAGGGAGTCCTCTGACCAGATTGAGTTTATTAATCTGAGATATACGTCTCATATTAATATGTCCCAATCTTCTATGCCAGACCCATTGCTCATCATTCACAGATAAAAGGCATTTTACATTTTGAACTTTAAGTTCTGAAAGGTTAATTTTGTAAATGTTGTTTTTCCTCTTTCCACTGAATAGGATTGAACCATTCTTTTGACATACAGCTTTGCAACATTTTTGATTAAAGATGATATCATAACCATTGTCACTTAATTGACTTATGGACAATAGATTATGTTTCAATCCTTCAACTAACAGAACATTAGAAATAGAGGGTAGGTTACCATTACCTATTGTACCAGAGCCAATGATCTTGCCCTTCTGGTTCCCTCCAAATTTCACGTCCCCTCCAGATCTAAGTTCCAGGCTTTGGAACATAGACCTTTCGCCCGTCATATGTCGTGAGCATCCAGAGTCCAGGTACCATGATTGGTGTCTGGATTTTGCTGCTAAGAACATCTGCAACAGGTATTATTTTACTTTTAGGTACCCAGATCTTCTTGGGTCCTTTGGGGTTAGATGTTCTGTGGTTTTGCCTAAACTTCTGTTTTTCAACATAGTGTTTATTCTGGCTAGCCCTTGGCTTAAACACATAAGTACTCTTTTCAGAGCTTGTATGTTTAATATCATTCAGATGACCAAACTTAAAATGAGAATACAGAGGAGTCTTCTTAATGAAGAGTTTATCAACAGATTTTGGATTGCTTCCAGAGGAAGATTCACATCCAATGCCTCTTCTGTTGTTCCCACTAACACCATAGATCATAGAAGCCATTTTGCTTCTGTCTATGCTTTTAGTGAGGAATCTTTTAAAACTGGAGTCATATTTTTCTAAAATATTTTCACTTGACTCTGTTTCAGTATCAGATTCTTGTTGAGTTGTTTCTAAATCATTTTTGAGTTTTAAATTTATTTCTTTCTGCTCAACAAGTTCTGTTCTCAGAAGATCAATCTCAGATTCAAGATTGCTTTTCAGCTTCTTGTATTTGAGTTTAATCTTGCTGTAGCTTTCCAACATGTCAGATAAACTTTCAACAAGTTCAGCTCTGGAGAGTTCAGAAAATACCTCTTTAGAGTCAGAGTCTGATTCTGACTCAGATTCAGATGATGACGTTCCTTCATCTTGATCATTTGTGTTGGCCATCAGCGCAACATTTGCACATTCTTCCTCAGATTCAGAAGATGATTCAGATTCATCTGAGTCATCCCATGTAGCCATCAGAACCTTTTTCTTTTTATCAAACTTCCTTTTGGGTTTTTCCTTTAGAAGTTTGGGACATTCACTCTTGAAGTGTCCAGGTTCTTTACATTCATAGCAAGTGGCCTCTTTCTTGCCAGATCTTCTGTGTCCAGAAGATTCTCTCTTTTGATCAGATCTTCTGAAGTTGTTGAACTTCTTCCCTTTGTGCTTCCAGAGTTTGTTGATCCTTCTGGACAGCATGGATAGTTCATCTTCTTCTTCAGAAGAAGATTCCTCAGAGCTTTCTTCATTTACCTGCAAAGCTTTAACAGATTTGTTAGATTTAAAAGCTAAGGATTTACCTTTATCTTTCTTCTGGGGTTCATCTTCCTCCAGCTCAATCTCATGACTTCTCAAAGAACTGATGAGTTCTTCTAATGAGATTTTGTTCAGATCCTTGGCCAGCTTCAATGCAGTCACCATAGGTCTCCATCTGGTAGGAAGACTTCTGATGATCTTCTTGACATGATCAGATGTTGAGTAGCCCTTGTCCAGAACTTTCAACCCAGCTGTTAGAATCTGAAATCTGGAAAACATAGTCTCAATGTTCTCAGATTCTTCCATCTTGAACGCTTCATACTTCTGTATCAGCGCCAGAGCCTTTGTTTCTTTCACCTGAGAGTTTCCCTCATGAGTCATTTTGAGAGACTCAAACATATCATGAGCAGTGTCTCTGTTGGTAATCTTCTCATACTCTGTATGAGAGATTGCATTAAGAAGTATGGTTCTGGCTTTGTGATGATTCTTGAATTCTTTCTTCTGCTCCTCAGTCATTGATTTTCTATCAATCTTTTTGCCATCCTTAGTAGGATGTTCATATCCATCAATGACTAAATCCCAGAGATCAGCATCATACCCCAAGAAAAAACTTTCAAGTCTATCTTTCCAATAATCAAATTTTTCTCCATCAAACATTGGAGGTTTGGTGCTGATTCTGTCTCCTTCATATTTGTTGCTTGATGTAGGAATATCACCCATATTAGCAACCAAATAAATAACAGAGTATTCTTCTCACTGGATCTTTATCTGTCACGGTTAAGTGAATGCACACGCAGAACCGGAGCTCTGATGCCAACTGAAGGTGAGAAAATACTTAGAAGGGGGGTTGAATAAGTATGACAGAAAATAATCAAAGATAAAAACTCAAGTATTTTTATCCTGGTTCGTTGAACTCAACTACTCCAGTCCACCCTTTTCAAGAGTGATTTGCCTTTCTCAACAAGGACTTAATCCACTATTCAAATCAACTGATTACAAATAGCAACACCTAAGAACAACTGTTCTTAGTCTTCTCAAGAGCTACTGATCTAACCTAGATCCTCTTAAGGAAAACAACACCTAAGAACAACTGTTCTTAGTCTTCTCAAGAGCTACTGATCTAACCTAGATCCTCTTAAGGAAAACTTCCTTTACAAATTAATGTAATACAATGTAAGAGTAATAAATTGCTTCTATGAAAGCTATAAACACAACTGTGTTATTTCTCTAAGTTTAGAACAAATGTATGAACAGCAAAGAATATGAGAGCTTGAGAGTTTTTCGCGTGAGAGTGTTCTTGCAATAATTTCGTCACTTGAAGAATGAGCTATGATTTCCTTTATATAGCCACTTGAATATTGGAGAGAATATTTTACCGTTGGAGAAGATATTTCCAATATCAAAAAGGTACAGTCCTTTGTACTATTGCAGCAGAGAGACGGCGCACAAATAGTGGGTGTAGCAATTGTCTGCTGAGCTGTGATTATACCATATATGGAATGTATCAGAGGAATAATATTCTTGCAGAGATTTATGTCTATCCCAATTAAGGAAAGATTTGCTGGCATATTCCAACGGATATATTAAAATAATCTTCTTCAAATAATTCTTCAGATAGTTCAGATCAACAATCAATATCAGAGTCTTCAGTCTTCAGAATCTTCTGGAAACTTCAGAGCCTAAGATGTTCTTCAGATGTTGCTGAATCAGAGTCTGGTGCAGCTGTGTGCTTGAAGCGTAACATGCTCTTAGATCAGAGTCTTCACTCAGATCAGAGTCTTCTCTCATTCAGAGTCTCTTCACTCAGAGTCCTCTTTCATTCAGATTCTTGATAATATATGCAGCGTGTTGTATCTTCAGAATCTTGATGACTAAGCTCTTATACTTCAGATTCTTCTAATCTTCAGATGCTCTTGAGCCATTCAGAATTTATTGTTCACATCAAATTTGCTCTTTAAGATTAAAATCTTTTGTGCCTGTAGAAAACAGTTTAGAACAAATTTAGAGAGTATAATTCTTGTATACAAATTATCATTAATGTTATCATCAAAACATAGAGATATTACTAAGACACAATCTGTGCTCTTACACATTGCATGTCCGCCAGCATGCGTGCCAAAAGTACCCTCTTGGACTTCTTCCATAAGCAAGCTTTCTTCTTTTTTGTCCACACACCTGAGTAGTACCAGATCATGATTCCTTCTATACAGCACACCATCTGGGTTGAGGTAGAAGTTTCCAGACAATCTCCTAAGAGTTTTCTTATCCTGGGTCGATGCCCTTGGTGGATACTCTTGGTTCTTAAGGAAATTCTGGATGTCATGAAACCACGGTTTACCATTGGAAACTCCTTCAATAGAAACTATGAAAGCGGGCCTGTCGAGGCGTGAGATAACAATCCTTGGCGCTTCATTCCAAAAATTGACCTTGTACATTGAAGCCAGTGTAGCCAAAGCGTCTGCCATTTGATTCTTCACTCTTGGCACATGGTGGAAGTCTACACGGTCGAAAAATGGTAACAGTCTTCTTGCGTAATCCTTGTAAGGGATCAAATTGGGCTGTCGGGTTTCCCATTCTCCTTCGATCTGATTAACAACTAGCGCGGAATCGCCATATACATCAAGATTCTTGATCCTCAGATCAATAGCTTCTTCCAAACCCATGATACATGCTTCATACTCGGCCTCATTGTTGGTACAAGGGAAAGTTAATCTGGCAGTGAAAGGGATATGCGTTCCATGGGGAGTTGTAATAATTGCCCCAATTCCGCTACCATACGAATTAACTGCACCATCGAATATCATCTGCCATGGAGATCCCCTCTCTGGTCCTTCAGTGGGTAATGACTCATCACAATCTTTTGCTTTCAAGTACATAATGTCCTCATCAGGAAATTCAAATTTCATCGGTTAGTAATCATCAATTGGTTGTTCAGCCAGGTATTCCGACAGAACACTCCCTTTAATGGCTTTTTGGGAAACGTACTGGATATCGTATTCTGTCAATACCATTTGCCATCTGGTAATCCTTCCAGAAAGTGCCTGCTTTTCAAAGATATATTTAATCGGATCCATCTTCGAAATTAGCATGGTTGTATGATTGATCATGTACTGTCTTAAACGTTTGGCAGCCCAAGCGAGTGCACAACACGTTTTTTCAAGCATTGAGTAACGGGACTCACAATCTGTGAACTTTTTACTCAAGTAATAAATCGCATGCTCCTTCCTCCCTGTCTCGTCGTGCTGACCGAGAACACAACCCATACTATTCTCCAGAACCGTTAAATACATGATTAATGGTCTTCCAGCCACTGGGGGTATCAGTATCGGAGGCTCCTGCAAGTACTGTTTTATCTTGTCGAATGCTCTTTGACAATTTTCGTTCTAGACCACCGCCTGATCTTTCTTTAACAGCTTAAACATTAGTTCACACATGGCCGTTAGATGAGATATGAACCGAGCGATGTAGTTCAACCTCCCTAAGAAGCCACAGACCTCTTTTTCAGTCTTCGGTGCTGGCATTTCTTGAATAGCTCTTATTTTTGCAGGATCTACCTCGATTCCTTTTCTGCTGACAATAAACCCCAATAGCCACCGAACTCCGAAAGTGCACTTATTTGGATTCAACCTCAGTTTGAACTTCCTCAACCTCTCAAACAGCCTCAATAGATTGACCAGATGTTCTTCCTCCATCTGGGACTTCGCGATCATGTCATCAACATAAACCTCGATTTCATGATGAATCATATCATGAAACAAAGTCACCATTGCCCGCTGATAAGTTGCCTCTGCGTTTTTCAACCCAAACGGCATCACCTTATAGCAAAATGTTCCCCACGGTGTAATGAATGTTGTCTTCTCCATGTCTTCTGGTGCCATTTTTATCTGATTATAACCAGAGAAGCCATCCATAAAGGAAAACACCGAGAATTGAGCCGTATTGTCAACAAATACGTCAATGTGGGGGAGTGGGAAATCATCTTTTGGGCTTGCCCTATTCAAATCTCTATAATCAACGCACATTCATACCTTACCATCCTTCTTAGGTACAGGTACAATGTTGACGACTGATAACGCGGAATTGTATATATAAAATGACATGTGTTTTAACTAATATTTGACTAGTTTCACTCCGAATTCGGGGCATTCCATGCTATCTGTCTAAGTATTTCGCAGGTATTCAAAGAACATGTCCAAGCAAAGCAATATGAAGAAAAGGAGTAAAAACAGGCGAAAACCAGATGAAAAACCAAGAGAAAAACAACAGATACGAGTTCTACTGATGTGACGACCGTCACATAGCCGTTACGCTCGTCATGCGTGTGACGACTGTCACACATCCATGACGACCGTCATGCACCCAGAACGTGCAGAATGAGGTCACGTGCTAAAATTCCCCCTCAAAGACCAAAAGAGTGACCACTAACTCCTACTTTTCTGCCTCAAACCCACTTCCTGAAGGAATAACCGTTAGATACTCTCTCTCTATAAAAGGAAGAGGTTGGGACCTGAAAAAGGGAGCCGCATTCAAGACAACGAAGTGCTGCCAATTTATCTTCAGAGAAACCTTACCGTTCTTATATTCTTATTTGTTTCTCTTTTCCTTCTCTGTATTCTTTGGTATTTTGTACTTTCCATTTTCTTGTACGATCAATTGGCACAAAGACCAGAATCCTGCCAACATTGTGGAGGATCTGCCCAAAAGCCAATTGGGATATTTCCAGGTTTTCATTTTAATCGTAATTGCAATTTTCATTATGATGTATGTTCTAAATTACTGCTTTTATTTATGCATTATCATTTCTTTTTCCATGTCTAGCTAAATTACCGTAATCGATATGTAATAATAATTCAGATGGGATTTGATAATAATTGGCGTAATCTATCTCTTTTCAAAACTCAGTTATGGTTTTAGTTTTTAATTAAAATTTCTAAGTAAACGTTCGTCGCGACAGCGAGAACTTATTTAAAAATAGTTTTGCCACGACAGTGGGAAATTAACTAAGGTACGAACCAACAAGCGACAGCTTCGGCTAAGACCAGATAGTGAAAACTAGGCATTCGATTTAAAAACAGCGAAAACACTTTAAAAAGGATTAGAACTTAGAGATTTTCAAAAAGTAACTTTAACCCCGAACGGGATAACGACAACATACGTTCCGCCTTAGAGTTGCGACTAGCGTCAACAACCATCGTGAGACAAAAGTCTTTAGATCACTATTTTCTTCTTAAACTAAGTTTGAAAACACTTAATACGCCAGTAATTTGTCGAATCCCCGAAGAACAAAATTATTGCATATCGATTCATAAATTCATATCTTAAGTAAAAGCTTTAGTTCCCTTTAGTTTACGCATTTGTTCTGCTATTATTCAACTTAAAACCTTACCGACCTAGCTAAACACCATAACACCCGATAATACTAGATTGATTACGAGTCCCTGTGGGATCGATATCTATTATTACTACGCGATAGACTGTGCACTTGCAGTTAGATTTGTTAGACATAGAAAGTCGCGATCAAGTTTTTGGCGCCGTTGCCGGGGACCCGTTTAGTCAATAGTGTAATCTTTTGTTACACAGTATAGACTAGGTTAACAATTCTCTCTCCCTCTACTCGTTCTTCGATTGTATGCCAAGTACTCGCTCACAAGGCGAAATCTTACAACGTACAATCTCCGAACTAGAGCGCTTCTTACATCTAAGAAGGCACATCATCGAATATCAACGAAGACACAACATTCCTGATCTTCTAGCTCATCCACCTGTTGAAGAAGCAAAGATGGATGAAGGACCTCAGAACAAACCGCTGAAGGCATACGCTACACCCTCTCAGATGGAGCCTCGAAGTAGCATAGCTGCCCCAGCTATCAATCGAACCGATTTCGAACTAAAATTGTCATTGCTGTCAGTTGTACAACAAAATCAATTCTTAGGAAATGCAACTGAGGATCCAAATGAACACTTAACGAAGTTTGTACAATACGCAGACACAGTGAAGGCAAATGGAGTGACTCCAGACGCAATAAGACTTCGTCTTTTCCCTTTCTCTCTTAGAGATAGAGCGTGAACATGGTTACAATCCTTACCATCCAACTCCGTTACGACGTGGGAACAGTTGAAGAACGTTTTCTTAGCAAGATACTTTCCGCCAAGCAAAATTGCTATGCTTAGAGCCCAAATCAACGGATTTCGACAAAAAGACACTGAATCTCTCTACGAAGCGTGGGAAAGGTTCAAAGATATGATGAGAACAGGTCCTCACCACGGTTTAGAAGACTGGGTGACGATCCATACTTTCTACAATGGGCTTCTGTATAACACCAGATTAACGGTAGACGCCGCCGCGGGCGGTGCACTTATGGATAAGCCATACGACGAAGCCTATCAACTAATCGAAAACATGTCTCAGAACCACTGCCAATGGGGAGGTGAACGCATTCCAGCAGACAAACCCGCAGCAAAAGGTGGGATGTACGAGATCAGCAGCCTTGAAAAGTTCAACGCTAAAGTAGATGCTCTAGCACAGAAAATCGACAGTCTGACCGTTAACCCAGCTGCAACCGTCGCTGCCGTAACTCCAAACTGCGAGTTATGCGGAATCGCCACTCATAATGCGCCCGAGTGCCCATTGCTGGCCGGAATCCCACCAGACCAAGTAAATTACGCTCAAGGAAATCCTTACGCAAATACTTATAACCCAAGATGGAGGAACCACCCAAACGTTTCCTACAAGAACGATAATGCCTTGCAAGCACCAGGTGCTCCGCCAGGATATCAGAAACCAGCCACTGCTGCCCAGACTGCCCCTAGGAAATTAAACCTCGAGTTGATAATGGAAAAATTCATAGCTACTCAAGCTCAAACAAACAAAGAATTCCTAAATCAAAACATACACACTAGCGAGCAAATTAAACAACTGACCGGAAAAGTAGACGCTTTAGCCACCCACAACAAAATGCTCGAAACGCAGATATCACAAGTGGCTCAACAACAAGCCTCTGCGGCTGCCCCAGCTGGAACATTTCCAGGCCAGCCCGAACCTAATCCGAAAGGTCACGCAAACGCTGTTATATTGAGAAGTGGAAAAGAATTGGAAGGCCCAAAAGATCCTAGGAACGAAGATTTAGTAATGCAACAGAAATCCGATAAACCAACTGAAAAGGAGTCTGAAACAGAAAAGAAGGAATGTGACGAGCAGAAGGCCGCCAAAGATGAAACCTCATATGTGCCTCCAGCGTCATATAAACCACCTATCCCTTATCCTAAAAGATTAATAAATTCCAAAACTTCAGGACAATTTAAGAAATTTGTTGAACTTCTGAAACAACTAAACATTATGATCGGGAAAATAGCAAGTGTACTATTTTTACCGATTGTAGTAATAAGGGAAAATTCCCAAGTATCGATCTCGCGGACTACGTAGTAATTAACGGGATTTTTAGGATTCAAAGGAACAAAAGATCTAGTGGTATGTTTGGTAGCAGAGTAATATAACAAGTAAATAAAGACTTATAAATCAATCTAAGAACAGTGTTAGGGGAGTGGATACGATGCGAGTAACGACCAAATATGATTATCCTACTAGAATAGTTATTAACCTTAATTCAACAGTTGGCCAATTTAGTTTTTCTTAATTCCTTAATGAAAACCCTTTGATGAGTTTCCTGTACACTAATTCCTTAGTGTCCATGAAAAGCATCAAGCAATAGTTTCGACCATAAAATTCGTGATATGGGATATCCTCATTCCTAAGCAATATCGACCGTGAGCCTATTTTGCAAAAGTGTAAGGTTGCCTTTCCAGACTAAAACCTAAGCATAATTCGAATTCTACTTTCTAATATGAATACGCATTAAGATTGATGCAAAATAAAATATATAAGGTGAATAACATAGTTCTCATAGAATAATCAAACAAAAGTCATTACATCGCAACTTAGGACCACCCCCTAACAACTTGGGGTTTAGCTGCTCATGTTCTTTGTAAACATAAATGTAATTAGAAATGAAAAGGAGAAGATCATTACAATTCGAGTTGGATCCCTTGGATCATCAATTGCTTCCGCTTTTGATCGATCCTTTGTTCTCCAGAAGAACTCTCTCCTCAGTTGTCAATCCTAATATCAGTTCAAAAGTGTCTTCTACTTTCTAAAAAGTGGCTCTTATATCTAAATTCAAATTACATCGCGAAATGTCTCAAATGCCCTTCGAAATAGGTCTGACAGCAAAAAATCAGAAAATATAACAATTTCACTCCCAGTGGCCCTGACACGGGCCGTGTTGTGCAACACGGGTGGCCGTGTCAGGCTGCTGACTTCTTCAGGGCACGTTTTCTTCTACAAGGGCTGCAACACGGGCCGTGTTGCATGACACGGGCACCCGTGTTGTACGTCTGTTTCCCAATTTCTTCTGCTTTGGTCTACCCGTGTCTGCCAACCGTGTCCTTCATGACACGGGCCGTGTTGTGCAACACGGGTACCCGTGTTGTGGCTCTGACTTCCCTTTTTCGACTTTTCTTTGCCTCCGAAAGCGGTGCGACTGTCATGCTATCCATTCCTGCCAAAGACACACTAAAAGAAACCGAATCAAACGCACCAGCGGCAAAAGTAATACAAACTTCAAAATAAGACTTGAAGACAAACAACTACGAGTAATTCAGATAATAACAACTAAAGCTTCGAAAACAGATAAAAACAGTGCGAAATTAACAATAAAAAGCATTTGAAAACATAAGTGAAATCCACCGATCAAACTCCCCCGAACTTGAACTTTTGCTTGTCCTCAAGCAAAAAGCTCGTCAAACCGAACTTAATATCTTTTTCATAACGGAACCGTCCATAGAAATGTGAGTTATGGTGATGATACTCATACTTGAACTTCTCATTCCAAGTCCCACTAGGATTAATCTCGGCTTTTCCCTCAAAACAGGTAACATGCAAACACTAGACTGTGGTAAACCACAGACCTCAGTCTCCCTATGGGTAACCTCTCCGACTATGCTTTGTACTTAAGTCTTCTTTTTTGATTTTCCTCCCTTTCATTCGGACAATCACTATAACGGCTTTTATGATTTTCCTCGTGTGCACAAGATTCATCAACGACATTTTTCTTTTTCTGGCACTGTTATTATTATTTTTTGAATGGCTTTCAGGTTCGACCGCCGTTGGGCTGAATAACCGGGTGAGGGTTACCCAACTTAGAAGGATTAGTCGCCTAATTGCTCCTTTTTGTTTATTTTTTTTTCTTTCTCTGTGCCTTAGCTCAATATTTTTCGTTTACCTTGCACACACGATTCTTATTGATGAAACCTGCTTGTTAAAATAAACTACTCAGGGGTACTTCTCAGATCAAAGCACTATGGTACAAATCTACACGTCGAACTCGTTCCTATTCGGGACACTCAGGGTGTTTGCCTTTTACCTATCTCTCAAGCTTGTTCCGATTTCATCCTCACAGTTCTTTTCTGAGTATTCTATATACTTTCTCATCACCTCACTCAACATCTTCACTAAACAGTTCCCCACCCAACAATGTTATTAATTTTATTAGCTCAATGTTAGGGGGTTTTCCTGTGGACTTGCTATCATGCTTTCAAACTAACACTGAAAAACTAACACTGAAAATTAAATAACCAAATAACTAAAACAGAAACGAAAACACACAAATAACATAAACAATTAACATAAAAACACAAATAAAATACTCCCACACTAGGATTCAACAGTGTCCTCACTGTTGGAACACCAGTAGCAGAGGACTCACAGAGTTCATGGTTGCGGAGGTTGGTCACGCAGCATCATCTTCCGCATCCATTCGTGCATTTCACCGATCAACCTGCCTTGTCGGATTTGTTTGTTTCCTTGTCTTGTCTGCTCCTCGCCTTGCCTTGTCTGATCACTTCGGAGATGACACATCTCACTCTCCATCCAATCCCATTCTTTTTTAGATAAGCTCCAAGAGCCTGAGCCGGACTCCTGATGGGGTGAGACTCGAGTAGGCGGTATAGGTGCTTCTTCTACCTGCTCTCCTTCATCCTCAAAGAATTCTGTACCTGTACCATCATAAAATTGGTCTTCTTCATCCTGCATTGTGCTCTCATATAGCCAGTTATTCACATTTTGAATACTAATAAAGTCAGGGGCAGGTAAAGCGAGGAGATGACTGTTTCGGCTTACCAAGGAGTAGTAATTATCAAAGACACGAATCATACCTTGGGCCGTCAGTGTGGCAAGATCTATCTTTGTCTTACCTGCAACAGTAGGTTCCTCTCTCAAGAGAGCACCGTGGCCAAAGTGATTTTTGATTTGAGTAATCATACCGCCTACACTGATTTCGCCGGAGGGTGCATTCGCAACCCTCTTCAGGTGGTCAGCTGCAAAGGCGGCCACATTAATGAGTTCTTGATTTGCCATGCCATACATGAAGTACAACTCCCTCTGAGTTGCCACTCCTGTGCTGTCACCCCTGCCGAACAGTGTATAGGCCAATCCCTTTTGAGCGTACCTGAAACATGGGTTATGGATACACGAGGCTTTTGCCGCCTTCGCGACATAATCAGTTATGCCTGTAATAGCCTTCCAGAAGTCCCTTGCACTAAAATTTCCCGGAGGGGCTCCAGGTCCAAAATTGGGGAGTTTCAGAATATCTCCCAATTCGGCTATTGTCAGGCTATGGTCAGTATCAAATAACCGAAACCTCAGTGTACCATAATATTCCTCCTCCACACCTGTCCACCTGTGCTTCAACTGAAATTCTAAAGTACTCAAGAATTCAACAGTTATGCGCTCATAAGTCGGCGCTTCCAATTGCATAAATTCTAACATACCCAGAGTGTGAAACATCCTATGGACTTCTACTCTCAGTCCTAGATTATCAAGCGTAGTGTTACAGATATACCTTGTGGGAGCGAGCTTACGCTTGATGATGTTGGAGTATTTCTTCTGATGATTCGGGTCTTCAAAGAGTATGCCGTGAGGATTCGCCATACGGTGTGCTCTCTTTCTGGGGCGCGAAGTTTCCGCCACTGCTTTTCCTGTGTCTCTACAAGGAGGCATTATTAATCCTGCAAAACACAACAACACAGATGGTTCGAAAAATTTCGAAATCACTGTTAGTGAAAAACGCGACCGTAGAAATGAGCACAAGGATGAGTAGAAGGTTTTTTGTGAAGGGCGGAAGTGTTTCCGATGAGTGGTTGTGGTGGATATGGAAGCTTTTTGGAGAGTAGGCTATGGAGGCTAAGGGTTTTGTGAGGGAGAAGAAGAAGAGAGATGAAATGATATGGAACAATGATAAGGAATGGGTGGTTACTAATGATAAGTGGGGAGTAAAACAGGTGGGCCCCACTTGGTAAAACATGATTAGTGACAGCGTGCCTTGCAACACGGGCTGTGTTGCACAACACGGGCACCCGTGTTGCACCTCCTGCATTATATTTTTTTTCAAAACCACGCACCTGCAACACGGGCCGTGTTGCACAACACGGTCACCCGTGTTGCACCACTGACTCCACCTTTTTTCAAGTTGTTCAGCCCTGATATGCTAGGTCTGACACGGCCCGTGTTGTGTAACACGGCCACCCGTGTCAGGGTGTTGTTTTTCAAATTTTTCCTCTCCTCCGGTCTCCGACAATCTTCTTTCACCGATGAACCTCGAGTTAATCAAAACCTGTTAAAACAAAAGAAAACAAAATGAAAGCGTGTGTGTAAAATACGTGGGTTGCCTCCCACGAAGCGCTTCGTTTTACTCGCCTGGCTCGACGGTCCTTCATCGTATCATGTGAGATGAATGACATCGTTTCGATCTTTCTGCTGTCCCTCGTAGTAAGGTTTCAAACGCTAACCATTTACTTTAAAAATGTCTCCATTTGCTGGATTTTTCAGCTCGACTGCTCCGTGCTGAAACGCCTTATGTACTACAAATGGTCCTGACCATTTTGATTTAAGCTTTCCCGGAAAGAGTTTCATCCGGGAGTTGTACAACAGTACTAATTGTCCTTCCCGAAATTCTTTCTTCTGAATTCATCGATCATGCCATTTCTTTGCTTGATCTTTGTAAATTTTGGCATTCTCATATGCCCGGTTCCTGAATTCCTCTAGCTCATGGAGTTGGAGAGTTCTAGACTCTCCTGCTTTGGTGAGGTCTAGGTTAAGGACTTTTGATGCCCATAATGCCTTGTGTTCTAACTCTAGAGGCAGATGGCAAGCTTTACCATAGACCAGTTGGTAAGGGGACATACCAATGGGTGTTTTGTATGCAGTGCGATACGCCCAGAGAGCGTCGTCCAACTTTACTGCCCAGTCCTTACGGGAGGCACGCACTGTTTTCTCTAATATCTGTTTGAGTTGTCGATTTGACACCTCGGCTTGCCCGTTGGTTTGAGGATGGTACGGAGTAGATATTTTGTGCTTCACATTATACTTAAGGAGTAACTTTTCCATGAGATGATTCAGGAAGTGAGTTCCTTCATCACTTATAAGGGCCCTTGGTACTCCAAACCGCGAAAATATGTTCTCCTTCAGAAACCTGACCACTACCTTAGCATCATTTGTTGGTAGTGCCACTGCTTCTACCCACTTCGAAACATAGTCAACTGCCACCAGTATATAGTGTTTTCCAAACGATGGTGGGAATGGTCCCATAAAGTCAATTCCCCAAACATCAAACAACTCTACTTCTAACATGGAATTTTGCGGCATCTGGTTTCTTTTCGAGATATTTCCAGTCCGTTGACATCTGTCGCATTCCTTAACTATGTTCTGGGCATCCTTGAACAAAGACGGCCAATACAACCCCGATTGGAGGACTTTGGCTGCGGTGCGGTCGCCACTGAAATGCCCTCCATAATCTGAATTATGACATGCTTCGAGCACCTTCCTTTGCTCGTTTTCCGGAACGCATCGTCTGATCAGTCCATCCACCCCTTTCTTGTAAAGAAACGGGTCATCCCATAAGTAAAACCTGCAGTCATGAACAAACTTTTTCCGTTTGTTAGAATCAAAATCGTCGGGTATTAGACCCCCGACCAAATAGTTGGCGTAATCTGCAAAACAAGGAACACCATGAATAACTAGGATGTGTTCATAAGCAAACTCATCCTTTATAGGACGCTTTTCCTTGTTTTCTTCAATCGGTGACATTCGCGAGAGGTGATCAGCTACAGTATTTTCACATCCTCTCTTATCACGAATCTCCACATCGAATTCTTGGAGAAGTAGGATCCATCTCAGCAGCCTGGGCTTTGACTCCTGCTTAGCAAAAAGATATTTTAACGCAGCATGGTCAGTATAAACAATCACTTTAGAACCCAACAGATATTGCCTAAATTTGTCAAAGGCATACACCACCGCTAGCAACTCCTTCTCGGTAGTTGCGTAATTCATCTGTGCCGGGTTCAAAACGTGACTCGCATAGTAAATAACATGAAAAAGCTTCTCTTTCCGCTGCCCCAATACAGCCCCCACCGCGATGTCACTGGCGCCACACATGATCTCAAACGGCAGCGACCAATCTGGGGCTATCACAATTGGTGCTGACACTAACTTATTTTTCAAGTTTTCGAATGCGTCAGCACATTCCTTATTGAACACAAACGCCGTGTCCTTGACTAACAAGGACGTCAATGATTTAGCTATCTTGGAGAAGTCTCTTATGAACCTGCGGTAGAAGCCTGCATGACCCAAGAAGCTTCGGATACCTTTCTCGTTCACGGGTGGTGGTAACTTGGATATTACTTCCACTTTTGCTTGATCGACTTCGATCCCTTTGTGTGAGATTTTGTGACCAAGGACAATGCCCTCTCTTACCATGAAATGACATTTTTCCCAATTTAGGATCAAGTTACTTTCCTGACATCTCTGCAAAACAAGTGACAGGTTAGTTAAACAATTATCAAATGATGACCCAAAAACTGAAAAATCATCCATGAAGACTTCCATATGTTTCTCAAGCATATCCGCAAAAATAGAAGTCATGCATCTTTGAAATGTTGCTGGGGCATTACATAACCCGAATGGCATCCTCCTATAAGCAAAAACTCCGTACGGGCATGTGAAAGCTGTCTTCTCTTGATCCTCCGGCGCAACCGCGATTTGGTTGTATCCGGAGTATCCATCTAGAAAACAATAGTAATCGTGACCAGCCAATCTTTCTAGCATCTGATCAATAAAGGGCAACGGAAAGTGATCTTTTCTGGTGGCTAAATTAAGTCTCCTATAATCAATGCATACCCTCCAACCAGTGACTGTACGTGTAGGAATCAACTCATTCTTGTCATTAGTCACCACAGTTGTACCTCCTTTCTTGGGCACCACGTGAACAGGGCTCACCCATGAACTGTCCAATATAGGATAGATAAGTCCAGCATCCAATAATTTCACCACTTCCTTTCTTATGACTTCCTTCATAACGGGGTTCAGTCTTCTTTGGGGCTGCACAACCGGTTTGTGGTCCTTCTCCATAAGGATTTTGTGCATGCAAACTGTAGGACTTATACCCTTGAGGTCTTCGATTTTCCAGCCAATAGCACTCTTAAATTTTTTAAGAACCCCAATCAGTTGTTTCTCTTGGACACTTTTCAAACTAGAGCTGATAATGGCGGGACACTTTTCCTCGGTGTCTAGAAAAACATATTTAAGATTTTCCGGCAGTTGTTTCAATTCCGAACCTTTAGGCTTTTCGTCATTACCTTCCAGTGCTATAGGTTGTCGTAAGTCCTCCCATCGGTGTGGTCGGGATCCCCTTTGGAATGGTCGAGTTTCCAACATTTCAACTACTTCCCTGTCATTCTCATCCACTTCTTTATCTTCCTTAAAGATTGACATGCTTAACACTCTCTCAAGGGGCAGTTGGGTCACACTCTCCAAATGTTCGCTCTCTACGACTTGTTCTAGCACTTGTATGTTGCTACTTGTGCCAAGATCCTGTTTATGCTTCATGGTATTACTAACATCAATTTTTAACTCCTCGTCATATACCTTCAAGGTCAGGGTGCCGCCTTCCATATCTATCATGACTCTCCCGGTTTCCAAGAATGGTCGGCCCAAAATTAACGACATTTCTTCATCTTCCGGCATCTCTAGGATCACAAAATCAATCGGAAACACAAATTTATCTACCTTAACTAGAACATCTTGAACCACTCCATACGGCCGCTTAACTGAATGATCAGCAAACTGGAGAGTCATCCGAGTATCTTGAACCGCACCGATATCCAACTTTTTGTAGATGGACAAGGGCATGAGGCTAATACTTGCTCCCAAATCAATTAAAGCTCTGTTGAATGACCTATCGCCAATAGTGCATGGGATAGTAACAGCTCCACTGTCTTTCTTCTTGACCGGAATCTTCAGACCCTGCAAAATAGCACTACAAGTTTCCGTTAGAATAACAGGTTCGGACTCACTAGTCCGCTTCTTAGCAATGATGTCCTTCATGAATATTGCATAGGTGGGCATTTGTTCTAGTGCCTCCAACAACGGAATGTTCAGCTCTAACTTTTTAAACAGTTCAAGGAATTTCTCGAAATTCTTCTCTTGCTGTCCTTTCTTTTTATTTCTTGAGGGGTATGGCAGCTTGATCACCGGTTTCGGTTCTACCACTTTTTCTTTAGTTACCGGTACCGGTGTCACCACTTCTTCCTCAACTACTTCATTTTCTTTAATTTCCAGCTCAACCTCAATCATCTGATCATTTAGTTCCGTTTCCTCTTCTTCTACTTCCTTGGATTTTCCACTTCTTGTTACTACCGCCTTAATTTGGTGGTGATCCTTCGGATTTGGTACTGTGGCACTTGGAAGTGTACCCGGCGCTTGCGAACTCGCTAGCTGTTGAGCAATTTGACTCATTTGTACTTCAATATTTTTAATGGATGCTCCAGCATTCCTGAAGTTACTCCTTGTCTCTTCTTGAAATTGAGAACTTTGGGCGGCCAATTTCTCAATGGCTACTTCCCAATCAGCTTTTCGAGGCGCTTGTTGTTGATATTGAGGTTGGTACGGTGTCTGCTGGTACTGCTGTTGCTGAGGTTGATACGGTTGTTGGCCTTGAACAGGTTTTTGTACATTTCCTTGTTGATCTTTCCATGAAAAATTGGGGTGATTTTTCCAACCAGGATTATATGTGTTGGCGTAGGGATTGTTCTGCCTCAACATATTAATCTGTTCCACCTGCTCTTGAGTTGCTACACAATGCACTATAAAGTGTGGTCCACCACATATTTCACAAGGTGCTGCTTGAACTGGTTCAACCTGTGCCACTGTCTGAGTTTCAACATTCATTTTCTTTAACCTTCTCTCTACCTCAGCGGTAATCTGATCCTCCATTTTAACAACCTGGTCTGCCAGCTTCAAATCAATCTTACCTTCCGGTTGGTTTACCGTGCGATCATACAACTCAAGGTGCTCGTTAGCGGCAATTGATTCTATGATCCTTTTGATACCCGTGGCCGTTGAGAAGTTGGTTGAGCCACCGACAACAGTGTCTATGAGCTGTTTTGTTTTGAGTCGTAATCCATTCACAAAGTTTTGCATCTGCTCAGTGGCGTCCATGTTATGAGTAGGACATGCTGTAAGACACCTCTTAAACCACTTATATGCATCCCCTAAAGATTCTCCTTCTTTTTGCTTGAAGTTGACAATGTCATATCTTTTTCGGATAAACACTGAAGCAGGGAAATACTCATTCAGGAACGCAGTTTCCATCTCTTGCCATGTTGTGATACTCCCAGCTGGAAGCGAGTAAAACCATTCTTCCGCATCATCAGTGAGTGTGAACGGGAACATAACCAATCTCTTGGCCTCTTCGGAATGTCCTTCTATCTTCAACGAGGTGGTGGTCGTAAGGAATCTCTGAAGATGTTTATTTGCATCTTCGTTGATTCTTCCGGCGAACGGCTTGCTCTCCAACTGACGGATGGTGGAAGGGTGTAGCTGAAAATGCGCAACATTCACCGGTTGATTCACAATGGTCATCCGGTTTGGTTGAGCATTGACCCCTCCATAGTCTCCTAGCAGTCTTTCAGGCTGAGGTGGATTTCCAGCCATTTGAACAGTTTCAGGTGTTGTCTCTCTCTCTTCGGAGTCGCTCTGCACAGATATAATTTCCTCTATTTCTTCCAGTCTTTTAACTTTAGCTATTCTCCGTCTTTCGTGTAACGCTCGTTCTGGTTCTGTATCAAAAGAATATTTAGCTGAGGCCTGACCTTGCATACACAATTAGACAAGCGTTAGATAATACAAGCAGAGAAACAAATGCAGTGAATAATAAAATTTTAGTCGCAGAGCAACAAAATTTCTTTTGGATTCTAAAAACAATGTTAATTTGGCAGTCCCCGGCAACGGCGCCAAAAACTTGATCGGGAAAATAGCAAGTGTACTATTTTTACCGATTGTAGTAATAAGGGAAAATTCCCAAGTATCGATCTCGCGGACTGCGTAGTAATTAACGGGATTTTTAGGATTCAAAGGAACAAAAGATCTAGTGGTATGTTTGGTAGCAGAGTAATATAACAAGTAAATAAAGACTTATAAATCAATCTAAGAACAGTGTTAGGGGAGTGGATACGATGCGAGTAAAGACTAAGTATGATTATCTTGCTAGAATAATTATTAACCTTAATTCATCAGTTGGCCAATTTAGTTTTTCTTAATTCCTTAATGAAAACCCTTTGATGAATTTCCTGTACACTAATTCCTCAGTGTCCATGAAAAGCATCAAGCAATAGTTCCGACCATAAAATTCGTGATACGGGATATCCTCATTCCTAAGCAATATCGACTGTGAGCCTATTTTGCAAAAGTGTAAGGTTGCCTTTCCAGACTAAAACCTAAGCATAATTCGAATTCTACTTTCCAATATGAATACGCATTAAGATTGATACAAAATAAAATATATAAGGTGAATAACATAGTTCTCATAGAATAATCAAACAAAAGTCATTACATCGCAACTTAGGACCACCCCCTAACAACTTGGGGTTTAGCTGCTCATGTTCTTTGTAAACATAAATGCAATTAGAAATGAAAAGGAGAAGATCATTACAATTCGAGTTAGATCCCTCGGATCATCAATTGCTTCCACTTTTGATCGATCCTTTGTTCTCCAGAAGAACTCTCTCCTTAGTTGTCAATCCTAATATCAGTTCAAAAGTGTCTCCTACTTTCTAAAAAGTGGCTCTTATATCTAAATTCAAATTACATCGCGAAATGTCTCAAATGCCCTTCGAAATAGGTCTGACAGCAAAAAATCAGAAAATATAACAATTTCACTCTCAGTGGACCTGACACGGGCCGTGTTTTGCAACACGAGTGGCCGTGTCAGGCTGCTGACTTCTTCAGGGCACGTTTTCTTCTACAAGGGCTGCAACACGGGCCGTGTTGCATGACACGGGCACCCGTGTTGTACGTCTGTTTCCCAATTTCTTCTGCTTTGGTCTACCCGTGTCTGCCAACCGTGTCCTTCATGACACGGACCGTGTTGTGCAACACGGGTACCCGTGTTGTGGCTCTGAATTCCCTTTTCCGACTTTTCTTTGCCTCCGAAAGCGGTGCGACTGTCATGCTATCCGTTCCTTCCAAAAACACACTAAAAGAAACCGAATCAAACGCACCAGCGACAAAAGTAATACAAACTTCAAAATAAGACTTGAAGACAAACAACTACGAGTAATTCAGATAATAACAACTAAAGCTTCGAAAACAGATAAAAACGGTGCGAAATTAACAACAAACAGCGTTTCAAAACATAAGTGAAATCCACCGATCACATCACTATTCCTTTCACAGAAGTGATAACTCAAATGCCGTCATACGCTAAGTTTCTTAAAGAAATCTTGTCTAATAAAAGGAAAATAGAGGATAACGAGACAATGACACTTACTGCCGAATGTAGCGCAATCATTCAAAACCACATGCCTCCTAAACTAAAAGACCCAGGTAGTTTCTCCATACCCTGCATCATAGGAAAGTTCGTTATAGAAAAAGCTCTATGCGATCTAGGAGCCAGTATAAGCGTCATGCCTTTATCTATATGCAAAAAGCTGAATATGGGAGAACTAAGACCAACTAAAATGTCCGTACAATTGGCTGACCGATCGGTCAAATACCCCGTCGGTATACTGGAAAACATTCCAGTACGCATAGGACAATTCTATATCCCAACCGACTTCATAATCATGGACATCAAAGAGGACTCTGTTACCCCAATTATCCTAGGAAGACCGTTCCTAGCTACAGCCGGAGCTATTATAGACGTAAAGAAAGGACGGCTAACATTCGAAGTAGGAGAAGAAAAGATAGAGTTCATCCTTACTAAATTTTTGAAGGCACCAGCCATCGATGACACATGCTATATAGTAGATGTCATTGACGAATGCATACGAGAATTAGAAAAGGAGGAAACTACATATTCTGAAATCATGAAAATCCCGATCCCTGCTATTCATGAAGACGACAACTGGCGTGCACCATACAAAGATGATAGTCTGAGCGAGATCTTAGCACTCACTCCAAATCACATGCCAGGTCCGAAAAACCCAGCTTTAGAACTTAAAGAGCTACCTAAAACTCTCAGGTACGAATTCCTAGATACAGAATTCAAAAGACCAATAATAGTAAACGCTAATTTAGGATAATCAGAAATTGAGCGATTATTAGAAGTCCTAAGGAGATACCCAACTGCGTTAGGCTATAATATAAGCAATCTAAAAGGCATAAGTCCCTCCATCTGTATGCACCGTATCATGCTGGAGGAAGACTGCAAAACTTCAAGAGAACATCAGAGAAGGATAAACCCGATCCCAAGCAATGTAGTCAAAGACGAGGTGAAAAAGCTACTAGACGCAGGAATCATATACCCAATCTCCGACAGCCAATGGGTCAGCCCAGTACACGTAGTACCCAAGAAAGGAGGTGTTACTGTAGTGAAGAATGCAAAGGGTGAATCGATAACCCAAAGAGTTGTGACCGGAAACAGGATGTGTATCGACTACAGAAAACTGAATAAGGCGACTCGGAAAGATCACATCCCTTTACCATTCATAGACCAAATGTTGGAAAGACTAGCGAAACATTCGTACTTCTTCTATCTAGATGGTTATTCGGGATTCTTTCAAATCCCTATTCACCCCGATGACCAGGAAAAGACAACATTCACCTGTCCTTATGGTACTTTTGCCTACCGCCGAATGCCGTTCGGACTATGCAATGCTCCAGCAACCTTTCAAAGATGCATGATGGTAATCTTCGCAGATTTCATAGATGACATCATGGAAGTGTTCATGGATGACTTCTCTGTATGCGGACAAAGCTTCGAAAGTTGCCTGTCAAATTTAGAAATGGTACTCAAAAGATGCGCCAAAGTGAACCTTGTCCTTAATTGGGAAAAATGTCATTTCATGGTCCGACAAGGCATTGTTTTAGAACACGTCATCTCTGAAAAGGGGATCGAAGTTGACAAAGCTAAAATAGAGATCATAAAGGATCTCCAACCTCCGAAAACCGTACGAGAAATACGAAGCTTCTTAGGACACGCTGGATTTTACCGAAGATTCATAAAGGATTTCTCGAAAATCACAAAACCTCTTACAGGTTTGTTGATGAAAGATGCCGAGTTCATCTTCGACAAAGAATGCTTAGAGGCATTCGAAACTCTAAAGTCAGCACTTATCACCGCACCAATCATGCAACCCCCAGACTGGCGACTACCGTTCGAAATCATGTGCGATGCGAGTGATTACGCCGTAGGCGCAGTTCTAGGACAAAGGAAGGACAAGAAGCTTCACGCTATCTACTACACCAGTAGAACATTAGACCCTGCCCAAATGAACTACGTCACAACAGAAAAGGAACTCTTAGCAGTCGTGTTCGCTCTTGACAAATTCCGTTCCTACTTGGTAGGAGCCAAAATAATCATATACACAGACCACGCTGCCATTAGGCACCTAATAAGCAAAAAGGACGCCAAACCCAGATTATTGAGATGGATCCTATTATTACAAGAGTTCGACTTAGAAATTAAAGATAAGAAGGGGACCGAGAACGTAGTTGCAGATCACTTATCCCGTATAGAGGGCATAAAACAAGAACCAGTGCCTATCAATGACGACTTTCCCTACGAACGTATGATAGCCAAATTGGAAAGCGATATGTCTAACTCTACTTCGGAAGAACCGGAACTGGAAAAAGCCGTGGAAGCTGTCTATGCCTAAGCCACTCTGTCGTGGTTTGCCGACATCGTTAATTACCTGGCCGCAGGCGTGCTTCCACCGGACCTGACTTATCAACAAAAGAAGAACTTCTTCCATGACTTAAAGCACTACTACTGGGACGAACCTCTACTCTTCAGATGAGGCGCCGACAACTTATACCGTCGTTGTGTCCCAGAGGAAGAAATAGAAGACATCATTACCCAATGCCATTCAGCACCATATGGTGGTCATGCTAGCACCTCGAAGACGTGCGCTAAAATTCTACAATCTGGCCTATTTTGGCCCAGTCTCTGGAAGGACATCCATATCGCTGTACTAAAATGCGACCAGTGCCAACGCACTGGCAACATCTCACGACGCGATGAAATGCCTCAGAGAGGAATTTTGGAAGTAGAAATCTTTGACTTCTGGGGAATCGACTTCATGGGACCTTTCCCATCTTCTTTTGGAAATAAATATATACTCGTCGCTGTCGACTATGTATCGAAATGGATAGAGGCTGTTGCCGCTCCAACAAATGACACGCGAGTAGTCGTTAAACTCTTTAAAAACGTAATCTTTCCAAGATTCGGTGTGCCCAGGCTCGTCATTAGTGACGGTGGTTCGCATTTCATATCGCGAATCTTTGACAAACTCCTCTCCAAATACGGAGTCAAACACCGCGTAGCCACACCGTATCATCCACAAACTAGTGGACAAGTGGAGGTTTCGAACAGGGAAATAAAGCAAATTTTAGAAAAGATTGTCGCAACCTCCAGGAAAGATTGGTCCTCAAAGATGAACGAAGCTTTATGGGCTTATAGGACCGCCTTTAAGACACCGATAGGCACCACACCATTTAAACTAGTCTACGGAAAATCATGCCACCTGCCGGTAGAGTTAGAGCATAAAGCCTTCTGGGCTATTAAGACACTAAACTTCAACTACACTGAGGCAGGCGAAAAGTGAATCTTGAACCTTCATGAATTGGAAGAGCTAAGATTAGACGCGTACGAGAACGCACGCATCTACAAAGAAACGACCAAGAAATGGCATGATAAACGTTCAATTCGGAAGCAATTCAGAGTGGGAGACATCGTGCTCCTATTCAACTCCAGATTGAAACTATTCCCTGGAAAACTAAAATCTAGATGGTCTGGACCTTTTGAGGTCACCAAAGTCCTTAAGAGTGGAGCTGTTGAAGTCAAGAATCAAATCAACGCACCGTTTATAGTAAATGGACAGCGTTTGAAACATTATAATCAAGGTGACCACAGCGACCATGTGAGCAATATTAAATTGCTCGAGACTCCCGAATAGCTTATATCCAAGCTATCGTCAGGCTTCTGACGTTAAAGACAGCGCTGATTGGGAGGCAACCCAAATTTTTCCATATTTTCCTTCTAAATTTATTAAAACTATTCTTTTCGTTAACTTATGATCTCTATAAATTTCTATTATCTTATTTTCCAATATTTATATTTATTTTATATTTTTCTCTTTTATCACTCTTTATTTCTTAAAAATATGATCTGAGTGAATGTGATTTTTTCCATGATTTTAAAAGTCATTCTACTTTTCTTCCGTTTTATCCGACTAACAAGTATGGCCGACATCGACGTTACGACTGTTTGTTGCACCCTAAAATTTGCTCAACCTTATTCACTTGGTTTATGTTTCAATATCATTAGCATTTGCATATAAAGTCATGTACATAGTCTAACCATCTGCATAGCATAAGCATAGCAAGTCATCCAACAGGGGACCAATCATTATTCTCATCTCTAGAGGCCTGTCAAGAGGTTATTATCCTGATTCAATCTCATTCAAGTCAGCAGAAAAGAATTTGAAAGTGGGAGAAGTCAGTGGATCAAGCATTGAGTCTATCTCCTAACTGAGGGCATCTGAGGATCAACAAGGGAGTTGTGAGTTGTGAATTGAAGGCATGGGGAGTATCTAGACATCTTGGAGGACTTAGAAAGTCATTTGGAGAAGGAAACAAGTCATTGGTGTAGTCACAAGAATTGCAGTTGAAGACAGTCAACTAGGGTTTCATCTGGGGTCAACTCTAGGTCAACTCTAGGTCAATTGATTGATTGAAAGGCATTAAGGTCTATTGAAGAGATGTGGGGTTCATCATTTGACATGAAGAATAAGGATATGATGATATGCTAAGAAGAAATCAAGAGAAATCAAGGAGAAGAGGAGTTTCTAAATTAGGGTTTCTGTGTAAAATCCCCTAATTTAGGTCAAATTTCCAAGCAATATAAGTCAAAATTCAAGCTTCAAATGGATCCTTGGCCAACATGAAACTTGTAGGGGATCTCAAGACCTTTAATTTGAGTGGTGGAAGACATCAAGGAGATTTATAGAACTCAAGTTATGGTCCTTGCAAGTTACAGGTCATCTGAGGTATCTGAAATTTTGTCTGTGAAAGTGGCTTGACTTCCAAGCAATTTTTACCCCTCAAGGAAATTTCAAATGAATTTCTGGTCAACATAAGAGTTGTTCCTAATTGTCTTAGCTTTCTAGAATGGTATAGTATGCCTTCATATGATTTGTGGAACTCTACTTATGGTTTTGGCAAGCAAAGGGTATTTTGGTCATTTGTGAATTACAGGTCATTTTAACCTATGCCCAAAACTCATACAAGGAAGCTTCAAATGGAAAACTTTAAAACATAAAACTTGTTCCAAATGACATTTTGAGTCTAGAAAAGTGACCATGAAAGATTGGAAAGATTCATAGCACAAGGTTTTAAAATTATTGGATTTAATGAATAAAAATGGCCTTAAAAATGAGATTTTTCATATCTTGGCCAAATGAAGCAAAATTATAGGTAATTTTGAATGGAAAGATCATTTTAAAGACATTGGATAAAGTGGAATTTTGAGCTTAGTTCATGTTTTAAGAGTTATCCATGGTTGCTTGCAATGGAAGAAACATAAACCAAATTCAAGGGAAAGAATGCAAGGGAAACTTCTCCAAGTTTCTAGGAGGTTCTAACCTCACCTATATATTGATAAGGGATAGTTCATGCCATGGTTGGTGATTTCATTTGTTCAAAACCCCAAGTTTTACACACTTTCTCATTTTTGCATAAGCTTCACAAACTCTCCCAAATCTCCATCAATCCTCTTATCTTTTGATTGAATCTTCATCATCATCATTCAAACACCATAATCCACATCAAGATTGGTAGAATTGGAGGCAGAATTGTGCTATTCAAGACAACCATCCCAATTGCAAGAACTTCTCAAGGACAAGATTCATGAAGTTTACACACTAATCACTGCATACAGAAGTCATCATCAAGGTTACTGAGCAAGTTTCAATCACTGCAAGCACCAAATTCAAAGAGTTGCATACCTGTTTTCACCAATTGCACCAGGTTTGTTTCCTCTTCGTATTGCATGAATTAGTTAGAATCTTAGGGTTTTGGTAGGGTAGAATGGTTAAGATAGGATAGAGGATTGATTGGGATGATTTTGGAGAAGTTTCATGAAGTTTGAGCATGATGTATCAATTCTGTTGAGGCTTATAACTCTTGGATTAAGGCACGATAAGCATGGGTTAATAGCTTGAAATGATCAGTGTAAGGTGTAGAATATGTTAGGGCAATAATTGGAGAGAATTGAGAGGATTGATATCAGTTGGAAATGGTGGATCAGATCTGTTATACCTATCGAGTTTGCTTCGTGAGTGAGTTTTAGGAAGAACTAAGGCTATGGCTGTGTAGAGGGAGAGATTTAGAGCAATTTTGCTCTTGACGTCGAATGAATCCATGGAGAGTTGAAGGAGAACAGAAAGGTGTAAGGTTCGTGCATAGGGATGAGTTGCAGAACCTAGGGTTTGCTGGAGGTAGGAGACGATCCCTGGGCCACACGATTTCATTTTGACCTTTGACTGGGGCTCTAATCCAACGGATCATATTCAAACTGAAAACGGAGGGAATGACTTGGTATGAAACGCCGCGTTTCATTTAATTGAAACGTTGGGCTTTGGACTCAGATGGCTATACGCACCCCCACTTTTCAAGCCCACATGAATAACAACTGGAGCGAGTTGCTTTTCTCACCCCCTCCCTTTATTTCTTTCTATTTTCTTTTTCAATTTCTTTTTATTTTTCATTCATTTTTGAAAATTCATAACAAATTAGAAATTGCATATTTTTAATTCATTCTTTTTTTAACATTTTCTTTAAAGTGTCAAGAAAATTATAAAAAATAAAAATTGCCTTTTATTTTTTATTTGATATTTTTCCCATATTTTCCAAATAAATAGCATTTTAAATAGTTTCATTTCATACATGAATTTGTTGATTTTTGTTCTAACCAATGCTTTAATATTTTTTGTCCATTCTTTTTAGGTTGTTTAGTTTAGATATTCAACTTGTAAATACAATTTAATTCATATTTTTAGGAGTTAGTTTTAGGTGATTAGTTTAGGTGCAAACAACATGAACAAATTAGGGTTTTAAGTGACAACTTAGGAGAATTAATTCATTTCCCTTAGGGCTTAGAATTTGAATAGTTTAGCTATGGGACTATAGGGGCTATGGGTAGTTATCAGATCCCCTTAGAAATCATTAGGATTCCCCTACTGCTATTAACCTACTGTATATATCTGATTGACTGGTGTGGTGTGCCCTCTAGGGATTATTGCTTGCTTGTTTGGGTGTTGGGATCTGTCTGGGGATGTGGGAGAGCTGAAGACTTGTGAAGATGATGAAGCCATTGGAGATCCAGAGCTTGAAGACCAACTTCCAGAGTTGAAGAGGAGATTCCTGCTAGCAGCTGTTGAGGAGACTAGGGTTTAGGAGCTAGGCAGAGCTCTAGATTAGAAAGCTTGTTTCTCAAACATGGATTGCCTTGTCTGCATACATTCTTCTCTGTGATACAGGGTCTCTCTAAGACACTCACCCCCTTCCTTTGGAAGGCTTGGTGATAGTGTCTAAGAGATAGAACTCTTGAGAGAAAATGTCATATGTGTTAGAAGCAGTCTGTTCACCACCCTTGGTAGTCAACTGATTGCTTAACACCCAATTCACTCTTGTGATTGATCCCTCATCCTGGAGGTTTGAACTTGAAGAAAAGCCATTGTAGATAGAAGATTGATGATCAAAGCCCTTGCTTGAAGGTCCTGAAGATGGAGATTAATGCTTGTTGAAGCCTGTAGCTGATTTGAAGCCAGATGTTGATTCAAAGCTGCTGAAGCTGTTTGTTTTATCGCTGTATTTCATTTCTGCTGTATTGTTTGGTTTTCCTGGTTGTATTGTTTGTTGTTTAACCTGTTGGGTTGAAAGTGAAGCCTGTTCACTTTCGCCTATTGTTTTCTAGGTTCGAGGTTGAGTGGGACTCCCTTGCCTCGCTTGTACTGTTGCATCCATGCATTTTATCGCTTTATTATATCTGTTATTGTTTTTGTTTTCGTCTATTCCCTTAGGATCTCTGTTTCTCTCTGTGCAAGAGAGGAGCATGATAGACACTAGGTCTTAACCCATGCATGATGACATTAGGTTAGTTTGTTTCCCTTCGCAACTGTAGGTTAGAGTTCTGTCCCTTCTTTCTCAAAACAAACAGAAAAACACCAATAAAATTTCAAACACAATAAAAGACACTTCTTCCGTAAAAGAAGGTGAACTCATCAAAACGTCATTTTTGTCCGCCGGGACTAGTAATCAAGAAACCCTTTTTCAGAAGGTATAAAATCAATCAAGGACAGACTTGTGTCGTACGTGGCCCGAACTACGTTTGCTCTGATCTTCCATGCCGTGTGGAAGTACGTAGGCATAGGATGCGATATCCTAGCGAGCAACCTTCCCCTCCTTTCCCGTAGGTAGGCGAACTACGTTGACTCTGATTTCTCGTTCCAGGCGAGAATACGTAGGCATAAAGTGCGATACTTTGCCGAGTCATTTTTATTTTCATTTTATTTTCTTTTTAACCCTTGACCTATAGTTTAGATAGAATAACAATCCATACCCGAAAACAAGCGTGGATCCCGTCGAGTACGACGGACGTGAGGGGTGCTAATACCTTCCCCTTGCGTAACCGACTCCCGAATCCAGGTTTTGGTTGCGACGACCATACCTTTCCCGTGTTGTGCGAGGTTTACTCTGAGCGTTTCCTTTCCCTTCCGTGGGATAAATAACGCACGGTGGCGACTCTTCTGTTCAGCCGGCGCCGATTTTCGCAGTAGCGACAGCTGGCGACTCTGCTGGGGATCCAACGTCCCCTGGCTGCTAAGGACTGCGATAGTTCTTATGCATTTGGGATCCAACGTCCCTTAAGAGAGTCAATCCTAACGCTTGTTTTCCCGTCGAGGATTTTGTATGGATTTATATTTCTGACCTTTATTTTCAGCTTTGTATATATGGATTATTATTGCTGTATCTTGGGGTGTGACGGGTGTTCTGATATTGAGTGAGAAGCCGGACCTGGGCTTGAGTGCACCTAGAATTAGAGTAGAGATTAGTTGGCGCCCGCTTGCTTTGCTTGCTTTGGTGTCCCACGAAATCTACACTCAGACGAGGTTCCTCTGGTTGGCCTCCTGCCCCTTCCTTTGGTTGGCGTGGGTTGCTGGTTAGTGGAATTGTCGACTCTGGGGACCGATCATTTGGAAGTTGGCTAAGTGAGGCCTCTTCAGGATTTGATGATGCCACTCCTTCTGGGAATCGTATCATCAACCCTGAAAGTCTGTGACGCCGACGACCGCATAGGATGCCATACCTTTGTCAGTTACTAGGACATCCACCTGTGAGAGGGTTTGGGGTTATGCAGGTAACTAGACCTTCAGATACCGGTTATTTCTTGATCAGAGATCCTGGGTATTTATGGAGGGTTATGAGGTCTGTCAGAGACCAGTTGGAGATGTGATTTGAGGTCTGCCAGAGACCAGTTGGAATTATGGTTTGAGATCTGTCAGATACCATTATTGGAGCTTGATTTTAGGTCTATCTGAGACCAGGGTTTGAGGACTTCTAGAGAATCTATCTGAGACTTCTTGATATGGTCCAGACTATTCAGCTACGGCAGTTGGCCCCCGTTGCATGTTACTTGCATTGCATTCTGTTTGCATACTCATCATCATTGCATCCCACTAACGTGTGTCTGTGCTGCAGGTGCATTTGCATTTCCCTAGTTCTAGTGTCCGGATTCCTGAGTGATTGGTCATGGCCAGCTTAAGAAGGACAGTTGCTTACAAATTGCCTACTCCTGATGTTGTTCCCCTGCTTGGGTTGATCTCTCTGGCTGATGAGGAGGTTCGTAGGAGCTTCAGAATGAGCTATGGAAGACTATTGATATTGGTGCGCAAACCCACAGAGACAGAGCTAGATAGGCTGTACGCTTTGATGCAATTCTATGATCCCGCATTGAGATGTTTTACGTTCGCTGATTTCATTATAGGGCCTACCATTGAGGAGTATGTGGAGTTTACTGAGTTACCCGTGCAGAACCAGGTTCCATTCATTCATTCGGGCATTAAGCCCAAGCCAGAAGACTTGGCAAAAGCCTTGCATGTGGATGCTGCTGAACTGTTGACTACTGTTTCCCGTGGAGTTCCAGGCTTCTCACTCCAGTTCTTGATCGGTAAAGCTCAAGAGTACGCTAAGAACGGATGTTGGGTTGCCTTCAATGCTGTGCTGGCTCTGTGCATTTATGGCATAATATTGTTTCCCAATGTACCGGATTTTGTGGACTTCGATGCCTTCTACTTGTTTGCCGCTGGTAATCCTGTACCGACCATGCTCGGAGATTTCTACCACTCACTGCATTACAAGAATGAGAAGGGAAGAGGAAAGAATGTTCATTTCTGTGTACCATTGCTGGATATGTGGTGTAAAGGCCACCTTCCCATGAAGGAATCTTTTGTGAAGAGTGCAACCACAGCTAGCTGGTCAGAGCGCCTGATGAGGCTATCTTCCGAGGACGTTGAGTGGTTTGATCGAGACCTGCTAGGATCTGAGCTTATATTCAGTTGTTCTGGGTACCCTAATGTTCCGCTGATAGGAAGAAAGGGGTGTATCAACTACAACCCTTCTCTGTTCATTCGTCAGTTCAGATATGCGCTGAAGAACCCGCCAAAAGAGGAAGAAGTACAGGAATCTCTGTACTTCACTGGAGATGTAAAGGGGGAGTTATTGGCCAAGTTGCGGCATGCCTGGATGCACATTAGCCGAAGAGGGAAACCGTTGTTAGGAAAGAATGACTGTCAGGCCTATGCACCTTATAGAGTTTGGATTCAGGAGAGAGCCAGTCAGTTGAGGATGCCATTTCCAGACGCACCAATTCTTGTTCCCATTCCGGTAGCAGAGCCAACCACTGTTTCTCGGGAAGCCTACGAGCAAGTTGTGAAAGAAAAAGAAGCCTTGATGAAGATCAATGAAGGGTTAGAGCAAGAGTTAGCCCAGGTACGCAGTGAGAAAAACAAGGCCGTGTATGCTTTCCAACAGCAGATTGAGCTAATGAACAGATTAGGGGATGAGTTGACTGAGGAGAGGAAGAAGCGCGAACGTCTGGGGCAAGAGTTCAGAAGCTCCCATGACATGCTTGAATCCAAGAAGAAAGCGCTTAACATCGCTCACCGAGAGATCTCTTCTTGCAATAAGACTTGGAATGCTACGCTCACCAACAATAAGAAGAGGGAAGATAAGTTGAAGCAGCAAATTTCCGACCTCGAAGAGCAGTTGAAGTCCAGCATCAAGAAGTGTGAAGAAGAAGTAATGACCCGGTACAGTCTCCAGAACGCACTGAACAAGGCCATCAAAAGCAGAGATGAAGCCGTGTCTCAGAAGCGTAAACTAGAGGATCGCTTCAGAGACGGGGCATGGGAAGAAACTGCTGAAGACGTGCGCCGTGTTCTTAAGAAGAGAAACCAACTTGTTGAAGGGCTGCTTGATCGACCAAGTCATCCGGAGACCAAGAAATTGCTAGAAGAGTACCAGACTTCTGGGAGGATTTGATCACTTCATGTAGTAGCTTGTATGCTTTATTTGCATAGTGCTGACCATCACCAGGATTGTTGGTTGAGGTCATGCCTTCTTATTGTACTCAGTGATATTGTATTCTTGGCCTATTAGTTTTCTCAGCGATATATGAGGCTTTCTGTGATTCAGCTCCGATCTTTATATTGATAGCACTGTCACTGCACCGGCACCTTCACACTAGAATCGGGGAATGGATTTCCCTAATGCACAGACACACATTGCATTGCATTCATATTCATACTGCATTACAGGTAATCATTGGATGTTATCTTATTCCCTGCTCTGTACCAGGTACTTGTCAAAATTGCAGATCAGCACCCGCACCACTATTCTACCCGCACCAACTGTCGAAGAATCATGGATCAAATGCAGAACGAGATGCAAGATGTGCGCGAGAAGCTCGCTCTCTTTATGCAGACCATGGAAGCTATTGCAAAAGGTCAGGAAAATTTGCAAGCCATGGTCCAACCTCTGTTGGCTCGGAATGCTGGTCATGGTAATGAGGATCATCAGTCCGTACGGGTCGATACTGCTCATGGAGATGGCACTCCCACGCCAGTGGCTCCACCTGTAGTCAATATACCTGCTGCTAATGTCAACAACGCTACCGCTGCTGTGAATGGTAACGTCGGAGTTGGGAATGAGACTGCTGTCCATAACGTTGGGCTTGGTGACGTCAACCTGGGTGATAATATGGGAGGCAACGGATTTGTCAATGCTGGATTCGGGTTCAATGATCAGGGATTCGATAATGTTGGGAAATATGGTTTCAATGCTCAAGGCTTTGGGCAAGATGGTTATGGTGTGGCCAATCAAGGCTATGGAGGTTTCGGAAATGGAAACGGCGCTGGGTTTATGGCTTTTGGGCCCGCTGGAGGTGTTCAGGGATACGGCAACAGAGGCCGAGGTCCGGGGATGAATCAGATCAGGGTTGGACGTAACAATGAATATGATGGGTATGGAGCTGGGAATGGTATGTGGCAAGAAGATCAGCAGGAGGACACTTTCTCCGGCGGAGGTTTCGAAGGGCCGATGGACAACTCCCAGAAGATCAGAATGCTAGAAGAGCAGATGAGGGGGGTCCTGAACCAAAGTGCTGTGGGCTTGGACATGGCAACAATGGGTCTAGTGCCTGGCTTGAGGGTGCCAATCAAATTCAAAGCTCCCGCGTTTGATAAGTATAAAGGGGACACCTGTCCGAAAGTACATGTGCGAGCCTATTACAGAAAGATGTCTGCATACTCAACTGATGAAAGAATGCTAATGCACTTCTTTCAAGATAGTATGTCGGGTCCTTCCTTAGAGTGGTATATGGGGTTGGAGCCGACCGATATCAAGACATGGAAGCAATTGGCGGAAGAATTTGTAGCTCACTACAAGTATAACAGCGATTTGGCGCCCAATCGGGTCCAATTGGCAGGGCTGTCGCAGAAGAAGGGGGAGAGCTTTAAAGAGTACGCGCAAAGGTGGCGCGATATGGCTGCCAGGGTCCGTCCTCCCGTAGAAGACAAGGAAATGAATGACATGTTCGTTGGCACCTTCACAGGCTTGTTTCATGACATGCTGTTTCATACATCTCTGGCCAACTTTTTCGACCTAATTCTGATGGGAGAAAAGATTGAGCGTAACATTAAGCAAGGAAAATTCCAGGTTGAGGAATCGACTGCATCTGGCAGTAATAGGAAGGCTTTTGGGGGGCGCCGTCAGGGCGAGGTAAGCGCAGTGTTTGGAGGCCGAGGCCGAGGCCGAGGCAGGGGACGAAACCAATATCATCAGCCGCAGCAGGTGGCGAGTGTTACTATCCCATATCAGCAACAACCACTTCAGCAGCAACAACCGTCTCAGCAGCAGCCAATGCAGCAGCAGCAGCCTCAGCAGGGGGCACAGCAGGCTCAGCGAAGATTCCAGGGTGGTAAACCGAGAAGAGTGTTTGAGAAGCCTCCCTCAACGTATGCTGATTTATTGCAGACATTGCTGGGTTTGAACCTGGTAGAGAAAAGAACTCTGGCACCGATAACGGGAACTCCTCCGTATGGTTATGATGCAAGCAGGCACTGTGAGTTTCATTCTGGGGCTCCGGGCCACGATATAGAGGGTTGCCATGCTTTTAAGCATGTTGTGCAGGATCTTTTGGACAATAAGACTATCAATTTCGGAACGGCAGGGCCGAATATAGTGCAGAAACCCATGCCTAATCACGGGGCGAACGCCATTCTGACTGAGGAAGGGTTGAATCTGATTATGAATGTCGATGATCTGAAGACGCCTCTGAGCGAGATAAAGAGCAAATTGCTGCAAGAGGGTGTTTATCCAGGTTGTGACGAGTATTGCTTAGAATGCTGGACCCTAGCTGGGGGGTGTGACGATTTGAAAAAAGGCATCCAGGCTTTAATTGACGGAGGCACATTGCAGTTTGACCGAGCAGCAACTGAAGAGCCGGCAGGGGCAGTAGCATATGATCAGAGTGATGTGGCCACTGTAACGATTCCTCGAAATACCATCACTATTGCAGCACCAGCTCAGCGACCACCGATCACCATAACTAAGGCCGGGCCGATCCCGTACGAGAACACGAAAGCAGGCCCCTGGTCATATGGGTTGGAGGTGTATTGTGACGGGATAAAGATTGATGTTAATAAGCAGCCAGCCGAGGCTGTGGATAATGTTGTCGGCTCGGGAGGTATGACAAGGAGTGGTAGGATCTTTATATCACCTGAAGTGGAGGCCGAAAGACTAGCGAAGGGGAAAGGGAAGGTGGTTGAGAATGTCCCAGTGCAAGCAAGCGAAAAAGAAGCAGCATCGAAAGATGTAGAAGAGTTCATGCGCTTGATCCGAAAAAGTGATTATAAGATTGTGGAGCATCTGCAGCAGACGCCGTCCAAAATATCTATCCTGTCATTGCTGTTGTGTTCGGAGGCTCACCGGAATGCTTTGTTGAAGGTCTTGGATACTTCTTTTGTACCCCAAGACGTCTCTGTAAATCAGCTGGAAGGAGTGTTGGCACATGTAAATGCAGGCCACAGCTTGGGCTTTACCGACTTCGATTTGACCCCGAAAGGGAGAGATCATAATATGGCGTTGCACATATCTGTCGAGTGTAGAGGATCAGTAATGTCGCATGTATTGGTCGACACTGGATCATCTTTGAATGTGCTGCCCAAGAAGGCGATGATGAAGCTGGATGTTAGAGGAATCTTGTGCACGCCCAATGACTTGGTAGTCAGAGCGTTTGATGGCACGCGGAGAACAGTCTTTGGATCAATCACATTGCCTCTACAGGTGGGGCCGGAGGTGTTTGCAACAGAATTTTATATCATGGATATACAGCCCGCATATAGCTGCCTGCTCGGAAGACCCTGGATTCATGGGGCTGGGGCAGTCACGTCTACCCTGCATCAGAAGTTAAAATATATGGTCGGAGACAGCGTAGTCACCGTATGCGGAGAAGAAGACATCCTGGTCAGCCACCTGTCGTCATTTAAATATGTGGAGGTCGACGGAGAGATCCACGAAACGCCCTGCCAGGCATTTGAAGGGTTGCGCATCAAGGACAAAGGTCCCGGGCCGAGCAAAGCGCCAAAGATAGCCGTCTCATCGTATAAAGAAGCTCAAGCTCTAGTGGAAGCAGGAGAAGCAAAGGGCTGGGGCAAAGTGCTGGATATTCCTGTGAAGATGGACCGGTTCGGGCTGGGATACCAACCGTCGTCGTCAGCACCTGCTGTGGGGGCACCCCGTTTCGGAGGGCCAATCACCATCTCCGCCAGTGGAGTGTGTCATGAAACCGTCAACGCTGCTTCGGAGTCTGACGAAGGAGACAGCGACTGTGATATGGGTGCCTGGATTCAGCCAAGCACGCCAGGACAAGGACTGTGCAACTGGTCTATTCAGGAGCTTGTTCCTGTGACTCTTAAACAGTAATGCTTTGCTTTATTAATTGTTGAATAATCTGATGTCTTGCCCGGGGCATCAGGATTTGCTCAGGGTTGTGTTGTTATGAACATTGCGTGTTAATCATTAAATAAATGGCATTTTTTCATGTGCAAATACTGTAATCCCTGTCTTTCTTGTTTTATATTTTTCAATAAAATGGCAACGTGGTTATTCGCTTTATACGCATTTTGAAGCACTTAACCATTCTTTTTGCAGGATAACATTTTCAGATGACATCCTTGAACCACCTATGACTCGTCCCGACTTTGAGCATCCGGTATTTCAGGCCGAAGAAGAGGTTGTCGAAGATAGTGACGTTCCTGAAGAGCTGTCTTGGTTGGTGAAGCAAGAGGAAAGAGCCATTCTGCCTCACGACGAGGTCATCGAAATTATCAACTTGGGGTCGGAAGGGGTTGAGAAGAATATTCGTATCGGAGCCGCGCTGCAGGGTGATATCAAGCGAAGACTGGTTGAAATGCTCCGAGAGTATAGTGATGTATTCGCGTGGTCGTATGAAGATATGCCAGGGCTCGATACAGATATGGTTGTGCACCGCCTGCCACTGAAGGAAGAATGCCCGCCGGTCAAACAAAAGCTTCGCAGAACTCGACCAGATATGGCAGTGAAGATCAAAGAGGAAGTTCAAAAACAGTGGGACGCTGGTTTCCTGGCTGTGACGAAGTACCCCTCATGGGTTGCTAACATTGTACCAGTGCCAAAGAAAGATGGCAAGGTTCGAATGTGCGTGGATTATAGAGATTTGAATAAAGCAAGCCCAAAAGACGATTTTCCGCTTCCTCATATTGACGTGTTAGTTGACAATACGACTCAATACTCTGTCTTCTCTTTCATGGATGGCTTTTCAGGCTATAACCAGATTAAAATGGCGCCGGAGGATATGGAGAAGACTACTTTCATAACGCCTTGGGGAACATTTTGCTACAAAGTGATGCCCTTTGGTTTGAAAAATGCCAGGGCAACATATCAGCGTGCGATGACGACTCTCTTCCATGACATGATGCATAAAGAGATCGAAGTTTATGTCGACGATATGATTGCCAAATCCCAGACGGAAGAAGAGCATCTGGTGAATCTGTTGAAGCTATTTAAGAGGCTTAGGAAGTTCAGGCTGAGGCTGAACCCTAACAAATGCACCTTCGGGGTGAGATCGGGTAAACTACTGGGGTTTATCGTAAGTGAAAGAGGAATAGAGGTCGATCCTGCTAAAATAAAAGCGATCCAAGAAATGCCGACGCCTAAAACAGAGAAGGAGGTGCGCGGATTTTTAGGGAGGTTGAACTACATCGCTCGGTTCATATCTCACTTAACTGCCACGTGTGAACCATTATTCAAACTGTTGAAGAAAGATCAAGCTGTAACATGGAACGAAAATTGTCAGAAGGCTTTCGATAAAATAAAAAAGTATTTGCAGGAACCTCCTATTCTGATACCCCCAGTGGCGGGCAGACCCTTGATCATGTATTTAACGGTTCTTGAGGGAAGCATGGGTTGTGTTCTCGGTCAACACGACGAGACAGGGAGAAAAGAGCATGCGATCTATTACTTGAGTAAGAAGTTTACAGATTGTGAATCTCGATACTCAATGCTTGAGAAAACTTGTTGCGCGCTAGCCTGGGCCGCCAAGCGTTTGAGGCAGTACATGCTGAATCATACAATCATGCTCATCTCGAAGATGGACCCTATCAAATATGTATTTGAAAAGCAGGCGTTGTCAGGAAGAATTGCCCGTTGGCAGATGGTCTTGACTGAATATGACATTCAATACGTCTCACAAAAGGCTATAAAGGGGAGCGTATTATCTGAGTACTTGGCAGAGCAGCCTATTGAGGACTACCAATCGATGAGGTTTGATTTTCCTGAAGAGGATATCATGTACCTAAAGATGAAAGATTGTGAAGAGTCGTTGCCAGACGAAGGACCGGAGTTGGGGTCCAAATGGAAGATGATATTTGACACAAAAGGAAGAATTGCCCGTTGGCAGATGGTCTTGACTGAATATGCTGGTGGGCATGCTATGACGAGAAAGCTGCTGCGGGCAGGTTATTTTTGGCTGACTATGGAAACTGATTGTTTCAAGTTTGCGAGGAAGTGCCACAAGTGCCAAATCTATGCTGACAAGATCCATGTGCCTCCGAGTCCTCTAAATGTGATGTCATCGCCATGGCCATTCTCGATGTGGGGAATCGATATGATTGGAAAGATCGAGCCGACAGCTTCTAATGGGCATCGGTTCATTCTAGTGGCAATCGATTATTTCACCAAGTGGGTGGAAGCGGCGTCCTACGCAAATGTAACGAAGCAAGTGGTGGCCAGATTCATTAAGAGAGATATCATTTGCCGATATGGGATTCCCGAGCGGATAATCACGGATAATGGTTCAAACCTAAACAACAAAATGATGAAGGAGCTCTGTCAGAATTTCAAGATCGAACATCACAACTCCTCCCCGTACCGACCCAAGATGAATGGCGCTGTTGAGGCGGCCAATAAGAATATCAAGAAGATCGTTCAGAAAATGGTGGTGACCTATAAGGATTGGCATGAGATGCTACCCTTCGCTTTGCACGGTTATCGTACGACGGTATGCACATCAACTGGGGCAACCCCGTTCTCGTTAGTATACGGAATGGAAGCGGTATTACCATTGGAAGTTGAGATCCCTTCTCTGAGGGTATTGCGAGACGTTCAGCTGGACGAGGCAGAATGGGTGAAAGACAGGCTGAACCAATTGAGTTTGATGGATGAGAAGAGGCTAGCTTCTCTAGCATATGGTCGTTTGTACCAGAGCCGAATGAAGAAAGCGTAAGACAAGAAGATACATCCGCGAAGCTTTCAGACGGGCGACCTTGTGCTGAAAAGGATTCTCCCGCCGCAGGCAGATCACAGGGGCAAGTGGACCCCCAACTACGAAGGGCCATACGTTGTCAGGAAAGTCTTTTCAGGAGGAGCATTGTTGTTGTCCACCATGGACGGAGAAGACTTCACGTCACCTGTGAATTCGGACGCAGTTAAAAAATACTTTGCTTAAAATTGACCCGCTGGACAGAAAAAAGAGAGTCCAGGCAAAAATGGGGCATCCTGGCGAACCAAAAACAGAATAAAAGGTTCGGGCAAAAGTTAGGGATAAAATTGAAAAAATGTACACCCGCGAAGTTGAAAACCTACACTGGGCGGCTTCGGCAAAAAGGGGTATCCCGGTGAACTGAAAACCCGTAAAGGGCGGTTCACGCAAAAGTTAGGGATTTGAAAAGCAAATGACTGCGGTCCGAATTTGATACTGCGGTGAGCATCAGTGCGGGAGAATACCTGAGGGGTCGATTATCAGATACAACCGCTTCGGAAGTATGGATACCGGGAAAGCATTAGAGTCGGATGAGTCATAGGAGGATCAGTTCGTGGTGTTCGTCTGCACCCCGTTGCCGACATGTGTACAAATTTAATTTGTCAAATATTTATGCTTCTTGTGCATACTTGTGTATTTGCTTTGCGTAGCTTCCTCATTTCAGGAGTTACATCCCGTGTACAAAACTCCGCCCATTCAGGGGCCCAATCAATAAAATATGTTATTCAGTACTTGATGCTGGTTCTTTACTGTTTTGTGCATGATAAAACGCCTAAGTTTATTGAAACTAGCATGTGTATAACATCACTGGCCCTTGCCAACAATTGCTAAAGCTTTGAATTAACTGAAAATAACGTCACTAACCTGAATCGATTTGGTTGTATAGGCTTGTTTTGTCTTGTTTGTGTTGTTGCAGGTTTCACAACCGCACGAGGAAGATAATCAAGAGACTCGACCCCCACGCAGGTCGCGCTTCTGAGATGACGTTGTTCCTCACTGAAGAAGGATCAAATTCCCTAGCTAGTCGTAGCTTATCCAAAGGATATTCTCCAGCAAAGTCATTTATCCTCAGCAGAGTTTGGCGATTCCAAGATTGTAGACTGTATTCAGACAGTGTGGTGTCCCCCGAAGAGGATTCCCCCATCCCAAGCAGAGTGGTTTAGCCTCAGAAGCTTAATATTTCCAACTCGTGAGCTGTGCTCAAACAGTTTACCCTTCCCAGTAGGGTCATTTACTCTCCCCCAGCGGAGTCAGTTGATTTTCCCCAAGAGAATCGTTCCATCCCCAGTGGAATTCTCTTTCCAGCAAATGTTCTCTTTCCTCCCGGTGGAATTCGGAGATTGAGACTCTCCCCGGCAGGGTTGGTCGCGTGCCCAGGCATTTACTTTTGCCAGAACACCGTGTGATACTCGTTCACTTTCCCGCAGAAGTTCAATCATACCAGGCGCATCTTTTGTTCCCCAGCAGAGTTATATTCCCCAGCAGGGTGGTCCTTCAACAAGGTGCTGGGTTAAGTTCCCAATTTCCCAGCTGAATCGACTTCATCTGCCCAGCATTTATTTTGCTGGAATGATTCTGTAGCACCTGGCTATCCCCAGCGGAGTTGGCATTATTTTCAGCATTTATTTTGCTGAAGCAGCTCCTGTGCCCAGCAGTTCGAGTCTGCATTTGCATCAGCATATAGTGTCATACTTGCATTAACCAAATAAACGTGTAGCATTCCCATGTCGAAGGGAGCATTGCATCATTGCCGAGCATATGCATTTGTGAAACATAAACTAGGTTGGATAACCGTCTGTTTCAAGTATTGTCCCTCTTGCAGGTAGAGAGAGCCCTCGCTCAGGAATCAATAAACATTCAGGATCTCGACGTGAGACATTCGACAAAGCAGCTTTGGCGCTATTCCCCACAGAGTCAGCAGGATAAGCTTCCCCTTATCCCCAAGCAGAACTATTGGTCACCAAAGGATTCATGAATCAGAATTTCAGAGGCTACCGCCAGTTGTCAGAACAGGTGTCCGTTAGTTCGGTTTCTAAATATCCCCAGTAGAGTCAGCTTTGAAGTTGCTGTAACGTCAGTGATGAGAAGTTTGCGGACTAATGGAAGGATGAGTCCTAACGTGGACAATTTTATTGACGGGGTTTCTTGGTGTTAGAGACGATTGTTGGAATGTGGAGTCCTGACGTGGACATTTCCTCAAGTTGACGATGTGTGTTAGTCCTAACATGGACAGGATCGAGTTCTCGGTATTGATTGGGTGTGGAGTCCTGACGGGGGCGAAGGTTGATTGTTCTTCGTGTTGATATCCTGACGTGGACAATTTATTTCCAGCAGATAGCTTTATTCGTGATGGTGAAATGTGCGCCCTGACGTGGACAAGTTTATACTTCTTTAGGATGACAAGATACGAGAGTCCTGACGTGGACAAATTTATCCTTCTTCGTGTTGTTGGCGAAGTATGAGTCCTGGCATGGACAAAGTCTTATTTCCCCAGCAAGTCGAAGACGCGCGAGTCCTGACGTGGACAGGTTCTATTATTTCATCAGATAAAGAATGAGAATCCTTACGTGGAAAGAATATGGTTTCCTAACGTGGAAAGATCGTGATTCCTGACGTGGAAAGAAGATGGTTTCCTTACGTGGAAAGAGATTGATTCCTTACGTGGAAAGTTTAGTCCTAACGTGGACAGATTGAGATTATATTCCTTACGTGGAAAGATTGGAGTCCTTACGTGGACAGATTCAGATCGAAATGTGATTCCTTACGTGGAAAGATAGTATTCCTTACATGGAAAAAGGCTTGTATTCCTGACGGGGAAAAGCGATGTATTCCTTACGTGGAAAGGTGAATCCTAACGTGGACAGCATTATTCCTAACGTGGAACGGTTTCTTCTTACGTGGAAAGGTGAGTCCTAATGTGGACGGTGTTATTCCCAACGTGGAAAAGTTTGCTCCTAACGTGGACGATTTATCTCTGACGAGAAGGCAGACGAGCCATCCCCGACAAAGTTGTTGAAGTTTCCCGAATTGACGGAGCAGGCGTCCTAACGTGGACAATGTTCTATCTCTGCAATGATAAAATCTTTTTCAGGATGATGAGAAGAATCCCCAGCACGGTCGTACGAGATCAGTGGGTTGTCATAACAGTCAGATTCAGCCGATGAATGTCGTTCCCCAAGCAGGAGCATAGTTTATTTCTGCGGTTGGCAAATTTCTGGTTCCACTGGTATTCAACCGTCTCGTACCGCGAATGTCTGAAGGCTCCGGGCTCTTCACCCAATTGGGTCCAAGTCGCTTGAATAGGGGCAGCTGTTGCACCCTAAAATTTGCTCAACCTTATTCACTTGGTTTATGTTTCAATATCATTAGCATTTGCATATAGAGTCATGTACATAGTCTAACCATCTGCATAGCATAAGCATAGAAAGTCATCCAACAGGGGACCAATCATTATTCTCATCTCTAGAGGCCTGTCAAGAGGTTATTATCCTGATTCAATCTCATTCAAGTCAGCAGAAAAGAATTTGAAAGTGGGAGAAGTCAGTGGATCAAGCATTGAGTCTATCTCCTAACTGAGGGCATCTGAGGATCAACAAGGGAGTTGTGAGTTGTGAATTGAAGGCATGGGGAGTATCTAGACATCTTGGAGGACTTAGAAAGTCATTTGGAGAAGGAAACAAGTCATTGGTGTAGTCACAAGAATTGCAGTTGAAGACAATCAACTAGGGTTTCATCTGGGGTCAACTCTAGGTCAACTCTAGGTCAATTGATTGATTGAAAGGCATTAAGGTCTATTGAAGAGATGTGGGGTTCATCATTTGACATGAATAATAAGGATATGATGATATGCTAAGAAGAAATCAAGGAGAAGAGGAGTTTCTAAATTAGGGTTTCTGTGTAAAATCCCCTAATTTAGGTCAAATTTCCAAGCAAGATAAGTCAAAATGCAAGCTTCAAATGGATCCTTGTCCAACATGAAACTTGTAGGGGATCTCAAGACCTTTAATTTTAGTGGTGGAAGACATCAAGGAGATTTATAGAACTCAAGTTATGGTCCTTGCAAGTTACAGGTCATCTGAGGTATCTGAAATTTTGTCTGTGAAAGTGGCTTGACTTCCAAGCAATTTTTACCCCTCAAGGAGATTTCAAATGAATTTCTGGTCAACATAAGAGTTGTTCCTCATTGTCTTAGCTTTCTAGAATGGTATAGTATGCCTTCATATGATTTGTGGAACTCTACTTATGGTTTTGGCAAGCAAAGGGTATTTTGGTCATTTGTGAATTACAGGTCATTTTAACCTATGCCCAAAACTCATACAAGGAAGCTTCAAATGGAAAACTTTACAACATCAAACTTGTTCCAAATGACATTTTGAGTCTAGAAAAGTGACCATGAAAGATTTTAAAGATTGATAGCACAAGGTTTTAAAATTATTGGATTTAATGAATTAAAATGGCCTTAAAAATGAGATTTTTCATATCTTGGCCAAATGAAGCAAAATTATAGGTCATTTTGAATGTAAAGATCATTTTAAAGACATTGGCTAAAGTGGAATTTTGAGCTTAGTTCATGTTTTAAGAGTTATCCATGGTTGCTTGCAATGGAAGAAACATAAACCAAATTCAAGGGAAAGAATGCAAGGGAAACTTCTCCAAGTTTCTAGGAGGTTCTAACCTCACCTATATATTGATAAGGGATAGTTCATGCCATGGTTGGTGATTTCATTTGTTCAAAACCCCAAGTTTTACACACTTTCTCATTTTTGCATAAGCTTCACAAACTCTCCCAAATCTCCATCAATCCTCTTATGTTTTGATTGAATCTTCATCATCATCATTCAAACACCATAATCCACATCAAGATTGGTAGAATTGGAGGCAGAATTGTGCTATTCAAGACAACCATCCCAATTGCAAGAACTTCTCAAGGACAAGATTCATGAAGTTTACACACTAATCACTGCATACAGAAGTCATCATCAAGGTTACTGAGCAAGTTTCAATCACTGTAAGCACCAAATTCAAAGAGTTGCATACCTGTTTTCACCAATTGCACCAGGTTTGTTTCCTCTTCGTATTGCATGAATTAGTTAGAATCTTAGGGTTTTGGTAGGGTAGAATGGTTAAGATAGGATAGAGGATTGATTGGGATGATTTTGGAGAAGTTTCATGAAATTTGAGCATGATGTATCAATTCTGTTGAGGCTTATAACTCTTGGATTAAGGCACGATAAGCATGGGTTAATAGCTTGAAATGATCAGTGTAAGGTGTAGAATATGTTAGGGCAATAATTGGAGAGAATTGAGAGGATTGATATCAGTTGGAAATGGTGGATCAGATCTGTTATACCTATCGAGTTTGCTTCGTGAGTGAGTTTTAGGAAGAACTAAGGCTATGGCTGTGTAGAGGGAGAGATTTAGAGCAATTTTGCTCTTGACGTCGAATGAATCCATGGAGAGTTGAAGGAGAACAGAAAGGTGTAAGGTTCGTGCATGGGGATGAGTTGCAGAACCTAGGGTTTGCTGGAGGTAGGAGACGATCCCTGGGCCACACGATTTCATTTTGACCTTTGACTGGGGCTCTAATCCAACGGATCATATTCAAACTGAAAACGGAGGGAATGACTTGGTATGAAACACCGCGTTTCATTTAATTGAAACGTTGGGCTTTGGACTCAGATGGCTATACGCACCCCCACTTTTCAAGCCCACATGAATAACAACTGGAGCGAGTTGCTTTTCTCACCCCCTCCCTTTATTTCTTTCTATTTTCTTTTTCAATTTCTTTTTATTTTTCATTCATTTTTGAAAATTCATAACAAATTAGAAATTGCATATTTTTAATTCATTCTTTTTTTAACATTTTCTTTAAAGTGTCAAGAAAATTATAAAAAATAAAAATTGCCTTTTATTTTTTATTTGATATTTTTCCCATATTTTCCAAATAAATAGCATTTTAAATAGTTTCATTTCATACATGAATTTGTTGATTTTTGTTCTAACCAATGCTTTAATATTTTTTGTCCATTCTTTTTAGGTTGTTTAGTTTAGATATTCAACTTGTAAATACAATTTAATTCATATTTTTAGGAGTTAGTTTTAGGTGATTAGTTTAGGTGCAAACAACATGAACAAATTAGGGTTTTAAGTGACAACTTAGGAGAATTAATTCATTTCCCTTAGGGCTTAGAATTTGAATAGTTTAGCTATAGGACTATAGGGGCTATGGGTAGTTATCAGATCCCCTTAGAAATCATTAGGATTCCCCTACTGCTATTAACCTACTGTATATATCTGATTGACTGGTGTGGTGTGCCCTCTAGGGATTATTGCTTGCTTGTTTGGGTGTTGGGATCTGTCTGGGGATGTGGGAGAGCTGAAGACTTGTGAAGATGATGAAGCCATTGGAGATCCAGAGCTTGAAGACCAACTTCCAGAGTTGAAGAGGAGATTCCTGCTAGCAGCTGTTGAGGAGACTAGGGTTTAGGAGCTAGGCAGAGCTCTAGATTAGAAAGCTTGTTTCTCAAACATGGATTACCTTGTCTGCATCCATTCTTCTCTGTGATACAGGGTCTCTCTAAGACACTCACCCCCTTCCTTTGGAAGGCTTGGTGATAGTGTCTAAGAGATAGAACTCTTGAGAGAAAATGTCATATGTGTTAGAAGCAGTCTGTTCACCACCCTTGGTAGTCAACTGATTGCTTAACACCCAATTCACTCTTGTGATTGATCCCTCATCCTGGAGGTTTGAACTTGAAGAAAAGCCATTGTAGATAGAAGATTGATGATCAAAGCCCTTGCTTGAAGGTCCTGAAGATGGAGATTAATGCTTGTTGAAGCCTGTAGCTGATTTGAAGCCAGATGTTGATTCAAAGCTGCTGAAGCTGTTTGTTTTATTGCTGTATTTCATTTCTGCTGTATTGTTTGGTTTTCCTGGTTGTATTGTTTGTTGTTTAACCTGTTGGGTTGAAAGTGAAGCCTGTTCACTTTCGCCTATTGTTTTCTAGGTTCGAGGTTGAGTGGGACTCCCTTGCCTCGCTTGTACTGTTGCATCCATGCATTTTATCGCTTTATTATATCTGTTATTGTTTCTGTTTCCGTCTATTCCCTTAGGATCTCTGTTTCTCTCTGTGCAAGAGAGGAGCATGATAGACACTAGGTCTTAACCCATGCATGATGACATTAGGTTAGTTTGTTTCCCTTCGCAACTGTAGGTTAGAGTTCTGTCCCTTCTTTCTCAAAACAAACAGAAAAACACCAATAAAATTTCAAACACAATAAAAGACACTTCTTCCGTAAAAGAAGGTGAACTCATCAAAACGTCATTTTTGTCCGTCGGGACTAGTAATCAAGAAACCCTTTTTCAGAAGGTATAAAATCAATCAAGGACAGACTTGTGTCGTACGTGGCCCGAACTACGTTTGCTCTAATCTTCCATGCCGTGTGGAAGTACGTAGGCATAGGATGCGATATCCTAGCGAGCAACCTTCCCCTCCTTTCTCGTAGGTAGGCGAACTACGTTGACTCTGATTTCTCGTTCCAGGCGAGAATACGTAGGCATAAATTGCGATACTTTTCCGAGTCATTTTTATTTTCATTTTATTTTCTTTTTAACCCTTGACCTATAGTTTAGATAGAATAACAATCCATACCCGAAAACAAGCGTGGATCCCGTCGAGTACGACGGACGTGAGGGGTGCTAATACCTTCCCCTTGCGTAACCGACTCCCGAATCCAGGTTTTGGTTGCGACGACCATACCTTTCCCGTGTTGTGCGAGGTTTACTCTGAGCGTTTCCTTTCCCTTCCGTGGGATAAATAACGCACGGTGGCGACTCTTCTGTTCAGCCGGCGCCGATTTTCGCAGTAGCGACACTGTTGTGTTTAGAGGACGAGCTCATCAGGCCAGATTCGAGGCACTGACTCAAAGAAACTTTGCTTCGACTCTGTACTACAATACACCCACCATGGACAAGCTAGGAATCCAGGATAGCATTCAGTACTTATTTTACCAATTAGGCTGGGAGAAAACTGCTCTAAATACCCGATTTGCTACCTTCCGCGAACTGACATTCGAGTTCCTTAGCTCCCTAAGTTACTCACCTGAATATGGCTTTGGATCCACTAAAGAGCTAATAACATTTAGAATGTTTGGAATAGACCAAACACACAACCGTACCACGTTAGCTAACATCCTAGGCTTCCCTAGCGGACCTTTTGTGTTTACCGCCACTAAAGAGGATATTGATCTCGAATTAGACCAATTATGGGGTTCCATCACCGGAAACTATCACCCAGAACCGAACGACATGCACAACAACGAGATACACAATCCAGCCTTCCGCTATTTCCATAAGATATTAGCCCATACCCTCTTTGGTAAGGAGGAAAACATTACAACAGTCTCAAAGGACGAGCTGTTCATCCTTTTCTGTGCTTCACAAGGCCGCCCTGTAAATGTTGTCCCTTTTATGATGAGGGCATTTACACGCCTCAATCAGGATCCGCACTCACCCATTTTAATAGGAGGCCTAGTCACCATGATCACCCATGAAATTGGCCTGAGGTATTACCTGAACAAAGTCGTTCGTTTCGGCAACCTCAGAGCAATGGACATCCATTTCTGCTTCAACAGATGCATTCTAGGTATCTTAGGACCAGGAGCCTACGAATACCTCATAGCTGATCAACCTGTCCACCTTTTCACATTGCCCAACCATGAACTAACCAGTATCCATAACAAAGACAATTGGCTTTATGAATTGGATGAGCCTATGGGACCTCCATCACCTCACTCCACACCCCAGGCTTACATGTATGACAGTGATCAAATCTCAGAAGCACATGACTATTTGTACTACCAAGACTATGAGTCCGAAGTGGAGATCGATCCTGAGACCCCTCCTAACTACCATAACTTTCCTGACCCCACGCCTGAACAAAACACAGACAAGCTAGACACTGTTCTGAGAACTGTAGACGACCTCAAGCTGGAAGTAACCACTATCAAAGATGAATTAACGCAGTTTCACATTGATTTCGTTACCTTCATGGACCTGGTTAGCGACCAATTTAATGACGTTATTCAGCAGGTCAACAATTTGAAGAAACCGACGGAGTGATATTTTAGTTTTCGCTTTAATTTAAGTTTACTGCATTTTACATTGTTTTACATTAGTTCATTTTGCAATTGTTTCCTCGTTTTGGATATTGTATTACCTTAAACTCATTTTTCGATTTAATGTTATTTTCATTTCAGTATTTCCCTTAATTCTGTTTCCAGTAAATTTTTATTTTGTCATTAGTCCATCATAAGTCAAAATATCATGTTCTCCACTGTTAAAACTCCCCACAAGCAAAATTCTGCAGTTCTGCAGACTTTGCTGCTGTGACAGTCGTCACATTCCCCTGACGGTCGTCATGCGTGTTACGACCGTCGCACATCCCTGACGGTCGTCACGCAGTAAAAACCCCAATTCTGTCTAAAACAGAGTTGCGCCCCTCTCCACTTCCTCTCCCCTAATTCCCCACTATCCCAATATTAAAACCCACTCAAAACCCTCTGAATTCCCCATAAAACCTCCACCATTTTCAACCTCCAATTCACCCTTATATATTACCCTCTGCATTCCCTTACCTCACCACTCTCTGAAACCCCATATTCTCAAACCTCTGCACTTCTATCACCAAAATGGCCAGACAAACCAGTGCAAACCCCGATTTGAGCGACATCACCTTCCGAGAAGGAGAGGCTGGCGAACGGCAGCAGACCAACTTCCTAGCATTCCATCAACGGTCGCTTCAACCGACCCGGTATGCTCACCTGGATTCTCTGACGGAACTCAGGATTCTCGACGGCGTCACTTGGATGTTGCAGAGAGCCGGCATTTGGCATCTCTGCACCAATCCCCAACCCACCTACGAGCAACTCACTCTGGAGTTTCTTAGCTCTTTCGCATACACAACATCATCCGGAGATACCAACCAACTTCACAGCGTCGTCTGCTTTCGTCTGTTCGACACTGAATATCAGGTCCCCCAGGACCGCATCACCGTCATTCTACAGTTAACTCACAGCGACGATGCTCACCGCTGCATCTCCGATCAGTTCTACCAAGAGGCCTTCCCTCTCTGGAACCGACTGACCGGAACCACTCCAGACAGTTGGGACACGTTGAACGCCACTCATATCCACAACCCAACTATCCGCTACTTCCACCGCGTGTTGAGCAACACAATATTCGCTCGTGACAGTAACCATAAGGTCAACTCGAAGGAGCTGTTTTTCCTGCGCTGCGTGTTCGCTTCGGAACCGGTTAACGCTGCCCCGTTTCTCTTGGCTCACATTCAAGCCAATTGTAACCGAGGCTCTAAACCTTTCTATTTCGGTGGCATCATCACATCCATCTCCATAAGCCTCGGTCTTGGCGACCGCCTCCAGACACTCCACCAGATGCCCCCTATCTTTCTGGACACCGACCACTGCCGCGCCTCCCACCTCATCAAGGCCCGCCGTGATGGGAGATATCATCCTGTAGTGCGAGGCCGCATTATCCAGAGCATCATCATGTCTTCACGCACCCGGATGCATCCAGAGGACAGAGCCAACTGGCTCTTCGAACCACTGCCCCTGCTGCCCCAACACAGGATAATATCCAAGAGCCCAGGGACGAAGTTCAAGAGGAGCTAGACAGAGCCGACCAGCCTGAGCCATCACAAGCAACTGCTGCCGAAGGCCCTTCCACGCGCCGCCGCCCCCGTCCTGCTACTGATGACACATCCGAGGCCCTCCTCCGCTGCATCGAGCAGCAGAACCAGATGATGCTTATGATGGAGCAGCAGAACCGAAGGGCTGAGGAATTTGAAGCATGGCAGAGAGAGCAAACCGGTCAAATTCAGCAATCTTTGCAGATGATGCACGATATCCATTCCGACATGGCCGATGAGATGGCACACCTCACTGTGCGAGTCGACGGCCTCCGTGATTACATATTCAACACCGGAGCTCTGAACCTCGCCGCCCGAGACGCCCTAGCCAGAGGTCGAGGAAGAGATCGAGGACGAGGATGGGAATAGTAGTATTTTTCATTTTTGTCATTTTTGTTGTTTTTTCTTTATTTCCTTTATATTCCTCCCTTCCGCATTCTTTCAAATCAGTGAGGACACTGATTGAGATAGTGTGGGAGCGGATCGTTATTTCCCTTTTTCATTTCCCTTTTTCATGTTATTTCCCATTGTACTTTTTCTTTCGAATTCTCAATTTAAAGTAATTTTAATTTTCGGCAAATAAGCTCTTTTATATATATATATATATATATATATATATATATATATATATATATATATATATATATATATATATATATATATATATATATATATATATATATATATATATATATATATATATATATATATATATATATATATATATATATATATATATATATATATATATATATATATATATATATATATATATATATATATATATATATATATATATATATATATATATATATATATATATATATATATATATATATATATATATATATATATATATATATATATATATATATATATATATATATATATATATATATATATATATATATATATATATATATATATATATATATATATATATATATATATATATATATATATATATATATATATATATATATATATATATATATATATATATATATATATATATATATATATATATATATATATATATATATATATATATATATATATATATATATATATATATATATATATATATATATATATATATATATATATATATATATATATATATATATATATATATATATATATATATATATATATATATATATATATATATATATATATATATATATATATATATATATATATATATATATATATATATATATATATATATATATATATATATATATATATATATATATATATATATATATATATATATATATATATATATATATATATATATATATATATATATATATATATATATATATATATATATATATATATATATATATCCGTTACGTGAACTCCCCGCGCTTCATATGAGATATACACCCCTTGCCTCAAAGCATCACGAGGACACGCCAAAGTTCAATCAAGTATGGAAATCCCGAGAAGAAAATTCTAACAATTCCATTACCGTCCTGACACCTTAGACTCCAGTTTATGCGAGTCCGTTTCACTACCTACACGTACCGAAGCTTCAAGCTCCTACTCAAACGTAGCCCCCAGTAGTTTATACAAGCAGTCATCACCATCCTAAATGCTTCTAAGCAATGAAACCGATGCAAATAAGTGTGTGATCTCTAGTTCAAAATGAAAAAAATCATGAAGAAGAAAAGCCATATAGCCTGAGTATAGAGACATGTTCCTTCTAAGTTAGGTGCTCCTCACCCGAGCATTTAGCCCAATAGTACAGAAAGTCTTTGGAAATCAATAGCATAAGCTTATGTGCAAAGAAGAATCGAAATAGAAAAGAGATCATAGCCACTAACAGGTTGACTTGCCATGAAAGTATATGGATAACGGGCTTAATGTGACTGCGCCAGAACAAACCGGGTAAAACTTGTTGCAAGGAACTTGACGCCAAGCCGTAGTAGCATGATTGGAACTGGCTTTCATAAAAGGGAGGCCTTCGAAGACTTACAATTCAGTGTCACCACCATATGTGTTTTGTTTCAATTTAAGGCCCGACCTTCCTAACTTATGATTTGAAAAACCTTTCGGAAAGGAGAAGCGTGCCGCGTGTTTTGCCACATTTTTAACTTTTTCCAACTTTTACTTGAGGACAAGTAAAGATTCAAGTTCAGGGGAGTTTGATAACGCGAAATTGTATATATAAAATGACATGTGTTTTAACTAATATTTGACTGGTTTCACTCCGAATTCGGGGCATTCCATGATATCTGTCTAAGTATTTCGCAGGTATTCAAAGAACATGTCCAAGCAAAGCAATATGAAGAAAAGGAGCAAAAACAGGCGAAAACCAGATGAAAAACCAAGAGAAAAACAGCAGATACGAGTTCTACTGATGTGACGACCGTCACATAGCCGTTACGCTCGTCATGCGTGTGACGACCGTCACACATCCATGACGACCGTCATGCACCCAGAACGTGCAGAATGAGGTCACGTGCTAAAATTCCCCCTCAAAGACCAAAAGAGTGACCACTAACTCCTACTTTTCTGCCTCAAATCCACTTCCTGAAGGAATAACCGTTAGATACTCTCTCTCTCTATAAAAGGAAGAGGTTGGGACCTGAAAAAGGGAGCCGCATTCAAGACAACAAAGTGCTGCCAATTTATCTTCAGAGCAACCTTACCGTTCTTATATTCTTATTTGTTTCTCTTTTCCTTCTCTGTATTCTTTGGTATTTTGTACTTTCCATTTTCTTGTACGATCAATTGGCACAAAGAAGACCAGAATCCTGCCAACATTGTGGAGGATCTGCCCAAAAGCCAATTGGGATATTTCCAGGTTTTCATTTTAATCGTAATTGCAATTTTCATTATGATGTATGTTCTAAATTACTGCTTTTATTTATGCATTATCATTTCTTTTTCCATGTCTAGCTAAATTACCGTAATCGATATGTAATAATAATTCGGATGGGATTTGATAATAATTGGCGTAATCTATCTCTTTTCAAAACTCAGTTATGGTTTCAGTTTTTAATTAAAATTTCTAAGTAAACGTTCGTCGCGACAACGAGAACTTATTTAAAAATAGTTTTGCCACGACAGTGGGAAATTAACTAAGGTACGAACCAACAAGCGACAACTGCGGCTAAGACCAGATAGTGAAAACTAGGCATTCGATTTAAAAACAGCGAAAGCGCTTTAAAAAGGATTAGAACTTAGAGATTTTCAAAAAGTAACTTTAACCCCGAACGGGATAGCGACAACATACGTTCCGCCTTAGAGTTGCGACTAGCGTCAACAACCATCGTGAGACAAAAGTCTTTAGATCACTATTTTCTTCTTAAACTAAGTTTGAAAACACTTAATACGCCAGTAATTTGTCGAATCCCCGAAGAACAAAATTATTGCATATCGATTCATAAATTCATATCTTAAGTAAAAGCTTTAGTTCCCTTTAGTTTACGCATTTGTTCTGCTATTATTCAACTTAAAACCTTACCGACATATCTAAACACTGTAACACCCGATAATACTAGATTGATTACGAGTCCCTGTGGGATCGATATCTATTATTACTACGCGATAGACTGTGCACTTGCAGTTAGATTTGTTAGACATAGAAAGTCGCGATCAGCGACCCACAGAGGGTAAGTTGTCACGGCTAAAAATCCAGCGTCCAACTGCTTTTGAACTTCTTCTTTGATTTTTACCGCCATGTCTGGTCTCGTCCTCCTATGCTTCTGCTTGACGGGTGGACATTCTTCCCGAAGTGGCAATCGATGAACCACAGTGTCAGTATCAAGCCCGGGCATATCTTTGTAAGACCAAGCAAAGATGTCACTGTACTCTCGAAGCATCTCTATCAACCTTTGCTTGACGTCTTCTTGCAATGCAGCCCCTATCCAGACATTTCTAACAACTTCTTCAGAACCCAAGTTAACGATCTCAATCTCTTCTTCATGAGGCAGAATGACCTTTTCTTCTTGTATTAAGAGTCTAGCCAATTCCTCGGGCAAGTCTTCATCCTCATCAATCTCTTCTTCAGCTTGGAATACCGGGTTGTCAAAGTTGAAGCGAGTCATAGAAGATTCTTGGTCGGTGTCATCTGCAATGATATGAGACCTGCAATGTAAATGGTAAGTGCTTTAAATGATATGCAAACAAACACATTGCCATTTTATTGTTAAAGATAAAACAAGAAAAACAGAGATCTCAAAATTTGAATGGAAAAACGCCCTTTGATTAATAGATGAAACAGTATTCAAGCATAAGCAAGACAAGCCCTGAAATAACAAACCACTATGCTCCGGGTAGAACATAGGGTCGTACAATAATTGAAAAACAAAGTATTACTGTTTATTGGTCACTTGGACAAATTCTTCGATGGACCAGTTGCATAAGCGCTATCCTGGAAGGCATGGCTTGTTCCAAGCATCCATGTCGCAGTCGTTGTCTCTAGCTTCGTCCTCTGAAATGGTGTTGAGCTGCTCGAAGAAGACACCCCCGCTGGTAAACCTGATTGGCCCTTTAAACTTCGGTGCATTCTATGAAGAGGATGGGTGGTACCCTAGGCCGAACATGTCTTGCTTTTGAGGGATATCAATCACTTGCCCCCATTCTTGGGCTGAACCAGCTTGTACCACCACCTGCGCTTCTTTGAAAGAGGACATAGCCACCTCAGGCTCCTTTCTCACCACTGGCGCCTTATCCTTCAGCTGAACAGTTTCAAACGCTTGACACAGGGTCTCATGAATTTCCCCATCTACCTCAACGTACTTGAAAGAAGACAGGTGACTAACCATGATGTCTTCTTCTCCACATACTGTCACAACACTGCCACCGACCATATATTTCAACTTCTGATGCAGAGTCGATGTGATAACCCCAGCTGAGTGGATCCATGGTCTGCCTAACAAACAGCTATAAGCAGGCTGAATGTCCATGATATAAAATACAGCGTCAAAAACTTCTGGGCTCACTTGGATAGGCAAAGTCAGCTCACCGAAAACAGACCTCCGAGTACCATCGAAAGCACGTACAACCAAATCACTCGGTGTACAGGTAATGCCCCTAGTATCCAGCTTCATAAGTGCCTTCTTCGGCAACACATTCAAAGATGACCCTGTGTCAACAAGGACGTGACACATAACCACTCCTCTACATTCAACAGAAATATGCAGCGCACAATTGCGGTTTCTGCCCCTTGGCGTTAAGTCTAGATCTGTGAATCCAAGGCCATTTCCTGCTTTTACATGCCCAACAACCCCTTCAATCTGATTTACTGATATCTCCTGAGGCACAAAAGCGGTGCTCAATACTTTCATCAGTGCATTTCTGTGAGCTTCGGAACTCAACAATAGCGATAATATCGAAATTTTGGAAGGTGTCTACTGCAAGTGCTCGACTATCTTGTAGTTGCTTTTGTGTATCAGCCTCATGACCTCCTCCATATCATTCTCCAAAGATCCTTTTTCACCAGACTGGGAAGTTTCTTCAATTACCATCTTTCCCTTCCCTTTATCTGCTTTTTCAGCCACCACTTCGGGCGATGCAAAGACTCTGCCGCTTCGGGTAATTGGCGCTGCTCCCACATCATTCTTTGCAGATTCCACTGGAAAACTCTTCAAATCTATCTTCTGACCGTTACAATACACCTCAGCCCCATAGTTCCACGGGATGGCTTTGGTGCTCTCATAAGGCACATGTCCTGCTTTGGTAATAGTGATTGTTGGTGGCCTAGGAGGCGCTGAAATAGTTATAGTCTTATAAGGAATCAAGATCGTAGCGACCTCATCCCTCTCCTTGCTTACCTCCTCAACAGGTTTCTTTTCCGCAGTCCGCTCAAACTGCAACGTCCCCTTGTCTATCATTCCTTGGATACACCTTCTCAGATCAACGCATCCCTTAGGACGACTCAAGAAATTAACACAATCCTTATTACAGTCTGGGAATACACCTCCTCCCAGCAATTTGTCCTTCACAAACTTCAATGTAGTCTTCAGTTCATTCACATCCATTATCAAGTCTAAATCTTCCTCCACCAAAATAGCACTAACCCTAGCCTGCCCATGGTTTGGCATAGGGTTCTGCACAACGCTAGGTGCATCATGAGAGAAATTTATCGCTTTACTGTCAATGAGATCTTGCAACTTGTGTTTAAAAGCCTTACAATCGTCGATAGAGTGACCAGGCGCCCTTGAGTGAAATTCGCAACGTGCATTTGTGTCATAGCCGGGTGGGGGATCACCTGTCAAAGGAGCGAGAGTCCTTTTCTGAATTAATTGTAGTTGCAATAAAGTCTGAAGCATCTGAGAGTAGGGCATTGGTGGAGTGTCAAATACTCTATTCGGCCTGGCCCTATCAGGATAGCTCCTATAACCCTGCTGGTTTTGCTGTTGTGGCTGATACTATCTTTGCTGTTGTTGTTGTTGTTGTGGTCTCTGCTGCTATGGCACAGGAATAGTGACACTGGCCACCTGCTGTTGGCGATATTGGTTCTGGGGCTGACCCCTTCCTCTTCCTCTAGAACTTGCCACTAAACTGACATCACCTTCACGCTTCTTGTTTCCAAACATCTTTTTTCCTCCTCCTCCAGCTGAGGGTACCTCTCCCACCTGAATCTTCCCAAGCTTGATACCGTTCTCTACTCTTTCACCAGTGATTATCAAATCTGAGAAACTTCCGGACATAGTGCTTATCATTTTTTCATAATACACCCCTGGTAGAGTAGCAACGAACATGTCCACCAGCTCCCTCTCTACCATTGGTGGCTGCACTCTAGCAGCAAGCTCTTGCCACCTTTGGGCGTACTCTTTGAAGCACTCGTTACTCCTTTGGGAAAGGTTTTGCAACTTGACTCTATTCGGTGCCAGGTCACTATTGTATTGATAGTGCCTTACGAAAGCCTCGGCTAATTCCTTCCAGCTGCGGACGTTGGCGGGCTCCAGCCCCATGTACCACTCCAAAGAGGGGTCAGACAAACTATCCTGAAAAAAGTGCATCAGGAGTTTTTCATCGTCCGAGTACGCGGACATCTTTCTGTAGTATGAGTGCAAGTGGACCCTCGGGCAAGTAGTGCCTTTGTACTTATCGAAGTCGGGCACTTTGAACTTATGAGGCACTCTTAAGCCTGGGATCAGACCCAGGTTGGACATATCTAGCCCCATGGAATTTTGGCACTCCAGAGATTGCATCTTTTCTTCAATCATTTGAATTCTTCGGTCAGCTTCAGAAGGTCCTACAGCATTTACAAACCTAGGAGTGAATATATCCTCCTGCCGATCCTCGTTCCATGTATGGTCCAAACTACCATGAATGCCACCCGTAGTATCAAAACCGAAGCCATTCCCATTTTCATTACCCCTATCAGCAAAGCCACCACGATTAAGACCTGTTGTATTCCCAGCACCAGTAGTGTGTCCATCCTCTCTAGCAGTAGGGATGACTAAAGTTGGTATTGAATTGTCCCTCTGAGGGGTTTCAATCCGAGTATGGTTATTAGGAATCCCACCGTGTAGTACCCCATCCTCATCAACACGTATCAACAGGGGTTGCACCATAGTCTGAAGTTGAGCTTGCCCAGTAGCAATTCCTTGCATCAAATCCATCAGCTGCGCAATGCGGTCCCTCATTTCTTGCATTTGATCCATTATCCTTCTCTGATTACCTCTAGTACCGTAGCGGTGAGTTGTCTGATCTGCAATCCTGAAACACTAGTGGTACAAGAAACAAGATAAGGTTAATAGTTCCGATGCACCTGCAAATGCGAGAAATATGCTAAAATGCAGACATGTATTTATGCAAAACAGGGAAATTTCCCCCATGATTCTAGCCTCAGAGTGACAACCAAGACAATGGAGAGCCTCAGAGACAAGCACAGAATAGAAACTCCTCATATATAAACAAAAGCCCATAGGCAAAGTATAAACAACAAATGAGTACAAACAGAAAGGGACCTTAGCCAACAAGTCTGGTGATGGTCCATACAAAAGTCTACGCTACTGAAATACAAAGACATGAAATCAAACTGGGTGGCGAGACTGGAAATCCTTCAATAATGCCTGCGTATTTGGATGGTTCGGCCTAGCGAGTAAACCACGTATGAGCAACTCCTGCTGACTGATAGTAGACTGAAGATCCTCGACCGAGTCCTCCTTCCCAAGAGCCTCTTTAAGTTTCCCCCTCTTAGCACTAGCTTCCTCTCTATGATCCTCCAAGGTTGCAAGCGCTTCATACAGTTTGCAGTCACTATGTCTTATGAGTGCAGCTTCCTTCGAGATCTCTTCATCTTTAGCTTTGAGCTGGGCCTTCTGTTTGATGATATGTGTCGCTACTGCGAAAATCGGCGCCGGCTGAATAGAAGAGTCGCCACCGTGCGTTATTTATCCCAAAGGAGGGAAAGGAAACGCTCGAGGTAAACCTACCGCAAAACGGGGAAAGGAATAGTCATCGCAACCAAATCCTGGATTCGGGAGTCGGTTACGCAAGGGGAAGGTATTAGCACCCCTCACGTCCGTCGTACTCGACGGGATCCACGCTTGTTTTCTGGTACGGATTTTTATTCTATCTACTCTACAGGTCTGGGGTTAAAAAGAAAATAAAATGACTCGGCAAAGTATCGCACTTTATGCCTACATATTCCCGTCTGGAACGAGAAATCAGAGTCAACGTAGTTCGCCTACCTACGGGAAAGGAGGGGAAGGTTTCTCGCTAGGATATTGCATCCTATGCCTACGTACTTTCATACAGCATGAAAAATCAGAGCAAATGTAGTTCGGGCCACGTACGACACAAGTCTGTCTTGATTGTTTTTATCTCCTTCTGAAAAAGGGGTTTTTCTGATTACTGGTCCAAGCGGACAAAAATGACGTTTTGATGAGTTCACATTCTTTTACGGAAGAAGTGTCTTTTATTGTGTTTGAAATCTTATTGTGTTTTTCTGTTTGTTTTGAGAAAGAAGAGACAGAATTCTAACCTATAGTTGCAAAGTGAATTAGACTAACCTAATGTTATCATGCATGGGTTAAGACCTAATGTTTATCATGTTCCTCTCTTGCGCTGAGAGAAACAGAGATCCTAAGGGAATAGACGGAAACAGAAACAATAGCATATATACAATAAAGCAGTAAAATGCATAGATGCAGCAATACAAGCGAGGCAAGGGAGTCCCACTCAACCTCGAACCTAGAAAACAACAGGCAAAAGCGAACAAAATTCGCTTTCAACCTAACAGATTAAATGGCAAACAATACAGTCAGGGAAATTCAAACAATACATTAAAAATTATAAACAGCAAACAGCAGTCTTCATCAACATCTGTCTTCAAGTCATCTTCAAACATCTACAAGCTCCAAGCAAGCATCAGTCTTCATCTTCACAGCCTTCAAGCAAGGTCTCTATCTTCAATCCTTCAGGGCTTTTCTTCAAGTCTCACTCTCCAAGATGAGAAACAGTTAAGAGGATGAACTGGAATGTTAAACAGTTAGTTGACCACCAAAGGTGGCAAACAGACTGTTAACAATAGGTAGAAGGTTTCTCTCAAGAGTTCTATCTCTTAGACACTGTCACCAAGCCTTCCAAAGGAAGGGGGTGAGTATCCTAGAGAGACTCTGCATCATAGAGAGGGATGGAGGCAAACAAGACCTTCCATGTTTGTGAATCAAGTTTTCTACTCTAGAGCTCTGCCTAACTCCTAGATCCTATAACCTTCAACAGCTGCCAGCAAGATACTCTTCATCAACTCTAGAAATTGGTCTTCATTCCTTTTGTCTTCAATGGGCTTCATCAACAAAGTCTTCACTCAAACCCAACCCCCAAGCAGGCCCAATACCCCACACAGTCAAATAATAACCCTAGAGAGGGCACACCACACAATCAAGCAAATACAGGAAGTATACTAGTAGTAATAGTAGAATAGGGGAAGTCTAATATTTTCTAAGGGATCTATTATTTACCCATAATACCCTATAGTCCCATCATTTAACTTGTCCTAGAGAAAACCCTAAAAGAAAATTTGTTTTGTTAAACCTACATTATATTCAAAACCCTAAATGATTATCCTAATGTTTTTTTAATCAAACTACCTAAAATAAATCCTAAAAAATTGATATAAAAATCAAGGGGGCACCTAATATATGTATCTAGTTATACTAAAAAATTTGGCCTAAAAAGATTATGAGAAGTACCTAAAAGAAATTATACAAAACTATGTACAAATTAAAACCATTTAAAAAGGCATTAAAAGAAAAAATGTGCAAAAAATATTAAAAGAAAATAAAATGGAAATTTTATTACATGATATTTTTCTACACAGAAATATAAAAATAGTAAAAAAACAACCAATCAAAAATATGGAATTTTCAATTTATTAGGAATTTTCAAACAATTAAAAAAAAGAAGGAAATTAAAATGAATTAAAATTGGTTAGGGGTGCAATTAGTAGTGATTTGCATTGAAAAATGAATGATGGGCCCAGACTGGGGGTGCGCGTAGCAAGGCGCGTCTGGGCCCAGTGCAATCAGAAAATATCAAAGAAAAAATAAACACAAAACGGTGTAGAAAGCAACTAAAGTTAGTTCAAATGGGAATGGGCCTTGATATTGGTGGTGCGAATAGCATTTTCAACTTAAGCCCATGACTGATTTTAAGTGAAACGACCGTGTTTCATGTGCTAGCAAAGTCTTCACAATCTGAAGCTGAATCTCGTCCACACGATTTGATTTTTTAGTCAATGGTCAGCGCGCATCCAAGGGTATACACTCTACCTTCTCCATTTGAATCAGCTTGGAGCCAAAACTCCATGGAAGCTCAAGCATGAACCCTCTGATATCAACACTCGAATTCCCTCAATCCTTAATCAAAATTCACGAAATAAAATCCTAACATGACCGATTTTTCATCCTGAATTCATTCATGTAATCAACATCAATTTATATCACCTATATCATCAAACACGATCTGGAATCCAAGAATGCTCAACAAATCCATCATCGCTAATCAACAAATTAAATGCATCAATCTCTTCTTGGCCTCACACTGACCAATTATCACTAACAACCTAGGGTTCTAAATCCATATCCACCGTGTTCTATGTCCAAACAGAAATTGCATATACACATCAAGCTTCACCAAATTTCGTCAAACTATCCAGAAACCATCCTCTAACCACCTAGAGTGTGTCTAACCTAACAATTCACGATGATTCCCTCTAATTCGAGCCAAATTATGAAAAGTACTAACCTGGTAAAATGATGAAAACAGAAGATGATTTTCTTCGACTCAAGGCTTGTAATGCTCCAGGATCATTCAGTACGTTGGTATCTTGCTTCTGTTTGCAGTGATTCTTCTTCAAATAGCCTGGATCATCATAACAGAATTCTGCTTGCAGTTGAATGTGTAAGAACTCAAGAACACGATTTGTGCAAGGACTCTCTCAGATCTTGATTGGAACACTCTCAGTAATGATTATTGAGTTTAATAGAATCAAGAATTTGAGGAAATGATGAAGAATTGAGGGAAAACGAAAATGATTTGCAAGAGAGAAGTGTGAAATGCAATTCTGAGTTTTTGCACCAAATGAATCCCAAAATTGCTTTGGATTAGCTTCAATGCTTATATAGATGAGGATAAAGTGTTATGGAACTTGCTAGAAGGATCCAAGGAGAAACTTGATATCTCATGGCATGAGATTTTGAAAATGGTGAGTTGAAAAACCAGCTGGTGAATACCTTGTTACAGCTCCAAAATGAGACTTGAATTTCTCTTCAAATGAGAAATAAGAAGTGTTTGAATGGTCCTTTGTATTGTACCTTGACCATAGCTTGGTTTGGCAAGTGTTACTTCATACATAAGCAACCAAGGATAACTTCCATTTCTTGACCTCAACTCCAAAAACTAACATTTCCATTAGTCTTAAAACATGATTTACCTTCAAAATGGTTGGTCACATGCTTGGTTTTGCCTTTATATCAAAAATTCACAATCTTGGTTATTTAAAATCGACTTTTTTCCTTTATACTTGGTCCATTTTGCAATTCTAAGTTCCATGCATTTCCCAACTTCCATGATCACTTTTCTAGGCGCAAAATATCATTTGGAACAACTTTGATATTGTGAAGTTTTTCATTTGAAGCTTCCTTGTATGAGTTTTAGGCATATGCTTGAAATGACCTGTAATTTCCTAATGACCAAAATACCCTTTGCTTGCCAAGGTCATAAGTAGAGTTCCACAAATGATATGAGGGCATACTATACCTTTATAGAAAGCTAAGATCATGAGGAACAACTTTCATGTTGACCAGAAATCCATTTGAAAGCTCCTTGAGGGGTAAACGTTGCTTGGAAGACAAGTAACTTTCACAGACAAAATTTCAGATGCCTCAGATGACCTGTAACTTGCAAGGACCATAACTTGAGTTCTATAAATCTCCTTGATGTATTCCACCACTAAAATTAAAGGTCTTGAGATCCTATACAAGTTTCATGTTGGCCAAGGATCCATTTCAAGCTTGCATTTTGAATTATCTTGCTTGGAAGTTTGACCTAAATCAGGGGATTTTACACAGAAACCCTAATTTAGAAACTCCTCTTCTTCTTGATTTCTCTTGATTTCTCCTTGGCACAACACCACATCCATATCTACATGTCAAATGATGAACCCCACATCTCTCAAATAGACCTTGATGCCTTTCAACCAATCATTTGGCCTAGGGTTGACCTAGGGTTGACCCAGATGAAACCCTAGTTGACTGTCTTCAACTGCAACTCTTGTGATCACATCAATGACTTGTCTCACTTTCAAAATGACCCTCTAGGTCCTCCATGATGTCTATTTACCCTCCATGCTCAGTTCACAGCTCACAAATTCTTTGATGATCTTCAAATACACTCAAGATGGGAGAGAGATCCACTGCTTGATCCACTGACTTCTCAGATTTCAATTTCTTTCTGATGACTTGGATGTGCTTGAATTTGAATAAGAACCTCTTGATAGGCTCATAGAGATAAGAATAGTACTTGGTCCCTTGTTGGATGATTTGCTATGCTATGCTATGCAGATAAATGAATTATGTACATGACCTAATATGCACATGCTAATGCAATTGAAACATAAAACAAGTGAAGTAGGTTGAGCAAATTTTAGGGTGCAACAGCTGCCCCTATTCAAGCGACTTGAACCCGACTGGGTGAAGCGCGAACGGCCTTCAAACATTCGAGGTACGAGACGGTTGAATACTAAGAACCCGGAAATTTGCCAACCGCAGAAATAAACCGCCCAACTGTTTAGGGAACGACATCCACCAACTGAATCTGGTTGTTACAGCAACCACTGATCCGACGTCTGATAATTCTGATTTCAACTTCAACAACCTATGTAACGCCACCGGTACTGAACACTTTTCGCAAAACACCTCTGTCCACAACTGGACTAACCTTATCAACACAAGAAGAGAGACAAATTTGTCAACACGAATAGAGATTCTGTTGTCACAGGAGTAACCTTGTCCACATCTGGACCCAAATTTCGCCAAATCACGAATAAACACCAATTTGTCCGCGTCAGGACTCACATCACGGAAAAATCCCGGCGCTTTCGCTGGGGAAACATTTCTGCCTAAACATAGGAAACTCCATCCGTCTATCCATACGGGAAAACCATCTGTCTAAACACAGGAAACCCCCTCCGCCTATCCATACGGGAAAATCATCTGCCTAAACACAGGAAACTTCATCCGCCTATCCATACGGGAAAATCATCTGCCTAAACACAGGAAACTTCATCCGCCTATCCATACGGGAAAATCATCTGCCTAAACACAGGAAACTTCATCCGCCTATCCATACGGGAAAATCATCTGTCTAAACACAGGAAACCTCATCCGCCTATCCATACGGGAAAATCATCTGCCTAAACACAGGAAACTTCATCCGCCTATCCATACGGGAAAATCATCTGCCTAAACACAGGAAACTTCATCCGCCTATGCTACGGGTAATACTCTGGTACAGCTTTTCTGTCTATCTTTGCAGCAGCTAGCTCCATCAATCACATGGGTAACACAATCTGAGTCTAATCTTCCAATTTCTAGTGCTGACATGACAGCAAATCTGAGAAGGACTCTACTGGGGATTTTCTGAATCCACACTGCCAGAAAACTTCGAAAGATCGATTCACGAAATCTTCTGATGCTGTCACAACAACGTCCTTGAAGAAATACTCCGCTGGAGGGGTAAGAGAAACTTTAAACAAGCAACTCTGTGGGGAATAATGTCAAAACTGACATTATCGTTGAATGTCTCACGCCGAGATCTTGAATGTTCGGTAATTCATTTGAGCAAGAGCTCTCTCCATCTGCCAGGGAAACAATACTTGAAAACAAACGGTTAACCAACCTGGTTTATGTTTCAAAATGCATATGTTTGACAATGACGCAATGCTTCGTTCGACATGGAAATGCTACGCGTTTTTATTTGGTAGATGCAAATATGACACTATATGCCGATGCAAATGCAGGCTCGAACTGCCGGGATATAGAAAAATGCTTCAGCAAAATAAATGCTGAAGATAATGCCAACTCCTCTGGGGATAACCAGGTGTTATAGAATTGTTTTAGCAAAATAAATGCTGGAAGAGTGAAGCCCGCTTCGCTGAGGAATAGCTAAATGCGCCAATCATGATTGGACTTCTGCTGGGGAGTGAACGGGTATCACACGGTATTCCGGCAAAAAAAATGCCAGGACACACAGCCAACTCTGCCGGGGAGAGTTTTCTTTTTTTATTTTTAATCTTTGAGTTCCACTGGGAGGAAAGAAAACACTTGCTGGAAAGAGAACTTCGCTGGGGACGAAACGATTCTCTTAGGGAAACTCAACTGACTCCGCTGGGGGAGAGTAAATGACCCTACCGGGAAGGGTAAACTGTCTAAGTACAGCTCCCAAATTGGAAATTAATCTTCTGAGGCTAAACCACTCTGCTCGGGATGCACTATCTGAATACTGCCTTTGATCTTGGAATCATCAATTCTGCTGAGAGTAACCGACTTTGCTGGAGAATGTCCTTTGGATAAGCTACCACTAGCTGGGGAATTTGATCCTTCTTTAGTAAGGGACATTGTTATCTCAGAAGCGCGACCTGCGTGGGGATCGAGTCTTTCGTTACGAGCTTCTGGTCAATACTGCAATCTTTTGATCGTCCACTTCATACGGCTACGAACCCTGCACCACCACAAACAAGACAAGACAAGTCTATGCAACCCAATCTATTCAGGTTAATGTTAGTGACATTATTTTCAGTTAATTCAAAGTTTTAGCAATTATTGGCAAGGGCCAGCGACGTTATACACTTGCTAGTTTCATTAAACCTAGGCGTTTATCATGTACAAAACAGTAAAGAACCAGCATCAAATACTGAATAACATGTTTTATTGATTGGGCCCCTAAATGGGCGGAGTTTTGTACACGGGATGTAACTCCTGAAAAGAGGAAGCTACGCACAACAAATATACAAGTATGCACAAGAAGCATAAATATAATGACAAATCAAATTTGTACACATGTCGGCAACGGGATGCAAACAAACATCATGAACTGATCCTCCTATGACTCGCCCGACTCTAATGCTTTCCCGGTATTCACACCTCCGAAGAGATTGTATCTGATAATCGACCCCTCAGGTATATTCTCCCGCACCAATGCGCACCACAGTATCAAATTCGGACCGCAATCATTTGCTTTTCAAATCCCTAACTTTTGCGTGAACCGCCCTTTACAGGTTTTCAGTTCACCGGGATACCCTTTTTTGCCGAAGCCGCCCAGTGTAGGTTTTCAACTTCGCGGGTGTACATTTTTTTTTCAATTTTATCCCTAACTTTTGCCCGAACCTTTCATTCTGTTTTTGGTTCGCCAGGATGCCCCATTTTTGCCTGGACTCTCTTTTTTTCTGTCCAGCGGGTCAATTTCAAGCAAAGTATTTTTGAACTGCGTCCGAATTCACAGGCGACATAAAGTCTTCACCGTCCATGGTGGAAAACAATAAAGCCCCTCCTGAAAAGACTTTTCTGACAACATATGGCCCCTCGTAGTTGGGGGTCCACTTTCCCCTGTGATCTGCCTGTGGCGGGAGAATCCTTTTCAGCACAAGGTCGCCCGTCTGAAAGCTCTGAGGACGTATCTTCTTATCATATGCTTTCTTCATTCGGCTCTGGTACAAACGACCGTATGCTATAGAAGCTAGCCTCTTCTCATCCATTAAACTCAGCTGGTTCAACCTGTCTTTCACCCATTCTGCCTCGTCTAGTTGGACATCTCGTAGTACTCTTAGGGAAGGAATCTAGACTTCCAATGGTAACACTGCTTCCATTCCATATACCAACGAGAACGGGGTTGCCCCGGTTGATGTGCGTACCGTCGTACGATAACCGTGCAAAGCAAAAAGTAGCATCTCATGCCAGTCCTTATAGGTCACCACCATCTTCTGAACAATCTTCTTTATATTCTTATTGGCCGCTTCCACAGCGCCATTCATCTTGGGTCGGTAAGGGGAGGAGTTGTGATGCTCGATCTTAAAATTCTGACACAACTCCTTCATCATTTTGTTATTCAGGTTTGAACCGTTGTCGGTGATTATCCGCTCGGGGATCCCATATCTGCAAATGATATCTCTCTTGATGAATCTGGCTACCACCTGCTTGGTCATGTTTGCGTAAGATGTCGCTTCCACCCATTTGGTGAAATAATCGATTGCTACTAGAATGAATCACTGTCCGTTAGAAGTCGTCGGCTCGATCTTTCCAATCATATCGATTCCCCACATCGAGAATGGCCATGGCGATGCCATCACATTCAGAGGACTCAGAGGCACATGGATCTTATCTGCATAGATCTGGCATTTATGACACTTCCTCGCAAACTTGAAACAATCAGTTTCCATAGTTAGCCAAAAATAACCTGCCCGCAGCAGCTTCCTCGTCATAGCATGCCCACCCGCATGCGTACCAAAGGTACCCTCATGTATTTCCTCCATGAGCAGCTTCGCCTCTTTCTCATCTACACAACGTAGTAACACCAAGTCGTGATTTCTTCTGTATAAGACACCGTCCGGATTCAAATAGAAATTACCCGCCAATCTCCTGAGAGTCTTCTGATCGTGACTGGATGCCCCAGCCGGATACTCTTTGTTCTTCAGGAAATTAAGGATATCAAAATACCATGGCTTATCATCAGATGCTTCGTCAATGGCAAATACGAAGGCAGGTCTGTCAAGCCGAGAGATAACAATTCTAGGAGCCTCATTCCAGAAGTTGACTTTGTACATGGAAGACAAAGTGGCCAAGGCGTCAGCCATCTGATTCTCTGCTCGCGGTACATGATGCAATTCAACCTTGTCAAAGAAAGGCAACAATCTCCTTGCGTAATTCATATATGGTATCAAATTGGGCTGACGTGTCTCCCATTCCCCTTTTATTTGATTCACCACCAGAGCCGAGTCTCCGTATACATCCAGATTTTTGATTCGCAAATCAATGGCTTCTTCAAGCCCCATGATACAAGCTTCGTATTCAGCTTCATTATTGGTAACCGGAAAGGTCAATCGGGCGGTAAACGGGATGTGCGGCCCGTGTGGAGTAGTGATGATTGCCCCTATTCCGCTACCGTAGGCGTTTACAGCTCCGTCAAAGATCAACTTCCATTTGGAGCCCGATTCTGGTCCTTCGTCTGGCAACGACTCTTCACAATCTTTCATCTTTAGGTACATGATATCCTCTTCAGGAAAATCAAACCTCATCGATTGGTAGTCCTCAATAGGCTGCTCTGCCAAGTACTCAGATAATACGCTCCCCTTTATAGCCTTCTGTGAGACATACTGGATGTCATATTCGGTCAAAACCATCTGCCAACGGGCAATTCTCCCTGATAATGCCTGCTTTTCGAATACATATTTGATAGGATCCATCTTCGAGATGAGCATGGTTGTATGATTCAGCATGTATTGCCTCAAACGCTTGGCGGCCCAGGCTAGCGCGCAACAAGTTTTTTCAAGCATTGAATATCGAGATTCACATTCAGTAAACTTCTTACTCAAGTAGTAGATCGCATGCTCTTTTCTTCATGTCTCGTCGTGTTGACCGAGAACACAACCCATGCTTCCCTCAAGGACTGTCAAATACATAATCAAGGGTCTCCCTGCCACTGGGGGTATCAAAATAGGAGGCTCCTGCAAATACTGCTTTATTTTGTCGAACGCCTTTTGACAATGTTCATTCCATGTTACAACCTGGTCTTTTTTCAACAGCTTGAATAATGGCTCACACGTAGCTGTTAGGTGAGATATGAACCGAGCGATGTAGTTCAACCTCCCTAAAAACCCGCGCACCTCTTTTTCTGTTTTAGGCGTCGGCATCTCTTGTATTGCTTTTATTTTTGCAGGATCAACCTCTATTCCTTTTTCGCTCACGATAAACCCCAGCAGTTTACCCGATCTCACCCCGAAGGTGCACTTGTTAGGGTTCAGTCTCAGCCTGAACTTCCTAAGCCTTTTGAATAACTTCAGCAGATTCACCAAATGCTCTCCCTCCGTATGGGATTTGGCAATCATATCATCGACATAAACTTCGATCTCTTTATGCATCATATCATGGAAAAGAGTCGTCATTGCACGCTGATACGTTGCCCCAGCATTCTTCAATCCGAAGGGCATCACTTTATAACAAAATGTTCCCCAAGGTGTTATGAAAGTAGTCTTCTCCATGTCTTCTGGTGCCATCTTAATCTGGTTATAACCTGAGAAGCCATCCATGAAGGAGAATACGGAGAATTGAGCAGTGTTGTCAACCAGCACATCGATGTGAGGAAGCGGACAATCGTCTTTCGGGCTCGCTTTGTTCAAATCACGGTAATCTACGCACATTCTCACTTTACCGTCTTTCTTTGGCACTGGTACAATATTAGCGACCCATGAGGGATATTTTGTCACAGCTAGGAAACCAGCATCCCACTGCTTTTGAACCTCCTCCTTAATTTTCACTGCCATATCAGGTCTAGTTCTGCGAAGCTTCTGCTTGACCGGCGGGCATTCTTCTTTTAACGGCAGGCGGTGCACAACCATATCTGTATCTAGCCCAGGCATGTCTTCGTACGACCAAGCGAACACATCACTGTACTCTCTGAGCATTTCAACCAGTCTTCGCTTGACGTCGCTTTGCAGCGCGGCTCCTATACGGATGTTCTTTTCAACCCCTTCCGACCCCAGGTTAATAATTTCGATGACCTCCTCATGAGGCAGAATGACTCGTTCTTCTTGCTTTACCAACCAAGACAATTCTTCGGGAACATCGCCATCTTCAACAATCTCTTCTTCGGCCTGAAGTACCGGGTGCTCAAAGTCGAGACGAGTCATAGGCGGTTCAATGATGTCATCTGAAAATGTTATCCTGCAAAAGGAATGGTTAAATGCTTCAAAATGCGTATAAAGCGAATAACCACGTTGCCATTTTATTGTAAAATACAAAAAAGGAAAAACAGAGATCGCAATATTTGTACATGAAAAACGCCTTTTATTTAATGATTAAACAACGCAATGTACATAACAACACGACCCTAAGCAAAATCATGATGCCTCGGGTAAGACACCGGATTGTTCAACAACTGAGAAAACAAAGTATTACTGTTTGTGAGTCACAGGAACAATCTCCTGAATAGACCAATTGCATAATCCTTGTCCTGGCATGCTCGGCTGAACCCAGGCGTCCATGTCGCAATCACTGTCTCCTTCTTCAGAATCTGAAACAGCGTTGATGGCCTCGTGACACACTCCACTAGCGGTGATGGTTATGGGTCCTCTGAAACGGGGTGCCCCTGCAGCAGGTGTTGACGACGACGGTTGATACCCCAGCCCAAATCGGTCCATCTTCACGGGAATATCCAGCACTTTGCCCCAGCCCTTTATCTCACCAGTCTCTACTAGAGCCTGAGCCTCCTTGTATGACGAGACGGCCACCTCTGACGTTTTACTCGGCCCGGGACCTTTGTCTTTGATGCGCAACCCTTCAAAGGCTTGACAGGGTGTTTCATGAATCTCGCCGTCGACTTCTACATACTTGAATGATGACAGATGGCTAACCAATATATCTTCTTCTCCACAGACTGTGACCACACTGTCCCCCACCATGTATTTCAGCTTTTGGTGCAAGGTAGATGTAACTGCCCCAGCACCATGGATCCAGGGTCGTCCGAGAAGGCAGCTGTATGTTGGCTGGATGTCCATAATATAAAATTCAGTTGCGAAGACCTCCGGCCCTACCTGTAGAGGTAATGTTATGGATCCAAAGACTGCTCTTTGTGTACCATCGAATGCCTTGACCACCAAGTCACTAGGCATACACAGGATCCCTCTGACATCCAGTTTCATCATTGCTTTCTTGGGCAGCACGTTTAAGGACGATCCGGTATCTACCAGTACATGAGACATGACTGAGCCCCTACACTCAACTGAGACGTGCAACGCCATGTTATGCTCTCTCCCCTTCGGGGTCAAATCAAAGTCCGTAAATCCCAGGCTATGGCCTGCGTTCACATGCGCTAACACCCCCTCCAGCTGATTCACGGAAACATCTTGGGGTACGAAGGAAGTATCCAGAACTTTCAACAATGCGTTTCTGTGAGCTTCGGAACATAATAGCAATGACAGTATGGATATCTTTGACGGCGTCTGTTGAAGGTGCTCAACAATCTTATAATCGCTCTTACGAATAAGGCGCATGAACTCTTCCACATCCTTCAACGACGTTTCTTTTTCGTTCCTCTGCACCGGGACATTCTCATTCATCTTTCCTTTCCCTTTCGCCAGTCGTTCGGCCTCTACCTCAGGCAATATGAAGATTCTCCACTCCTTGTCATCCCTCCGGTATCGATGACGTTGTCTACAACCTCAACTGGCGGCTTACTAACATCAATTTTCACCCCATCACAGTACACTTCCAACCCATAGGTCCAGGGGACTGCCTTAGTGCTCTCATAAGGGATTGGTCCTGCTTTGGTGATAGTGATCGGCGGTCGTTTGGCCGGCGCCGTTATGGTAATCGTTTTTCGGGGAATCATCACAGTAGCTACATCACCTTGCTTGTCTGCTAATACCTCTGCAAGTTCTTCAACTGCCGTTCGGTCGAATTGTAATGTGCCTCCATCTATTAAGGTCTGAATACCCTTATTCAATTTATCACAACCCCCAGCTTGGGTCCAACACTCTAAACAATACTCGTCGCAGCCTGGATACACACCACCTTGCAATAACCTGCTCTTTATCTCGCACAACGGTGTCTTTAGGTCGTCAACATTCATAATCAAGTTCAAACCCTCCTCGGTTAAAATGGCATTTGCCCCATGGTTGGGCATGGGCTTTTGCACTATGTTTGGACCTGCCTGTCCAAAATTGATAGCCTTACTATCCAATAGATCCTGCACCACATGCTTGAACGCGTGGCAACTCTCTACATCATGGCCCGGAGCCCCGGAGTGGAATTCACAGTGCTTGTTCGCGTCGAAGCCATACGGAGGAGTGCCCGTTATTGGCGCCATAGTTCTCTTTTCCACCAAGTTCAAATCCAGTAACGTCTGTAGCAATTCTGCATACGTTGAAGGAGGCGTTTCAAACACCCTCCTTGGTCTGCCCCCCTGGACTCTGCGCTGGGCAGTATGTGCCCCCTGTTGTGGCTGCTGTTGCTGTTGTTGTTATTGTATTGGTTGTTGCTGAAATGGAATAGTAACACTTGCCACCTGCTGCGGCTGATTGTACTGGTTCCGACCTCTGCCCCGGCCTCGGCCCTCAAACACTGCACTTGCATCACCTTGACGGTGCCCACCGAAAGCCCTTCTGTTACTGCCAGCTGAAGTGGATTCCTCAGCTTGGAATCTTCCCTGCTTAATGTTGCTTTCAATCTTCTCTCCCATCAGGATTAAGTCTGAGAAACTGCCCAAAGAAGTATGAAACAACTTGTCATAAAACATACCGGTAAATGTTCCTATGAACATATCATTCATTTCTTTGTCCTCTAAAGGAGGATGAACTCTAGCAGCCATGTCGCGCCATCTCTGCGCATACTCTTTGAAGCTCTCGCCCTTCTTCTGGGACAATCCCTGCAATTGGACCCGGTTGGGTGCCAAGTCACTGTTGTACTTATAGTGAGCTACAAATGCTTCAGCCAGCTGCTTCCATGTCTTTATCTGTGTTGGTTCCAACCCCATATACCATTCGAGGGAAGGACCAGACAAGCTATCTTGAAAGAAATGCATCAGCATCCTCTCATCGTTTGAATACGCCGACATCCTTCGGTAGTATGACCGCACGTGCACCTTTGGACATGTATCCCCCTTATATTTGTCGAATGTGGGAGCTTTGAATTTTATTGGTACCCTCAGGCCAGGCACCAGACCCATTGTTGTCATATCTAAGCCAACAACACTTTGATTTACGACCCCCTTCACCTGCTCCTCGAGCATCCTGATTCTCTGAGAGTCATCCATAGGACCTTCGAAACCTCCACCGGAGAAAGCATCCTCTTGCTGGTCTTCTTGCCAATTACCGTTCCCAGTTCCGTATCCATCGTACCCGTTATTACGGCCAACTCTAGTCTGATTCATCACAGGGCCTCGCCCCCTGTTACCATATCCCGAAACGACTCCTGCAGGTCCAAAAGCCATGAACCCAGCGCCATTTCCGTTTCCGAATCCGCCATAACCCTGATTAGTCATACCAAATTCGTCCTGTCCGAAGCCTTGAGCGTTGAAGCCGTACTTCCCAGCATGATCAAACCCCTGGTCATTGAATTCGAATCCATTATTACCGAAGCCATTACCTCCCATATTATCACCCAGGTTGACATCTCCGAGCCCAACGTTGTTGACGACAGTCTCGTTACCGATTCCAATGTTACCGTTCCCGGCGGCAGCGCCGTTGTTCACATTGACAGCAGGTATGTTTACCACAGGTGGAGTTACCGGTGTGGGGGTACCATCCCCGTGAATAGTGTCGACTCGCACAGACTGATGGTCTTCATTTCCGTGCCCAACATTTCTTACCAACAGAGGCTGCACCAAAGCTTGCAAATTCTCCTGGCCTTTCGCAATGGTCTCCATTGTCTGCATGAAGAGCGCCAGCTTCTCACGCATGTCCTGCATTTCATTCTGCATCTGATCCATAATTCTTCGGCAGTTGGTACGAGTGGAGTATCGGTGCGGGCGCTGACTTTCAATCCTGAAAAGACCTGAAAAAATGCAAGAAATGAGGTACAGTTCAATAATCACCTGTAATGCAATATGAATGTGAATGTAATGCAAGATGTGTTTGTGCATTAGGGCATATCATTCCCCGATTCTAGTGCGGATGTGTCAGTGTGGTGACAGTGACATCAATACGAAGTTCGGAGCCGAATCATAGAAAACACCTCATATATTGCAAAGAAATCCATTAAGCCCGGAATATCAATGAGCGTACAATAAGAAGGCATGACCTCAACCAACAATCCTGGTGATGGTCAGCACAAATGCAAATAAAGCATGCACATTAATACATGAAATGGTCAAGTACTCCCATAGGTCTGGTACTCCTCTAGTAACTTCTTAGTCTCTGGATGACTTGGTCGGGTAAGCAGACCCTCAACAAGCAGATCTCTTCGCTTGAGAACACGTCGCAAATCACCCGCGGATTCTTCCCATTCCCCTTCTCCGAAGCGATCCTCTAGCTTCCGCTTCTGAGACACAACTTCTTTCTTGCCCTCGATGGCCTTGTTCAATGCATTCTGGAGACTATATCTGGCCATTACCTCTTCTTCATACTTCTTAGTGCTAGCCTTCAACTGTTCTTCAAGTTCATAAATTTGCTGCTTCAATTTGTCTTCCCTCTTTTTGTTGTTGGTTAGCGTAGCATTCCACGTCTTGTTACAAGAAGAGATTTCCCGGTGGGCGGCATCGAGTGCTTTCTTTTTGGACTCCAACATGTCATGAGAGCTTCTGAATTCTTTCCCCAGGCGTTCACGCTTCTTTTTCTCTTCAGTCAATTCAGCGCCTAGCCTGTTTACTAACTCGATCTGCTGTTGGAAAGAATGCACAGCCTTGTTCTTCTCACTACGCATCTGAGCCAGTTCCTTTTCTAACCCTTCATTGATCTTCATCAAGGCTTCTTTTTCTTTCACAACTCGCTCGTAGGCCTCCATAGTAACAGTGGTTGGTTCCTCTACCGGAATATGGACAGGGACCGGTGCAGCTGGAAATGGCATCAGCAACTGTCTTGCTCTCTCTTGGATCCAAACTTTGTATGGTACATAAGCCTGACAATCATTCTTCCCCAACAGTGGTTTCCCTCTTCTGTTGATACACATCCAGGCGTGCTGGAGCTTGGCTAGTAACTCTCCATCCAAATCACCGGTGAAGTACAGAGATTCCTGTACTTCTTCCTCCTTAGGTGGGTTCTTCAACGCGTATCCAAACTGGCGAACAAACAGAGACGGATTGTAATTGATGCATCCTTTTCTTCCTATCAAAGGAACATTAGGATACCCAGAACAACTGAAAATAAGCTCAGACCCCAGCAAGTCTCGGTCAAACCACTCAATGTCTTCAGAAGATAGTCTCATCAGGCGCTCTGGCCAGTCAGCTGTAGTTGCACTATCTACAAAAGGTCCCTTCAGGGGGAGATGGCTCTTAAACCACATGTACAGCAAAGGCACGCAACAAGAGACGTTCTTGCCTCTCCTATTCTCATTTTTGTAGTGCATCGAATGGTAGAAGTCCCCGATTAATGTGGGTACAGGGTTGCCAGCAGCAAACAAATGAAATGCATCCATGTCCACGAAGTTCGGGAAATTGGGAAACAGCACTATCCCATAAATGCACAGAGCCAAAACAGCGTTGAAGACTACCCAACATCCATTCTTGGCGTATTCCTGAGCCTTACCAATCAGAAACTGGAGGGAGAAACCTGGAACCCCGCGCCAAGAAGTCATCAACAGCTCAGAAGCATTCATGTGCAAGGCCTTAGCTAAGTCCTCCAACTTGGGCTCAGCGGCAGAGTGAATAAAGGGAACCTTATTCTATACTGGCAGCTCAGTAAACTCTACATACTCTTCAATGGTAGGCCCCAAAATAAAGTCAGCAAATGTGAAACATCTCAAAGCAGGGTCATAGAATTGCATCAGTGTATACAGCCCATTCAGTTCATCATCAGTTGGTTTGCGAACCAATCTCAATAGCCTTCCGTAACTCTGCCTGAAGCTTCTACGGACATCCTCATCAGCAAGAGAAATCAGACCCAGGAGGGGAGTGATATCAGGGATAGGTAACTTGTAGGCAACTGTCATCCTCAAACCAGCCATGATCAGTACTCAGAAGTTCGGACACTAGAACCAGGGAATATGCAAATGCACCTGCAGCACAGACACACGTTAATGAAATGCACATGATAATGGTTATGCGAGCAATGTAATGCAAATAGATGCAACAGGGACCAAATGCCATGGCTGAGAAGCCTGAACCAAATCATAAGTCTCAGATAGTCCCTCCAGAATTCCTCAAACCCTGGTCTTGGACAGACCCAATTCAAAGCTCCAACACTGGTCTCCAATAGACCCCATAACACAGCTCTGACTGGTCTCTGACAGACCCCATATCATAATCCCCAACTGGTTTCTGATAGACCTCTCAACTGTCCATAAATACCCTGAATCTCCGATCGAGAAACAAACCGGTATCTGAAGGTCTAGTTACCTGCATAACCCAAACCCTCTCACAGGTAGGTGTCCTAGTAACTAACAATGGTATGGCATCTTATGCGGTCGTCGGCGTCACAAACTTTCAGGGTTGATGATACGATTCCCAGAAGGAGTGGCATCATCAAATCCTGAAGAGGCCTCACTTAGCCGACTTCCAAATGATCGGTTCCCAGAGTCGACAATCCAACTAACCAGCAACCCGAGCCACCCAAAGGGCAGGACAGAAGGCCAACCGGAAGAACCTCGTCTGAGTGTGGATTTCGCGGGACACTAGGACATGCAAAGCACGTGCGCGCCCACTAATTTCCGCTCTAATTCAAGGTGCACTCAAGCCCAGGTCCGGCTTATCTCTCAATCATGGAACACCCGTCACACCCCAATACAGCAATAATAACAATAATATAATGCTGAAAGTAAAATACAGAAAAGGTAAATCCATACAAAATCCTCGACGGGAAAACAAGCGCTAGGATTGACTCGCTTAAGGGACGTTGGATCCCAAATGCATAAAGCACTATCGCAGTCCTTAGCAGCCAGGGGACGTTGGATCCCCAGCAGAGTCGACAGCTGTCGCTACTGCGAAAATCGGCGCCAGCTGAACAGAAGAGTCGCCACTGTGCGTTATTTATCCCAAAGGAGGGAAAGGAAACGCTCGAGGTAAACCTACCGCAAAACGGGGAAAGGAATGGTCATCGCAACCAAATCCTGGATTCGGGAGTCGGTTACGCAAGGGGAAGGTATTAGCACCCCTCACATCCGTCGTACTCGAAGGGATCCACGCTTGTTTTCTGGAACGGATTGTTATTCTATCTACTCTACAGGTCTGGGGTTAAAAAGAAAATAAAATGACTCGGCAAAGTATCGCACTTTATGCCTACGTATTCCCGTCTGGAACGAGAAATCAGAGTCAACGTAGTTCGCCTACCTACGGGAAAGGAGGGGAAGGTTGCTCGCTAGGATATCGCATCCTATGCCTACGTACTTTCATACAGCATGAAAAATCAGAGCAAACGTAGTTCGGGCCACGTACGACACAAGTCTGTCTTGATTGTTTTTATCTCCTTCTGAAAAAGGGGTTTTTCTGATTACTGGTCCAAGCGGACAAAAATGACGTTTTGATGAGTTCACATTCTTTTACGGAAGAAGTGTCTTTTATTGTGTTTGAAATTTTATTGTGTTTTTCTGTTTGTTTTGAGAAAGAAGAGACAGAATTCTAACCTATAGTTGCGAAGGGAATTAGACTAACCTAATGTTATCATGCATGGGTTAAGACCTAATGTCTATCATGTTCCTCTCTTGCGCAGAGAGAAACAGAGATCCTAAGGGAATAGACGGAAACAGAAACAATAGCATATATACAATAAAGCAGTAAAATGCATGGATGCAGCAATACAAGCGAGGCAAGGGAGTCCCACTCAACCTCGAACCTAGAAAACAACAGGCAAAAGCGAACAAAATTCGCTTTCAACCTAACAGATTAAATGGCAAACAATACAGTCAGGGAAATTCAAACAATACATCAAAAATTATAAACAGCAAACAACAGTCTTCATCAACATCTGTCTTCAAGTCATCTTCAAACATCTACAAGCTCCAAGCAAGCATCAGTCTTCATCTTCACAGCCTTCAAGCAAGGTCTCTATCTTTAATCCTTCAGGGCTTTTCTTCAAGTCTCACTCTCCAAGATGAGAAACAGTTAAGAGGATGAACTGGAATGTTAAACAGTTAGTTGACCATCAAAGGTGGCAAACAGACTGTTAACAATAGGTAGAAGGTTTCTCTCAAGAGTTCTATCTCTTAGACACTGTCACCAAGCCTTCCAAAGGAAGGGGGTGAGTATCCTAGAGAGACTCTGCATCATAGAGAGGGATGGAGGCAAACAAGACCTTCCATGTTTGTGAATCAAGTTTTCTACTCTAGAGCTCTGCCTAACTCCTAGATCCTATAACCTTCAACAGCTGCCAGCAAGATACTCTTCATCAACTCTAGAAATTGGTCTTCATTCCTTTTGTCTTCAATGGGCTTCATCAACAAAGTCTTCACTCAAACCCAACCCCCAAGCAGGCCCAATACCCCACACAGTCAAATAATAACCCTAGAGAGGGCACACCACACAATCAAGCAAATACAGGAAGTATACTAGTAGTAATAGTAGAATAGGGGAAGTCTAATATTTTCTAAGGGATCTATTATTTACCCATAATACCCTATAGTCCCATCATTTAACTTGTCCTAGAGAAAACCCTAAAAGAAAATTTGTTTTGTTAAACCTACATTATATTCAAAACCCTAAATGATTATCCTAATGTTTTTTTAATCAAACTACCTAAAATAAATCCTAAAAAATTGATTTAAAAATCAAGGGGGCACCTAATATATGTATCTAGTTATACTAAAAAATTTGGCCTAAAAAGATTATGAGAAGTACCTAAAAGAAATTATACAAAACTATGTACAAATTAAAACCATTTAAAAAGGCATTAAAAGAAAAAATGTGCAAAAAATATTAAAAGAAAATAAAATGGAAATTTTATTACATGATATTTTTCTACACAGAAATATGAAAATAGTAAAAAAACAACCAATCAAAAATATGGAATTTTCAATTTATTAGGAATTTTCAAACAATTAAAAAAAAGAAGGAAATTAAAATGAATTAAAATTGGTTAGGGGTGCAATTAGTAGTGATTTGCATTGAAAAATGAATGATGGGCCCAGACTGGGGTTGTGCGTAGCAAGGCGCGTCTGGGCCCAGTGCAATCAGAAAATATCAAAGAAAAAATAAACACAAAACGGTGTAGAAAGCAACTAAAGTTAGTTCAAATGGGAATGGGCCTTGATATTGGTGGTGCGAATAGCATTTTCAACTTAAGCCCATGACTGATTTTAAGTGAAACGACCGTGTTTCATGTGCTAGCAAAGTCTTCACAATCTGAAGCTGAATCTCGTCCACACGATTTGATTTTTTAGTCAATGGTCAGCGCGCATCCAAGGGTATACACTCTACCTTCTCCATTTGAATCAGCTTGGAGCCAAAACTCCATGGAAGCTCAAGCATGAACCCTCTGATATCAGCACTCGAATTCCCTCAATCCTTAATCAAAATTAACGAAATAAAATCCTAACATGACCGATTTTTCATCCTGAATTCATTCATGTAATCAACATCAATTTATATCACCTATATCATCAAACACGATCTGGAATCCAAGAATGCTCAACAAATCCATCATCACTAATCAACAAATTAAATGCATCAATCTCTTCCTGGCCTCACACTGACCAATTATCACTAACAACCTAGGGTTCTAAATCCATATCCACCATGTTCTATGTCCAAACAGAAATTGCATATACACATCAAGCTTCACCAAATTTCGTCAAACTATCCAGAAACCATCCTTTAACCACCTAGAGTGTGTCTAACCTAACAATTCACGATGATTCCCTCTAATTCGAGCCAAATTATGAAAAGTACTAACCTGGTAAAATGATGAAAACAGAAGATGATTTTCTTCGATTCAAGGCTCGTAATGCTCCAGGATCATTCAATACGTTGGTATCTTGCTTCTGTTTGCAGTGATTCTTCTTCAAATAGCCTGGATCATCATAACAGAATTCTGCTTGCAGTTGAATGTGTAAGAACTCAAGAACACGATTTATGCAAGGACTCTCTCAGATCTTGATTGGAACACTCTCAGTAATGATTATTGAGTTCAATAGAATCAAGAATTTGAGGAAATGATGAAGAATTGAGGGAAAACGAAAATGATTTGCAAGAGAGAAGTTTGAAATGCAATTCTGATTTTTTGCACCAAATGAATCCCAAAATTGCTTTGGATCAGCTTCAATGCTTATATAGATGAGGATAGAGTGTTCTGGAACTTGCTAGAAGGATCCAAGGAGAAACATGATATCTCATGGCATGAGATTTTGAAAATGGTGAGTTGAAAAACCAGCTGGTGAATACCTTGTTACAGCTCCAAAATGAGACTTGAATTTCTCTTCAAATGAGAAATAAGAAGTGTTTGAATGGTCCTTTGTATTGTACCTTTACCATAGCTTGGTTTGGCAAGTGTTACTTCATACATAAGCAACCAAGGATAACTTCCATTTCTTGACCTCAAATCCAAAAACTAACATTGCCATTAGTCTTAAAACATGATTTACCTTCAAAATGGTTGGTCACATGCTTGGTTTTGCCTTTATATCAAAAATTCACAACTTTGGTTATTTAAAATGGACTTTTTTCTTTTATACTTGGTCCATTTTGCAATTCTAAGTTCCATGCATTTCCCAACTTCCATGATCACTTTTATAGGCTCAAAATATCATTTGGAACAACTTTGATGTTGTGAAGTTTTTCATTTGAAGCTTCCTTGTATGAGTTTTAGGCATATGCTTGAAATGACCTGTAATTTCCTAATGACCAAAATACCCTTTGCTTGCCAAGGTCATAAGTAGAGTTCCACAAATGATATGAGGGCATACTATACCTTTCTAGAAAGCTAAGATCATGAGGAACAACTTTCATGTTGGCTCGAAATCCATTTGAAATATCCTTGAGGTGTAAACGTTGCTTGGAAGACAAGTAACTTTCACAGACAAAATTTCAGATGCCTCAGATGACCTGTAACTTGCAAGGACCATAACTTGAGTTCTATAAATCTCCTTGATGTATTCCACCACTCAAATTAAAGGTCTTGAGATCCTCTACAAGTTTCATGTTGGACAAGGATCCATTTGAAGCTTGCATTTTGAATTATCTTGCTTGGAAGTTTGACCTAAATCAGGGGATTTTACACAGAAACCCTAATTTAGAAACTCCTCTTCTTCTTGATTTCTCTTGATTTCTCATTGGCACAACACCACATCCATATCTACATGTCAAATTATGAACCCCACATCTCTCAAATAGACCTTGATGCCTTTCAACCAATCATTTGGCCTAGGGTTGACCTAGGGTTGACCCAGATGAAACCCTAGTTGACTGTCTTCAACTGCAACTCTTGTGATCACATCAATGACTTGTATCACTTTCAAAATGACCCTATAGGTCCTCCATGATGTCTATGTACCCTCCATGCTCAGTTCACAGCTCACAAATTCTTTGATGATCTTCAAATACACTCAAGATAGGAGAGAGATCCACTGCTTGATCCACTGACTTCTCAGATTTCAATTTCTTTCTGATGACTTGGATGTGCTTGAATTTGAATAAGAACCTCTTGATAGGCTCATAGAGATAATAATAGTACTTGGTCCCTTGTTGGATGATTTGCTATGCTATGCTATGCAGATAAATGAATTATGTACATAACCTAATATGCACATGCTAATGCAATTGAAACATAAACCAAGTGAAGTAGGTTGAGCAAATTTTAGGGTGCAACAATATGCGCCTTCAACTTGTCTTCACGCTCCTTTCTAGTAGACATAGCAGCGTTCCACTGAGCCTCAAACTTGGAAATTCGCGAGTAGGCTTTATTCAGCTCTTCTTTCTTCTTGGCCAGAACACTGTAGGTGGCATTCAAGTCTTTGCCTGTGCGCTCCCTATCATTAGTCTCCTGAGTTAAGTCTGTTCCCAACTTGTTCACCAACTCTGTTTGCTTTTTCAAAGAATACCTTGCTTCATTTCTTTCACTTCTGATCTGAGCCATCTCTTCCTCTAACTCTTCGTTCGTCTTCTGCAACTCTTCTTTCTCACGACATACCTGTTCATACCTTTGGATATCTACCGTAGTAGGCTCCTCAACCACAGGTGGGCAAACAGGCTCCACTAGAGGATATGGCATCAAGAACTTCGCGGCTCTCTCACGAATCCAAGCCACATAGGGATCATAAGCCTGACTGTTGCTCTTCCCTAGTAATGATTTACCTCTCCTATGAATACTCTGCCAAGCACGCTCGAGTCTAGTCAAATCATCACCCTTTAACAAACCGGTGAGGTACAAATATTCATGTACCTCTTCCTCCTTTGGAGTGTCTCTGAGAGCATATCCGAACTGTCGTACCAACAGAGAAGGATTGTAGTTGACGCACCCCTTCCTTCCGACTAAGGGTACGTTACGAAATCTGCCACAACTGCAAATGATGTCAACACCAAGCAAATCCCTATCAAACCAAATAATATCCTTAGCAGTCAAACCCATCATCCTCTCAGACCACTCTGAGGTAGCAATAGTATCCACAAACTGACCACTCTTAGGCATGTGACTCATCAACCACCTATAAAGCAAAGGAACACAACACGAGACGTTCTTCCCCCTTCGGTTTTCATTCTTGTAATGCACAGAATGATAAACATATCCTAAGAGCGTAGGGACCGGATTCCCTGAAGCTAGCAGATAGAAGGCATCCACATCCACGAAATCAGGCAAGTTTGGAAACAGAACTATACCATAAATGCAAAGTGCCAGGATAGCACTAAACACAATCCAGCAGCCATTCTTAGCGAACTTCTGAGCTTTCTCAACAAGAAACGGTAACAGAAAACCATAAGTCCCTTTTCTCTCAACTAGCTTCCCCTCTAACTCTGCAGCGTCCAACTGTAATATAGCAGCGAGCACAGCCAGGTCAGGCTTCGCATCTGTGTGGACGAAAGGCATCTGATCACGGATAAACACTCCCAACATATCTGAGTACTCTTCCAAAGTAGGCGCTAAAAAAAATCTTGGAAGACAAAGCACCTCAACTGGGCGTCGTAGAACTGCAAGAGAGTGTAAATGCCACTGATCTCATAGGATGAGGGTTTGCAAACACATCTGGCCAATCTCCCATAGTCTTGTCTAAACTGTTCCATCACACCCGCTTCAGCCATAGCAATCAGACTCCTCAAAGAACTGACGTCTGGGGTCGGAAACCTGCAAGCAATTGTCCTTTTCAAAGGCTCCATGTCAAGAACGAAGAACAGGACCACTAGAATCAGGAGGGAAATATACACCTGCAATCATAAATACATGTTAATGAAGAGATGCAAATGAAAATGCAAATGCAAATGCAATGCAACATAGGATCAAGCATGCTGTGCTGTAGCTCGAGAAGAACCGACAGTACTGACAAATCACTGACATAAGAAACCCCTCGGTACCATGAATACAGGTTCACACTGTCAAGAACTAGGTAGTCTGGAGGTCAAAGTTTCCTGCATAACCCACCCACTCACAGGTATGGACCTATCCACTGACAAGGTTTGGCATCCTATGCGTTCATCAGCGTCACAGACTTTCAAGAAACGATGATATGATACCCAGAAGGTGTGGCATCATCATCTCTTGAAGCGGCCTCACTTAGCTGAATCCCAAATGATCGGTTCCCAGAGTCGACAACCCTCAAATCCAAATTCCAGTTGGATCTTAAGGATCGGAAAGGAACTCATCAAAGAGAATCTCGTCTGAGTGTGAATTCCGTAGAGAACTGTGTTTGCTAAGCAAACAGGTTCACCCACTAATCTCCACTTCTAATACTAGGTTTGTACTCAAGCCCAGGTCCGGCTTCTCACTCAATGGAACTCCCCTCCCCACAGCAGAGCAAGTGATGATATATGATGCGGAAAGTAAAATATGGAAGTAAATAAACATAAAGCACATATGCAAACACCCAAAAAGAAAACATGCAAGCGCTAGGATTGACTCGCATAGGGGATATTCCTGTCCCCAGCAGAGTCGCCAGCTGTCGCTACTGCGAAAAAAGAGGCCGGCAATGACTAACAGAGTCGCCACCTATCGTTATTTATCCCAAGGAAGGGAAAGGAAACGATCGGAAAAAACCTGACGAAAATGGGAAAAGACGAGGTCATCGCAACCAAGTCCTAGGTTCGGGAGTCGGTTACGCAAGGGGAAGGTATGAGCACGCCTCACATACGTCGTACTCGACGGGATCCACACATGTGTTGTCTAACTAAAAGGGTGTGTAAACTATATACGCTAAAGGCTTATGGACAAAGGAGAAAGAAAAAGAACTGACTCGGCAGAGCATCGCCGCTCTGTGCCTACGTACTCCCTCGTGCAATGGGAAAGTCAGAGTCAACGTAGTTCACCTAACTATGACTAAAAAAGGGGAAAGGTTGCTCTCCAAGACATCGCGTCTTGTGCCTACGTAATTTCGTCTGGTACGAAAGATCAGAGCAAACGTAGTTCGGGCTTACGAGAACACAGGTTGTTCAAAAGTTTTACCCGAGTAGGGTTAACAGACAGTTCTAGCAGTTGGTGTATGTAGCTCGACCTTTGGAGACTTAGGCGTTACCATTTGCGATAGGACTGAAAGTTAACAACACTCTTGTTTATGAAAAGAGTTTTCCTGATTAAGACCCCAAGGGGTGAAAAACAGTTTGAATTGTTTTTGTGTTTTTTAAGGAAGAAGTGTTTTGAATTAGAGTGTTCATAATATATGTTGTAACAAAGTCTAAAACCTAGGATCAATGCGTCGCATATCGTCCTAAGGACGTATACTAAACACTTTAGGCAATTGAGAGGTAACCACTCAATCACCATTTCCCAAGTACAAGGCTCATGGCATAACACTCATTATATTTATTAAGTGAACTGAAGTTGTTTGAAGATGAGAAGAGAAAGGGGACAAACTAAGGGGGACTAGACCAAACCCTAAAAGTTGTCATGCAAATGTGCACCTAAAGTTGAGTTTGAAAGGGGACTACCTGATGTTATCATGCATGGTTAGAACCCTAATGTCTATCATAACCTCTCTTGAACAATAGAGGTTAGAAATCCTAAGGGAAGGAAGACAAAAGAAGAAGAAACAATAAGAAGAAAGAATGCAAACGAAGAATGCAAACACAAATGCAACAAGGAAGACAAAGATGCAATGCAAGTGAGGGAGGAAATATGTGTGGGGCTGGAACCTCCACAAGCTCATCTCAACCTCAAGCCATGGTATGAATAAGCACAAGAGAAAAGGAGAAGAAGATGCATAGAAAACAAGTAACAAAAACAATGAGAAAAAGTCCTCATGGATTCATTACTTTAGGTAGGCTTCAAGTTCCTCCTAAGGAGGGAACAAGCAACCTTAAGTAGTATCCCAAGGTCATTGGACAGAATGATGATGAGAAGAAGAGATCTCAAATGCCAAAGCACAACATCTTAAGCAAATGCCAACAATAACATCAAAGAATGTAAGTAAACATCACTTATGGAAACACAATATGCAAACATGAAAGTATGAGATCAAATGAACAACTTATGCATATGATAAAGACCCAAGAATTAGCACACAAGACCTATAACAAGTCCCTAACATGAAACAATCAGAATTGGGTTCATCACTAATGCATAACCAAGCTTTTGGAAGCAAAACAAAACAAATGCAACAGCAAAGATGCACAAACATGAAGCAACTTGCAAAATACATGAAAAATAAGAAAATGCATCAAAAAATGCCAAATAAAATCTCAGAGGACCCCCAAGGTATCTGGAACCAGGGGTCAAAAGGGAAGATTGAAAAACAAAAGGGAAGTGCCTCAACAGAAGACAAACATCAAGAGTGTTCCAAAATAAGGCAGAAATGGAGAGAGAACAAAAACAAATTCAAACTACATTGAAACAGCACTTAAAAAATTATGGAAAAAATATCCAAGGATCAATTAACATGTTAACACAATGCTAAAAAAAAATCATGCAAAAATAAGAAGTTTAAACATGGAAATAAAATCAAAGGAGAACAAAAGCTACGATTTAAATTAAATAAAGCATCCCCACTATTTAATTCCTTTTTAAAATGAAGATAAAATAAGAAAAATAAGATAAAAATATTATAAAATAAAATAAGAGTCAAAGTATTTAAAATCATTTTTTGTGAATTTAAATAATTGGGGAATGATTTATTAGAAATTAAATTGTAACATAAAAAGAGAAATGAAAAATAAAAAGAGAAAGACAAACAAGGGGTGTGAAAAGTAGAAGAAACTAGTTGAAAATGAAGAACTAGGCCACAGGGGAGGTGCGAACAGCAAGGGCGCTCTGGGCCCAAAAACCAATCCAAAAAAAAAAGAAATAAACTGGGCGCTACAGTGATACAAGTCAAACATAGTCTACCGTGGGGATTCATTTTGGGACGCTTGATCAAGCAGTCAACCATCACGCGGTCCAAAACGTTACAGCTCAATAAATGAAATTTAAATTGAGTTACATGCTTCTCGGTCAAACAGAGCCCATGATACATCTTAATCACACGGTCCAAACACAACAAAGCAAAATCCAACGGTCATGGCGTTGTCTTCTACCCTTGGAAGTCAAACAAAACCAGTTCACCGGTGAGAAATATCCGGTCATCCCTAACCTACGCTCCGGCCATCGTACACCACCAACAACAACACACGATACGCAAAACCTAGCCGTTTCTCAAGTTTTTATATCAAAATCATGCTAGAGATCATGAGGATCTCGAATCCGCCCTCAAAATTCACAAAATACGCGCACATTTCCAAAATCGAAAACAACAAAGTGACACTCCAAAAACCAAAGTTCACGGAAACTTGAAAACAACCACCCAGAAAAAGTCTACGTGTTGCCTAGGTTACAAATCAACCATTAGTTAAGCTTAAAACCCCATAGAATGCTCAAACCGAACCATACAAAAATCGAACCATCATCAAACATTGTCAACAAACAAAACAAAACATGGCCAGAAATGATCTACACAGCTTGTGGATTACAAAACAACAAAAATGGCACAGAATAGCTTCATGTAATGGGAGAAAAATGATTTTGAATTTACCTAGTAGAGCACCTCCACTGGGTCTTGTTTTGAGCTGGAACTCTGAGCAAACCAACCAGAATCCTTCCAAATGCCTTGAGGAAGCTTTCAAACAACTCAATTTGGCTTGAAATCATGTGTAGATCCAAAAACGATTTTCAATATTTTCTCTCTTTTTCAACTTTCTAATTCTGCAAAAACACCACCAAAACGAGTCTCCTAGGTCTAGAAACTTTTCTTATGTTATATATGTTGGGTTTGGATAGAAATGGAGCTCTAATCCAAGCCATACAGCCCAATTCACAAAATCAATTTTTCACACCTTTTTCCAAGTTATCATATGCATGCTTCTCACTGCACCAGCTTGGGTTTTGATTCCAATCAAATGCAAATCACTTGTGCTAATTAAAAGGATGGAATTTAGGGCTTTAATTTGATCCTATGGTTGATTTTCATTTTGTTACTTCAAGAGGAAGAAATCATAGAAATGGCCCCTTTTGAGACTTCAAAATTCCAATGTGAATATGGCAATGTCTTTGAATTGTTATTTGCAATCAAAAAATGCACAAACTTGCCTTGAAAAAGTTTAAAAACCAATAATTCCCAAATTCTCAATTTAAGCCTCCTTTATGAAAAATTCAAACCCCAAATTCTCAATCCAAGCTCCCACCATGACAAGAGATGGTTTGGTAGTTCAAATGGCCCTATTTGAAGCAAGTTTCATGTTGAAAAGATTTCCATTTGAAGTGTGCAAGTTGGTGAAATGGACCTATAATTTTATGACCTATAATCTTACTTTCCCGAGATACCCCTGACTTGTAAACCTCATAACCTGAGTTATACAAATCAGATGAAAGACTTGTAATACAATTTGGAAAGCTAAGATCATGACCTACAACTTTCATGTTGACCGAAAGTTAAGGAGAAACACCCTTCTAGGTCAAAACTGGCTTGGAAGTTGGTTGACTTTTGTTGACCAAAATCACATATCTCAAATGACCTGTAACTTGTCCGGATCATAACTTGAGTTCTATAAATCCAATCAAGGACTTCTAGTACTCAAATTAAAGCTAAGAACATGCTCTACAAGTACTATGTGGGCCAAAAATTGAGATGAGACTTTTATCTTGAGGTAGGTGGTCTTGAAGTCAGGCACTAAATAGGGGATTTTACCCTGAGAACCCTAACTTAGTAACTTCTCACACACTTAACCCTTGATGAATTGAACTTGAAATGATGTCTCATATGTCTTAACACAACATCCCATGACCATAGAGACTTTGAATTGAGTTTCTATCTTCTTCAATCGCACAGTTGACCAAGGATTTGCCAGATGAAAACCCTAACTGCGATACTTTCAACTGTGGCTTGTTCCACTTCACACAACCACTTGCATAAGCTCCACAATGACCCTCAAATCCCTCAATAAGATTTCTTTACATCTCATACCCAAAATCATGCATTCACGAACCTCTGATGCTCTTCAGTTGGCCTCCCAATTAGGAGCTGTCCCACACACATTCATCTGTTCTTTAACAAGACACTAACCACTTCAAGATGTCCTGATGACCATTCAAACTTGAGTAACAACCTCTGTTTAGGCTCCAACCTCTGAGAAGACTCCTCTTGAGGTGCACAAACTTTTTGATCCCCTGTTCAATGCAATATGCTATGCAATGCAAATGCTAGAAAGGAAATGAAATGAAACATAAACCAAGTCAAGAAAAGGTTGAGCAAATTTTGGGGTGCAACACCACTCTTTTAGTAGTAAAGGGATAATCATTGACTTAACTTCCTAATATGTTAAGGATAGGTTCTCGAAGGTTCGCTCTTCCTTTTTGAGGGTTTGAGCGCTCGATTGGTTGTATTGAAAAAACTACCCTGTGTCGCACCTCGAAAATTCATTTCGAACATACGACCCTCGCGCGAAAGGGCGCGGAAATGCGGTTCGACAGAGTCGCCACCGAACTTTATTTTTCCCGAATAAATGGGAGAGGAAAATATCGAGAAAACCTCCTAAAAACGAAAGGATAGGAACAGGGCTGTCGCAACCAAATTTCGGGTTCGGGAGTCGGTTACGTGAGGGGAAGGTATTAGCACCCCTCACGTCCGTCGTACTCGACGGGAACCTCTTAAGGTAATTGTGGGGAGTGTTGTTTAGGTTTACTTGTTTTCTTCTCGTTGTAAAAGGTAGAATTGGTAGGGTAAAAGGTTAAAGACGCAAAGGAGAGATGGGTGGTTAGAGAATAGGGTGCTCGCCAAGGATTGGGGCCCTTGTGCCTACGTATGCTCATTCGGACGAGAATGAGAAATCAGAGCGTCGTAGTTCGACTATGGGAAAGGATGGGGGGAAAACGGAAGATGGAGAGAAGTGTGGAATGGGGGAGAAAGTGGGAAATGTGCTCGCCAAGATCATCGCAATCTTGTGCCTACGTATCTTACATTCAAGAGGGAATGAAGAATCAGAGCAGCCGTAGTTCGGCTACGGGAAAGGATTGGGTGGAAAACGGAAGATGGATAGAAGTGTGCTCGCCAAGATCATCGCAATCTTGTGCCTACGTATCTTATATTCAAGAATGAATAAAGAATCAGAGCGTCCGTAGTTCGTGGTAACAACCACGAAAGATGAGGTTGAATAGGTTGGAAGTTTTGCGAAGGAGACGAAAGGATGACTGACAAGCAACCCAAGAGCGCGTCTCAAGAGCTTGTCACTCGAGAATCCAAGGAATGCGAGACTCCAAGAACTCAGTTCTTTCGGGAATTGACTGAATAAATTGAAGATAGAGAGTTGGATGTTTTGAAATTGAAAGAATGAACTAATAACAACTCAAGGGCGCGCCTCGAGAGTTACTCATTCGAATATCCAAAGAATGCTATATTCTGAGAATATCCCTCTTTCGTAAGTTAAAAAACATTTGTGAAAGGATCGAATCGAAGAATGGCATGCGAGGCCGAAAGGAAGTTGTTTTGAAGCGGCTCAACGACGTGTCGAGGATTTGACCGAAGATGGAACTGACTTGACGACGTGTCAAGTGTTAGGGTTGTGAGAAACGATATTAGTCCCTGAGGGTGCTCCTAATATCGAGACCACGAGGAATTGTGAATGAAAAAAGGCTGCGAATGCGGACGAACATTCGACTTAGGAGAACGTTTAAAAATGTTTGAGTTTGAAAGAAAGTCGAAAGGTTGAGTGAATAACAACTCAAGAGCGTGCCTCGAGAATTATTCACTCGAAGACACTAGGAATGCCAGATCCCAAGTACCTCCTTCTTTCGAAGTTTGATCGAGAAAAATATTTTAAAAAAGATTTGAAGCGAAATGGGGTATGAAAATAATTTGTGAACGTGTGAGAAGTGAGAACGCGAGATTGAGTTTGAAAATATCAATTATTTAATAAATGAGACGTCGGCCCCACGACTAGATAATCGGGGTATTATCGAGATACTAGATCTTGACGATACATTTTTCATACATAAAATGTTTGAATGAACAACGGGAATATCACACAGAATTGCTGGATTCTTATGATATTTGTTCTAAATAGCGTACTAAAATGAAAAGTCGAACGACGTATTATTTGAGGTGTACACCTCCATAATGTTCGTCCAAAATTCAAGAAATGCTTGACTTCAAGAATTTAATTTTTATGACTTGATTGAGAAATAATTTGGTATCAAAAAATATACTGAAACAGGATTTAAAGAAAATCAAACATATTTTAGAAATAAGCTGAAAAATAGATTGTAAGTTAGAATGGATTGACTTAAATTTAGCAAAAAATAAAATAAATTAATTAAAATTTAAAAGTAAATTTGACAAAAAAAAAAATCTAAAGTGTAATTTATTGAATTGTTTAAAAAATGTTACTTACTAATACAAAAAAATAAAAGTTGAATTGCCTAATAAATTAATTATATATATATAAAAAAAAAGACACATTATTTAAGGTGTACACCTTAATAATGTTTATTCGAGAACTCGAGAAGTGCTAGACTTCAAGAGTTTAATTTTCACCCATTGATTTATGAAAGTTTGTTTAAAATAAACAGTGAAGCTATCATGTGGATTAATGACACTCTTTATCTAAATAATTAAAAGGTAAATTTTAAAAGAAAAGTCTAAATATATTATTTAAGGTGTACACCTTAATAACATCTATTTGAAAACTCGGGAAGTGCTAGACTTCAAGAGTTTAAATTTTGTAGCTGACCTCGAAAAAAATTGAATAATTATAAATTGAATTAATAGTTTTAAAAGAATAATAAAATACATTTTGAGAATACTTTTGAACATAATCCATAAATTACGTGTTACGTACAAAAAAGAAAAATTTTAAGATGGAGTACCTTTTTACTAGGATTGGTTCATTAACGTGTGTAATGTCTTAATGTACGTATTAACAGTTTCCAACTTAAAATGTAAGCTAAACTTATACATTGTCACAAATTTGAGCAGAACTAGTCAATACATAGTAATTAAATAACAAAACCTTTTCACTATTTTAGAGATGATGACTTCCAATGATATCTCAAAATCATTAAGAGACAGTGAAATATATAAAAGCACAGGCATAAGAAAATAAGTCCAATAAAGAACAAGATTAACTCAATGCTGAAGGAATAAGTGATACATACACCAGTAGAAAAAAATCAGATTTCATCACTCATTGGATTCTATAAAAGGCCCACAAAAATCTCATGACAAGAAAAAACTTACACATAACAGCGGATACACAGCATAGAATGAAACCGAACAGTAACGGAGCGGAGAAAATCAGGACGACGACATTACCGTATGCAAAAATAATAACAGTCCAAAAAAAATTGAGACTCCAAATGCCACAAAATATGTTCAGAGCAACAGACCAAACACAAACCTATGCAACAACATCTCCCACCAAGATAATCCATATTAAATTTGATAACGCGCAATGTCGTAAAACCAATCATTAAACCTCAAACATACATGTTATGCATAAACAGCAGCGACAAAACTCAGAAAGCAACCATGTTTTTGTGGAGTATTATAACAAAACTCACAGGTTATCCAAATATTCTACTCACAAGAATGATATCCCAGCATTAGTAACCCCTGAATTATTTGCCCATAAGACCCAGCGGTTAACACACCAATATGCGCTTACCGAGACACGCCATACATACCATAGTAATACATAATAGCGTAAGCAAGCATATCAAAATTCATCGTGCGCTTTCAACAAACAACTTAGAAACAAGTAAGCCAAATATTAAACACAGCCAAGCTAGAACCGCAAATTGTAATCGTAACCCGGGTAAACACAGTATCCGCAGCCAAACAGAGAACCGAGCCCAAACGGAAAATGATATCATAGTTTCACAAGGCTAATCCACCAATATTAAAAACAAACAGTTCAGAATTTGCTACGAAATTGGAATTGTAACTAGCATGACAGAACTAACAGAAATTATTTGAACCAACTACAAACTGACGAAATAAAAGGCTCATTGTATGAAAATCATTTCTGTTAAGTCTACACTTTGAAGACAGCAAAATAAAGTTAACAGGGTAACCCAATCCATCCTATTTACTCAGTTTAAACCATGGTAACAATCAACATACTAACAATAACCTCGATGCCAATAGGTCATAAACAAACATTATATCAACAAAGCAAGCAATGCTATCATCTGAGAGTACGACTTTAAAAGAACATAGAAACAACCGTGTAATATTCATAATTTAACCATGAGAAAGACCAACCCAAAAAAATGAACATTCCGCAATCTGTTACAGTTAATGCTTGATATACCTTGCGTTACTGACAAACCACGGCAAAGGACCTTTGAATGATTTTGGGATTCTTAGCCGTTTGATTCTTCAGACGTAGCTTAATGGTTGTTGTACGGTTGTCAAGGCTCTCCTTCAGGCGCGGCGAATCACGACTTTGTACTCGGTGATCGGTGAACTGAGATCGCCATCATTGAGAACCTGCGAGCATAACCATAACTCAAAAACTTTGAAGATACGAGGCCGCGAGTTGTTGTTACACGTCCATTGCTGTTATTGCGAAGCCGTTGTCGTCGACACTGATGCTGCTTCACTGTCAGCTACTCTTTGCGTTTGTGCTTTGACTGGTGTGAAAGTTGTCGCAGAAACAATCTCCAAAGCTGCTTCAACTTATCTTTTGTGTGATCTAAGATTTCGACAATGTCGCGGCTCTGTTCTCACGAGCGAGGAATCGGAGGAAAACGGAGAAAATTTACTCTGTTCTCGCTCCAACATCTTTATTTGAAGTCGTCAACCACATATTGGCATATTGGATGGGGGATAAAACTTTATGGGTGGTGGTTGTACGGCGGTGGCTTGAATGTTCTGAGGAAAAAGGTTTGGGCGGCGGTATCGTCTTCGCTGTGAGAGGAAGAGGATGAGAAAATATATTTTTCGGGTAAATTGGGGATGGTGGCGGAAGGAATGGAAGTCTGACAACGGGGAACCGAAATTGGACAGTTTGGATGGATAGTATGATGATGTTAGGGTTGTGGCGACGGTAAGGGTTTGGGAGATGGGAAAAAAGCACCGACGGCTAGGGTTTCGCTTAGGAAGGAGGATGGAGGGCGGCGCCGTCCGATTTGTGAGAAGTGAAACCCTTAGGGTTAGGGCTTTTTCTGGGGATTGGAGGATACGCCCCTTTTCATTCGAATGAACAGTGCCTGCCCTTTTTTCCAGTTCTAAATTCCCCTCTTGTTAAATAAACGGCCAATGTCCGGAACCCTAATGGGCCGTGCGGTGTGGGCTTAAGCATTCCTCATTTTCTTTTCTTTTAATAACATCTATTTTTTTAAAAAAAATGTGAATATTAACAAAATATGATTAATAAATATTAACAAAATATTATAATTAAAACTATACTAAAAACAAATTACTAAATACTAACAATAACTATTTAACAAATATTCAAATAACTAAAGTTTATAGGAAAAATAAATAAATAAATAAATAAATAAATAAATAAATAAGTAATTACTAAAAAGTTATTAGTAACATTTAAAAGAAAACAAAGTTTAAGAAAATAATATTCACAAAATTAAGTTTAAGCCACGTGTCACTTTTAAATTGGTCAAAAGATAAAGTTCTGAAAAACCAACCAATTGCGAGCAGACATGTGTCTAAAAGGCATGGAACGACAAACGCAAAAACACTAACAAAAGGGTAGGACAAATTTAGGGTATGACACCCTGCCCCAGGTTAAAATAAGGGTTTTAATTTGGAAAAGAAGAAAACTCCTACTTCAAGGATCAAAGGTGGTAAAGAGGGGTTATCATCCTTATATCTCCAGTGTTTGGGATTTGAAACAATGCCCTACATCATCAGCAGGTTTCAATTGAAAGTATACGACAAGAGATTTGATGTTTTTGGTTCATCATCCTCCTCCCAATTCCCTATCAAAGCAAGAGATCAGGTACCGTTGGCATTATAAGTTTATGAAAAAAATATTTTGAATGAGTGAAACAAATGGATTTATTCAAGACAAACGTCTTGCATTAATTATTCCAAAATAAACAAGTTCGTTTACGCTAATTATGCTTAATCAAAGAAACAGAATATAAATAAACAAATGAACTGTCAGCCATAATCCTCTAAATGTGTTTATGAAGTCTTTGCGTCTGAGACCGGCATGGTAGTGGTGGTTTCCTCTGGTGCAGCCTCACTGGAATGAGTCGCCTTGCTTGCCCCAGCTAGATCTGTCAATGCTTCAGTATCAGCCTTTGAATCTTCCTTCAGACTAACTTTCCCATATTCTTGGTCGATCGTGGTCACATCATCTTGAGGACAGTTAAAATGAAGTGGACTAGGCTTCTGAATAAATACCAGCTTTGGCAGATTCACAGGAGAAGTAATTGGCTGAGATATGTTGAAAACCTTGAGAGGAGCCTGGATCTTTGGCTGAGGATCATCGAAAAACAATATCTTTTGTTCCAAAAAATCTCTGATAATGCTCTTGAGCGCATAACAACCTTCCAAATCATGGCCAGGCGCACCCTCATGAAATAAACAATGAGCGGCGGTGTTGTAGTTGGCAGGCAAAGGATTGGGAGGCGGACCCGCAACTCTAGTGGTAATCAAACCTTGTAGCACTAAGAGAGGGTACAACTCGATAAAAGTTATCGGAATCAGAGGACAAGGCTTATACTGTCTCTTACTCGGACCATTCTGACGAGGTGCTTGCTCCTTTGACGGTTGATTGGCAAAAGCATTGGGCGCTCACTAAAAATTGATAGGAATTTGTGCAGACTGATAAACAGGAGATTGTTGATAAACCGAATGCTGATAGACCGGAGCCGACGGCACGGGCTGATATGTAGGAAATTGTTGACTGAAAGGAGGTGCAACAGTAGCTACATAGGGTTGTGGAGCATACTGAACTGGATAGCCTTGAACATAATTTTGCTGAGGTTGCCAAGGTTGGTGAGGAGCCATCGAGTGATTTCTCAGACGTGTAGGTCTTTTATGGTGGTCAACGCTCAGAGTTTTGCACTTCGGAGGAGTAACTCGTTGAACTGGTTGAGCAATGGTAGGATTCACCGAACTGGATTGACGATCATGAGGAGGTATGTTCTCAATAGTAACAGCTGGGTGAGAACCCACAATAGCGTTGGTAATCTCAGAAACAACAGTAGGTTGATTATCCATCTTCATCTTAAGGGCTTGCAGCATCTCCATAATCTGCCCCACACTTCCTCGAAGATCTTCGAATTCATGGCTGACACGGTCGATCTCTTGAGCTTGTTCTTCCATCCTTTTTCGAGCTTGGGCTCTAGTATTATACTGATGTGGAGGACCCAGGGTGACAAAACTGGCAGGCGAGAGAACCGAGTATGAGAAAACTAGGAGACACATGAAATGCAAAATATGATGCAAGATGTGAATGAAATGATTTCATGGAATTCAAATATTTACGAATATTGCAGAATAACAAAGAAATTTTATTTATTAATTGAAAATGGATTACAAATAATATTCTTAGAAAAGTCTTGGCATAATAGCTAAATAAAAGCTAATAATGACCCTAAGGAAGCTTCCTGTTCTGCCCTTTGCTCTGCTCTTCGGGCTAGGCCTTCTTGAGGATGAGCCTATCTTCAAAAGGTAAATCGAGAGTTAGAGGAAAATAAATCCTTCATCAAAACCAAGCAAAGGTACGTTGGAAAAGTCTTCACAATTGTTGGTGATTAATGTCCTTGATGTCGGATAACTTCGAGCATACGGCTTTAGCAACGGTCTTGTCCTTTAGGGTCTTTCTCCAAGAAAGGGAACGAAGACTCCTTCAGAATAGGTAACCCCACCAATTGAGAGTACTCTTCTAGGGTAGGCAAGAGCTGGTACTTGAGGGATGTAAGGAAAAGATAATCTGGATCCTAGAACTGTAACAAAGTCGAAAGGAAACCTTCGTCTACTTGAGGTTTCAACAAAAATAACGGTCTTCCATACTTGTTTCTGGATCCTTTGTTGATCTTGAACCAAAGATCTTAGCTTCCTTAGGTCATCTAACTTAATTCCTTTAAAAGAATATCTCAAAGTTTTTTTTTGTAATCCATGGTATCCTGCGATGTTCATAAATAAAGTTTGAATTCCATGACATGTAATGCAATGTGATGCTTTATGGATGCAAATGCACATATACAAAGTCCTAGGTTAAAGGTATGTGCAAGGAGTTAGGTCTAACCATCCAAATAGGTATGTACTAAGGTTAGTTGTAACTGTAGAACAAGGGTTCTAAAGCGGTGCCCAAAGTCATCAATCCATCTTTCAGATATTATCAATTTCCCGATTAACTCGGTGGTTAATAATATTCTCAAGAGAATCTCTTTTGAGTGTAGTATCGCATGACAACCATTTTGGAAATACTCTCTCATAGTTCCCGCACTACGTCCTAGATAAGGCCAAAGTGGTGTTAAGGTACTACGGTCCCTAGTATCACAGACTCCAATCGACAATAGTAAAAGTTTTCACGATTACTCATTCAACCGAACCATTTTCGAAAGGGTCTCAACTGAGCGGTAATTCTCAAGTCAGCTTGGTCGGGATTCCACTCCCTATAAGCCTCGTCGAATATATCACCTTCCTTTAATAATGTCACTCAAGTCTGGGTGTAGGACTTATCTCACAACAAAATAGATACCCCCCAAGCAAGGTATAATATGAACATATTATATACAAGCAAACAAATAATAAAATAGATAGCATGCAATAAACAAGGTAGGGATAACCCTTAAAATTATGGCATTCCCCAGTGAAGTCGCCATTTTCTGTTGCGGTGGAAATAGGATATCAAACTATTAATTAGTTTGAATCACAATTCTTAATTCACAACCGCTCTTTGATTTATCCAAAGGAAAAGGTCAAAAGAGGGAAAACCTATTTTTGCATCATAAACACAATGCAGGGAGAGACCTAGGTAAGGGGTTGGTTAAGCTTAGGGAAGGTACTAGCACCCTAAACTTCTGTAGTACTCTACAGGAACCTTTTGTTTATTGTATACTTTTTTATTTTATTATCTGCTTTAAAGAAACGCTTACGTGGAGTCTTGAAACTCCTATTTCTATGTTGAAAAGTTGAATTGAAATTAGGGATTCCACGGCGGGAAACCTTAAATAGAGCACGACGGCTCTTTGACCTAAAAGTTAGGGTAAAGGGTATTTTCGTCCACGGGGGGACGCCTAGGCTATTAGGGTTTTGAAAACGGTCAAGAATTAGGGTTAATGACTTGGCGGTCAACGGTTAAACCTAATTCCTTCAGAGGAGAAAATTAACGGTAAAACATGCAAACATGGAAAAATATTATATGGCAGAAATTAAAGTGCGGAAAGTAAAGAAAGCGTCGTAACGATCACTCGCGTAAATTACAACTCCAAAAAAAGGAAAATAAAATAAAACCGCGACCATGGCCTCGCGTAAATTACATCCATAGACCAACATAAATTGAATAAACTAATCAGAATTTAAGTATAGTCTGAGGAGAAAAACAGAGAACATTTGTGAGAAGGGTTAGACAGAAATATCGCAAAAATGGAACAGTTAGTATTGAAAGAAAGACAAACTGCAATTTGAAATTTTTATTATTGTTTTATTAGTTTTGAAAAAGGATTTTAGTTTTAATTTTGAAGAAAAGAATTTTAATCTTAGTTTAAAAAAGGTTTAGTTTAAGTTTTAAAAATTTGTTTTAGTTTTAAATTTTAACAAAACTCTAATTTTAATATTTTAGAAAAACAAAATTTAATTATTATTTTGTGAGGAAGAAAGTTGTAACTTTAATTTTTTTAAAATGTTTATCAATTTTTTAAAAAAAGTTTTATACTTAAAAAAAACAAAGTTTTAATTTGTATTTTAAAAAAAGGTTTTTATTTTATTATCTAACAAAGTTTTTATTTTAGAAAAGCTTTTAAGAAAAAGTTTTTAATTTGTTTTATAAAAGTAGAACTTTCACTTATTTTTAAAAACATAATTTTCAATTAAAAATAAATGTACTACTAAAAAAACAAAAGAGAAAACAAAAATTGGGTTGGGTTATGGTTACTGCTGCATGCGGCGCCGCTGCCATTGTTTCCTGTTGAAGCTTTTTCTTCTTCTTTGCATGGTGTCGCTACTGCGAAAATTGGCGCCGGCTGAACAGAAGAGTCGCCACCGTGCGTTATTTATCCCAACAGAGGGAAAGGAAACGCTCGAAGTAAACCTACCGCAAAGACGGGAAAGGAATGATCATCGCAACCAAATCCTGGATTCGGGAGTTGGTTACGCAAGGGGAAGGTATTAGCACCCCTCACGTCCGTCGTACTCGACGGGATCCACACTTGTTTTCTAGTACGGATTGTTATTCTATCTATTCTACAGGTCTGGGTTTAAAAGAAAATCAAATGACTCGGAAAAGTATCGCACTTTATGCCTACGTATTCCCGTCTGGAACGAGAAATCAGAGTCGACGTAGTTCGCCTACCTACAGGAAAGGGGGGGAAGTTTGCTCGCTAGGATATCGCATCCTATGCCTACGTGCTTTCATACAGCATGAAAGATCAGAGCAAACGTAGTTCGGGCCACGTACGACACAAGTTTTCCTTGATTGTTTTTATCCTTTTGAAAAAGGTTTTCTCCTGATTATGGGTCCAAGCGTACAAAAATGACACTTTGATATTTGTTTGAATCTTTTACGGAAGAAATGTTTTTTTAGTGTGTTTGCAATCTCTGACGCACTAGAGACTATGATTTGAGAGGGACTACGTCATATGTCACCCTAAGGGTAACACACTAAGCAATCAGATTACTGAAGAGTGACCCTCCAGCAACCTTTTCTCAAATAGCTTAAGGCTCGTAACGTACGACATCGATTAACCTTATTACTGTATTTTTGGATTGTTCTGAGATGAGAAGAGAAAGAAGCTCTAAAAAGCCTATGGTTGGAAAGGGAATCAAAACTACTCTAATGTTGTCATGCATGGATGAAAGCCTAATGTCTGTCATATTTCTCTCTTGCACAGAGAGAAACAGAGATCCTAGGGGATAAACTGCAAAAGAAACAGATACATATAGTAAAGCAGTAAAATGCATGAAATGCAGCAAGAAATAGTAGGCAAAGTGAACATCTTCACTTTAAACCTAAGGGGAAGATTAAAAAACAACACAACAAATAAAATAAAACCCCCAAAGCAGAGGAGGCAGCCCAAACAACAACACCAAACTCCTACAGCAAACAGCACAAGCCATAGCTATGACAGCAACAGTTGATTTACCAGCAAAAAGTTGACAGCAACAACCTCCATCTTCATGAATGTTCTTATCCCCTCAATATTCACTAAACTTTAAATCTTCAATAGACACCAACTTCAACAAGCTCCCAGCTTAAGCAAGCTCAAACCCCAACCAGTAACCAGCTTCAACAAGTTCCTGAATTCAACTTCAACAAGCAGTAAAACCCTAGCTTCAACAAGCAACCAGCTTCAACAAGCTCAAACTTATATTTCAATAAGCTTCAACTTTCTCTTTACCAAGCTTCCACAAGCACCTCCAAAGGAGAATCATTCAACAAGATCAGGTTATAATGTTAAGAAACTCAATGACAACCAAAGGAAATCACTAAGATTTTAACATTGCAAATGAAAGGTATCCTCAAAGTTCTACTCACTTGGGCATACCCCTCATCCCTCCTAAGGAGAGATGGAGTTTCCCAATTAGGACTTTATGTCATTGGATAGGATAGAGGCAAACAATGTACTCTATGCTTGACAGAAGAATTTGTCTATTCTAAGCTCTTCCTATTTCATCCTACTTCCCCTAAGTCTTCAATCAGCATCTTCAATCCAAGCAATCCTCATGCATCAACCTTGATATTTATATTCAATCTTCTCCATTGATGTCTTCATGCTTCCACAAGCCCAAACCAAGCCCACACCCCAAAATAAAAGCCCAGACACCCAAACAAACAAACATAAACCCCAAGTGGGAACACCAAACAAACACTCTATTTGCAAAATACACTAAAAATAGTAAAATAGTATTTAAAATTCTAAGATTTATTCTAAGGGGATTTCTATATCTACCCTACATACCCTATATGCCCCATGACCTAATTCATGCTAAAAATCCCAAAATAAAATGTTAGAATGCACCTATGTTGAGTTTAAACCCTAATTATACTAACCTAATGTTCTCTAATCAAAACTAATCAAGATTTAATCACAAAAATATGAAATAAATCTCTAAGGGAACTTAATGCTCTAATCTAGCTACCACAAAAAGAATGGAATCAAAATATGAATTTAAATGACCAAACAAAATTCACAAAATGATATATACAAACAAAATGAAAATAAAATGCAATTAAATGTAAAAATCACCAAAAATAGAAAAATGCTTAAAATAATATTTTTATTTTTTCACAATTTTCTTGACATCATTATTGAAATGTAGCAAAAATCCCCATATTAAAATGATTATTTTTCTATTTTATATGAATTTAATCCTAAGCTATATAAAAATGTGAAAACAAAAGAAAATAAAATAAAAATGATAAAATGGAGTGACAAATAGCAACTAATCCAAGTTAAATCACCAGACTGGGCCCAACTGGGGGTGTGGATAGCGCGCATGCTCTAAGCCCAATATCATCAGGAAAAAAAATAAGACAATAAAGAAAAAAACAAAGGCGCGGTGTAGATAGCATAAGGATGCAGTTCAAAACTCAATGGGCCACAAAATGGGGGTGGGGATAACGAAACCAAACTTAAGCCCAAGGTTGGATTTAAATGAAACGACTGAGTTTCATTCTTCAGCACAAATCCTTCACAAATAGAAACGCGCGCACAGCCACACGATCTGGCTTCAGTCAATGAGTCCAACACCAATCCAACGGCTGCAGATTCGTCTTCCTCATTTGAATGAGTTTTGGAGCCAACTTCCATGGATGAACATACATGAACACTCATCTGCAGCTATTCGTAAATCTCCAATTCTCAACCAAAATCAACAATACAAAGCCCAGACTTGCTCCATTTTTCACTCTGAGTCTAATTATGGTCTCAAAATCCATTAATATGAACCCTAACTCTAAACACGAACTTCAATCCAAGATTGCTCAGAAATTCAACATTCACCAATCACCAAATTGTTGTGCCTAACCTCTTCCTCACCTCACTAGGAGTAATTCTAACCATCACACTAAGCTAATAGCTCCATATCTAGCATGTAATCAATCCCAACAGAAAATATGTCACCATGTAAACCATCACCAATTCTCTTCAAAACTATCCAGAAAGTTCCTCTTAGCCACATACTAACTATCTAACAAAAAGATTCACACTAATTACACCTAAAACAAGCCAGAGGTTGAAATTTACTAACCTGAGAAAATGAGTGAAACAGATGGAGCAAATCACCAAATCAAGCCTTGTAAGTTTCCAGATTCGTTCAATGTGATGTCTCCTTGCTTCTGTATGCAGCAAATCCTCTTGGAATTGACTGGATCGTGGAAACCGATTTGTAGTTGCAGGTGTGGAAATTGAGAATCAAGAACACGATTTCAACATGTAATCACTTAGATTTTGATTTGTACACACTCAGAAACATCAATGGAGTTGAATAGAATCAAGAAAATGGAATATCAATGGAGAAATTGAAGAATTCGAAAGTGAATTGCAATGGAGGATTTTTGATCTCACTCTTTCTTCTCTTTCTCAACAATGGCCAACCCCTGATCTTGATCCATTCTAAATCATTTATTGGCAATGTTGGAAACTTCTGGAAGCACCTGGAATGATCCAATGAGAATTTGCAATTCTCATGTCATGAGATTTTCCCTTTATGAGATCACCATATCAGTTGGAGTTTTGCTTGCTATATCACTTGGTTCTGGTTTGAATTTGTCATCAAATGAGATAATGAAAGTGTGCATATGGTTCCTTGCCTTGCAACTTATCCCTTATGTGATTTGGCATGTGTTACTTCCATTACAAGCAATTGAATATAGCTCCATAATTCTGGCCTTAACTCAAAAAAGTAACAATGCCATTGATCTTAAAATGTGTTTTCCATTCAGTTTGATAGGTCATATGATGTATTTTGGCCTTGGATCAAAAAATCCCAAATTTGGTCACTTGAAAATGAACTTTAACCTTCCTTATTTGGTCATTTATGCTACTTTGAGTTCCAAGCATTTCCAAGTCCTCATGATCTCTTTTCTAGCTTAAAACTCCATTTTGAGCACATCTCATGTTGAAAAATTTTTCATTTGAAGAGTGGAAGATGAAGATATTGACCTATGTTGAAAAATGACCTATAATTCAACTTTCCCAAAATACCCCTGAGTTGTCAAGACCATAACTTGAGTTCCTCAAATACTCTTGAGGACTTATAGTACTCAAATTAAAGCTAAGACCAAGACCTACAACTCTCATGTTGACTAAGAATCCATTTGAAAACTCCTTGATGGGAAAAAGTTGCTTGGAAGTCAAATGACTTTCACAGATAAATTTCAATGTCCTCTGATGACCTCTAACTTGCAAGAACCATAACATGAGTTCTATAAATCTCCTTGAAGACTTCTAGTACTCAAATTAAAGGTATTGGGAAGATATACAAATTTCATGTTGGCCAAGGATCCATTTGAAACTTGCATTTTGACTTATCTGGCTTGGAATTTAAGCCTAAATTAGGGTTTTTTACACTGAAACCCTAATTTAGTAACTCCTCTTCTTCTTGATTCCTCTTGATTTCTCCTCAGCACAACATCACACTTGTATCCACACATCAATCCATGAATCCCATATCCTTCAACTAAGCCTTGATTCTCTTCAATCACCCAGTTGACCTAGGGTTGACCCAGGGCTAACCCAGATGAAACCCTAGTTGACTGCATTCAACTGTAGCTCTTGTAATCACACCAATGACTTGCTTCATCTTCAAAATGATCCTCTAGGCCCTCCATGATGCTAGCACACATTCCATACCCTCATTTCACAGCTCATATCTTATTGATGATCCTCAAACACACCCCAGATAGGAGAGAAATCCACTGCTTGACCTTCTAACTTCTCAAAGCTTCAATTCCTTTCCTGGTGACTTGAATAGACTTAGGTTTGAATAAAACCCCTTTTGATGTGCCTCTTTAGAGAATAATGGCACTTGATCCCTTGTTGGATGACTTGCTTATGCTATGTTATGCAAATGGATGAACTATGTACATGATCTATTATGCAGATAATAATGCAATTGAAAACACAAATCAAGTAACATAAGTTGGTCAAATTTTAGGGTGCAACAGCTGCCCCTATTCAAGCGGCTTGGACCCGACTGGGTGAAGAGCGAACGGCCTTCAAACATTCGAGGTACGAGACGGTTGAATACCAAAGAAACCCTGAAATTTGCCAACTGCAGAAATAAACTGTGCCCTTGCTTGGGGAACAACATTCGTCGAGTGAACCTGCTTGTTCTTCGGAGAATAACTCTGATTTTGACTATCACCACCCATGTAGCACCACAGGTACTGAACTATCTTTGCAAAACAAACACCTATGCCCGCCACTGGACTAACCTTGTCAACACAAGAAGAGAAACAACTTCCTTCACACGAGTAAAGATCTCGTCGTCACAAGAAAAAATTATTCACGATTGCCCTTAAATTTCGTCAATACGAAAAGCCATAAATTCGTCATCCCGAGGAAATCCTATCATCATAGGAATGCAACTTGCCCTCATCAATACTTTTCAAACTTGTCCTCAGCAGAACTCCATATTCCATCATCATGGAGAGATAAAACTTGTCGACTCCACTGGGGATGGTCTATCCGCATCTTGTCAACACGAGGAAAATAGATTCATTAACATGAATAAATCCTATCATCATAGGAATACCATTCTTGTACATCTCTGAACTCACATTTTGTCAACACGAAGAAATCCTATCCTCATAATCATAAATTGTCCTCATCAGGACGCATATTCCGTCAACACAGAGAGAATAATCCGTCAACACGAATAAAACCCATCAACATAGGCGTAAATTGTCCTCATCAGGACTCCATATTCCGTCAATACGGAGAGAACTCGTCCTCATCAGGACCCCATGTTCCGTTAACCCGGAGAAATCAAACTTCGTCCTCAACAGGACTCCATATTCCATCATCATGGAGAAGTAATTCGTCAATACGAATAAACCCTATCATCATAGGCCTAAATTGTCCTCATCAGGACTCCATATTCCGTCAACACGGAGAAATAATTCGTCAACACGAAGAAATCCTATCAACATAGACGTAACTTGTCCTCATCAGGACTCCATATTTCGTCAACACGGAGAAATAATTCGTCAACATGAATAAATCCTATCAACATAGCTGAGGATATTCTAGAAACCAAAGACCGACACCCGTTCTGACAACAAGCGACCACTTCTGAAATTTCGATTCATGAAACCCTGGGATGCTACTGCAGCAACAAACTTGACCAACAGTCCGCTAATCAGACACGAGAAAACTTCAATCATTAACTCTGTGGGGATGATAATAAACTGAATCACGTCATCATATGTCTCACGGCAAGACTTTGATTGTCTGAAAAGACCTCTGAGCTTTAAAGCTCCATTCTCATGCTGAGAAACACACCCTGCTGGGGAGAGCTTTAAACTTTCCATTTCCACTGGGAGGAAAGAAGACACCTGCTGGGGAGAGAAAACTCCGTTGGGGAAGAAACGGCTCTCTTGGGAAATATTAACCGACTCCGCTGGAGAGAATGAACAACCCTGTGAAAGCTAAATGACTCTGCTGAAGATAAGGAATCCTTTTGGAGAACCACCAATGTCTGAATACAGCTTACGTATTTTGGAGTTATCAAATTCTGCTGAGGGTAAGCGACCCTGCTGGGAAAAGTAAACCATCTGGCTACAGTTTACATACTCGGGACTGAGGATAGACATCCTGTGGCGAGCATCAATCTTGACCTGCTGGAGAATACCCTTTGGGATAAGCTGCGACTGGCTGGGGAAATTGTCCTTCCTTCAGTAAAGAACATTGTCATCTCAGCTTCATGGAATGAAGCGCGACCTGCGTGGGGATTCATCCCACATAATGATCAAGTCTTTTCGTCAAGCCTCTGGTTAGGACTACAATTTTCTGATCGTCCGCTTCACATGGGCAAGAACCCTGCAACACCACAAACGAGACAAGACAGGTCTATACAACCAAATCTATTCAAGTTAGCGTTAGTGACATCATTTTCAGTCAATTCAAAGTTTTAGCAATTATTGGCAAGGGCCAGCAACGTTATGCAACGGCTAGTTTTATCAAAACATTGGTGTTTTTCACATACAAAACAGTAAAGAACAAGCATCAAATACTGAATAACATGTTTTATTAATTGGGCCCCTGAATGGGCAGAATTTTGTACACCGGATATAACTCCTGAAAAGAGGAAGTTACGCATAACAAATATACAAGTATGCAAAGGAAGCATAAATACAATGACAAATCAAATTTGCGCATATGTCGGCAACGTGATGCAGACGAACATCATGAGCTGATCCTCCTATGACTCGCCTGACTCTGACGCTTTCCCGGTATTCAAACTTCTGAAGAGAATGTATCTGATAATCGGACCCTCAAGCGTATTCTCCCGCGCCAAGCTGCAGTATCAAATTCGGACCGCAGTCATTTGCTTTTTAAAATCCCTAACTTTTGCGTGAACCGCCCTTTGCGGGTTTTCAGTTCACCGGGATACCCTTTTTTGCCGAAGCCGCCCAGTGTAGGTTTTCAACTTCACGGGTGTACATCTTTTCAATTTTATCCCTAATTTTTGCCCGAACCTTTTATTCTGTTTTTGGTTCGCCAGGATGCCCCATTTTTGCCTGGACTCTCTTTTTTCTGTCCAGCGGGTCAATTTTAAGCAAAGTATTTTTTAACTGCGTTCGAATTCACAGGAGACGTAAAGTCTTCACCGTCCATGGTGGACAACAACAATGCTCCTCCTGAAAAGAATTTTTTGACAACGTATGGCCCCTCATAGTTGGAGGTCCACTTGCCCCTGTGATCTGACTGCGGCGGGAGAATCCTCTTCAGCACAAGGTCGCCCGTCTGAAAGCTCCAAGGATGTATCTTCTTATCATACGCTTTCTTCATCCGGCTCTGGTACAAACGACCGTATGCTAGAGAAGCTAGCCTCTTCTCATCCATTAAACTCAGCTGGTTCAACCTGTCTTTCACCCATTCTGCCTCGTCAAGTTGGACATCTTGTAATACCCTCAGGGAAGGAATCTCGACTTCCAGTGGTAACACTGCTTCCATTCCGTATACCAACGAGAACGAGGTTGCCCCGGTTGATGTGCATACCATTGTACGATAACCGTGCAAAGCGAAAGGTAGCATCTCGTGCCAGTCCTTATAGGTCACCACCATCTTCTGAACGATCTTCTTTATGTTCTTATTGGCCGCTTCAACAGCGCCATTCATCTTAGGTCGGTACGGAGAAGAGTTGTGATGTTCGATCTTGAAACTCTGACACAGCTCCTTCATCATCTTGTTATTTAAGTTCGAACCATTATCGGTAATAATCTGCTCAGGGATTCCATATCTGCAAATGATATCTCGTTTGATAAACCTGGCTACCACCTGCTTGGTCACATTAGCATATGATGTCGCTTCTACCTATTTGGTAAAATAATCAATTGCTACCAAAATGAAACGGTGTCCGTTAGATGCCGTCGGCTCGACCTTTCCAATCATATCAATTCCCCACATCGAGAATGGCCATGGTGACGACATCACGTTCAGAGGACTCGGAGGCACATGGATCTTATCCGCATAGATCTGGCACTTATGACACCCTTTCGCAAACTTGAAACAGTCAGTTTCCATAGTTAGCAAGTAATATCATGCCCGCAGCAGCTTTCTCGTCATAGCATGCCCACCAGCATGTGTACCAAATGTACCCTCGTGTATTTCCTCCATGAGCAACTTCGCCTCCTTCTCGTCTACACAGCGTAGCAGTACCAAGTCATGATTCCTTTTGTATAGGACACCGTCCGGATTCAGATAGAAATTACCAGCCAATCTCCTGAGAGTCTTCTGATCGCGACTGGATGCCCCAGCCGGATACTCCTTGTTCTTCAGGAAATTATGGATATCAAAATACCAGGGTTTATCATCAGATGCTTCGTCAATGGCAAATACGAAGGCGGGTCTGTCAAGCCGAGAGATGACAATTCTGGGAGCCTCATTCCAGAAGTTGACTTTATACATGGAAGACAAAGTGGCCAGGGCGTCAGCCATCTGATTTTCTGCTCGCGGCACATGATGCAATTCAACCTTGTCAAATAAAGGCAACAATCTCCTTGCATAATTCATGTATGGTATCAAAGTGGGTTGACGTGTCTCCCATTCTCCTTTTATTTGATTCACCACCAGAGCTGAGTCTCCATATACATCGAGATTTTTGATTCGCAAATCTATGGCTTCTTCAAGCCCCATGATGCAAGCCTCGTATTCGGCTTCATTATTGGTAACCGGAAAGGTCAATCGAGCAGTAAATGGGATGTGCGACCCATGTGGAGTAGTGATGATCGCCCCTATTCCGCTACCGTAGGAATTCACAGCTCCGTCAAATATCAACTGCCCCTTGGAATCCGTCTTTGTCCCTTCATCCGGCAACGGTTCTTCCCAATCTTTCATCTTCAGGTACATGATATCCTCGTCAGGAAAATCAAACCTCATCGATTGGTAGTCCTCAATGGGCTGCTCAGCCAGATACTCCGACAACACACTCCCCTTTATCGCCTTCTGTGAAACATACTGGACGTCATATTCGGTCAAAACCATCTGCCACCGGGCAATTCTCCCCGATAGTGCCTGCTTTTCAAATACGTATTTGATAGGATCCATCTTCGAGATGAGCATGGTTGTATGATTCAGCATGTACTGCCTCAAACACTTGGCGGCCCAGGCTAGCGCACAACAAATTTTTTCGAGCATTGAGTATCGAGATTCACAGTCAGTAAACTTCTTACTCAGGTAGTATATCGCATGCTCTTTACGTCCTGTCTCGTCATGTTGACCGAGAACACAACCCATACTCCCCTCAAGAACCGTCAAATACATAATCAAGGGTCTCCCTGCTACTGGAGGTATCAAAATAGGAGGCTCCTGCAAATACTGTTTTATTTTATCGAACGCCTTCTGACAATTTTCATTCCATGTCACAGCCTGGTCTTTTTTCAACAGCTTGAATAATGGCTCACACGTAGTTGTTAGGTGAGATATAAATCGGGCGATGTAGTTCAACCTCCCTAAAAACCCGCGCACTTCTTTTTCTGTTTTAGGCGTCGGCATTTCTTGTATTGCTTTTATTTTCGCAGGATCAACCTCTATTCCTTTTTCACTCACGATAAACCCCAGCAATTTACCTGATCTCACCTCGAAGGTGCATTTGTTAGGGTTCAGTCTCAGCCTGAACTTCCTAAGCCTCTTGAATAGTTTCAGCAGATTCACCAAATGTTCTTCCTCCGTCTGGGATTTGGCAATCATATCATCAACATAAACCTCGATCTCTTTATGCATCATGTCATGAAAGAGAGTCGTCATAGCACGCTGATACGTTGCCCCAGCATTCTTCAGTCCGAAGGGCATTACTTTATAACAAAATGTTCCCCAGGGTGTAATGAAGGTAGTCTTCTCCATGTCTTCTGGCGCCATTTTAATCTGATTATAGCCCGAGAAGCCATCCATGAAGGAGAATACGGAGAATTGAGCGGTATTATCGACCAGCACATCGATGTGAGGAAGTGGAAAATCATCTTTCGGGCTCGCCTTGTTCAGATCACGGTAATCTACGCACATTCTCACTTTACCGTCTTTCTTTGGCACTGGCACAATATTAGCGACCCATGTGGGATATTTTGTAACAGCTAGGAAACTAGCATCCCACTGCTTTTGAACTTCCTCCTTAATCTTCACAGCCATATCTGGTCTAGTTCTTCGGAGCTTCTGCTTAACCGGCGGGCATTCTTCTTTTAGCGGCAGACGATGCACAACCATATCCGTATCTAGCCCAGGCATGTCCTCATACGACCAAGCAAAAATATCACCGTACTCTTTGAGCATTTCAACCAATTTTCGCTTGACGTCACTCTGCAGTGCGGCCCCTATACGGATGTTCCTTTCAACCCCTTCCGACCCCAGATTGACGATCTCAATGACCTCCTCGTGAGGCAGAATGATTCTTTCTTCTTGTTTTACCAACCAAGATAACTCTTCTGGAACGTCGCCATCTTCAACAATCTCTTCTTCGGTCTGAAATACCGGGTGCTCAAAGTCGAAGTGAGTCATAGGCGGTTCATAGATGTTATCTGAAATAGTAATCCTGCAAAGGAAATGGTTAAATGCTTCAAAGCACATACAAAGCAAATAACCACGTTGCCATTTTATTGTAAAAAGATAAAAGCAGGAAAAATAGAGATCACAATATTTATACATGAAAAACGCCTTTTTATTTAATGATCAAAATAGTGCAATGTACATAACAGAACGGCCCTAAGCAAAATCATGATGCCCCGGGTAGGACACCGGATTGTTCAGCAATTAAGAAAACAAAGTATTACTGTTTAGTTGTCACAGGAACAGTCTCCTGAATAAACCAATTGCAAAGCCCTTGTCCTGGCACGCTCGGCTGAATCCAGGCGTCCATGTCGCAGTCGCTGTCTCCTTCTTCGGAATCTGAAACAGCGTTGATGGTCTCGTGATATACCCCACTAGCCGTAATCGTTATTGGTCCTTTGAAACGGGGTGCCCCTGCAGTAGGCCTTGACGATGAAGGTTGATATCCCAGCCCAAATCTGTCCATTTTCACGGGAATATCCAGAACCTTGCCCCAGCCCTTGGTCTCACCGGTCTTCACTAGAGCCTGAGCCTCTTTGTATGACGATACTGCCACCTCTGATGCTTTACTCAGCCCTGGAACTTTGTCCTTGATGCGCAACCCTTCAAAGGCTTGACAGGGTGTTTCATGGATCTCGCTGTCGACTTCCACGTACTTGAATGACGACAAATGGCTGACCAGTATATCCTCCTCTCCACAAACTGTGACCACACTGTCCCCCACCATGTACTTCAGCTTTTGGTGTAGGGTAGACGTGACTACCCCAGCACCATGGATCCATGGTCGTCCGAGAAGACAGCTATATGCGGGCAGGATGTCCATAATGTAAAATTCAGTTTCAAAAACCTCCGGCCCCACCTGTAGAGGCAAAGTTATGGATCCAAAGACTGACCTTCGTGTACCATCAAATGCCCTGACCACCAAGTCGCTAGGCGTACAAATGATCCCCCTGATGTCCAATTTCATCATTGCTTTCTTTGACAGCACATTTAAGGAAGACCCGGTATCTACCAGCACGTGGGACATGATTGTGCCCCTGCATTCAACTGAGACGTGTAACGCCATATTATGCTCTCTTCCCCTCGGGGTCAAATAAAAATCCGTAAATCCCAAACTATGGCCTGCATTCACGTGCGTCATTACCCCCTCCAACTGGTTCACAGAAACATCTTGGGGTACAAACGAAGTGTCCAGAATTTTCAATAACGCATTCTTATGGGCTTCGGAACACAATAACAGCGACAATATGGATATCTACAACGGCATCTGTTGAAGGTGCTCAAAAATTTTATAGTCACTCTTACGGATAAGACGCATAAACTATTCTATATCCTTCAGTGCCGTTTCTTTTTCATTCCTCTGCACCGGAGCATCCTCATTCACTTTTCCTTTACCTTTTGCCAATCGTTCAGCCTCTACCTCAGGCGATATAAAAATTCTCCCGCTCCTTGTCATCCCTCCAGTCCCGACGACATTGTCCACAACCCCAGCTGGCTGTTTACTGATATCAAGTTTTTCCCCATCACAGTATGCTTCCAGCCCATAAGTCCAGGGTACTGCCCTGGTGCTCTCATAAGGTGTTGGCCCTGCCTTCGTGATAGTGATTGTCGGCCGCCTGGCTGGCGCTGTTATAGTTATCATTTTTCGGGGAATTGTCACCGTAGCAACATCACTTTGCTCATCAGCTAATACTTCTGCCGGTTTCTCAACTGCCGTTGTGTCGAATTGTAACGTGCCTTCATCTATCAAGGTCTGAATACCCTTCTTCAATTCAGAACAACCCCCAGCCTGGGTCCAACATTCTAGACAAAACTCATCGCAGCCCGGATACACACCTCCTTTCAATAACCTGCTCTTTATTTCACACAACGGTGTTTTCAGTTCATCAACATCCATGATCAGACTCAAACCCTCCTCAGTCAGAATAGCATTTGCCCCATGGTTGGGCATTGGCTGTTGTACTATATTCGGACCTGCTCGTCCAAAATTTATGGCCTTGCTATCTAGTAGATCTTGAACCTTATGTTTAAACGCATGACAGGCCTCTATGTCATGCCCGGGCGCCCCGGAGTGGAAGTCACAGTGCTTGTTAACATCATACCCATAAGGAAGGGTTGGTCCCGTGGGTGGTGCCAAGGTCCTTTTTTCAACTAAATTCAGCCCCAACAATGTCTGAAAAAGTTCCGCGTACGTGGAAGGAGGCGCTTCAAACACCCTTTTCGGCTTCGCATTCGGGAATCTTCTTTGGCCAACATTCTGCCCCTGCTGTTGTTGTTGCGGTGGTTGTTGTTGTCTCTGGTGAGGGATCGGAATCGTGACACTCGCTATCTGCTGCTGCTGATTATACTGGTGTCTTCCTCTACCTCTTCCCCGGCCGCCAAACACTGCGCTAGAATCACCTTGGCAACGACCACCGAATGCTTTCCTATTACTTCCTGACGAATTAGACTCCCCAGCTTGGAATCTCCCCATTTTAATATTGCTTTCAATCTTCTTGCCCATCAAGATTAGATCCGAGAAACTGCCCAAGGAAGCGGGAAACAGCTTATCATAAAACATACCGGTGAACGTTCCTATGAACATATCATTCATCTCTTTCTCAACCAAAAGAGGATGAACCCTTGCAGCCATGTCGCACCATCTTTGCGCATATTCTTTGAAACTCTCATCTTTCTTCTGTGACAACCCCTGCAGCTGGACCCTGTTCGGTGCCAGGTCACTGTTATACTTGTAATGAGTCACAAACGCTTCAGCCAGTTGCTTCCATGTCTTTATCTGAGTAGGCTCCAACCCCATGTACGATTCAAGGGAAGGACCCAACAAGCTGTCTTGAAAGAAATGCATCAGCATTCTCTCATCGTTCGAGTAAGCCGACATCCGTCTGTAGTATGACCGCACATGTACCTTGGGGCAGGTATCTCCCTTATATTTATCGAAGGTGGGAGCCTTAAATTTCAACGGTACCCTCAGACCAGGCACCAGTCCCATCGTGGTCATATCCAAACCGGAAGCACTCTGATTCACAACACCTTTCATATGCTCCTCGAGCATCTGGATTCGCTGAGTGTTGTCTACAGGACCTTCAAAACCTCTACCAGAGAAAGCATCTTCTTGTTGGTCTTCCATCCAATTAACATTCTCATTTCCATACCCATCATACCCATTGTTACGACCAAATCTAGTCTGATTCATCACAGGGCCCCGTCCCCTGTTACCATACCCTTGAGCGACCCCAGCAGGTCCAAAAGATATCATTCCAGCACCATTTCCGTTACCGAATCCCCCATAGGCCTGATTGGCATTACCAAATACATCCTGTCCGAAACCCTGAGCGTTGGGACCAAACTTCCCATCCTGGTTAGCATAATCAAACCCCTGGTCGTTATAGCCAAATCCGTTGTTACCAAAGCCATTACCTCCATTATTGTCATCGCCCAGATTGGCATATCCGAATCCAACTTTGTTAATGACAGTCTCATTACAAATTCCTGTATTACCATTCCCGGCGCCAGCGCCATTGTTCATGTTCACAACAGGTGCATTCACCACAGGTGGAGCTACAGGTGTAGGAGTACCATTCCCATGAATGGTGTCAACACGTACAGAATTGTGGTCTTCGTTTCCATTCCCGACATTTCTCGTCAGTAATGGTTGCACCAAAATTTGCAAGTTTTCCTGCCCTTTCACAATTGTCTCCATCGTCTGCATGAACAGCGTCAGCTTCTCACGCATTTCCTGCATCTCGCTCTGCATCTGATCCATAACTCTTTTGCAGTTGGTACGAGTAGAGTATCGGTGCGGGCGTTGGCTTTCAATCCTGGAAAAACCTGAAGAGATGCAGGAAATGAGATACAGTTCAATAATTACCTGGTGAATGCAATATAAATGCAAATGCAGTTATGTAAATATGCTACAGGTTATATCCCCCCGATTCTAGTTCCGGAGAGAAAGCCATTATGGCAATGGAGTCCCTATCCAGCAAGCAATAAACCAGAAAATCCTCATATATAACAAATGCCAAGAGGCTGGGTACAAGAGTTCAACTGAATACAACCGAGGAGACCTCGGCCAACAAGTCTGGCGATGACCCAAATATAAGTACAAATAACAAAGGTAAGGCAGAGATACATCAGGCCAAATGGCGTGCTCGGACGTCCTCCAATATCCTCATCGTCTCCGAGTGCCCTAGTCGGGAGATCAACTCCTGAATCAGTAAAGCATGCCGCTCGGTAGTGGATCTCAGCTTCGCGGCGTCGTCCCGGGAAGCTCCTTTGCTCGAACTCTCGTCAGATCTGTACCTCTTGGAACCGGCCTTCTCCTCGTAACCTCTCGACTTCTCGTCACTGTCACTTACTCTGAGACCAGCAGTACTCCTAAGGGATGTCACTTCAGCAATCTTTGCTTCCTGGGCTTTAACCTGTGCCTCCAGCGTGGCAATCTGCATTTTCAGTTTGTCTTCGCGCTCTTTCCGCTTGGTAAGCGTGGCATTCCACAAAGCTTCCCACTTGCTGATACGAGCATAAGCTTTGCTTAGAAGTTCCTTCTTAGAAGTAAGCACCTTGCTAACACCGTTCAGGGCTATCCCCACTTTTTCTTTCTTGTTGGTTGCTTCTGTCAGCTCTGATCCCAACCTGTTAATCAATTCGGTCTGTTCCTTCACAGTGAAGGTGGCTTCCTTCTTCTCTCGTCGTAACTGGAAGATTTCCTTCTCTAACTCCTCGTTAGCTTTCTTCAATTCCTTATTTTCAGCCAATAATTTGTTATACTTCTCACTCTCTACCGAAGCAGGTACCTCAATCAATGGGAGATACAGGGGTTCCACAGCCGGATAAGGCATCAAAGAAGTACTAGCCCTCTCACGGACCCATGCCACATAAGGATCATAAGCTCTGTTGTTGCTCTTACCGAGCAAAGCTTTCCCCCTCCTATGGATGCTAGCCCATGTATGTCTCAACCTGATCAAAGCAGCCTCGTCTAAGGAGCCCGTGAGATACAGAGATTCCTGTATCTCAACCTCAATAGGAGCATCTCTCAAGGCATAACCAAACTGTTGTACCAATAGTGAAGGATTATAGTTGATACAACATTTCCGTCCAATCAGGGGAACATTCGGAAAGCCACTACAACTATATATAATGTCAGTACCAAGCATACCCCGATCAAACCAAATGATATTCTCAGCAGATATCCCCATCAACCGGGAAGGCCAATCCAAAGTATCAACGGTATCAACAAACAGCCCAGTCTTCGGAAGGTGCCTCTGGAACCACCTGTACAATAGAGGAAGACAGCAGGAAACATTCTTGCCACGACGTTTCTCATTCTTGTAGTGAATAGAATGATAAACATAGCCCAAGAGAGTAGGAACGGGATTCTTCAAGGCGAGAATCAAGAAGGCATCCGAGTCAACAAAGTCTAGCACATTAGGAAATAAGACAATCCTGTATATGCAGACAGCCAGAATAGCACTAAAGGCAACCCAACACCCATTCTTCGCGCACTGTGTAGCCTTCTCAACTAGGACAGATAAGTGAAAACCATAAGCTCCATTCAGCTTGACCAAGCCTCCTGGAAACTCAGAAGTGTCCAAACTGACAATCTCTGTGAGTGTAGCTAACTCAGGCTCAGTATCAACGTGTACAAAGGGCATCTGGTCTAGCACGGGAATATCCAACATAACATAATACTCCTCCAAAGTGGGTGCCAGAATGTAGTCTGGAAATAAGAAGCATCTCAGTTGCGGCTCATAAAACTGCATCAAAGTATACACCCCAGTAATCTCGAAAGCTGTAGGTGTGTACAACAAGCTAAGCAGTCTCCCATAGGACACTCTGAACCCAGCCCTCACACTCTCATCTGCCAAAGCGACTAAACCCAGTAATGAACTGATGTCTGGTGAATGCAACCTGTAAGCAACCGTCTTCTTCAGGGACTCTATGCCTGGCTAGAAGATAGCCTAGAATCAGAGGGGAATGATCACCTGCAACATAAATACATGCTAATGAAATGCAAACATGAAAATGCACATGCATACGCAAATAAGGGATCAAGTGCAATGCTGGTAGACTGGGCTGCTCTGTACTGAAGCCCTGAGAACCATTCAATCTTTATCTCAAACCAACCACTCAAATGAACCTTATAACCACATTTCACTGTCAGAGATAAACCAGGTATTCTGAGGTCAAAGGTTTCCTGCAAACAGACCCACCTACCCCTCACAGGTGTGTACTTAACTCGCAGACGAGGTACGGCATCCTATGCGGGTTCAACGTCACAGACTTTCAAGAGCGATGATACGATACCCAGAAGGTGTGGCATCAACATCCCTTGAAGCGGCCTCACTTAGTTGAATCCCAATTGATAGGTTCCCAGAGTCGACAATCCTCGGGTCAGACAACTCGTCGAGCTCTAAGGGCCAGGCAAGAAGCATCAAAGAGAATCTCGTCCGGGTGAGATTTCGTGGCTAGCTGGTGCAAGCTAAGCAAGCAGGCTAACCACTACTCTCTCTCTCTAAAGTTTGCCTTGATTGTTTTTATCCTTCTGAAAAAGGTTTTCTCCTGATTATGGGTCCAAGCGGACAAAAATGACACTTTGATATTTGTTTGAATCTTTTACGGAAGAAATGTTTTTTTAGTGTGTTTGCAATCTCTGACGCACTAGAGACTATGATTTGAGAGGGGCTACATCATATGTCACCCTAAGGGTAACACACTAAGCAATCAGATTACTGAAGAGTGACCCTCCAGCAACCTTTTCTCAAATAGCTTAAGGCTCCTAACGTACGACATCGATTAACCTTATTACTGTATTTTTGGATTGTTCTGAGATGAGAAAAGAAAGAAGCTCTAAAAAGCCTATGGTTGGAAAGGGAATCAAAACTACCCTAATGTTGTCATGCATGGATGAAAGCCTAATGTCTGTCATATTTCTCTCTTGCGCAGAGAGAAACAGAGATCCTAGGGGATAAACTGCAAAAGAAACAGATACATATAGTAAAGCAGTAAAATGCATGAAATGCAGCAAGAAACACTAGGAAAAGTGAACATCTTCACTTTAAACCTAAGGGGAAGATTAACAAACAACACAGCAAAGAAAATAAAACCCCCAAAGCAGAGGAGGCAGCCCAAACAACAGCACCAAACTCCTACAGCAAACAGCACAAGCCATAGCTCTGACAACAACAGTTGATTTACCAGCAAAAAGTTGACAGCAACAACCTCCATCTTCATGAATGCTCTTATCCCCTCAAGATTCACTAAACTTTCAATCTTCAATAGACACCAACTTCAACAAGCTCCCAGCTTAAGCAAGCTCAAACCCCAACCAGTAACCAGCTTCAACAAGTTCCTGAATTCAACTTCAACAGGCAGTAAAACCCTAGCTTCAACAAGCAACCAGCTTCAACAAGCTCAAACTTATATTTCAATAAGCTTCAACTTTCTCTTTACCAAGCTTCCACAAGCACCTCCAAAGGAGAATCATTCAACAAGATCAGGTTATAATGTTAAGAAACTCAATGACAACCAAAGGAAATCACTAAGATTTTAACATTGCAAATGAAAGGTATCCTCAAAGTTCTACTCACTTGGGCATACCCCTCATCCCTCCTAAGGAGAGATGGAGTTTCACAAGGAGGACTTTATGTCATTGGATAGGATAGAGGCAAACAATGCACTCTATGCTTGACAGAAGAATTTGTCTATTCTAAGCTCTTCCTATTTCATCCTACTTCCCCTAAGTCTTCAATCAGCATCTTCAATCCAAGCAATCCTCATGCATCAACCTTGATATTTATATTCAATCTTCTCCATTGATGTCTTCATGCTTCCATAAGCCCAAACCAAGCCCACACCCCAAAATAAAAGCCCAGACACCCAAACAAACAAACATAAACCCCAAGTGGGAACACCAAACAAACACTCTATTTGCAAAATACACTAAAAATAGTAAAATAGTATTTAAAATTCTAAGATTTATTCTAAGGGGATTTCTATATCTAGCCTACATACCCTATATGCCCCATGACCTGATTCATGCTAAAAATCCCAAAATAAAATGTTAGAATGCACCTATGTTGAGTTTAAACCCTAATTATACTAACCTAATGTTCTCTAATCAAAACTAATCAAGATTTAATCACAAAAATATGAAATAAATCTCTAAGGGAACTTAATGCTCTAATCTAGCTACCACAAAAAGAATGGAATCAAAATATGAATTTAAATGACCAAACAAAATTCACAAAATGATATATACAAACAAAATGAAAATAAAATGTAATTAAATGTAAAAATCACCAAAAATAGAAAAATGCTTAAAATAATATTTTTATTTTTTCACAATTTTTTTGACATCATTATTGAAATGTAGCAAAAATCCCCATATTAAAATGATTATTTTTCTATTTTATATGAATTTAATCCTAAGCTATATAAAAATGTGAAAACAAAAGAAAATAAAATAAAAATGATAAAATGGAGTGACAAATAGCAACTAATCCAAGTTAAATCACCAGACTGGGCCCAACTGGAGGTGTGGATAGCGCGCGTGCTCTAAGCCCAATATCATCAGGAAAAAAAATAAGACAATAAAGAAAAAAACAAAGGCGCGGTGTAGATAGCATAAGGATGCAGTTCAAAACTCAATGGGCCACAAAATGGGGGTGGGGATAACGAAACCAAACTTAAGCCCAAGGTTGGATTTAAATGAAACGACTGAGTTTCATTCTTCAGCACAAATCCTTCACAAATAGAAACGCGCGCACAGCCACACGATCTGGCTTCAGTCAATGAGTCCAACACCAATCCAACGGCTGCAGATTCGTCTTCCTCATTTGAATGAGTTTTGGAGCCAACTTCCATGGATGAACATACATGAACACTCATCTGCAGCTATTCGTAAATCTCCAATTCTCAACCAAAATCAACAATACAAAGCCCAGACTTGCTCCATTTTTCACTCTGAGTCTAATTATGGTCTCAAAATCCATTAATACGAACCCTAACTCTAAACACGAACTTCAATCCAAGATTGCTCAGAAATTCAACATTCACCAATCACCAAATTGTTGTGCCTAACCTCTTCCTCACCTCACTAGGAGTAATTCTAACCATCACACTAAGCTAATAGCTCCATATCCAGCATGTAATCAATCCCAACAGAAAATATGTCACCATGTAAACCATCACCAATTCTCTTCAAAACTATCCAGAAAGTTCCTCTTAGCCACATACTAACTATCTAACATAAAGATTCACACTAATTACACCTAAAACAAGCCAGAGGTTGAAATTTACTAACCTGAGAAAATGAGTGAAACAGATGGAGCAAATCACCAAATCAAGCCTTGTAAGTTTCCAGATTCGTTCAATGTGATGTCTCCTTGCTTCTGTATGCAGCAAATCCTCTTGGAATTGACTGGATCGTGGAAACCGATTTGTAGTTGCAGGTGTGGAAATTGAGAATCAAGAACACGATTTCAACATGTAATCACTCAGATTTTGATTTGTACACACTCAGAAACATCAATGGAGTTGAATAGAATCAAGAAAATGGAATATCAATGGAGAAATTGAAGAATTCGAAAGTGAATTGCAATGGAGGATTTTTGATCTCACTCTTTCTTCTCTTTCTCAACAATGGCCAACCCCTGATCTTGATCCACTCTAAATCATTTATTGGCAATGTTGGAAACTTCTGGAAGCACCTGGAATGATCCAATGAGAATTTGCAATTCTCATGTCATGAGATTTTCCCTTTATGAGATCACCATATCAGTTGGAGTTTTGCTTGCTATATCACTTGGTTCTGGTTTGAATTTGTCATCAAATGAGATAATGAAAGTGTGCATATGGTTCCTTGCCTTGCAACTTATCCCTTATGTGATTTGGCATGTGTTACTTCCATTACAAGCAATTGAATATAGCTCCATAATTCTGGCCTTAACTCAAAAAAGTAACAATGCCATTGATCTTAAAATGTGTTTTCCATTCAGTTTGATAGGTCATATGATGTATTTTGGCCTTGGATCAAAAAATCCCAAATTTGGTCACTTGAAAATGAACTTTAACCTTCCTTATTTGGTCATTTATGCTACTTTGAGTTCCAAGCATTTCCAAGTCCTCATGATCTCTTTTCTAGCTTAAAACCCCATTTTGAGCACATCTCATGTTGAAAATTTTTTCATTTGAAGAGTGGAAGATGAAGATATTGACCTATGTTGAAAAATGACCTATAATTCAACTTTCCCAAAATACCCCTGAGTTGCCAAGACCATAACTTGAGTTCCTCAAATCCTCTTGATGACTTATAGTACTCAAATTAAAGCTAAGACCAAGACCTACAACTCTCATGTTGACCAAGGATCCATTTTAAAACTCCTTGATGGGAAAAAGTTGCTTGGAAGTCAAGTGACTTTCACAGATAAATTTCAATGTCCTCTGATGACCTCTAACTTGCAAGAACCATAACTTGAGTTCTATAAATCTCCTTGAAGACTTCTAGTACTCAAATTAAAGGTATTGAGAAGATATACAAATTTCATGTTGGCCAAGGATCCATTTGAAACTTTCATTTTGACTTATCTGGCTTGGAATTTAAGCCTAAATTAGGGTTTTTTACACTGAAACCCTAATTTAGTAACTCCTCTTCTTCTTGATTCCTCTTGATTTCTCCTCAGCACAACATCACACTTGTATCCACACATCAATCCATGAATCCCATATCCTTCAACTAAGCCTTGATGCTCTTCAATCACCCAGTTGACCTAGGGTTGACCCAGGGCTGACCCAGATGAAACCCTAGTTGACTGCATTCAACTGTAGCTCTTGTAATCATACCAATGACTTGCTTCATCTTCAAAATGATCCTCTAGGCCCTCCATGATGCTAGCACACATTCCATACCCTCAGTTCACAACTCATATCTTATTGATGATCCTCAAACACACCCCAGATAGGAGAGAAATCCACTGCTTGACCTTCTAACTTCTCAAAGCTTCAATTCCTTTCCTGGTGACTTGAATAGACTTAGGTTTGAATAAAACCCCTTTTGATGTGCCTCTTTAGAGAATAATGGCACTTGATCCCTTGCTGGATGACTTGCTTATACTATGCTATGCAAATGGATGAACTATGTACATGATCTATTATGCAGATAATAATGCAATTGAAAACACAAATCAAGTAACATAAGTTGGTCAAATTTTAGGGTGCAACACATGGCCACGATCCCTTCTTCTTTTCCTGCAAAAAAAAACATAAAAAAAAAACATCTGTTAGAACCAGGAGTTACTCATCTTTCACGGGTTTGAAGTGGCTTTTCTACGATGGAGTTCGTTGATGATGAACGATGATGGTTTTTTTCAAAAATATCTCCTCTTCTGATAAGTCGTGAGAACGGACGCCGTTTTTCTCTTTTGTCTCCTTCCCCTTTTATCAAATGCAACTCATGTTTATATAGGTAACAAATTAGGGTTAACTCTAACCTAATACCCACTTTAAAGCCCAACTTAAATAATTAGTCAAAACTAAATACAATTTAAACAAATTAAAATAAACTTAAAATTCTATTTATTTATACTAAACATTAAAAATATTATAAAAAGAATAAAATCTTTTCTAATATTTTTAATTTTATGATTTTTGGATGTTTTTATGAATAATATGGAAAAAAGTGAAAAAATAATATTTTTTAAAAAATAATTTAAATAAAATACGAAAATAATAATTAAATAATAAAAAAAACTATTTTTGTTATTTTTTTTATGAAAATAGAAAAGTTAGAATAAAAATAAAAGAAACAAAACAAACGTGAAGAAGATGGGATTCGAACTCTCGACCTTTCACACTCACAACTCCTTACACACGGTCTCTTGCCAATTGTGTTATTTTATTCATTCAAAATAAAGTGGCACTAGAAACCCTGTATACTAAAGGACCGTGCCACATGATATTTTCTTGCAACAATCAAACAACTGCACAACTCGTTAGTGGTTAGTTTAAACGCAATGATGAAACGACTAATCTTAGGGCAAAATTTGGGGTATTACAGCAGGAATGTTGGGCGACCTGGCCCCATGAAAGTAACCAGAGTGCTGATGGCAGGGCGTGATGGAGTAGCCCTCCTCGGTAGAATTCGTTGATAAGTCGACCACGACCTCCACCTCCTGGACTCTGGGCCTCTTCGGGACCCCCTGCGATGTGGGTGACTGACTGCTGGGAGGAGACGACGACGACCCCCGGCCATCCTGATCATCGGAAGCCTGCCCGACCAGCTGGGCAACCCGCGTCTTCGGAGGAACAGCAACCCTCGACGAGCGTAACTTCTTCACCCGCTCCTCAACGGAAGACATGTTTCCTGCAAAACAAAGAAAGTGAGTCAATAACGGATAAAGAATATCAGACCGTGAGAGGGGAGAGGCGTCCACCACCTAGGTACATCCGCCTCCGAGGGACACTCGAGCAGGGCCTTCATATTAATCAACCTCGCTGTCTCGCGGACATTCCCCTGGCTGTCGAGGATGTACTGGCCATCAGGGGTCACCAGCTTCGACGGCGGCAGGCTGCGCACGAACGAGACTATCTTCATATAGTTGGCCATGTCCTCTTCATCAAGCGACCCCACACGCACGATGTACGGGTCTGTCCCTCGAGAGAAATACTCCGGGGACTACTCCACGTGCACCCGCAGCAACATGACGGCCTCTCGACGACCATTCACGATCCGCTCCCCTTCTGAATATAAAGAGCCAACCCCCTCATGCATGATCGGGATGACGATGAAGAAACGACCCTTGAAGTCCTGGACAGAGTCCATGTACATTTTGAAAAGCCTGTCTGATTGCTTGAACGACACCCAGCCGTGTCGGCCATTCACCGTCTGCCGCTGCAGATGGAAGATATGGAAGAATAGCGGCAGCGTGACGCCGACCTGGAGATAGCGGCACACGACCTCAAATGCCCGAATAAAAGCCAAGGCATTCGGATGCAGCTGTGACGGGGCCAACCTCAGCCAATCGAAGAGACCCAGATGGAAGTCCGAGAATGGCAGCCTGAGTCTGGCCTCTTTGAAATAGAATTCATACATCGGGAATCGCATCCTCCCATACTTCGAGCAGATTTGGTGGCCCGCCCGAGGATGATAAACTTACCAATTCTGGGGGTCACCTTCTCGTCGGTCCTCCACGGTGGTATAGGCCCCGTCGGGTCAGAAGTGAAGTAGGAAGGCGTGGACAGAGGTTCCTCGGCAACCCACTCCTCGAGGGGAAGGACGCGCTCGTCAAAATGTGGAACGTCCGGTTCATTATCCTCGACCATTGTCCCCGGGACAAACGTATTCATTAACACCTGAAAAGCAGAAGGTAACGGTGAATTCAATGACAAAGATCAAATTCACCCTTCCACCGTAAGTCAAGTGAAAGGGCGACGAGGACATCCCGGGCATCATCCCCGGTGGCTCAATCCCTAAACCTACCGCCTCCCCGAGGAACCGGTGCAACCTAATCCACAAGCTCTCCCTGGGGCATTCATCGGAATAGACGTCGCTCCCCGGAACGTTCATCAGAATAATCGTCTTTCCCTGGGGCATTCATTGGAACAAGCATCCGTCCCCGGGGTATTCATCGGAATTGGCGTTTCTACTCGGAACGCTCACGGTAAAACCCTAGAAAATCCCCCTACAACGGTGGAGATCCTCACCTCTCCTCGGGGCATTCAACATTCCCCGACCACAGTCCTAAAACAAACGGGAAAAATGAAAGAAAATAGAAAAGAAACTTACTATATTTCAATCTGCGGTGGAGTACGTGGCGGCTGCTGCGACGGAGAGATCAGACGGCGGCAAGACGACAAAGCAGAAAGTTTGAGAGCAAGAGGGCGAAAAGTGGAGAATGAGCGGGGGCTCGCTTACTTATACCCCATCACGGGACTCGAAGCGTCGCTAGGCACTCGAGTACCCTAGGGTATCCATCCTAGCAGCCACCCAGCGCATGACACGTGGCAAAGGCTGACAGCCGCGTCCCCTCAAGTCTCCCCGCCGGCACGTTTCCTCAAGCCCGGACACCCAACAACGAGGAAGGATTCGCGGACTCGCTAAACACGAGCCGAAGAGCTCTTCCTCCACGAGAAAGTCTCTCCTCCCCGGCACAACGTCATCAAGTCCTCGCTCCCTCCCTCGGAGCTACGACTTAGGGGATTCCTGTTCTGGCCTGGGCCCTGGCTTGGCCAAGCAGCCCCAGCCCAATAATACCCTGCCAAGCCCATCCCAGCTTGGGCCGCATCCTTCGGGCACAAGGTCCCCGGCGAACAGGTAATGCCCTCCGCGGGCAGAACCTACCCCATCTGTGTCGAGCACAAGACTCTCCCGTCGACCAGACACTGCCCTCTCTGCGGGCAGAACCCACTCCCTTGCCGGGCAGGACATTGTATCCTTCACACGTTCTCCACGTGCTCCCCTCCGCGGGGACACGTCACCGACCAACTGCCCACCTCCGAAAGAGCAAGTCAAACCCACTTTCCGGAGATCACTGGACAGTTGGACTAGGGCGAAGACCACGTCCTGGTCTTCACTACACCATGTAGGCCCTAGCAGTCACCAGAGTTGGGCCTAGCAATCCAGCCCAACACAAGTGATCGTTGGCCCAGCACTGGGGTCTCTCTATAAATACCCTCTTTCACGAGAGGGTTAGGTAATTCACTTCTTAACCCTTTTTTTGTGCTTGTGATCACTCTGCCCATACGCTTACTTTAGCATCGGAGTATCATGCAGGTACACCCCCCTCCACTTCTTCAATACCGTTGAGCAAGCAACAAGTCGAAGACGCGTGGCAGCCAACGATCGCTTTCTGATAGGTCAGATCAGTAATTGATATTCATAACATAAAATGATTATTATAATGATGATTTTAACCGAGAATTAAATATTACATTTCAATATTTTAGTGGACGCTTGCACATTTTTATGATATTTTCGATCTACCTTTGTAGCGTCGCTTTCAACTCGAATGGAACTTTCTCTTTGAAACCGAAATACGTATCTCACAAGTCCTAATATCCACTCGAGTCTTTAGCTCAAATTTGTTGAACATGATGTTTCCTTCGTTGTCAACCGAAGGTGAACGGTACTCGAGCTTCACAATCCTTCATTTGTCTCCGTAAGGTAGGAGATAGTGGATTTTGTCTATGATATCTTTGAGGGGTGAGATCGGTGAGCTTGAACAATCGGTCGGGTGTAGAGCCGCCGGAGTAGGAGTCATTTGTGACATACCAACAAATTTTTATTTGTGACATTTGAGACATATTGAGTTTATGTGAATTATAACCCAAGAACACCTAAATTTATAGAAGACCTAACTCAATATAGACCACTCATTAATTGTCATGTTGATTTTAAATATATATCTCCGAAATGATACGTGTCACGAGTGTGACACTAACGCGTCTGTCGGATAATGACCGCAAGTATACAGTTGTTCACGTAGTTTTAAAGAAAATATTGTCGATCCCACAGGGAAATGATAATCAAACTAATGTCATCTATTGTTGCAGTGTAAAGACAAAGCTAAAGATTCAACGATACGAAACGGAAAGATACAAAAATTCTAAAGATTTGAATTTTAGTAATAAAACGAGTCTGGAATATGGATTCCGCGTGCCTAAAGGAGTTGTAGAAATCGGGTGCTAATTACGACTGAACTCGGTTCCGTAAAAAAAATACTAACTTAAAGACTTCGTCTCACACTCTCGCGCTATTGACAAGAACCACACCTTTCAACCACAGGATTTTGCTCTCGCTCGCCCATTTTAATTGAAAATGGTATTTTGAAAGTTAATAAAATCCTAAACAATGCCTAAAGCGCTCTCCTGTTTTTAGGATTGATGCCTAGTTTCCACTATCAGTTCATTCCTCATACTCTCGCGCTATCGTTCCGAACTTAGTTTATTCCTCACTTTAGTGTCGAAATAATAAAACATGAAAGTTTGGAAACATAAACCAAAACCAACATTCAATCAATAATTTCGTACCTAAAGTTTTATACGAAGTACTGTCGATGACGACGGTCCTCATATGCCGAACTCGATTAATTTAGCAAGACATGATATTATTCATAGTAAACATGTTAACGGTAATTGAATACAAAACTAACATCACAGAGAAAATTAAAATAAACATGAATGCAATAGTAAAAACAAGAAATAAACCTGTAGAGTAAAATACAAAACTTGAATTGAAATTTTCCGACAGTCTTGTTCGAGAATCCAAAAGTACAACAGTTAAAACACAATAAAAATAAAATATGCGACAATTCCTCGGTGTGAGTAATTGTCGCTTTACAAGTGAATTTATGCCTAAGATTCCAAACGAAATTCTGCAGCGCTTCCGCAAGATTTTGGGGTGTCTGGAAAATGTCCAAGAGGTCCTTTATATAGAGGGATGGAGACCTGCAACTGCCCTAGACGTGGCTTGCTAAGTAGAGGGAAAAAGGGAAAGTAAAATTGCACTTAACGGTTTCAAAATTTGAAAACGAAAGTTGCGCTGACATGGCAGACGCGATTGAGGCATGGCGAATGCCATGGCCTCAGTTTATTAATTAACGTGACATACTGATAAATGGAGAACACCATATCAACAAAAGAGGCAAAATTGCTTCTTTTTGCTGCATTTTCCTATTCTTCCACTCTTTTTTCTAGCTCTTTTCCGATTCCACAACGGGTGAACCTATTAACTGCAAAACACAATAAAAATGCTAAAATACATACAAGACTCGATAAAATACGGAAAATAACACACGCAATGAGCCTAAAACTATGACACAATTTCTTGTTATCAAACTCCACCACACTAAGACTTTTGCTTGTCCTCAAGCAAACTCCCAACACAGTTCAAAACAATAAATGCAATATCTGAAACAATGGCACGACATGACTCTAAAATGGTACACGACTACTAGGTTAATGCTAAAATGATAGGTACTGAACATCGACAACAAGGATACCGTAATGTCACATATCCGCATATGCGGACAAAAACTCTCCCTTATGCGATACCAATCTAAATCATACAATTATGACTCGACCTACATTTCTTGTTTCCTTTTCCCTCTTTTTTCGTCCTCGTACGATCACATTAAGCCTGTTATCCCCGCACTCGCATGGTAAGTGAACTTGTTAGTGTTCTTGGTCTCGTTATTCAACCTTCTTTTCTTTTTTCTTTTCTTTCTCTCTTTTTTCTTTTTTTTCTTTTGAATTTCAAGAATCCGATCTGTTGGGCTAAATGACTGGGTGAGGACCACCTAACTTAGAGGGAAACAAATAATTTCATTCGCTTTTCTATAAAGCAACTCAATTCAATTTTTTGAGACCACCACATATTTGCATCAGTTCATTACTTAGTGTGTGCCTTAGGATGATTTTAACCGCTAATATAAACTACTCAAAAGACTACTACACAAACTTGGAAATCAAGGTCTCGACATAATGGTTATTTAAATCGGTGCCGCATGATGTGTGATATCCGCAAGTACACGGAGTACGTCAGAGTAATATAAAAGATTATCGATCCCACAGAGATCAATGTTAGTCTATCAATTACTATTGTTACTGTGTTTATCTAAAGCTAATGATAACATAGAGTATTACGCGCTGAGAAAATAAAAATTAAGAAATGAATTTAAATTTAGAATGAGGCATACTGGAATGTAATTCTCATCGACTAAACAATACTCATATTATCTAAGTAGTAATACTTATGGGGCAATATTTTATTTCTTGAAAAGAGTTAATTAAAAAGGATTTGTCGCGTTAGCGTAATCGAAACCGAACCTGACCTTTAATCTATAACAGCTGCTTACGCTGCACCGGTCGCATCTGACGTTAAAGTAAAGAAGTCCTTTTTTATATAACTATCTCTAAGACTCAGTTAAAAAGTGTCTTTGATTGGAAGCTTTTAATATCAAAGGGTTTTCGGCATATGCTCGGCCAACCGGATTCTAAATCTATAAACGCGTCCGAAAATAGTTTTAAAATCACTTTCTAATAATACCAAACTTTTATAATTAATTAATAAAGCGCTTTCGTTGTTTTTACCAATTAAAAAATAACCAACTCTTATCTAAAGTTTCGGACGGCTTTCGATCTTACTCGACATAATCACGGTTATTACGTAAACAGAAACAAGATCCCGTTTACGTAATGGCCGATCAATTTAAGTTCAGAAAAGTAGCATTAATATCCAAAACAGCCCCTAAAGTCTTTCTACAAATACAACATGTAGAGTAATGTTGAAACGACGGTCCTCACATCACAGCACAACAAATTTAGCTGGACATGGTGGTGTTAAATATAATAAATAATTTTCTTGTAGAATAAATCATTTAGGGAAATAAAACATGTGTGATTGGTTTTTCGAATGAACGAACGTGTCACTCTTAAGTTCAGCTCAGAAAATGAATCTTGGAAATAAAAGCGATATGTAAACTGTGCGGGAAAATAAATGCGTGATTGGTTTTCAAAAGAACAAAAGTGTCACGCTTGAGTTCACTCTTACAAAATGAATCTTGGAAATAAAAGGTAATAAGTAAATCGTGCATAAAAATAGAGGCGTGATTGATTCCTAAAAGTAAGAACAAAAGTGTCACGCTTAAGTTTACTCTTAGAGAATATATCTTTAAAAAAAAGAAATAAATAAATCATGCGAAAAATAAATGCGTGATCGGTTTCCAAGGGTGATAACCAAAGTGTCACTCTTAAGTTCACTCTTAGAAACAGATCTCTGAAATAAAAAGCGATAAATAAATCGTGCGGAAATTAAATAAATTAAAGTAAGACGGAAAGTAAATAATGAAAGTATGAGTAAAATAAAACCTGCTCCAAATCGGAGACTTGAATCTGGTACAATGTTGGAAAGTAAATCTGACTTGAAAGTAAATATGACGACAAGATTAAAGTTCATACGCTATGATTCTCCAACCTCAGTTACAACAATAGTGCGATAAACTTTCGATGTGACGATTTATCGCTTTAACTCTGAATATATGCCTATGCTGATAACTAAAACTGGATGCCTAAAACTAAAGATATAGGTCCTATTTATAGTGTAACAATGCATTGGAAGTTTCATAGCTTCTTCAGAAATCGTGTGGATGAAAAATCTCCGGTCATGGCATCATGCTCTAACCGTTCTTGACCGGACCATCCAATACACAGATGGCGCCCGCCATCTAGACATGGTGTATGCCATGTGTAAAAAAAGTGTTGGACATGGTCAAGTGATGGTTAGAACGTGGGAGAAATTCTACACGTCATGGCTACCCCCATGGCCAATGCCATGTGGAATGCCATGTGTGTAATATTCACCCGAAACTCCATTTTCTGCTCTTTTTCGCTCCATTTCTGGGTAGAAGTTGGCTCTTATACGGATGTGAGAAAGCAAGTGGTTGCCTGTTTCCTCAAAAAAAATATTATTTGTCGTTATGGAATCTCGAGCCGAATCATTATTAATAATGGGACAAACGTGAACAACAAAACCATGAAAGAGGTATGTGAGAGTTTCAAGATTGAACATCACAACTCTTCTCCTTACCGTCCAAAAAAGAATTGAGCCGTTGAAGCCGCAAATGAAAATATCAGGAAAATCCTGCAAAAGAAAGTGAAGACTTACAAAGATAGGCATGAAATGTTACCATTTGGCTTGCACAGGTACCAGACTTCAGTTCGAAGTTCAACAAGGGCAACCCCTTTCTCTTTGGTGTATGGGATGAATGTAGTCCTCCCAATCGAAGTAGAGATACCATCCATGAGAGTCTTAACAGAGACCAAATTAGACGAAGCAGAGTGGGTCCAAGAGAGATTTGACCAACTGAACCTCATTGATGAGAAACGAATGACTGCAAAGCACCATGGTCAGTTGTACCAGAAGCGGATCAAAAGGGCGTTCGACAAGAAAGTCCGTCTTCGATCAAAGAAGGAGAACTCATACTCAAAAAAATCTTGCCAGTTTACAAAGACATGCGTAGAAAGTGGACTCCCAATTACAAAGGCCCATTTGTCGTGAAGATAGCATTCTCCGGAGGTTCACTAAAGCTTACAACAATGGATGGTGAAGAGCTTGCACACCCTGTGAATTCTGATGCAGTCAAAAATATTATGCCTAAATAAAAACCGCTAAGTCGAAAACATGGCAAGGTGACTTAGGAAAAAATGAGTATCCCGATGGATCAAAACCTATGAAGGAGATCCAGGCAAAAGTTAGGGATAAAAAAAAGAGCTCGCTAAGTCGAAAATCCAAAAGGGCGGCTTAGGCAAAAATGAGCCTCCCGATGGATTGAAACCCCAAAAGGGTGATCCAGGAAAAAATTAGGGACAAAAGGCATTTCACTGTATCATATGGTGTTTATCATTGCAGAAGAATCAAAGTGAAGGTTCAATCCAGTCGCTCTTGTCAGAAGCAAGGTTTTGGGAAATCTTAGTTATTAGGGCTAGTGGTTGTTATCAAATTAAATATAACCTTTCCTTATTTCTATTTTAAAATTGTAATACTCCATGGAGCCCTGCCATTTGCAAGCTACCATTCTTGAATAAAATACAGATTTTGCCCAATCAATTCTTGTCATTTATGCTTTTTATACTTTTCCTTATTATGCAAGATGTCATTTATTTGTTAATAATGATTTTGAAAGTGAAAAGTTTTGAATTAAAAACATTTTTGAAAACATAATGAAAGAACATAATTTTCTTTGACATGTGGAAGGATTAAAAGAAAATCTTTTGTTTCCCTAAGAAGTCTCAAGGTGGCAGAAACACCTGCAGACCATTACAACAAAAATCCCCATTGAAGCATAAACTGATAGCACTTTTAGATTGTGTGTGATTATCAATATTGAAGATAATCTCCCCAGTGTCCATCATGTGATACATGTTTATTGGTGTTAAGGATTTATTCCCCAGTGGAGTCATCCTTTATTCCACATTGGAGTCACCCTATATTCCCAACGAGTTTCTTTGCTTCATACTTCCCCAGTGAAGTGGATGTATTTTCCTCAGTTAATCTCTAGACTCCTTTATTCCCTAGTGATTTCTTATAACTCTTTTCTTCCCCAGCGAAGTGAATTTTTTCCTTCCCCTTGAGAGTCTCCAAACTTTTTGTCTCCTCTAGAGTCAACATTTGCACATCATGATCATCCGCGTCATGCCTAATCACGTGCATTTAGCATAAATCTAGGTCTTTGTTGTTGGTTATAGTCCTATGACCCCAAGCCCAGTTGTCACTGGCATCTTATTAAAATCTTCGGTCATCACGCATCCCCTATCCAAGTCTAGTTATCACTGGCATTTTGTTAAAACTTTGGTTGTCACCTGTCTCCCCGTGAAGTCTAGTCGTCACTGATGTCCCTTTTTGAAAATCCAATGGTTATTGGTAATCTGGTCGTCACCAATCCCTTCTTCAAGTCCAGTTATCACTGACTCTCTTTTCCAAGCCAGGTCGTTACCGACGTTATTTTAAAAGTCCAATTGTTATAGGCACTCGTTGCAAAATCCAATTTTTATTGGTATCTGATGTCTATGACTTTTGAAGTTCCTATCGTTGCCCAATTATTATTAGTATTAAAATTCCAATTTTTATTGGAACCCTTATCCAACTGTTGTTGATATTTGAAGTTTGGTTATTACCAACATCCCCTTTGAAGTCCAGTAATTACTAGCACTGATCTGTAGAAGCTGGTAGACACCTTTGCTTGAGGTCTAAGTCAAATTATTTTGGCATATACAGGAGAGTTTAATTACCCTGTTTCTTCCTAATATTTCTTGAAGAACATGTTTTCCTTCTTCATTTTAAGGAATTCCCAGCAGTTTGGATGTATTCTAGTCAGAAAACTCCAATGTGTGGTTTGATCTCTGGTTAGAAGATCATTTTTCTTGTTTGTTTGATCTTTTGTTAGAAGATCACTTCCATGTTTGGCTTGGTCCTCAGTGATGATCTTTCTGGTTTTGGTTCAATCCCCAGTGAAGATCATTCCTTCTATTAATTGCTTTCTACAGTGTTGCTCAGTCATGTTTAAACTTATTGATCAATCACTCTGGATCTTCCCCGGTTTGTTTCTGTTTCTCCAGTGAGTTGTTACCCATTGTCATTAGCATTATCCATTGCTTTCATCATTTTGCATTTATCATTCTTCATAAATCATCATGCTAGAGTTCATTGTATTTCATAGCATTCTCTCCAGCATGTCCAGGGAGTTCTTGTTGTTCATAGCATAGCATGTCATTGCATCTAGGGGAAATTTTTTTGATTTTTCTATATTTAAATACCTTTCACCTTGATCTCATGAGGATTTTCATCGCTCATGCGGTCCGGTAAAGTTATTTAAATAGGGGCAACTGTCATACCCAAAATTTTACCCCTAGATTCCATTATCATTTGTATCACATTCTAGGTCAATCATTCATGCATAGCTAACCAAATTATCAAAGTTTTTCCTTGTTTTATTTCATTTGTGAATTAGGGTTTTGCATCAAGGAGATTTAGTTGATCAGTCAAAGTTTTGGATTGATCATCAATATATCAAGTCCTTATGATTGAGAGCTTCCCTACACCAACAATCAAGTGTTTTGCGGCCTCATTACAAGTTCATCAAGATTCAATTTCATTTGGTCCACAAACTAGGGTTTTTGATGAAAAAGTCAACTGCATCTTTGACTTTTGACCAAGACATGATCTCAAGCCTTGACACATGATTCAAGACACTCAAATATATCCTTAGAGTCCACCCATGATGTTCAAGTATCTCAAGGGATTAAATTAATTGAAGATCCAGAAGTGCATTTCATCAGATACACAGGCCAATCACTGCAAAGTCAACCCTTTAACTTTAGGGTTCTTTGATCAATTATGAACTTTTCAAGATAAATTTCATGAAAATATGTTTGATTGATTAATTTGATCAAGAAAAATCAAAAGAATTGAGGTTACTTGCAAAAAGGGCAACAATGAAGAAATTATAATTTTTTCTAAGTCATGAAATACAATGAATTTTGCTCAACTTGCCAAGGTCATAACTTCCAATCCAAGTAACCATTTTTCTTTGCTTCAAGACCATTTTTAAGAGCTTGCTACATACTTCAACATTGTCCTTGAGGATAAATTCCCAAAAATGCATAGATTGAGAGATATGAAGCCTTGAAGTGGATGATTCTTTGTCTTTTGAGTTTAGACACTTAGAAAATTTTTCATCCAAATCTGCCTTGTAAAAGTGACAAACTTTGAGGCCATTTTTCACCATGATTCATTTTGATCCAGAAGTGCATGTTTCAAGCTTTCCAAAGAGTTCAAGAAATCATTTTTTTATGCTTGATCTAAGAGATTCGAAAAGATAAAGTTGTAACTTCAAGCTTGAATTTTAGGTCATTTTGCAAGACATGAACTTGAGAAAATCCAATTCATATCCACATGTCCCTTGATTACAAGTCCTATTACTTGTAAATCTACCTTTAATTAGAAGTTTGTACAAGTTTTTGGGGTATTACACAAATATTTGAGCTATTATCCAAGTGTTCATTTCATTTTTGGGAGATTGTGCCAAAAAGATCACACTTCCATTCTTGAAAAGTGACTTTAATCACAAAGCCAACTTGTATGGAGCTTTGTGATTATTTCTTCTACATAACCCTTTTTCAAAGATCAGAAGCAATCCCTCTAAACCTCTCAACCACTCTATATACCATTGTACTTTGCCTTGGAACTTCAAAAATCCATGGAACTACCATTTGATCTCAACCAAACCAAAAGTTTCATACCTTTGGATTCTGATCAAATCTCAATCCCTCAACCTCTCCTATAAATAGGGGACATCTCTAAGTCTAAAAACACACAAGAAACACACCTTTAACCTCAACAAACTTCTCTACACACCAGAATTTGCAACAACAAAAAACCACCAATGAAGCAAGTTCTAAAACCTAAAGGTTCTAACTTGCATTTCTGTTGAGCTTTCTCTCAACTAACCATATATTATTCGTCTTAACACTCATTAGAGTTTGTTCAAACCCTTGAACAAGTTCTGTAACATTCCATCATCATCATCCTAGTTCAATTTCTTCATTTTGCAAGAAGACACGGGTAGCAGATTAGAGGCAGTTTCTGGTCAAGTTAATCATTCAAACACTCTCTTTAAGGATCGAGGAAACTCATTGGACCATTCTCTTGTTTTTGTAGTCACTAAGAAGAGGCATTGGACCTTGCTATAATAGGTAAGTATTTTTACACTTTGAAACTCTTTGTTCATACATCATTTCCATGTGATTGTTGAAGCAAAAATGTAGAACCTAATATGTTTGTCATATTCTTATTGTTGTTGGCAACATATCATGCTCGTATGAGAAGTTTATGATGTTAAAAATCTAGGGTTTGTGGTCTGGTTTTTCCCTTCATGTGTGTTGTACAATGAGTTTTAGATTATGAAAATAATATCATTGAAATCCTTGTGAAAAATGGAGCAACTTTTCTTTATAGATTTTATATTTTATATCATACTCCTCCTCTTGAGAACCAACCAGGATACCTTGATCACATGCTTAGAACCAATGCTATGCACAAATGATGATGAAAATGATATGAAACATAAGCCAAGAGATTAAGAAAAGATGAGACAAATTTTGGGGTTCTACAGACTCCCTCTTCATTCATAAAACTAAGTGATGTGGGACTTCTTCAACATGTATATTTTCAACCAACCTCGACACCTTTTTCCCCTTTTTTTGGATTTCTTTTATCTCTTTGATTTTGTGTTGTCGGGTTTTGAAGAGAACTTTGTATCGATTATTGTTATTAGAGAGAAATCGATTTATGAATTCAAGGGGAAGATTGAGAATTTGGATTTGTGACAAAAGAGAGGAAGAGAGACGTTGATAGTAGATAAAGAATGAAACACGTCTTTGCTTTTTTAATTATAACATATTTTCTTTTTTCATATTTTTTTATTTAAGGGTTGACAATAGATTACTCTATAAATTTTGTTTTATTTCATTATTATTATTATTATTATTATTATTATTATTATTATTATTATTATTATTATTATTATTATTATTATTATTATTATTATTATTATGTGATTAGGGTAGAATTGGGCTTTTCATGCTTAATCCTTAAGCCCATTTAGTTTCAAATGCATTTGTACCCCTAAGCTATGTTATTTGTTTTCTTCTTTATTCTCTTTTCGCCTTTTTTATTATTATTAGTTTTAGATTAATGATTAAGTAGGGTGATTAGGATTCATTAAGTTTAATAATTTAATAATTAATTAGTTTATTAGCATAGTAAAAAAATATCAAAAATATATATATATAATTAAATGCATAATTAGGTTTTTGATTAGGATATTGTTAAGGATTAATAATATATAATTACGATAATTAAGCATAATTAGGCATAATTAGTTGAATTTATAATTAATTAGAATTATTATAATACTTCTTATATATATATATATGTGTGTGTGTGTGTGTGTGTGTGTGTGTGTGTGTGTGTGTGTGTGTGTGTGTGTGTGTGTGTGTGTGTGTGTGTGTGTGTGTGTGTGTGTGTGTGTGTGTGTGTGTGTGTGTGTGTGTGTGTGTGTGTGTGTGTGTGTGTGTGTGTGTGTGTGTGTGTGTGTGTGTGTGTGTGTGTGTGTGTGTGTGTGTGTGTGTGTGTGTGTGTGTGTGTGTGTGTGTGTGTGTGTGTGTGTGTGTGTGTGTGTGTGTGTGTGTGTGTGTGTGTGTGTGTGTGTGTGTGTGTGTGTGTGTGTGTGTGTGTGTGTGTGTGTGTGTGTGTGTGTGTGTGTGTGTGTGTGTGTGTGTGTGTGTGTGTGTGTGTGTGTGTGTGTGTGTGTGTGTGTGTGTGTGTGTGTGTGTGTGTGTGTGTGTGTGTGTGTGTGTGTGTGTGTGTGTGTGTGTGTGTGTGTGTGTGTGTGTGTGTGTGTGTGTGTGTGTGTGTGTGTGTGTGTGTGTGTGTGTGTGTGTGTGTGTGTGTGTGTGTGTGTGTGTGTGTGTGTGTGTGTGTGTGTGTGTGTGTGTGTGTGTGTGTGTGTGTGTGTGTGTGTGTGTGTGTGTGTGTGTGTGTGTGTGTGTGTGTGTGTGTGTGTGTGTGTGTGTGTGTGTGTGTGTACATATCAAATGAGAGGACTTTAAAATGAGAGACGAGAGGAACAATCAACAACCATATATATGAATACTTTTAGAATTACTATTAAGATACTAGGGCTAATTAGGGTTAGGTGATTAAAAACATAAAATTTATCAATCCTTTTCATTATAAACAATTATGTATATAACTTAATTCCTTCAATCAAACTAATTATAACAATTTTGCAATCAACATAATAAACTAAATCAATCTAACACATTCAAATTATAAGTCTTTTGCCCTTGTGCATTGAGACGTTTTCAAATTAAACATTTATCGTCCCCGATGTATTGAGAACTTTCAAAATCTAAAAACAACAAACAAAAATTTTTTTCTAGAAGAACTATGATGATCTAATCCTTTATAACATTTGAGGGTATGTAAGCATAGAGTTGTAATACTCTAGCGAGTACAATAACCAAAAAACATTTTCTTTATCCATTCTTCCTTAATCAATCACTTTTCTCTTAATAATAACTTAATCCTTGGTAAATAAATATATTAAGCAATAATAGATAATATTAAACAAACATCCCATAAGCAAACATAGTAACCTTAGAACTAGAGAAGGATCTCGTTAAGTACAATGGAGGTGAGGGGCGCATAACACCATGGCCGTCTTTGAGGGTGTGTAAGGCGGGCTACATCACAGGGCCTCAAATTTTTTAGAAAATAACTATAGCTAAATGAGGCTTCATCAAATTTTTGTCAGATTAAATTATGATTAAATAGAGCCTTAATTTTTTTAGCCCTTATTAAACTATGACTAACCTACTCGGGGCCTCCAAAAACTTGAGACGACTCTACCTAACACATTCCTCTCACTTAACCGACTCCCGAATCCTAATGTCTCTCCTTTAAATTTAAGTTTTATCATTATTTCTCTATTCCTTAGGAATAGATAAAGGATGATGGAGACTCTGTAATTTTTCAGTCGCGACAACTATAAAAAGTGCTCAATTGAACGACTACGATTTTGCCGACACTTTTAGATAGCCATCATTGTATCAACCTTATTGTGTGGTCCATAATAACTTCAAATTTGTATAAATATGGGCTATGTGTTGTTAACTTGCATAGCATCATACAATTCCTCTTTCTTATTTTTTGTTCAAGGTAGAAGTGTACTTCAACGAGATGAAAACTCCCATAGAGTTTCAGCTTCCAGAGGGTGTCACATATCTTGCCTCCTTTACATCCAAGTTGAATAAATTATTGTCAGGCATTGATAACAAAAAGGTGAGAAAGATAGAGTTTTGTGAAGATTGGATTGATAGTGATGGCATAGTGAAATACAACCTTATTGAGTTGAAGACTGATGAAGATATGAAAGTTATGTGGAAAGCATATCACTGTAGTCTAACTAGATTGAGTTTGATGCGACAATCTCTAGATCTATGGACGACATAATCAAGATGTTGAAACATTCAGAATCATCTAGTAGTGCCTAGGCTCTCATGTTCCTTATGTTTGTTGTAATGCGTTAAGTTATGTTCATCTTCCAAACATGTAATCGACAATATATTATGTAATAAAAAGTACGGTGCTAAATAGTCTGAGTCACAAAATATATAAATAATACAAATCTAAAATCAAATATCTAAATAAGCCCCCTATGGGCTATGTGTTCTGCATGTGTTGTCAAAATATAAACCTCGCCATCTGGGTTCTCCAAACCCATGAGGTTATCCATAATGACTACTATTGTCTGTAGGAGATGAATGCCATCTGCACTATGTGGAGGCATTGGAGGTGGTGCCATGTGATCAGAAGGTACCCGAACATCCGCGTGAGAAGAACTATCATGTGAAGATCCAATATAAAAAGGTCCAACATCATCTTCATGCTGCCTAGGTGGGATTATGCAAGGGTGTGATATAGTAAGGTACCAATCTAAATACCCTTCCACACACTCCGTAGGGAACTGAACCTCCACTATACGATCTCTAATGGCACGTGTAGTACTCACAATATTACCACGAAACCAGGTATCAATGCCTTCAAATGGAATAGTAGGGATTGGTCATGGGATGTCATGTACATATCTATATTGTCGTAGGCACCTCTCTGGCAAGTGTCTAGCCACTAACCTCTCCTATTACAGGTAACTAGAAAAAGTATAACGTCATCGACCTCCTACTACTCTATGGCCTATGTAGGGTTTCCATATGGAATCAAATACAGTCAGCGCATCAATATTCCTCCTATGCTCCATAACACCTCCTAAATGTGCACGTCTGCTCCTCCATCTCTTGGCTTGTGGGAACCTAACAATGGTAGAAACAACCTGTATCTCACAAATGGATGAGAAATACTCGTATATCCAACACTGCACACAATAACAAAGACTCATATAACCAAAAATAATATCATAAATAGAACTAACATAATAATAAAGACACATACTTGAAATAAACTCATATAATCAGAAAGATTCTTGATTCAAAAAAACAGTCGCCTCTCCAAGGGAAGAGTATAGAATCGTCAATGCAACACACCCTCATGCCCAACTGCAATGCTCAAGGCTGTTAAAAAATCATATGTACTTTGCATCTATGTATACATGATACTTATCCACTAAGATAGTACATCCTACAAGATGTAGCATGTATACCCTAGCAATTTCCTCACACATACCTCGACGCACTAGATCGCCATATCTATCCTACAGCCAAGATAGGAGAAAGTGAACACCCTTCATAAACTTAAACTCATCTATCATCTACAACTTAGTAACCCTTAAGTATTGTACAAAAATAATATATGAGATCTCCTGACTAATGATAAGAGTGGTGAAGAAACTACCTTCCAGCGGAATACGGAAAAGTGATGAGACATCATCCAATGTAATTGTCATCTCACCAAATGGAAGATTGAATGAAGATGTATCCTTGTGCCATTGCTTAACAAATATTGTCGATTGCTGATTGTCAAGCATGGTAAGCAAACTTTTCACCAGTGGAAGAAGAACACACTCATCAAGTATCGCCTTCACCTCTGGTGGAATCACAACATCGGAGAACTTCTTCAGCATCATCCCACTGGTGGACACCTTAAGAGGAATCCGATCATATAACACATAAAAGAAAAAATATAATTTAATTTTAAAGTATCATTAATAAATAAAGTAACATCATTGGCATATCATATACATACCTCTCCCTATCATAACCTGAAAGCCACATGGTCTACATATCCTGTGAGAATAGAAGTGTCAATTGGTCCACCAAGGAACCCCTATCTGTGTGGACGCACGGTTCTGTCCAAGCAAGAGTAGTGACATGTGTGTCAACAGGTGGAGTAACCTCCACATCATTAGTAGGTGGCACCTCATAAGTCGTATGCAGAGTAATCCATGTAGTTACTGCTGCCATTGCCTCAAAAGGATGAGGCACCTTTGTCCGATGTGGCACATCTGCCTCTACCACTATCTGAATGTTATCCTGAACTGGTACAGATGGTGCCTAAATAATAACTGGTTCATCCTCATCATTTCTCATTCATCCAATAACATATCTAGATCCTCTACGTCAAACAGTGTAGGGGTGCACAAAACTGAGCCAAACTAGCCAGCCGCCTCATGTGTGAACTGGTCGGTGCCACTCTCCCTATCCTGAGATATAAGTCCTCTACATCACCTTCCCTCTATCTAGCCCTCACAACATCTTTATCACACTGCCGACCAACAATCCTACTATATGTGTCTCGGGTCTTAACTGAAGAAAAAAAATTTATAACCTTCCGGATTTTTCTAAATGTGCGGAAGAAATGGAGTTTCTGGACTTTTCTAAATGTGCATAAAAAATGCATAAATATTTTCAATTTTTTCTAAAAATGCGGAAAAATGCATAACTATTTCAGGATATTTCGAAAGATGCGGAAAATGCATAAATATTTATGATTTTTTTAAAAAGTTCGTTTGAATGTATGCATTTTTTCTGGTTATTTTAAAAATTTGGAAATTTTTATGCATTTTTCTGCTTTTTTTGAAATATACCGAAGAACTTATGGATTTTTATTAGTCATTTTCTAAATATTCTGAAATATATGCCCTTTTTATGAACTTTTTGGAATATTCGGTAAAAATTCAAGAAAAATTCGGAAAAAACGTTAAAAATACGATAAAAAATTCAAACTCACTTGTCATCAAGCGCAAATGTGTGGTAGTGTCTATGGAAAATCCGTAAAATTACAGAGCTTTTGTAAAAATTTGAAATTGTACAATTCTTTTTTTGAACGAAAATATAAAATAGTCCAAGGATAATATGGTAAAAACATAGGCATTGTGGGGTGCCAACTACAAATTGGGGGTAACCGGAAGAGTTCTCTCACAAGTCTTGAATCTTCCCCAATCCTAAATTATGTCGTGATAATTATTGAACATCCGCCCGGCTTCCGTTTTAAGAAACCACAAAATTTTCATCAAAATAAAATGTGTTTTCGAATCTTCATTTTTTATTTTTTTTAGCATAAGAAACCAATAATAAAATTAAACAGTGGCATTCAACATAAAAAGATATTCATAAAAATTTAATTTTTATAAATTAAAATCTTGAATATTAAATCACCAAGACAACACACTATAATAATAAGAGTATAATGAGAGTAAATGTGTACTAAAATTAATAGGTATAATGGTAACTAAGTAATTTTGAGAAGGTCGGGTGGGGGCAAGAGTGAGTGCGAGGAAGAGAAGGGTATCAACACCCCCGCTCCCATTTTTAAAATTCAAGATTTTCCCGCACCCGTCCCCAATTCAATAGTTTTTTTTCAATTAAACTTGGGGTAAAGTCCACTAGAGTCCAATGATTTTAAATTTTGTTGTCATGATAATATTTTCTACATTTTGAAACACTAACCAATGTCAAAGCTAACTCTTTTTGACTTAAAACCAACTCAATTTAAGTTCTTTAAAAAATTAAGTTTAGTTTGTAAGCTCGAATTTCATAAATTCAAGTTCATCCTTTTAGATCTTTGTCCTTTTAAATTAATAATTTATTTATAATTACAAACAAAATTATTATTATTGATAAAAAACAAAATTATTAGTTGTTGTTATCGACTAGGTTAAGTCCACTTTACAATTTAATATAAGCCCACATACCAACTTGTAATGGTCAGTACGAGGAAATAACTAAGAATATAACAACAAGGATCATGAAGAGTATCAATGGTTATGACATCTCTCATAACTTTGGTCCCTTTGAATTTTTTTATATAAGACATCTAAATCAGAGCTTTAAAGTACACAAAATTTCTATCTCAAAATCTCTCACTTCTCATTCTCCATCAAAGAGATCTAAGCCAATGCTTATGATGTCTCTCATAACTTCGATCACTTGTGTGTTATAGTGTTTACATGTACCACCCTCGTTAACTACAACTAAAAGCAGCCATCAACTTGCACGTCTCCCATTAGAGTCACTCACTTGGATCCAAGGTAAGGGCTCAAGGTTTATTTTATGCTAAAAAATATAAAATATTATTTACAATGGCTTCTGAGAGAAAGACTTTCCCAAGAAACATCATCTTCATTAACATAAAATTTGTTTCCCTATTTTCAAAAACCATAATTCAACCCCAAACTAGTATCTCAATTGTAGAGAGGTCAACGAACGGAACTCTAACTCTAATTGCCAACGAAACTCTAGTCCTAATAGCTAACATGATTATGCTTGGATGATATCCATTTAGAACCTTCACACCGAACATATAGAAAACATCCATAATAAATAAGTAATTATGCACCATACCAAGGAGTTGTGAAGGTCCCCCTAAATGTGTGATTCATTATATGCATTATCGACTCTATGAAAGTCAATCTCTTTAACCCCACTCAAGATGAAACTTGATGACATAAAGGTTATGTTCCCTGTGGCACATGAGAACAAACAAAGGTTGCACACATCAACTCAACATAGTGGAGGAAAATATTTGAACCTCGATTAGAGGGTCATTTACCCTTAAAATACAAAACTTTCTTATCCTTATTTTCATTGAAAAACCACCTAAAATGAACATGTGAGATGGAATAACGGACCTTGATAAAGACAAGGAGAATGTGGAAGAAGTCCTCGACAATCAGGGTGTTGAAGGATTAATGAAGTGTAAGTTATTCTCCTTGACTCAAAAGGATGTCACAATGACTTTGTTCAATGGCATGTCCTCATAGTAAATTAGACTCCTTCTTGGAAGCATATTTGTCAAAGAAATTATACTTCACCCATCAAGTCACCTAAACAATCTATCAGCGCGTTTAATTATGCATCAATTATGAAGAGAAAATATACGCCGAGAAATAAAAAAGACAAATGGGTGAGGTGTATCAACTCCTAGAATTGTCTCGTATGGGCTCTTCAAGGAGGAATCATCTCGATTATTATTGCAAAGCAAAGAAAGGAAGCGAGAAATATTTATAGTGTCTCCCCAAAAATATGAGTCATTACACTTTTCTCAAAACATATGGCAAACACATTCTCTAGAAATATGCTAGTATAGAATTAAGAAAAATAAACATCCAATTTCTTATGCTAGTTTTGGTATACCCTAGGGTATAAAAACTATCGCTTCCAAAAAGGTTACAACTACAATGCTGAAAAATGCATCAGACTAAATGAAACCATTAAGATTATGATCCAAAAGAGGAAACTAAAGAAATTTATTAGGAAAGAGTAAGGTTTGTCGAGAGATCATCGATCGCTTTAGTCCCTTCAAAGCTCAAAAGGAGAACATGGTATAAATTTCCAACGACGAAGACAAATAACTTCTAGAATTCTCACTCTAACTCCCTTTTACCTTTCCTTCTCCACACCTTCCACCCTTAGAGACTCCTCTTCAACCACATTCTTGGCATTCTCTAGCGTTTTTACACCCCCCCCCCCCCCCTAAAAAAAATCATCCTTTGCCCATGTCTTTTGTCTCCTTAGTCCTTGTAGCTAGATCTATGGTTTGGCCCACTGAGACCCAAACCTTATTTCCCAATTAAGTATGGTGTTCTAAAATGTTATGCAATTTGGAATCATATGTGATAACTAATTTTTGAACTATTTTGTTAGTTATTTTTCCATTCTATTTTAGTCGTTTAAATCCTTATTTTCATCACTTTTTATGTGTGGTTGTTTGTTTTCTCTATTTTCAAACTAGAAAGAATGTCTCGGGAAAAAGAGAAGTCGAGACAAGCAAAAAGCATGAAAGTTAAAAAAAAAAAAAAATTCATTATATAAAATCCAGGGGCATACTTTGGGTGACCATAACACATGCTACAAGTCATAGTATCCTCAAGAAGCCTATCATACAAAGATCCATAGGCCTGCTACGAGTGGCCTTAGTGCATGCTACGAGTTGTAGCAACTTTGATAGTTAATAATTCTTCATTTATCTTGTTTCATCTCTCACACCTATTTGGATTCCATGTGATTTGTTTGTATAGAAGTGTCCCTAGCACTAAGAGGGCACAAAATTTAACTCATGTAATGATGGATTAGACTATATATACTTGGAAATAGGGAGACTTTTTAAAACTATTTTACATTTTAAAAATGTTTTCAAAATCAAGCCAAGTGATTAAGAAGTTATCCACAACATTTTAAAAGGATTTTTTAACCAACAAATCGGTTGGAGACCTTGCCAATCGATTTGGATGTTTTTTTAAACTGCCAATTAGTTGGAGCATTAAGCCAATCAATTGGAGAAAGCCTAATCGATTAGCCAAATGATTAGGATATCACCTTAATGACTTGCAACAGATTTATATCTAATATTTCCTTTTTGGGCATGGTAATCAATTAATAATGACCTGGCCAATCGATTAGAGCGCCAATCGATTGGCTCGTTAATTTTGCCCTTGGATTATTTCCTTTTATGAATTTTATGTTAGAATAAGATTTGTTCATGGCATAATTTCCTTGGGTTTTGATGAAAACAAATTATTGTAAAAATAATGGTTTAATTGTGTGCTACATGTGTGCAGGTTCTAATACTTGTAAATATTATGGTCAGAATCTGTTCTACATTCAGCACAATTTGAAAGTTGCTGAATTGCTAGCTTCTGGTGGCAGAATCTGAAGAAAACTTGCTAAGTGATGTTTGGCGAAGACTCTGAAGCTGAAGGCCTCAGCATCAGAAGAAGCAACGTTATTGTTGATCCGCTGTCGCGCGCGGATCAAAACGAGTTATTTTGTAAAAATGCAGTACAACGACGGTAACTCGGAATATCGTTCTCAAGAATTCTTGATTATTACTAATCAAATAAAAAGGGGGGGTTTGGTCGTGTTCGAATGAATAAGAGTAATTAACAAAAGTGATTATTGGAAAAAGCTGTTGTGAAATAAGTGATTATGAAATAAGTCAATCTACCGATTCGGTTCCTACTATCATCGATTGTTATAATTTTAATATTATAAGCGTTCATTCCTATCTGGATACAAACTCAATGACAAGCGCGATAAGGTTTGCAAGATATATGATCCTATTGTCCGAATTAAGCAAACGGTATAAAGCTTCATGAATTAAGCAAACATGATTATTCAGACACAAAAACGAAGTAAGCAAACATAAAAGTGTCTATGTTAGGATCATACTATCAACCAAATTAAATCAATGAATTTCATGCAATTGAATTAAGTATACAAGAGTATAAAATCATTGAACGGAATTAAACAAATAATAATACTATAACAATCTCAAGTGTTGGAACCTGAATTACGGTAGACCGACTCAGAGTGATTAGTTCTCCATAAGATTCTTACAAAACTTCAACTTTTTTCGTGAATAGTGAATGAATGAACAGTAACACGAGTTTCCCCTAAAAATAAAAACAAGCTCAAAACCCAACTGGGTCGAAAACATCACCCAGGCCCAAAACATGACCCAAAACTAAAACAAATTCCTAATGCTGTAATTTCAACGAATATTCTGGAAAAATTCACTTCGAATCTGACTTTGAATCCAATAGGAAAGTCGTAGCTCTCTCTCTTAGCTTTCCGGCGATTTTTAGAACACCTCAAACAGATTCCCGGAACTCCAGTTATGATCGTTTCGGTGCAGACTGCTAAAGCTGAAAAATAAAGTGCGAAAATCAAATTAGACCAAAAATAAAATAAAATATAAAAACATAATAAAACATAAGAATAATCAAAATAAATTAAAGAAATTCCTAAGTAAAAATATAGGAGAATGTGCATAAAGATGCACTGATCAATTATCTCTACACTTAGTGAATATAAATTGGCCTCTGGTACCATTCGGATTTTGTGATAAAGCTGAAGTTGTCTGTACTACAGAAAGCAAACTGTATTGTCAAATCAGTTTGTCAGCTAGAGTCTACAAATTGCAAGGCTCAAGAAAAGCTAAGATGCTTTATGAATATCTACTCTCAATGTCTCTATTAGTACAAAATCTCTTGAAGACTCAAAGGTTAAACATGTTGCACATTTAATCAAAATCTTCTGGTGTATCTATCTTCAACGACTCTTGTACTATAGAATAACAACAAAGACTTTTGATCAAGTTACCTCTTCAACGACTAGTTTCTAAAATATGGTTGAAGTTTCAAATTGAATATTTAACAAGAATCAACCAAAAGAAGGAGTAACAAGATCAACAATTATCAACTTATTGTATATGCAGATTTTTTCTGATGTTGGTCGTAATTGTAAAAGCCTTAAGATTTATTACACATTGAATATCTTAGAAATCTTAAGAGATTTACGTCTTTGTTATGGTGATTTCCCGTACCTCTGATACTTGTATCATGTACACCTTGTTCTCTATTCTACTGAGTTTGTTCAAAAGTTTAGATAAAAAAAAGTCTTGTGTCATTAGGATACAAGCAAGGAAGTCTTGAGCCAAGATGCTTGAGCCACGTAAGTCTCTTGCTATGTGCTTGAGCTGTGAAAGTCTTAATCAAGTGGATTGATTAAGCAGAAGTCTTGTATCATTGGGATACAAGAAAAGAAGTCTCGAGCCAAGATGCTTGAGTCACGTAAGTCTCTTGCTAGGAGCTTGAGCATTGAAAGTCTTAATCAAGTAGATTGATTGAGCAGAAAAGTCTTGAGCCAGTTTAGCTTGAACAGGATAGTTTGGTGCATGGAATTAAGAGCGGTAAGTCTTGGCCAGTAGGGTGTAAGCAGAGAAAGGCTCATTTCATATGACCTAGAGTTGAAGTCTTGGACCTGAGGGCTTGATCAAGAATGCTCAGTGCATGGAATTTGGAGTAGTAAGTCTTGGTCAGTGGGGTGCAAGCAGAGAGGCTCATTTCATGTGGCTAGGAGAAGAAGTCTTGGGTGAGGAGCCTGAGCAAGGAAGTCTTGGGTGTGGAACCTGAGCAGGAAGTCTCGAGTGAGGAGCTTGAGCAGAAGTCTTGGACCTTAGTTCTAAGCAGGTGTAAAAGTCTTATGCAAAATGCATAAGCATTGTAATCATGTTTTGATTATAGTAAAAATCTCTTGTGGGACAAGGAGGCTAGACTACTCTCAGTTAGAGGAGGAACCAATACAAATCTTTGTGTCTTCTACTATTATTTATTTGCTTCTGTTAACATTCTGCAGCTAAGAATTAACTAGAATTTGAACACTAGTTTAGATTCTGAAATTTGATCAGATGCAAAATAAGAAAATGGAAAACACAATTCAACCCTCCTTTCTTGTGTACTTTTCTCACCTTCAATTGGTATCAGAGTCTGGTTTGTGCTTCACACTTAATAGTGGTGCATATAATGATCCAATAAGAAAAATATGTTAGTTAAAGACTTTCCTTCAAGAAGGAATCAGGCGCCACATGAAAAATATTATACTGATTTTTCTACCATATTCAAAGGGTGATTCCATTGAATTTAAATGATGGAAAAAGTAAAACATATTTTTAACTCATTGGTCTTGATAAAAGAGGTTCTGAAGGTCTATAGAATATTCTTTCATAAGATATTACTATAGAATTTGATGGTGTAGAGATAATCTGTTTGAAAGACACAATGCTTGTTGCTAAAAACCTATCGAGCATACCTTATTCAAAAGAAGTTATATTCTCTCCCTCCGGCGAAACCTCCAGCGATGCTATTGACGAACTTCTTGAAGTTTTGCTCAAACATCCTCGTGAAAAGATGCTAAAAGCAATAACATGCAACGATGAGTGTGACCCGTGTCAACTTTATCGGGACCCTACATTGGGCCCCAGTTGTACTTGCTAAAAGTACAAATGTGTGACAACCTCTAATGATTAGGGATTTTTAGAGGCTTTAAGGTTTGTTGTGAGGGTGAGAGCTTGTTCGTGTAGGGGAGAGAGGCTTTGTATGTGTGAATTTTTGTTTTTGAGCTAAGTTATCCTTTTCTCTATCGAGATATTTATAGCCATACTAGATGTAGATCCAAGACTTCTTGGGATATTGCAACTACTATGGGAATGAGTAGATGATTCCCTGAAATTTAAGGAGTGCATTTAATTCTCATGACTCTCTTTGTGTCGCTATTGACCAAATATAAATTATCCACACGATCACGCACTATGGATGGTTGTTGCACCCCAAAATTTGACCAACAATTATTTAGTCATTGAGTGTTTGAAAATGGATACCTTCATCAGAAAGTTCAGGAGATCCTCAGAGGAGTGGGTTGAAACCAGGGTTGTATGCTTCATAGCTTGAGAGTTGTGGGTGCCCCTCAGATGATTCTGAGACTTTGGGAAAGAACTTGATGATTTGAGAAAGCCCATGAGATGTCTTGATAGCCATCATAAAGCCCAGAGAGGTCATTGTGTAAGAGTTCAGAAGATTCAACCATGTATGGTAGAATTAGGGTTTTTAACTGGGTCAACCCTGAGATAACTGAAAATTTGGAGAAGGTTGAGACTTAATCCAAGGGCCATGAGATCATGGAATGATGAATAGAGATGTTGTAAAGGTGATTCCTAGACCAACTCATCATGATTGAGGAGTTTGAGAAGTTTTGAGTTAGGGTTTCTGAGGATTGTCAGTGAAAAACCCTAGTTTGATCCTTATCTTCCAGGCAGTTTTAGCTCTAGATGTGATTGATATATCATCTTCCCCATAACATGAATGTTGTAGAGCTTGTTCTAAGCTTTAATTTGAGTGGTGGAAGTCCTTGATAGGAGTTACAGAGCTCAAGTTATGGTTTTGACAAATTACAGGTCAGCAGAGGTATGTGAATCTGGGTCCTTGAAAGTCACCCAACTTGCAGACAACTTTTGCCCTAGTAGGATGATTCCTATGATTTCTTGGTCAACATGAATGTTGAAGAGGATCTTCTTAGCTTTAATTTGAGTGGTAGAAGTCCTTGATTGGATTTGTGGAACTCAACTTATGGTGTGAACAAGGCAGGGGTATTTTGGTCATTTGTCAGTTATAGGTCATTTTAGCCAATGCCTAAAACTCCTATTTCCAAGCCTCAAATGGAAAAACTCAAAACATGAAAGTTGCTCAAAATGTGATTTTAAGTCTAGAAAGAAGGTCACAAATTGTTGAAAAAGCTCATAGCATGAGGTTACATGATTGGTCAAAAATGAACTAAAAATGACTTATAACTTTGAAAAGTTGAAATTGAAAAGTGATTTGGGAGATCCACAAATCCAAAATAGGTCATCCAATATATCATTTTGATTGGAAAAACCATTTTGAGAACATTGGTTTAAGTAGAATTTTCATTTGAGGCTTAAAAAATGAGGTTCCTTTGGAAATTTATTACTTGAAAAAGAAGGCAATGTTGGAAAACTTAACACAAGGTAATTACAAGGCATGTGAGCTTCCTTACCATTCCATATTATCATGTGGTGAGATTTTAAAAGGTGTGTAAGTTGGTTAGAGGTGATATATCATGAGATAACCAACATGGCATATCATGGAATTTTCAAGAACTTTCCACACTTTTCTAGATGAATCTAGAAGCATCCAACCATCAATATATAAAGAGTGCATCAAAGAGTGATCAGGGGTTGGTGATAGAGAGCATTTTCAGAAGGGAGAGAGAGAGAGAGATAGCCATTAAAGCTCTTGCTTCAAGTTCAAGCAACTCAAGAATTCTTCCACTACAAGCCATCTCCACCATCACAAGTGCAAACAGAAGATTGGTGATCACCCAAGGATCATTTAGAGGCAATTCCAAGGCCTGAGTCGTGCTCTACATCACTGCACCATAACCTCTTGACAGGTTCTTTCTCCCTCTTAATTATCTTGAATTACATGGTATTGCTTAGTTTTAGGGGTATAGGAAGGTTGTACTAGGCTAAATGACTAAACCCTAGAAGTTATAGCTCATTCCATGAGGTTCCATGGCAGGTGCATAAATCTTTAAGTTTCAAGAACTATCTGTTTAGGGCATTTTAATCAGCATGAATTGGTTTAGAATAGCAAGGGTAACTCATAGAACATCTGTAGATCATTGGACTGAAGTTTGGTGAAGATGGATCTCAGGTGAGCATGGTGGTACCACGATCTTGTTGCTTTCTGTTAGAACAATCTAGGACGAGTTATGGAAAAGTGTACGTATGGTTGTGTAGAGCTCATTTAGTAGAGCATTTCTTGTTTTTAAATCGTGTCGAACCGTGGCGTGTGGAGGGAGATAGAAGAGCTAGAAGTTTAGGGCGCGAGAGAAGGGTTTCTGAAAACCCTAGAGTGTTTGGGGACGATGAAGATGATCCGTTGGATCAGTCTCAAATGTTGACAAATTATTCAAATCCAAGGGCTGTGAGCGAGTCTGAGGAAAGAGAGGGAAGATTCAAATTATACGAAACGCGTCGTTTCATTAATAAGCCATTCTGGGCTTCTTTTCTATTCGCCCCCCCCCCCCTTTTGCTGGCCCAGTCAGTTTGAACTAGCGCGTGTGCTTGTTGCACCCCCCCTCCCTTTAATTCATTTTAATTATTTTATTTTTCTTCTTTTATTTTTCTGTTTTGTAAAATTCATTAAAAATTGATAAAAAATGATTTTTTAATTCTTCTTTTTTCTATGACTAGATGAAAATGTGTAGAAAATTATAAAAATAAAAAATGAGATTTTATTTTTAGGTTTAATATTTTTAATAGATTTTCCAAATAAATAGCTTTTATATTGTTTAATTTGGTGTCATGATTTTGTAGGAATTGTTTTAGAATCTTCCCTTAGGGTTTTTAATCCATTCTTTCTTGTGCAATTAGATGATGAATCATAGTTCCCCATAGGATTTTTTCTAGATTTTTAGAATTAAATCTTGGTTAGTTTAATTAGGGTAGATGTAGGGTATCCTGATTAGGGTTTAGATTGTGCTTAGGTGATGAATTCCTTTCTTTGATTGAGTTTTATCTTGTTTTTTAGGTAGAAACCTTTGTAGATGTTATGAGTAGGTGTTGAGGACCCTTGTGAATAATTGTTAGATTTTTCCCCATTAGTTTAGTATTTTTAGGTATTTTCTGAAGTTGCATATTGATTTTGTGTACCCTGTGGTTATCTGTTCATCTTTGGGGTTCCTTGAGGGGAATTTGTTGTGGGGCTTGTGTTGTCTTGAAGACCTTGTTGGAGAGCATCATGAAGAGAAGATTGTAGATCAAGATTCAGAGACCCAGAGCTTGTCTTGTTCCCTGTCTGTGAGGTTTGAGATCCTGAAGTTTGAAGGAAGTTCATGATACTTTCCTGAGGAAGGCACTATGAATGACTTTCATTCTTTCTTCTCACCTCTTTCTTAAGTATCCAATGATGTTGGAGCCAACTTGTGAGTTTAATTTCTCCTAAGGAGGAATGTAAACTGATCACCTGTTGTTGAGCCACATGGGATACAACTCCTAAGTGGAAGCCTCCTAGTACTTTCCTGAGGAAGGTCCTATGGGTCTATTCACTTAGTTCCCTTAGTTTATCTAGGACTTCTCAAGTACCCAATGATGTTGGAGCCAACTTGTGAGTTTAATTTCTCCTGAGGAGGAATGTAAACTGATCACATGTTGTTGAGCCACATGGGATACAACTCCTAAGTGGAAGCCTCCTAGTACTTTCCTGAGGAAGGTCCTATGGGTCTATTCACTTAGTTCCACTAGTTCAGATAGGATTTCCTAAATATCCAGTGATGTTGGAGCCTGCTTGTGAGTTTAATTTCTCCTGAGGAGGAATGTAAACTGATCACAGTGGTTGAGCCACATAGGGTATGACTCCTGAGTAGTCACCTCTTAGTGCTTTCCTGAGGAAGACACTATGAGTCTGCTTGCTTAGCTCCCTTTCTTTGGTAAGCTTGTTCTGAAGCTTGAAGACTGGGATTGAATTCTCTTGTTAGGGTTTGCTTGAGAGCTTTGTTTAGATTTGTTCAGATTCTGTGATTAGGGTTAGGATTAGAGAATAGATGATTCTTTCTCAGGCATGTGTGTTTTGTTTACCTGATAGTATTTCCTTTATCCGTTTATTGCTTGATAGCATGTTGTTTATCTTCAGTATGATTACTGTTATTTCATGACTGGCTTGAGGTTGAGATGAGCTTGTGGAGGCTGAAACCCCACACACATTTCCTCCCTCACTTGCATTGCATGCATTTTACTGTTAAAGCTGATGTTTTTGTTTCTGTGTATCATTGACATGATCCCTTAGGACTCTCATTTCCTCTGATGAGGATTTGATGATAGACTTTTAGGTTGAAACCTATGCATGACAACTTCTAGGAGTTCCCTGTTCAAACCTCAACCATAGGATGAATCCATGGCATGATAACAGTAGGACTTGATAGTCTCCCTCCTAGTTGAGCCATTTTATCCCGTAGTTTCCCGAACTACGTTTGCTCTGATCTTTCATACCAGATGAAAGTACGTAGGCATAGGATGCGATGTCCTAGCGAGCAACCTTTCCCCATAATCCTTCGCCCGTAGTTAGCCGAACTACGTTGACTCTGATTTCTCAATCTCTGATGAGAATACGTAGGCATAAAGCGCGACGCTTTGCCGAGTCATTTTTCTTTTCTTTTTCAGCCAGCCTTGATAGGTAGATAGATTATAACCAACCCGTCCAAGTAAACAAACAAGCGAGGATCCCGTCGAGTACGACGGACGTGAGGGATGCTAATACCTTCCCCTTGCGTAACCGACTCCCGAACCCAGGCAATGGTTGCGATGACCTTGTCTTACCCTTATTCGTCAGGTTTTTTCCGATCGTTTCCTTTCCCGCTCTGAGGGATAAATAACGAAAGGTGGCGACTCTTCTGTCATGCCGGCACCTTATTTTCGCGCAAGCGACAATGGTGACACAAAGAATTCAGATAACATATTCGAAAAAAGACCTCTTATATAAAAGAAGGGCTCTTAAACTAATAAATGGGTGATCTGGAAGGAATGATAAATGAAACGTATGCCTTCGTCACACCCTACGACTAGGGGTGGCAAACAGGCATGTCTTCCTGACTAAAGCTCGCAAAGAAATAGGGCGGACAGAACAAGCATAGTGGAGGGTGCAGACATAAAAAACTTGGCTCGTCTTGCAAAAATATGAGGATGCGTGAGGACGTTGCATCTTTTAAGCTTAAAAATGAAAAAAAAAAAAGATTATGTTAATGTTCATGTCTACAAAAACGCACACAAAAAATGACGAAACGAGACTGACACATTAGAGAGTGCGGACCTAAATACTTTACTCGCACCACATTAAAGTCAGGAAAAATAAACATACCCAACAAATCGAATCCATTTTGCCAATCAACAATGCTATCTTTACACCCATTTTACACCTACACTGTATGCACTGTTCATAAATACGGTGAACAGTGTCGTGAATAGTGAAACCGTACATGAATAGTGTTATGTGAACAGTGCCATATGTATGAATAGTGTTCGTGAACAGTACATTAACAATAGTAAATCAAAACTGGTTAATGAAATGTAAAAAATTAGTTAACATAGTGATGAAGTTGGTTAATAAAGATCCAGATATTAAAAATAATTTTTACTAGTAAAACAAAGTTGGTTAACACAATATAAAAAATTAGTTAACAAAGTTGTAAAGTTGATTAATAAACGTCTAAATATAAAACTAATTTTTAGCAGTAAAACAAAGTTGGTTAATGTAATGTAAAAAATTGATTAATGAAGTTTCAGATATAAATAAAAAATAATTATATTTTTATATTTTTTTTAAAAAAATATTTTATTATTATAATATTTTATTGTTCATCGTATTAGTGAACAGTAAAATACGGTATAAGGTATATATTGATGTAAGTATAACATTTCTCTTTATATATATATATATATATATATATATATATATATATATATATATATATATATATATATATATATATATATATATATATATATAATATGAATGGCACTTATATGTAAATTATATTTATAAAACACAAATAGGCGAACAAATAATCAACTCATATATTATTGATAACAAATTTCACTATTTTTAATGTCTAAAAAAAAATGAACAAATTTCACTATTTTTAATGTCTAAAAAAAAAATTTCACCATTTTTATGACAAAAATCGCCATAGTCCATCTTTAGCTTTATCACATGACTCCCGTTGATCCATATGGCGGTAAAACAATAGAAAGAAAACCGTTAAAAGTGGAAAATGTTTCCTAAAATTTCAATTCTTACCTTCAACCCAAAGTAAATGTCCCTTCTCTTTCTCTTTTCAAAAAGTAGTTTATCAAATAACCCTTCACATTTTCCTTTTTCACAACCTTGCCATTAACAATGTCGACAAACCTTGTTCCGTCCAAGCATTTTTAACAAGATAATTTAGTTGTTAAAATTTATGTCTCATGCTGAATCTCTTTTTATTTGCATATGATATCTTACTCAACTATCAAGTTATCAACTAATTTTTTTTAAACGTTTTCTTTTAAATAAGAATATATATATATATATATATATATATATATATATATATATATATATATATATATATATATATATATATATATATATATATATATATATATATATATATATATATATATATATATATATATATATATATATATATATATATGTATATATATATATATATATATATATATATGTATAATATAAAATATTTTTATAATTATATTTTTAAATTTAAAATACTGAGATAGCTAAATGGTAAATATTAAAATTCTATTGAGATTAGACTATATTTAATCTCTAAATAAATGTCCATCTCAAATATTAATTAAGCAACCTTTATTCAGCAAAATATTAAATAATTCACCAAAAAATCTCAACTAAACTTTGTGTCCGTCAAAAATAAAAAAATAAACCACAATTAGAGAAAATGGCGTATATAAACAAGTAGCTAAAAAACAGAAAACGGTTCTTGTCACCGTTCTCAGTACTCTCTTGTCATTCCCTCACATTCACAGACACCAAACTCCATGCAATGGCGACCCACCTGAGACCCTTCACCATCAGTACACCATACAGATCACCGCCACACCTTCTCCGTCACCACCGACAACAACAACAGCCAGGAAGAAGGAGAACAGAATGGACAAATTTGAAGGTTCGAGCGAGCTCATCGTACCTCGACATGTGGAAAAAAGCTATAGAAAGAGAAAGAAACACCACACACTTCAACAAAATCGCCGCTGCAAGTGACAACGGCGTGGAAGAGGATGTGGAGAAGAAAACTCAAGAGTTCCAGAAGCTTCTAGAGGTTTCCAGTGAGGAGCGTGACAGGATTCAGAGGTTGCAGGTGATTGATCGTGCTTCTGCTGCTATTGCTGCTGCTAGAGCGCTTCTGAAGGACGCTAATAGTAATAGCGTCCGTTCTGGTTCCGGTACATTGCAGCAAAATGGTAAGTTTTGTCTGAATTTCTTTTTTGTTTCGTTTAATTTGAACTTGTGTTCTGATTTTTTTTCTAGGGTTTTGAATTTGTTGGTTGATTGAATTGAAGGGACTGTGATTCGTGGTTTGATGGTAGAGATAGATTCTATGGCTGAGTTTCTTGAGAATTTATTTCCATGGAAAATCCAATGGACAATTTTAAAAATTTTATAAAAGTGTTTTTCTTTTTCATTTTATATATATTTCTTAACATTTAGAGTAAAAGTAAAATATAGGTCGTGTTTGGATTGACTTATTTGAACGACCTGACATAAGTTTTGTGATACGGTTTAAGAGACCTTATAAAAACCTTATGACATTTTTCATAAACTTTTTGAACTTAATCTTATGAAAACAACTTATTTCATATATAGAAACAATTCAAATTCATTTATAGCTTATGCTATAAGCTCCAATTTCTCCAAATAAGCTGTTTATCCAAACAGACCTATAAAACTAGTCTACAATTACCATCATGTCACTTTTAATCATAACTGATAGATTATTATAAATATTTGAATTCAATCATATTCATATTTATCTTAAGCCATACAATGGATGTTTTGCAATTGATTGATATTATAAATATAAGTCATCTTTGAATTGGCTTATTTGAACTTCCATACTAACATAAGTTTTGTGATAGGGTCTAAAAGACCTTATAAAAACCTTATGACATTTTTCATAAGTTTTTTGAACTTAATTTTATGAAAACAATTTATATCATATATAGAAGCAATTCGAATTCATTTTATCTCTTTTTATAAAGATAGCTTATGCAAGCTTATTTAGATAAGCATTTATGCTATAAGCTCCAAATTAGCTGTTTATCCAAACAGACCTATAAAAATAATCTACAATTACCGTGCATGTCACTTTTAATCATAATCGATAGATCATTATAAATATTTGAATTCAATCATATTCATATTTATCTTAAGCCATACAATGGATGTTTTGCAATTGATTGATATTGTAAAAAGTTTACACTCAAGGTAAATCAAAAGTAGTCTCTTTTCTCATATCATGTTTTCATTATTTTATGTGTATACATATTTGAAAACATTAATTGAGATCAAGAAAAGAAGATTTTAGTTTTAGTAGTAAAAAATGAAAGAAAAATATTTCCATAAACTGCTAAGGCTCTTAGTTTTTTCATCAAAATGAATGTTGTTGTACATGGAAGATGTTAGTGGTTGATGATGTGCTTTGTGTTCATTTTCAATAATTTGACAGAATCAGATTCAGGAAAGAAGAATGAGAGTGTTTTTATGCCAGATTCTGGAACACAGAATGGGATTCTTTTCGTTCCAGAGTCAGGAACACAAAATGGGACACTTTCTGTTCCAGAGTCAGGAGCACAAAATGGGACACTTTCTGTGCCAAAATCAGGAACACAAAATGGGACTCTTTCTGTGCCAAAATCAGGAACACAGAAAGATGGTATCCCAGGTCCGGATTTTTGGTCCTGGACACCTCCGTCTGATGATAATGTTCCTTCAGACGATGCCGATGGGTTGCAATTAGATACCAAGTCTTCAGTTAATCCAACCTTACCCAATCCTGTTCTGGAGAAGGAAAGGTCATCGCAAACTCTCTCGATTCCATTTGAAAGTTTACTTACTCAAAGCAAACATTTTCCTAAACTTCCTCCACTTCAGTCGTCATTGGAGGTTGAAACCTCTGCTTCCAGTGTAGAGTCTCCTTCCCTGGAAGAGGAACAGAAACGTGATGCGTTATCTTCCGACTACGCTGCAGAAATAGTTCGCGCCCTTGATACAGACATTTCGCCTATTGGAGTGAACCCAGATGGAACGAGATGGTGGAGAGAGACCGGAATTGAGCAAAGACCTGATGGTGTCATTTGTAGATGGACTGTGATTAGAGGTGTTAGTGCTGACAAAGCTTTGGAGTGGCAAGACAAGTTCTGGGAGGCTTCTGATGAACTTGGATATAAGGAACTAGGCTCTGAGAAATCTGGACGTGATGCAGAAGGAAATGTTTGGCGTGAATTTTGGAGAGAATCCATGCGTGAGGTTAGCAATATTTGATACATTTTAATTCATTATTATGTTGTGTCATATGGTTATCTGAAAATCAAGTGGTTGAACTAAAGTAGTTAATGAGTTTTAGGTAGGTCAAATTGATCAGGCGCACCCGAGTTTGATACACTTTTAATCCGTCAGTATATTGTGTCATACTGAGTATGATTTTGACTTGCAGGAAAATGGGCTAATGCATTTTGAGAAAACTGCAGACAAGTGGGGAAGTAATGGTAAAGGTGATGAATGGCACGAAAAATGGTTTGAACACTACGATGCCTCTGGTCAAGCAGAGAAATGGGCACATAAGTGGTGCAGTATAGATCCAAACACGCCCCTTGATGCAGGTCACGCTCATATCTGGCATGAAAGGTAACAATTGATTTGAACAAGATTAGAACTTGAGCTCTAATCCTCTTTTCACATTATTTACAGTCCTTAAAAGTTTAGTGATCTTTCATTTCTTATAAATGTTAAAAATTTATTTGATTGCAAAAAAGGACTTGTTTGAGTTAATGAAACTAGTTCATCTTAATATATCTTAAGCAATAAGGAGTTACAGCTTGCTCTTTATTTTTAATCTTTGTGTGATGGGCCTGTGCTAGGTGGGGCGAAACATATGACGGGTATGGTGCTAGCATAAAATACACTGACAAATGGGCCGAGCGTTCGGGAGACGGTGGATGGGAGAAATGGGGCGACAAATGGGATGAAAATTTCGATCAAAACGGACATGGTGTCAAACAAGGAGAAACCTGGTGGGAAGGTAAGTATGGAGAGCGCTGGAACCGGACATGGGGTGAGCAACACAATGGTTCTGGATGGATTCATAAGTACGGAAAAAGCAGTAGCGGGGAACACTGGGATACACACCAAATGCAAGATACTTGGTATGAGAGATTCCCTCATTTTGGTTTCTATCACTGCTTTGAAAACTCAGTCCAGCTCAGAGAAGTTCAAAAACCATCTGAAAGGCAAGAACCGTAATTTGCCGAAACCGTGTGAAAACATAGGAACTTTAAGAATCGAAATCACGTAATGAATGAATGAAGGAATGGTGTGCAATAATGATGTAATGATAATAAATAGTGGTGTGTATTGCTAGTAATTTATGCAGAGTGGCTTTTGCAATATGTAATCAAGATGGTGATCAAGAACACACAAGTAATTAATGTGAAATAATGATATAATATGCAGCCAAACTCAAAACAAACAGAATGGTAGCAAGGGTAATATGAGTGTTTTAGATTGATAGACACAAAATCAAATCAAAGATGAATGTTTAGAAGGCTTAAAGATTCACAAACTGCATAGAATTGTAATTTATCTTGACATTTAGTGTTAAATTTACGGATAATATATTCTAATTAATTAAAATATTTAAAATAATTATTATTTCGGGCCGACTATAAGATCCAGAAAACAGAGGTCCAATAACGAAGTAAGTAGCTACCACATGAAGGATAGGTAGGCTCTTTTTCTCCCGCGTTGCAGAGTATTCATCACGAGGACACCATGCCAGTCTCCCAAATCAATCTAACGGATGACCACTTTCCACGTAACTTCATATGCATGCAGTTATCAACCATTTTCTCTATCTAAAGAGGAGAACGCGTCACTTTTCAGGTATTCAAATATTTTCTATTTAAATTTGATTTTTTATTCTTTTACTCACTTGAGCGTTGAAGTGCTAACATTGCAGGTCAACTCCCTTTCCACCGCATTAGAAGCAAAAGATCACCGTAACAGACAGTGAATCCACTTTTTTCGACCAGAAAAAGACAACCAACCACCATAACCATTCCTAATGGAGTCACACAGGGTAAGAATGAGACCATGCACGCGTGTATTGACCGCTTCACCAAGGTGACAGTGGTTGTTGGAGGTTCAGATGAAAGTCTAAAGTGTTAGATTTTTGAGAAGGACCTCAAACCGGAATGTGTGCTCTAGGAAAAGTTTGGGCACATGGTAGCATATAATATGAAGAATTTGTTGATCGGGGTGCAACCATATATCAACTACGAAGAAAAGCTTATGGCTGATAGGGCAGCCGAGTGCTGGGGAATGCAAGATCTAGTTGGTCGTCCAACAAAGAGTCTAGGCAGACTAAAGAAGAGAATAAATGTACTCCCTTGAACACTTCATAGAAATTGAAGGATCTTGAAGGAGTGTGCCAAAACAGAGCTTAAGAGGCTGGAATAATGTGTGTGTGCGTGTGCGCGTGTGTGTGTGTCTGTGTGTGTGCGCGTGTGTGTGTATGTGTGTGCGCGCGTGCGTGCGTGCGCAACACCAATTATTACATCTAACTGAAGCACTAATCAAGAAAAGGGTAATTGTTTGAGCATATTAAAAACATTAAAAGAATCCTATAAGATTCCTCAAAGAGAAGGCAACCCTTTGAGAAAGCCGTAAAAGTCCTGGCTAGGAGCAAAGGGAAAAAGGTGAGTAACAGTGGACGACGAAATACATAAGAAGAAACACCGATATATGGCTTTCATCATGGGTGGTGCCTCAAGGGTAAGAGAATAGACTCTTCCAAGAGCACAATAAAGAGAAAAAATGTTGAGTTGTCATCAACAAGAAGGAATTAAGCACCTCAACCACAAACCCGAAAAGGTCGATCCTCGAATTTTAAAATAATGAAAGGTTAGGGGGATCCATAAAGAGGTCTATCCTCTAGCCATAACTGTTAGAACACAGATTGGTTCTTAATAATATCTCTTTGTTTTGATGATAACTGTTAGGAAATTTTGTATTTAAGAATTATATACTCTAAAATTTGTTTGAGAGTTTTACTGCAGATTGAAATGAAATTAACTCTCTAGAAGCAAATCTGAATTGTATACAAGAAGTTATCTTGACTCTGAAGCGCCAGATGCATTCATTAGAAGATTCTGATTGCTGTTTACAGAAGATCCTGAGCGTAGTCTCCAGAAGGATCTGAAGCAAGAAGCTCCAGAAGATTCTGAAGCAGAAGCATCTGAAGCTAGTCAGAAGCATCTAAAGCTAAGAAGAATATTGTATGAAGAGTTTCTCAAAGCATAGTTTCTACAGAAGTTTCTGAAAGTACTAAAGCTGCCAAGCACTGAAGTTTTGTGACAAATATGCTCTGATGATCAACACGCTGAAAGCACACTTGCTGCAGAAGACTCTGATACAGCAAAGTTCTGAACATCATTAGAAGACTCTGACTCAATCAGATTCTGAAGAACTTGCTGAAAACTGAAGAAGAAATATTCAAAGATTATATCCGTTGGAGTAAATCAAACGTCTCTTTCCTCATTTTTGCTAGACACAAGAACACAGACAAAAAGGATTTTTCTGTGCTTTCTACTTCTAGGAAAGGTCACTTGATGTGAAGACAAAAAAGCTCAGACTTTTTTTGGGACTCTCTTCTCAACGTTCAGCTTCCTTGGATCAGCTGCCTATAAAAGGAAGACTCCACCAAATTCTTCAGTTACACATTTTGCTGAAAAGAAATCATATTATTCAAAGCTCTCATTCTTTCATATTCTTCTTAGAATTATTTGTACTTAAACTTAAGAGAAAAATCACTGTTGTGATAAAAGCTTTTTAGAAGCATTCATACTCTTGTATTTGATTTACATTGATTGTAAAGGTTTTTCTTAAGAGGATTCAGTTGGAATCAGTAGCTCTTGAGAAGACTAAGAACAGTTGTTCTTAGGTGTTACTATTGTAATCTGTTTGATTAAATAGTGGATTAAGTCCTTGTTGAGAAAGGCAAATCACTCTAGGAAGGGTGGACTGGAGTAGTTGAGTTCAACGAACCAGGATAAAAATAATTGTGTTTTTATTTCTAAGTTTTAATCTTTCATACTTATTCAACCCCCCTTCTAAGTATTATCTCACCATCAGTTGGCATCAGAGCTCCGGTTCTGTGTGTGCTACCACTTAACAGTGTCAGTAAAGATCCAGAGAGAAATACTTTGATATATATTTATTTGTTACAATGGCTGATAATACAATATCCAATATCAACAATAAATATGAATAAAGGGACAGGATCAGCACCAAACCCCTTATGTTTGATGGGGAGAAATTTGATTACTGCAAAGACAGAATTGAGAGTTTTTTCCTAGGATATGATGCTGATCTATGGGATCTAGTCATAGATGGATATGTCCATCCCACTGATGGGAATGGCAATAAGATAGACAAAAAATCTATGACAGATGCTCAGAAGAAAGATTTTAGAAATCATCACAAAGCTAGGACTATATTATTGAATGCAATTTCCCATACTGAGTATGAAAAAATTACAAACAGGGAAATTGCTTTTGATATGTTTGAATCCCTAAAAATGACTCATGAGGGAAATTCTCAAGTTAAGGAGACAAAAGCTCTGGCTCTGATCCAGAAGTATGAGGCTTTCAAGATGGAAGACTCTGAATCTGTTGAAGCCATGTTCTCCAGATTTCAAATCCTCACAGCTGGGCTGAAGGTTCTGGACAAGGGATACTCTACATCAGATCATGTAAAGAAAATCATCAGAAGTCTGCCTACCAGATGGAGACCAATGGTGACTGCCTTGAAGATGGCTAAAGATCTGAACAAGATCTCTCTAGAAGAACTCATCAGCTCACTGAGGAGCCGTGAAATTGAGCTTGAGGAAGATGAACCTCAGAAGAAAGAAAAAGGTAAATTTGTTGCCTTAAAATCTAACAAAACTGCTAAAGCTTTGCAGGTTATTCAAGAAAGCTCTGAAGAATCTTCTTCTGAAGAAGAAGATGAATTATCCATGTTGTCCAGAAGGATCAACAGACTCTGGAAGCACAAGGGAAAAAAGTTCAACAACTTCAGAAGATCTAATAATAGAAAGGAATCTTCTGGGCACCGAAGATCTGGCAAGAAAGAAGTTGTGTGCTATGAGTGCAAAGAACCTGGGCATTACAAGAATGATTGCCCCATACTTCAGAAAGAAAAACCCAAGAAGAAGTTTAACAAAAAGAAGAAGGTTCTGATGGCAACATGGGATGACTTAGATGAATCTGAATCATCTTCTGAATCAGAAGAAGAATGTGTCAATGTTGCACTGATGGCTAGCACAGAGGATCAAGAGGAAGGTACCTCAGGATATGAATCAGATTCTGAATCTGATGATGATGCAGAAGAGGTAATGGCTAAACTTACCAAAGAAGAACTTATAAAAGTTTTAACAGAAGTTCTTAAAAGTTATAACAATATCAAACTCAAATACAAGAAGCTGAAAAGCAATCTTGAATCTGAGATTGATCTTCTGAAGACAGAACTTGTTGAGCAAAAAGAAATCAATCTGAAAATCAAAAATGACTTTGAAATAACTCAACAAGAATCTGAATCTGAGACTAAGTCATGTGAAAACATTTTAGAAAAATATGACTCTAGCTTTCAGAGATTTCTTACTAAGAGCATAGACAGAAGCAAGATGGCTTCTATGATCTATGGTGTTAGTGGAAACAACAGAAAAGGTATTGGATATGAATCTTCATCTGGAAGCAATCCAAAATCTGTTGACAAACTTTTCATCAAGAAGACACCTCTGTATTCTCAATTTAAATTTGGTCACTTAAATGACATTAAACACACAAGCTCTGAGAAGAATACTTATGTGTTTAAACCCAAGGCAAGTCAGAATAAACATTATGTTGAAAAACAGAAGTTTAGACAAACCTACAAACCAACTAACCCCAAAGGACCCAAGAAGATCTGGGTACCTAAAAACAAAATAATTCCTGTTGCAGATGTTCTTAGCAGCAAGGTCAGGACGCCAATCATGGTACCTGGACTCTGGATGCTCACGACACATGACAGGAGAAAAGTCTATGTTCCAAAGCCTGGAACTTAGATCTGGAGGTGACGTGAAGTTTGGAGGGAACCAGAAGGGCAAGATCATTGGATCTGGCACTATTGGAAATGGTAAACTTCCCTCTATTACTAATGTTTTACTTGTTGAAGGGTTAAAGCATAACTTATTGTCCATAAGTCAATTAAGTGACAATGGTTATGATATCACCTTTAATCAAAAATGTTGTAAAGCTATTAGTCAAATGGATGGCTCTATCCTATTTATTGGTAAGAGGAAAAACAACATTTATAAAATAAATCTTTCAGAACTTAAAGTTCAAAATGTTAAATGCCTCTTGTCTGTTAATGAAGAGCAATGGGTCTGGCACAGAAGATTGGGCCATATTAATATGAGACGTATATCTCAGATTAATAAACTTAATCTTGTCAGAGGACTCCCTAATCTGAAGTTCACTTCAGATGCTCTTTGTGAAGCATGCCAGAAAGGGAAGTTTTCAAAAACATCTTTCAAATCAAAAAATGTTGTTTCTACTTCTAAACCACTAGAATTACTTCATATTGATCTGTTTGGACCAGTGAAAACTGCATCCATCAGAGGCAAGAAGTATGGATTAGTCATTGTTGATGACTTTAGTAGATGGACATGGGTAAAGTTCTTAAAACACAAGGATGAGTCACATTCTGTGTTCTTTGACTTCTGCAAGCAAATCCGGAATGAAAAGAATTTCAAAATTATAAAAGTCAGAAGTGATCATGGTGGTGAATTTGAAAATAAATATTTTGAAAAATATTTTTCTGAAAATGGCATTGCTCATGATTTTTCCTGTCCTAGAACTCCACAACAGAATGGGGTTGTAGAGAGGAAAAACAGAACTTTGCAAGAAATGGCCAGAACCATGATCAATGAGACAAATCTGGCAAAACACTTTTGGGCAGAAGCAATCAACACAGCCTGTTACATTCAGAACATAGTGTCTGTAAGACCTCTTCTGAAGAAGACTCCTTATGAACTGTGGAAGAACAAAAAGCCCAACATTTCATATTTTCATCCTTTTGGATGTATTTGCTATATGTTAAACACTAAGGAAAACCTGAGCAAGTTTGATTCCAAAGCACAGAAGTGTTTCATGCTTGGATATTCTGAACGCTCTAAAGGCTACAGAGTATACAACACTGAGACACAGATTGTGGAAGAATCCATTCATGTCAGATTTGATGATAAGCTTGGCTCTGAAAAGCCAAAGCATTTTGATAACTCTGCAGATAGGGAAGTAGTCTTTATTGACTCTGAAGTTCCAGAAGCAGACAAAATTCAAGTGAAGGAACCAGAAGCAACTCCAGATGCTACTCTTTTAACTTCTCAGATGAATAATCTAAACATTTCTGAAGAGTCAACTATTAGAGGATCATCATCCAGAATTAAAGCTTCTCATCCAGAGGATGTCATTATTGGAAAGAAGGATGATCCCATCAGAACAAGATCCTTTCTAAGATCATCTGAAACATCACTATTTGGACTAGTGTCAGAAATTGAACCATCTTCTGTAGATGAAGCTCTGCAAGACAATGATTGGATTATTGCCATGCAAGAAGAGCTAAATCAATTCAGCAGAAATGATGTATGGGATCTAGTTCAAAGACCTCAAGGATTCAATATAATTGGTACAAAATGGGTCTTCAGAAATAAGCTAAATGAGAAAGGAGAAGTTGAGAGGAATAAAGCAAGGCTGGTTGCTCAAGGGTACAGTCAGCAAGAAGGTATTGATTACACTGAGACTTATGCTCCAGTGGCAAGGTTAGAATCTATACGCCTTCTTATTTCCTTTGCTGCACAAAATAACATCACTCTGTATCAGATGGATGTTAAAAGTGTCTTTCTTAATGGTATTATAGAAGAAGAAGTTTATGTCCACCAACCTCCTGGTTTTGAAAATGAAAAATTTCCAGATCATGTTTTCAAATTAAAGAAATCTCTATATGGTTTAAAACAAGCTCCCAGAGCTTGGTATGAGAGATTGAGCAATTTTCTTCTGGAGAAGAATTTTATCAGAGGCAAAGTGGATACAACACTCTTTTGTAAAACAATTAAGAAAGATCTTCTAATTTGCCAAATTTATGTAGATGATATTATTTTTGGATCAACAAATATTATGCTTGGAAAGGAGTTTGCTACATGTATGCAGGCAGAATTTGAAATGAGCATGATGGGAGAACTCAGATTCTTTCTAGGAATCCAAGTTAATCAAACTCCAGAGTGCACCTTGTTGCACCCCAAAATTTGACCAACATTTATTTACCCATCAAGTGTTTGAAGGTTGATACCTTCATCAGAAAGTTCAAGAAATCCTCAGAGGAACTGGTTGAAACCAAGGTTGTGTGCTTTATAACTTGAGAGTTGTGAGAGCTCCTCAGATGATTCTGAGACTTTGAGAATGGACTTGAAGCTTTGAGAAATCCTATGATATGTCTTGAAGGTCATCATGAAGCCCAGAGAGGTCATTATGCAAGAATTCAGAAGATTCAACCATGAATGGTAGAATTAGGGTTTTGACTGGGTCAACCATAGGTAACCTGAAGATTTGGAGAAGGTTGGGACCTAATACAAGGGCCATGTGATCATGGAATGATGTATTGAGATACTATAAGGATGATTCCTAGACCAACTCATCATGATTGAGGAGTTTGAGAAGTTTTAAGCTAGGGTTTCTAAGGATTGACAGTGTAAAATCCCCTAGTTTGATCCCTATCTTCCAGGCAGTTTTAGCTCAAGATGTGATTGTCATATCATCTTCCCCATAACATGAATGTTGTAGAGATTGTTCTTAGCTTTAATTTGAGTGGTAGAAGTCCTTGATAGGGTTTGCATAGCTCAAGTTATGGTTTTGACAAATTACAGGTCATCTGAGGTATGTGAATCAGGGTCCTTGAAAGTTACCCAACTTGCAGACAACTTTTTCCCCTAGTAGGATGATTCCTATGATCTCTTGGTCAACATGAATGTTTAAGAGCATCTTCTTATCTTTCTATAGAGTACTAGAAGTTCTTGATAGGATTTGTAGAACTCAACTTATGGCTTTGACAAGCCAAGGGCATTTTGGTCATTTGGAAGTTATAGGTCATTTCAAGCATAAGGCCATATCTCCTACTTCCAAGCTTCAAATGGAAAAACCTTCAACATCAAAGTTGCTTATAATGATGTTTTAAGGCTAGTAGGGTGGTCATGAGATGTTGGAAAGGCTCATATCAAAAAGTGATAAAAATGGCCTAAAAATGAGGCATAAGTTAATTCAAGTGAAATGGAAAATCATAAAATCCAAGCTATAAACCCTAACCATGTCATATGATAGGTCATTTTGAATCCAAAGGACATTTTGAGAACAATGGTTCGGCCAAAGTTTTGATTTGAGGCTTAAATTTTGGGGTTGCTTTGTAATTTGGTTGCTTGCATAATGGGGTACCAAGTCAAAACAAGGAAAAGCTTAATGAATAAGGGAAATATGCATTGTGTATTGTCCTAATTCTCATGTAAGGAGAAAATGAAGATAATTACTCAAGTTGTAAGGGTTTTTGTCATGATATATCACATGGTGAGAGTGGAAATGCAAATTATCATGTCATGAAAGTTCAAGTTCCTACTAGAGTGATCTAGATGGTTCTAGACCTTTCCAAATCAGTCTATATATTGATTACAATCTCCATTGGTGAAAGGTTGGTGATTGTTGATGTTAATGGTGGTAGAGAGAAGAGATTGAACCAAAATTCTCCATTTTGCAAATTGTATTGAAACTTCATTTTTCTCTTCATTACCCTTCCATTTTTCTTCACAAATCATCACTACAATCATTGCTGAGTGTATTCATCTTGATTTGCAACCCCATTGATGAAGAATTAAGAGCTTTTCAAGTGAAGTTGCAAGAGAGCAAAAGGCATTGGATCTTGAGATTCAAGCCATTTCCATCAAATCTTGTGCAAGCAGAGGATTGTTCATCACCTAGAGACCATTCTTGAGGATCTACAAGGCCTGATTCGAAGCTTTTCAACACCTACCATTACAAGGATCAAGGTAAGAAAAATCACTTCCACACTCTGATTTAGGCATGGCTAGGGTTAGTTCTTGTTGTGAAACCATTAGAGACCATTAGGTGATTCATTTGGATGAGTTTAAGATCAATTAGTGAGGTTTCATTAATGGAGGTTGATTCTTGATGGAGTTAGAATGATTGATTTAGGGGGTTATAATCCACGATAATTGGTTGGTTTTAACAAGCATAGCATAAGGATTAATTATATATAAAGATTGTTGAGTTTTGTGATGGTCGAAAACTGAAGAAAGTTTGGATTCATGGAGTTGTACCATTCGGTTTGGAGGATTTAGGGTGTTTCAATGAAATCCAATGGCATGGTTGTGTTCTACGTAAAATTCTAGTCAAGATTGGTTTTTGGATCGTGGCATTTGATGGAGTATTGAGGTCACACGAAGGAGGGAAAGCCTCATGCATGGGAGTGTTTTTTCATGGAGTTCTGAAACCCTAGATGGACCAAGGAAGAAGACGCAATCTGAACCATTAATCGCGTGTGGACTTGTTGACTGGATAACGATCCCACGGCCAGGATTCAAAGCACGAAATTGGAGGGAGAATGAGCAGCAAAACGCTGCGTTCAACTTACTACACTAGCTGGGCTTAGCGTGAATTGCTTTCCCCACCCCCCATTTCCAAGGCCCAATCGTTTTACACTAAATACCTGTTCTTCACACCGTTTTTTTTTTCTGTTTTCTTTAGCTTTAATTTGTTTTTTTTTTCTGAATACCATGGGCCAAGCGCTATGCTAGGCGCACCCCACCTTCTGGGCCCATCATCAATATAAACTGAATATCATTGCTTTTCATACCCCACCTCATCAATTCTCATATTATTTCCTCCAAATTTCTTTAAACTTTAAATATTCATATAAAAATGAAAAATGCATATTTTTTAATGGGACTTTTTTTCCCATTTTCCATTTTCTGTCTAGAAAAATATAAAACCATAAAATAGCCATTTTATTTCATTTTTATATTTTTTGCATATTTTTACTTTTAATTGCTTTTGTAATTCTTTGAGTTGATGCATGATTTTGTAGATTTTAATTAGGGTAGTTCCCTTAGAATTTTGAGTTCAATCTTTTTAGGAGGATTAGATGAATGTCTTAGGTTCCCCCTGATTTAATTTCATAATTTTGTGATAACTTTTAGGGTAGTTTTAATTAGGTAGTTCTAGGTAGTATAGAATTTGATTAAAACTTTAATATAGGTCAATAACAACTTTAGATTTAGGGTTTTTAGGGCAATTTAGTCTATGGGGAATATATGGGACTTAAGGGTAGACATTTAGGGTCCCCTAGCATTTATATTAGGAATTAATCGAATAATATACTATTTTTGGTTGATTTTTGAATTGAATGATTGTTTGTGTTGCCTTTAGGGCAAGTTTTGTTTAGTTTGCTTTGCTTTGGAGTTTTCCTTTGGTTTGAGGAGCTTGGCATCTCATTGTGGAGCATGGTGGAGCATACTAGAAGATTGGAAGAGGCTTGGAAGAGCTTGAGGAGCTTGTTCTTCTTTTCTTTTTGTTATTTTAGGGTTAGGATTAGGAAGAGCTTAGATGTAGACAATTTCTTTCTCAAACATGGATAGTATCCTTCACATCCATTCCTCCCTATGATTCAAAGTCCTTCCAGGGTATACACCTCTCTCCTTTGGAGGGATTAGTGCTATACCTAGGAGGTAGAACTTTTGAGGGAACCTTTCCTCTGATGTTGAACCCTTATAGGTCACCTTTGGTGATCAAATAAGCAGTTCAGTATCCCCCAACTTATTCAGTAGGTGATTTTCCCTGGTTTTGATTATTCTTGAGAGATGTCAGAGCTTGAGCATGAAGATGAAGACTTCATTGAAGATTGTTGAAGAGGATGAATCCTTGAAGACTGCCATTCCAGCTGAAGCTTGAAGAGCAGGAAGATCAAGTTGATACTTGAAGATCCCTGAAGATAGTGAAGCCTGAAGGTGGAGCTGATCAAGAAGCTGAAGCTTAAGGGAGAAGATGAGTTGAAACTCATGTTGTAGGGTTGAAACCTGGAAAGCAATTGATGATTGAGGTCTGAAGACTGAGTAGCTGCTGGAGGAGCTGAAGCTTTCTTCTGTTTTTCTTTTCTGTATTGTATGTTTTGTTTGATTTGTCTGTTGCATTAGATTAAGTTCATCTAGAATAGGTAGAATCTAGGAGCATGATTGCATTAGAGGTTGAGTTGCTCCCTCTGCTTGTATTGTTATTGCGTGGCTTTTCTTGCGGGTATTCGGTAGAGCCCAGCTCCCTTGCCCATGTGGTTTGTTTGCCTGATGGCATTTTCATTTCATTTTATCTGTATGATTGCAGTTTACTGTTTATTGCTTGATAGCATGTTGTTTATGTTTCAGTATGATTACTGTTATTTCATGACTGGCTTGAGGTTGAGACGAGCTTGTGGAGGCTGAAGCCCCACACACATTTCCTCCCTCACTTGCATTGCATGCATTTTACTGTTAAGCTGATGCTTTGTCTGTTTTGGTGTATCATTGACATGATCCCTTAGGACTCTCATTTCCTTTGATAAGGATTTGATGATAGACTTTTAGGTTGAAACCTATGCATGACAACTTCTAGGAGTTCCCTGTTCAAACCTCAACCATAGGATGAATCCATGGCATGACAACAGTAGGACTTGATAGTCTCCCTCCTAGTTGGGCCTGTTCTCTTCTCATCTCAAAACAGTTTAAGATACAGTAACCATGAATGATTTCTTTCGTACGTTACGAGCCTTAAGCTATCTGAGAAAGGATTGTGGGAGAGTTTCTTTTCCACAGTCTAGATGTTTAGTATGGTACCCTTTGGGTGACATGCGACGCATTCACTCTCAGGTCATAGTCTCTAGTGCGGTTGAAATCGCAAACACAATAAAAAACACTTCTTTCGTAAAAGACAGGAAATAAACCGTAGTTTCCCGAACTACGTGAGCTCTGATCTCTCATGCCTGTTGAGAGTACGTAGGCACAAGATGGCGAAGTCTTGGCGAGCTACCTTCCCCCCATAGCCCTTCGTAGGCCGAACTACGTTGACTCTGATTTCTCATTCTCTGATGAGAATACGTAGGCATAAAGTGCGACGCTTTGCCGAGTCATTTTTCATTTCTTTTTCAGCCAGCCTTGATAGGTAGATAGAATAAAACCAACACGTCCAAGTAAACAAACAAGCGAGGATCCCGTCGAGTACGACGGACGTGAGGGGTGCTAATACCTTTCCCTTGCCTAACCGACTCCCGAACCCAGACAATGGTTGCGATGACCTTGTCTTATACCTTTTTCGTCAGGTTTTTCCGATCGTTTCCTTTCCCGCTCTGAGGGATAAATAACGGAAGGTGGCGACTCTTCTGTCATGCCGGCACCTCATTTTCGCGCAAGCGACAACTGGCGACTCTGCTGGGGACTCCAACGGTTCCCTGTGCGAGTCAATCCTACCGCTTGTATGTTTACTTGTTGGGTTGCGTTTATTTATCGCATTTTTACTTCTCGCACTTTATTTCCCGCATTTTATTTTCAGTATAATATGATTATTTGTGCTGTTGTGGGATGGGAGTTATGATGAGTGAGAAGCCAGACCCAGGCTTGAGTGCACCATAGAATTAGAGTGGAAATTAGTGGGCGCGTGCTTGCTTTGCAGGCACTAGTGTCTCATGAAATCCACGCTCAGACGAGGTTCATCCGGTTGGCTTCACTTTCAACCCTTTGGGTTGAGACGGTTGCTGGTTTGGTGGATTGTCGACTCTGGGGACCGATCATTTGTGATTCAGCTAAGTGAGGCCTCTTCATGAGCTGGTGATGCCACACCTTCTGGGTATCGTATCACCCCTCTTGAAAGTCTGTGACGCTGATGAACGCATAGGATGCCGTACCTTGAGTCAGTTTAGGTCCATACCTGTGAGTGGGATCGGGTTTATTGCAGGAAACTTAGACCTTCAGACTACCTGGTTTTCTTGACGGTGAATCAGTTATGTTGGTACCAGGGTTCCCAGTTGCAGATTAGTCTGTTCTTGATAGAGCAGGTTTTGATCAGAGGATCTTATCATCAGGTGTATGTCCGTTCTTGATAGAGCAGTTTTGATCAGAGTATTGTCATCAGCGGTTTGTTCTTGATAGAGCATATTTCTGGGGTCTGAAGATCTCATCAGCAGATGTTGTTTGTTCTTGATAGAGCAGATTTTGAGTGGGGTCTGAAGATTTCATCAGCAGCTGTATGATTATTCTTGATAGGGCAGATTTTTGATTGGGGTCTGAAGACTTCATCAGCAGATATTTCTTGGTCATACATCCGGGGTCCTTATTATCAGACATTTGTTCTCGACAGAGCAGAATTTTGATCCTATGTATATGGTCCTATTAGATGATTGTTCTTAGCAGATCAGATCAGTGGTCTTGCACCGGGGTTTCCTTCTCATCAGTGATTGTTGATACAGAACCTCCAGAGCAGCTATCCGGATATATTATTGCATGACTGCATTTTGCATTAGTTCGCATGACATTTGCATTTCATTAACGTGTGTCTGTGTTGCAGGTACCGTTTCCCCGATCCAGGATTTCTTGCCTCCTATTATATTGTTATGGCCTCTCTCAGGAAGACTGTTGCGTACAAGTTCCCGACCCCTGATGTGTCGAAATTGATTGGTTTGATAGCTCTAGCAGGTGATTCTGTGAAGGATGAGTTCAGGAAGTCTTATGGCAGGTTGCTCAGTATGGTTTGCAAACCTTCTGTGTTCGAGTTGAACGGGTTGCATGCTCTGTTGCAGTTCTATGACCCTCCACTGAGATGTTTCACTTTTCAGGACTTCATTCTCGCGCCGACGCTGGAAGAGTATGCTGATTTGCTGGGTGTGCCTATCAAAAGGCAGGTGCCTTTTGTCCACATGGATGCTGAGCCTGATCTGGCTCGTTTAGCTTCTTCACTTCATTTGGACGCCTCTGAGTTAGTAGTGACGAGTTGGAACAAGGTTCCTGGGTTCTCCTTGCAGTTTCTGGTAGCTAAGGCTCAGCAGTGTGCTAAGGACAGATGTTGGGACGCATTCAATGCCATCCTCGCTTTATGCATATATGGCATTATCCTGTTCCCCAACATGCCGGATTTCGTAGACTTTGATGCATTTCACATCTTCGCTTCAGGGAATCCAGTCCCTACTTTGATCGGAGACGTCTATCACTCAGTGCACTACAAGAATGAGAACCGGAGAGGGAAGAATGTCTCATGCTGCGTACCGTTGTTGTACAAATGGTTTGATAGCCATCTGCCCAAGAGGGGTTCCTTCGTCCTGTCTGCAGCCACAGCTGAGTGGCCTGAGCGTCTGATGGGTTTGTCTGCAGAAGATATTGATTGGTTCGACAGAGACAGGTTAGGTACTGAGGTGATCTTCAGTTGTAGTGGGTTTCCTAATGTACCTCTGATAGGTAGGAAGGGTTGCATCAACTACAATCCGTCGTTGCTAGTTCGTCAGTTCGCATATGCTTTGAGGACTCCGCCGAAGGAGGAAGAGGTACAGGAATCTCTGTACCTCACGGGTACTTTAGAGGGGGATTTGTTGTCCAAGCTTCAGCGTGCGTGGAATAGTATCAGCAAGAGAGGAAAGCCTTTGTTGGGAAAGAGCAACAGTCAAGCTTACCCTCCATATTCAGCTTGGATCAGAGCCAGGGCCAACGCTATAGGGATGCCATTTCCTCACGCCAGACCAGAGAGTTCTCCACCAGTCGAAGAGCCTACTACTGTGTCCATTCATCAGCATAACCAGGTACTAGCTGAGCGGGATGAGCTGAAGCGGGCGAACGCAGAACTGGAGAAGGAGTTAGCTCAGCTTCGAAGTGAAAGGAACGAGGTCGTTCATGCTTTCAAAAAGCAAACAGAGTTGGTGAACCAACTGGGTACAGACCTGGCAAAGCAGATTGCTGATTGTGAACGCTTGGGTCAAGACTTCAGGGCTGTTAATGACGTACTAGCTACGAAGAAGCAGCATTTGGACGAGGCATATCAGAGGATATCTAAGTTCGACCAGCACTGGAAGGCTTCCCTGGCCACCAGGAAGGAGCGAGAGGATAAGCTAATGCTGCAGATCTCTAAGTTGGAAGCCGAGGTAAAGGACAGTGAGCGGAGGTTTGATGAAGAAACCGCCCGCAGGTACGCCGCCGAAGGCCAACTCAACAAAGCCCTTGCCAACCTGAAGGAGCATAAGCTGATGTTCGAGTCTAAGAAGCGGAAACTGGAAGATTGCTTCGGCGAAGGAGCATGGGAAAGTTCAGTTCAGGGACTTCAGTATACTATTGTGCAGAGGGAACTACTCGTCGAAGGGTTGCTCACTTTGCCAGATCATCCAGAGACGAAGGAGTTATTAGCAGAGTATCGCGCCCGTGGCCGTACTTGACTAGCTTGTATTCCTTTTGTTTTGATCTTTGTTGTATGCTGACCATCACCAGGCTTGTTGGTTGAGGTCACGCTGTTGATTTGATTTGTACTCGCTGATGCTATGTACTGCCTTGATAGGCCTTTCCTTATATATATGAGATTGATGTTTCCATGATTGGGCTCGGACTTCTTCTTCTTCCTATTATTATCAGCACTGGCACTAAGGCACTAGGATCGGGGAAAATCTCCCAAGCACACAGACACACGCATGCATCTGCATGAAGCATTTGCATGGCGTACATTTTGTTGTTTTTCCTAACCTTTAATGTTTAAAGGTTTTTCAGGTTCACAGGTTCCAAGCTGCTTCCGGTCTCCAGGATTGATCAGAGACTCATTCACCGTTATTCAACTCGAGCTAATCAGACAAGGATCATGGATCAGGTGCAGTCAGACGTTCAAGAGCTCCGTGAACGGATGGATCGTTTTATGGAACTGATGCAGGTAGTCGCTAATGGACAGGACCAGCTCCGGACTTTGGTTCAACCTTTGATCTCCAGGGTTGATAGTAACGGCATACTTCATGGTGGGGCTGTGCCTACTCCTCCTCCAATTGATACTCCGCAGAATGTTGTTCCTGTTGCCGGGGGCAACGGCAGTGCTAATGGCAATGTGATGGCCAATATCGGACTCAATGCGACGGGCGTCGGCAATGGTAGTCTTGGAGCTAATGTCAACATCGGGCCGGTCAATGGCAATGCTGGCGTCGGGAATCTGTTGGTGCCTCAACCGTGGCTTGAGGATCATCAGGATGATGTGTTTTCTCAAAGAGGTGCAGAAGCAGAGTTGAATGCTGAAGCTCGGCTCAGGTTCAAAGCACTGGAAGATAAAATGAGAGACATTGAGAATCAGAATACTTTGGGCATTGATATGTCCAAGCTGGGGTTAATTGCTAATTTCAAGGTACCTCATAAGTTCAAGGTGCCTGTCTTTGAGAAATATAAGGGCACTACTTGCCCTCGTGTCCACCTTCGATCATATTATAGAAAGATGTCTGCCTATTCCGACGATGAGAAGTTGCTGATGCACTTCTTCCAAGATAGTCTTTCTGGTCCATCCCTCGAGTGGTACATGGGCTTGGAGCCCGCTACCGTGTGCACCTGGAAAGATCTCGCTGAAGCGTTTGTCCTCCACTATCAGTACAATAGCGACTTGGCCCCAAACCGAGTCCAGCTCCAGAACCTTTCGCAGAGAAATAATGAAGGCTTTAAGGAGTAAGCCCAGCGGTGGCGTGAGTTGGCTGCTCGGGTTCAACCGCCGATGGTTGAGCGCGAGCTCGTGCAGATGTTTGTTGCTACCCTCCCGAGAATCTACTATGAAAAGCTAGTCGGCGGCATGTCTGGGACGTTCTCCGTTCTCATTACCATGGGCGAGCACGTCGAGAATGGTATAAAGATCGGAAAAATTCAAGGTGAATCATCCTCAGCTGGAGGAGGTGGAAAGAAACCTTATGCTGGTAAGCGTCGAGAAGGGGATGCGAGTGCTGTCACCAACGCTCGGAGAAAGGGCAAGGGCCCTCAGCAGCAGATAGCCAGTATAAACATCCCAGCAGCTCCGCAGCAGCAGCAGTCGCAGCAACAGAATCAGCAGGGATATAAAAAGTACCAGAATCGGGCTCCTTTGGCAAACCGTCAGTTCGAAGCACCGCCCATGTCGTATGCGCAACTCTTGCAGACTTTGCTTCAGCTTCAGTTGGCTCAGAAGAGGACGATGGCTCCCTTGACAGGGGCACCACCACCCGGGTATGATGCAAATGCCACTTGCGATTTCCATACAGGGGCACCAGGCCATACGATTGAGAACTGCAAAGCCTTTAAGCACAAGGTGCAGGACCTGGTAGATGCCAAGATTATTAACTTTTCCGATAATGTGCCCAATGTCACCAAAAACCCTATGCCTAATCATAGGGGAGGCGGAGTGAACGCCATTATCGCAGAGGAGAGTGCAGATCTGCTGACTGATGTTAAAGACTTAAAGAAGCCGCTTAGTTTCGTCAAAGCTAAGTTGTTGAAGAAGGGGTTCTTTCCAGGATGCGGAAAGTTATGCATGGATTGTGCTACACATTCTGATGGGTGTGAGCAGTTGGTAGAAGGTATCCAAAGTCTGATGTCTGAGGGTATTTTGCAGTTCAGTCGGAGGGCTGATAGTGTGCCAGGGGAGGTTATGTTGAAGCAGGCCGATGAAGTCGCCACCATCACCATTCCTCGTCAACCTATTACTATTTCTGCACCCCGACCGCCTACAATCACTATTACCAGAGCTGGGCCGATCCCATTCGAGAGCACTAACGCCGTTCCGTGGCATTATGGCGCCGAAGTCTATTGCAATGGTCAGAAGTTAGAGCTGGAGCCGTATGGGTCGACTGTGCAGAATCTCGCAGGAGTCAGTGGTATTACTCGAAGCGGAAGAGTGTTTGCGCCGACAGAGGTTGTAGCAGAGAAAGTGGTCAGAGCTGATGCTGCTGATAAGGGTAAAGGCAAAGCCGTCGAAGAGGTCCCTTGTGGGGCAGAGAAGGATTTGCTAGTCAAAGATGCCGAAGAGTTCATGCGGTTAATCAAAAAGAGCGACTACAAGATTGTAGACCATCTTCATCAGACTCCGTCAAAGATTTCTATTCTCAATTTGTTGCTGTTTTCTGAAGTGCACCACAACGCGTTATTGAAGGTATTGAATGCTGCCTACGTACTGCAAGAGATATCCGTGAATCAGTTAGAAGAGGTGGTAGCCCATGTTAATGCTGGCAACGGGCTAGGTTTCACAGATTTAGAGCTGACTCCTAAAGGGAGAGATCACAACAGCGCCTTGCACATCTCGATAGAGTGCAGAGGCACAATCATGTCGCATGTCCTGGTGGACACGGGTTCGTCGCTTAATGTGCTTCCAAAGAAGGCACTAATGAAGTTGGACACTCGTGGATTGCTTTGCACACCCAGTGATCTGGTGGTGAAAGCATTTGACGGAACTAAGCGCCACGTTTTCGGAGAGTTGACCCTGTCGATTCAAGTTGGTCCAGAAACGTTTGATACGGTTTTTTATATCATGGATATCATGCCTGCCTACAGTTGTCTCTTAGGTCGGCCATGGATCCATGCTGCTGGTGCCGTGACGTCCACGTTGCATCAAAAGCTCAAATATGCTGTCGGGGGAAGCATAGTAACCGTCTGTGGTGAGGAGGACATTATGGTGAGCCATTTGTCATCCTTTAAATATGTTGAAATGGATGGTGAAATCCATGAAACTCTCTGCCAAGCATTTGAAGCCGTCAAGGTGAAAGAGGTAGCTCCTGTCGTCACAGAGAAGCAAGAGATGAATCTCTCCTCATTCAGAGAAGCTCGGGCCGTCGTCGAAGCCGGTTCCACCCCAGGCTGGGGGCATGTTTTGGAGATACCGATCAAGCAGGATAAGTTTGGATTGGGGTATTCTCCTGAAGCTGAAGCTTCATCTTCTTCGTCTAGCAGTTCGTCTCGGGTTAAGGGGCCGATCCTATTCACCCGTGGCGGAGTGATTTTCGAAAGCATCAACGCGGCGTCGGAGGACAGCGGGGATAGCGATTGTGATCTTGACGCTTGGATTCAGCCAAGCAAGCCGGGCGAGCACCTCAACAATTGGACCATCAAGGAAATTATCCAGCTGACAAGTGAAGAGTAATGATTTACTTTTTACAATCATTGTACAACCCTACGTCCTACCCGGGGCATAGTGGTTTTATTGTCAGGGCCTTATGGGATTATGTACATGCATTTTGTTAATAAATCAAAGGCGTTTTCTTCGTACTCAAATATTGTGTTCTCTGTTATTCCTGTTTTATGTTTATTTTGAAAAACAGTAAAATGTCAACGGGGTTTGTGCTAACCTGCATATTCTTGTTTTAAACTTAACCCTTGTTATTGCAGGATCCACATAACAGACGACATCGACTCTGGACCCTCTACGCCTCACTACGACTTCGATTGCCCGATCTATCAAGCCGAGGATGAGATTGATGAAGACGAAGACCTTCCGGAAGAGTTGGCCCGCTTGTTGAGACAAGAGGAAAAGGTTATTCTGCCTCATGAGGAGGATATTGAGATCGTAAATCTGGGTTCTGAAGAGCTCGTCAGAAATGTCAGAGTAGGGGCTGCGCTGCAGAGTGATATTAAGCAGAGATTGGTCGAGATGCTTCGAGAGTATAGTGACGTCTTTGCTTGGTCATACGAAGATATGCCCAGACTCGACACGGACATCGTGGTCCACTGCTTACCGTTGCGTGAAGATTGCCCTCCAGTCAAGCAGAAGCTTAGGAGGACGAGACCAGACATGGCTGTAAAAATCAAGGAAGAAGTCCAGAAGCAGTTGGATGCAGGATTTTTAGCCGTTACCACTTACCCTCCGTGGGTCGCCAACATAGTGCCTGTACCGAAGAAGGACGGTAAGGTTGAAACCTATGCATGACAACTTCTAGGAGTTCCCTGTTCAAACCTCAACCATAGGATGAATCCATGGCATGACAACAGTAGGACTTGATAGTCTCCCTCCTAGTTGGGCCTGTTCTCTTCTCATCTCAAAACAGTTTAAGATACAGTAACCATGAATGATTTCTTTCGTACGTTACGAGCCTTAAGCTATCTGAGAAAGGATTGTGGGAGAGTTTCTTTTCCACAGTCTGGATGTTTAGTATGGTACCCTTTGGGTGACATGCGACGCATTCACTCTCAGGTCATAGTCTCTAGTGCGGTTGAAATCGCAAACACAATAAAAAACACTTCTTTCGTAAAAGACAGGAAATAAACCGTAGTTTCTCGAACTACGTGAGCTCTGATCTCTCATGCCTGTTGAGAGTACGTAGGCACAAGATGGCGAAGTCTTGGCGAGCTACCTTCCCCCCATAACCCTTCGTAGGCCGAACTACGTTGACTCTGATTTCTCATTCTCTGATGAAAATACGTAGGCATAAAGTGCGACGCTTTGCCGAGTCATTTTTCTTTTCTTTTTCAGCCAGCCTTGATAGGTAGATAGAATAAAACCAACCCGTCCAAGTAAACAAACAAGCGAGGATCCCATCGAGTACGACGGACGTGAGGGGTGCTAATACCTTCCCCTTGTGTAACCGACTCCCGAACCCAGACAATGGTTGCGATGACCTTGTCTTATACCTTTTTCTTCAGGTTTTTCCGATCGTTTCCTTTCCCGCTCTGAGGGATAAATAACGGAAGGTGGCGACTCTTCTGTCATGTCGGCACCTCATTTTCGCGCAAGCGACACACCTACATACATCAGACAAAATATGTTAAAGAACTTCTGAAGAAATTCAACATGTCTGATAGTAAGCTGGCAAAGACTCCAATGCATCCTACTAGCTCACTTGGCAAGGAAGAGGTAAGTAAGAAAGTAGACCAGAAGCTCTACAGAGGTATGATTGGCTTTCTTTTTTATCTTACTGCTTCTAGACCTGACATATTGTTCAGTGTTTGTCTGTGTGCTAGATTCCAATCAGATCCTAGAGAATCACACTTGACAGCTGTCAAGAGGATTCTAAGGTATCTGAAAGGTACTTCTAATGTGGGTTTGTGTTACAGAAAATCTGATGATTTCAAATTAGTTGGATTCTGTGATGCTGACTACGCTGGAGACAGAGTGGAAAGAAAAAGTACTTCTGGAAGTTGTCAATTTCTAGGAAGAAATCTAATCTCCTGGTACAGCAAGAAGCAACCCACAATTGCACTTTCAACCACAGAGGCTGAATACATTGCTACTGCTGGATGTAGCACGCAGATGCTCTGGATGAAGAGTCAACTAGAAGATTATCAAATTTTTGAAAGTAACATTTCTATCCTTTGTGATAATACTTCTGCTATATGTTTGTCCAAGAATCCCATTTTACATTCTAAGGCAAAACATATAGAAATTAAGCATCATTTCATAAGAGACTATGTTCAGAAGGGAATCATAAATTTAGCCTTTGTTGATACAGATCATCAATGGGCAGATATTTTTACAAAACCCCTTGTTGAAGATAGGTTCAAATTTATTCTGAAAAATATTGGTATGGATTTTTGTCCAGAATGATATTTATCAGAAGCAAATTTTTACAGATGCAAAAATGCTTAATGCTCTGAAGTATTTTTTATTGCTTAATTTATTCTGATCAATATTTCTTTTGTGAAACTCTGAACTAACAATCTTTAGAAGATCTGAACGTTTGTTGACGTTTCATTTCTTAAGAGAATTCAGAACACATGCAAGCAAACACGTGTCACACCAAATCTGAAGAGGTGGCGTGTACATAATTGAAGAGACGTTTGAGGTGAAGTTTAAATAGTGAGAATCTTGATTTTCCCCCCAAATTGTCAGAAGCAATTAATGTTTTGAAATGATTATTATTCTCTTTATTTAATGCTTGTTAAAACGTGCAATTTATGACTGTTGATATGCCTAAGTGTTTTAGTATAAATACATGACTTGTATTCACTTTCACACTTTTCACACTCTCAGAAATTACATGCGTTTTCATCTCCTCTTTTCTCTGCATAAAAACCCTATACCTAAGCGTTTGACAAAGCATTCTTCAATGGCAACTTCATCATCAACAGCTGCTCAATTTCAATCTTCTATGGTTGCTGTAACTTCAGAAAACATGGGTGTTGCTCCCTATTCTCCTCCCAAAAGAACTCTTCTAACGCCTGTTGACAAGTTGGAAGTTCTATGTGAATCTATGGTTGAGTTTGACTCTCTGGAAGAAAATGGGTTTGAGTTTCGTTCCATCATTGGAGCTCAAGGATGGGTTAAGTATTTTGATAGGCTCTTTGGACCAATTTACCCCCTCCTTGTGAAAGAATTCTGGATTCATGCATCAGTTTACCCCAAGTTCATCTTATCTTCTGTGCTGGGAAAAGAGATCATTATCACAGAAGATCTGATAAGAAAGTTAATAGGTTATGAGGAAACAGATGGTGTTTCCCACTTGCCAGCTGGGCGTGTGGACATGGATGAGGTTTATGAATAAGTAATGACTGCTGGTCAAGCTTCTAACAAATTCAAGGATCTGAAGCCAGACTACAAGATTTGGGCCAAGATCTTCATGGGATGCATCCACCACAGGAAGTCAACCAATTCTCCAGACTATGTCAATAATGAACAGCTCTATTTCATGTATTGCCTTAGTCAGAGCACCAAGGTAGATCTTCCATACATTCTTTTTATGCATTTGTGGAACCATATCAATGCATCTAGAGAATATGTGAAAGAGAAAGGACAGAAGATTAGAACTTGGATCCCCTTTGGAAGGTTGATCTCAGATCTTCTTACTGAGAATGGTTTGGTAACTGCTCTGTACGCTGCCGGAGTTACAGAGGAATTAGAATTTATTATGGGAAAGCCTCTGAATGCTAAAAGTCTTCAGAGACTCAAAATTGTTGATGAACTCACAACAACTCCCAAGAAGCTGAATGTGTCAGAATTGAATAAGAGGGTTCCTGTAGATGACTTTCCTTTATTCTTTGCTGAAGAGCCCAGACATATAGTGGTTATGTATATTGATGAATGCAAGAAGGAAGGAAAACCTGTTCCTGCTAATGTGATTCAGCTAGCTAGACAACCACTACCAGATGCAGGAGAAGAAGAAGCACAACTCCAGAGGAAAAGGACTCAGCCTGTAGAAGAATCCGAACCTGCTCAGAAGAAGGTCAAGATTGCTGAGAAGCCAAAGAAGCTCTTGAAGAGAAAAGAATCTGAAGAAGCTGCTTTTGTACCTACCAAGAGGATCAAAATAAAAGGTACTAAATCTTCTGTATCTTCTGCAAAACTTGTTATTAATGATTCCAATGTTAAGTCTGTACCAAAACCACCTTCAACACAAACAACTTCTGTTATTGCTCCCAGTTCCATATCACCACAAAAACAAACACCTGTTCTAACTCAAACAACAACACAAACAATTCCAACACCAACAGTTTCTGTACCAAAACTATCTCAACCCAAAATCCATATCAAACAGTTTGTTCCACGAACACAACCATCAGAACAAATACCACAACAATCTGTTCAACAACAATCCTCTGAACATCCAGAGAAACAACAACAAGAATCTCAACCAGAAAAAGCCTCTGACAATCCACCATCAAATAATCCACCTTCTGAACCCATTGCACCTGTTACTTCTGAACCTACAAAAGTAACTTCTGCTCCAGTTTCATCAGAACCAATAACTATTCCTTCTGATTCACCCATCTCAGAACAACCATCCAAACCATCTGAAATTCCTTCAGAACCTACCAATACTTCTGAACCTCACATCCCTGAGACTGAAGTTCTTGATGTCACACCCTTAAAAACGGTGTTTCAAGTATCTTCTACCTCCTGTACACCAACCACATCCTCTAACTCCTCAGAATCAGAAATTCACCCAGATTTTCTAATCTCTCCATCTGAAAAATACTCTGAGATAAACCAACCTGAACCTACCATACCTTCAAAGGCTTCCATTCCAGATCCTATTCCTCCACCTGCACCATCATCTGAGATATTAATTCCCAATTCCAATCCAACATCTTCTATATCCTGTGCCCAAGTTTCATCTCTATTTCATAATCTGTCTTATGGTTTCAAACTGAAAGACTTTTATGACAGAGTTGAACCTTCTGAACCCATCAACCCTCTGAAACCAAAACCCACAATGATCCTTCCATCTGTGATTCTTGATTACTTAAAATCTATGTCAGATGTAGAACCTTTAGCAACCATATCATATTCTGCAAAATCTGATAAAGCAGTTGTTTCAGCTCTGCAAATTGCATCTGATAACACTGTTGCATCTGTTGAACCACCAAAATCTGCTTTTAAACCCTACTCAAATGCACCTTTTGATGTAGTTACCCCTCACAAAAGAGCAAAACCTCATTTGCTTAATGCTTTAATCAGATCTAAAGAAAAAGCTTATGAGATACCCTTCATTCCATATTATCCCCCTCCTCTGATTTCCATCCAAAAATCACTTTTTCCACCAACTCCCCAACCTAAACCTGTAACTCTGGTACCATTGTTACGTCCAAAGCCCAGACTTAATGTTGATCATTTATTTCAAACATTTTTGCAAGAAATACAGATGTATTTAGGTACTGTTCAGAAGAAATGCTCAGCAACAATGGATGCCAAAGAATCTGACATCATCTGGAATGGATTCATAAACAGATTCAATTCTGTAGCTTCAAATCTGAAGAACGTCTGTTCTGATGATGCACAACTCAGATTTGTTGAGGCTGCAAGGACTCTATTCTGGACTATCAACAAATCTAAACCTCTGCTTCGTTTAGATGCTCCTCTACCATCAACAGAATCTACTGATAATGCATTGGCTATGACTCTGGTAGGCCCTTCTTCAGAATCTACAGAACCAATGGAAAATGACTCTGTTAAGGCTACAGAACCTCATCATAATTCTTCATCTGAGATAAAGAAAGAACATCCAGAATTTGAAGATAAGATAGCTGCTCTGGAAGCTGGACAGTCAGAGATCAAATCCTGGATGGCTAAGCAGGATAAGAAGTCTGAGGATATAACAGAATGGATGTCAAAGCAAGATGAAAAGAATGAAACTATGACTAAGTGGATGTCCAAGCAAGAGCAATCATCCTCTGAGATTACAGATCTATTGAAGATGCTTTTGTCCAAACACTCTTAGATTTTTTTTTCATTCTAATGTTTTTGCATCTGTTGTTTGCATCTGTACTTTATTGCTATATCTTCTGATGTTTGTCTTTGTACTCTTGATCTAATCTTATGAATGAATCAAAGTTTTCTCCATTATGTTATCTGATTTACTGTTTCCTTTTATTTGTCTTTTTAAAGTTCTTTACTTTTTGCTTATGACAAAAAAGGGGGAGAAAATATAGATCTGAACTGTTTAATATAACTTCACCAGAATGAAACTTCAGACATATCTATTCTATCTAACATTTAATCTGACTATTTCAGAACATTTGATAAGTACATTCTATAAAAGAAACTCTGAGTCTCTCAGATCATTTGTCTATTATCAAACTCTGAATCTTAAATCTGCAAGACATTCTGACCTTCAAATGTTATAAGAACAAACAAGATCTAACTCTGAAGATTACTCAAGACAAAAGGGAAGTTTCTATTCCTTATTTGTATTTAACTCAGGGGGAGATTCATCATCTCAGGGGGAGTTATAATTCTATTATGTTCAGTTAACCAAAATTTCTGATACTTTTTGTCATCATAAAAAAGGGGGAGATTGTTAGAACACAGATTGGTTCTTAATAATATCTCTTTGCTTTGATGATAACTGTTAGGAAATTTTGTATTTAAGAATTATATACTCTAAAATTTGTTTGAGAGTTTTACTGCAGATTGAAATGAAATTAACTCTCTAGAAGCAAATCTGAATTGTATACAAGAAGTTATCTTGACTCTGAAGTGCCAGATGCATTCATTAGAAGATTCTGATTGCTGTTTACAGAAGATCCTGAGCGTAGTCTCCAGAAGGATCTGAAGCAAGAAGCTCCAGAAGATTCTGAAGCAGAAGCATCTGAAGCTAGTCAGAAGCATCTGAAGCTAAGAAGAATATTGTATGAAGAGTTTCTCAAAGCATAGTTTCTACAGAAGTTTCTGAAAGTACTAAAGCTGCCAAGCATTGAAGTTCTGTGACAAATATGCTCTGATGATCAACACGCTGAAAGCACACTTGCTGCAGAAGACTCTGATACAGCAAAGTTCTGAACATCATTAGAAGACTCTGACTCAATCAGATTCTGAAGAACTTGCTGAAAACTGAAGAAGAAATATTCAAAGATTATATCCGTTGGAGTAAATCAAACGTCTCTTTCCTCATTTGTGCTAGACACAAGAACACAGACAAAAAGGATTTTTCTGTGCTTTCTACTTCTAGGAAAGGTCACTTGATGTGAAGACAAAAATGCTCAAACTTTTTTTGGGACTCTCTTCTCAACGTTCAGCTTCCTTGGATCAGCTGCCTATAAAAGGAAGACTCCACCAAATTCTTCAGTTACACATTTTGCTGAAAAGAAATCATATTATTCAAAGCTCTCATTCTTTCATATTCTTCTTAGAATTATTTGTACTTAAACTTAAGAGAAAAATCACTGTTGTGATAAAAGCTTTTTAGAAGCATTCATACTCTTGTATTTGATTTACATTGATTGTAAAGGTTTTCCTTAAGAGGATTCAGTTGGAATCAGTAGCTCTTGAGAATACTAAGAACAGTTGTTCTTAGGTGTTACTATTGTAATCTGTTTGATTAAATAGTGGATTAAGTCCTTGTTGAGAAAGGCAAATCACTCTAGGAAGGGTGGACTAGAGTAGTTGAGTTCAACGAACCAGGATAAAAATAATTGTGTTTTTATTTCTAAGTTTTAATCTTTCATACTTATTCAACCCCCTTTCTAAGTATTATCTCACCTTCAATAACGGCTACAATCTCAAACTTTTACGTCTTCAATATACTGATTAACGACAATATTTCATACGACTTTATGTACGTGGATCTCTTTGAGAAGATAAGATTGAAAAAGGAAAAGCCCTAGCCCTATAAAGGGTTTGATCTGTAGGATTTCAATTGCACCAAAATCCACTTGTGGGAGTACATAAAGCTCATGGTCGCCTTGGGTGAGACAAGAGATACAAGGACCATTGACTCTCATTTCCTAGTCGTTCCTTGCAAAAGTGCCTACAAGGGCATCCTAGGCAGAAATTTTGCAACAACAATAAATGCGGTTGCTTTCTTGGTCCACCTTAAGCTGAAGTACCACAACGTACATGATAACTCAGCTAAAATCAGAGCCGACCTTTTTGAGTAAAGAGGATCTATAAGGGCTTGTAGAAGGATTAGAAGTAAAGTGAATTTAAATCCAAAAAGATCATTATAGATTCCTTTTTTGGACACCTAAGAGACTTGAGCATCCAACCTCCTGCAAGTAAAGAAGGTTGCATCGGCCGGACAAGTAGAAATGGCTAACCTAAATAAAGCTAAGAATGACCGCCATAAATCTCGTGGCCAACAAGGAGTGGTTGTGTTACTTAGTTATGTTAAATTGAAACTACTTTTTGTAAAAACAAATGATCATAATGTATTATAACTGCTTTATATAAGAAAGGAGGAATTTTTATATTAAACCATTTGTTTCTTTTGTGATTATTAAAGGTAACGATGAGGTCTGGGGTACGACCAAAAAGATCGAAGTCCTATTAGTAAGCCTCAGGGATGATCATAAATGCCTCGGGTGTACGACTAAAGCAATCAAAACTTTGTTGCGCTAACTTGGATGATTGTTTACTTGAAACTCATTTGTAATATTTTGTAACAATTATTTGAAGGATAGTGAATAAGAAAGTTATTATCTTTTCCGCAGGAGATTATTTTATCGAACTAGATAAACAAGTTATTGTGTTTTTTGTCTTTTATGTTCTTTTGCCATGTTAAATTGGTATCTTATTACATAAAGAGTTTTTTTTTTTATGAAACCCATTTATTTTGGTTGTCATTGTTCTTTTTCTCCATGCACACACATCAAAATTTTTAATGTGTTTAAACCTTTTAATTTCATAACATTATATTTTTACATTCAACATCTATATTTGGATCGATTGTTATCTTAAATAGTCGAAATAAATTTCAAACTCCAACACAATTCAAATTTCTCTTTCTTATATTTTTCTCATCTTTAACATATGTCAACAAAAAAATATGTCATGGACATTCTTTTCAATACATGTTTACTAGGATGTAAACTTGCAAAAACTTTCTTACCCACCGGGTTTAATTTCACAAAGGATGAATACATTTTTCTTAGTGATCTCATTATTGCACACAAAAGATTTGTAGTCCAACTATTATAATTTGCAATACAAGACTAGATATCTCTTATGTTGTTCAAAATCTCACCTAACATATGAGCAACCCAACAAACATCCATTTTGATGTTGCAATAAGAGCTCTAAGGTATCTTAGACTCTCCCATAGGCTTGTTCTTATCTTCCTCTTCATTAAATCTCCAAACATATTGCAATTAATTCCTCCTTCCATCTTTAGAGCTAAACGCATTAACTTAGATTTTCATTTAGTTCGAGAAAAACTTCGATAAAAAATGTTTTATCTCCTTCCAATACCATCCACACAATATATGCTTTTACAAAACTTTTAGACCTCCAATTTTTCACCAACATCATTTCTAAACATGGACTACAAAGTCTGTACTCTAGAGTTTTATATTTTTTCTATTATAGGAATCGAGTTGTATATGCACTTTATTGTAATCTATTGTAATACTTCGATGAGTATTCATTATAATTTCCTTTTATTTACGTGTAATATCTTATTATGAAGAGGGCCATCAAAGAGTGAAGATTAATTTCATATAAAAAATAAGTTTGAGAACTGATAACTCCTTAAAATTCATATTAAATTAGAATTAAAAAAAAAGATAGTTAATAACTACATGATAGACTATGGATATAAAATTTATGAGACCTTAACAAATTAACCCATTTATATTACACTAACCACTTGATAATAAATTTTAACTAACCAATCAACTAATTATTGGGTTATGAGGATGAACATTGTTGAGAAAAAAAAATTTCACTAGGAAGCATTGTTACTTTGTGGGACTTTCTCTAGAACAACATCTTTGTGAGAGACACACCACATATTCAATCAAAACCTGAAGATTTTGGGTAAATATGTGGTGTGTCTCTCACAAAGTTGTTGCTCTAAGAAAAGAAGTGTTACAATGTTTAATGCCCTCTAGTAAAAAAACTTCCCAATAGTGATATCATGAGCCTTTGATTCGAGTGAAAGACCGACTCACTTGTATCGAAAGTATCCCTACAGGTAATGGGTTGAATGTCCCGTTGAAGAATGTCAACGATGATACAAGTTTATGTGGATGAAAAGAACCTTCACTTAAGGGGGGTATTATGGATAGACTCACACTTGAGGGGGAGTGTTGAGTATAGAAAATGTGAGTAGTATGAGTAATAGTCTCAAATTAGATAGGAATGTGGAGACTTGAGCATTTATAAGTGGGATAACCCATACACCTATCACCTTAAGGTTTTGGGTGAATATGTGGTCTCACAAAGGTGTTGCTCAAGAAATAAAGTCTCACAATGTTCAATGCTCCCTAGTTGAAAAAAAACACTCCCAACAAGCATAAACATTTGTTTCTAATTATCACTTCGTTTTCGTCAAGTTCATACATCATTTCTTTTAAACTAGTTTAATTAATCTTGCATGGTCATAAGTCAATGCTCATCAAGTAAAGTATCTTTTGCGTTTATAGGTTCAACTTGTGAAACGATGCAAAGTGATAACAAAATTTACTTGTCTTGGAGCGTGTTGTCACGCCTTTGGTGATGTCTCCAAGTATGTTATTGATTAGATGACCCTTGAAGGCCCTCCAAGCCAAAGGTAGATCATCCACTGCAGTTGGACTTTCAACCTTTTTCCTTTTCGCAATTGCTATCTTCTTCTTTCTTAAGTTCCACCATTTTAGACTGATCAATTCCTTCTTCGGCTTCTTTGAATATGTCTTGTGAAGATACACCTACATCATGAAAAGAAACACCTTTCTTGACATTTTTCAGATAAGATTCATCAAAAGTGACATGTACCGACTCTTCCACAATAAGTAATATTTTTTTTATAAACCCTATTGTCGCTACTCGAAAAATGCGTCGCGCAACGACGGGAAGGCGAAAAAGATAGACAGAAGAGTCGCCACCGAACTTTATTTATCCCATGAGGGGAAAGGAAAATATCGAGAAAACCTTAAGAAAGAAATGGATAAGATGGTCTCGCAACCAAGAATGGATTCGGAAGCCGGTTATGCGAGGGGAAGGTATTAGCACCCCTCGCATCCATCGTACTCGATGGGAACCTTTTGTTTGTCGACGTGAATTTATTTGCTTAAATATTATGCTATAAGAATAATGTTCCACTGGGTAAAAGAAGGGTTTGAAGCAAGAAAGTTAGGAGGAAAGAGAGAATGGGGAAGAAAAGGGAAAGAACAGACTCGGTAGGACTTCGCAGTCCTATGCCTACGTATTCTCAATAGATGTGAGAAAGTCAGAGTCGACGTAGTTCGGGGGAACTACAGATATAGGGGGGAATGTGCTCGGCAAGGATTGTGGCCCTTGTGCCTACGTATCTTTACTTGAAGAAGTAAAGAATCAGAGCAGCCGTAGTTCGGCCTACGGTGTGTTGATGTTTTTATGGATGATGCTATCGTGCGCATTCTAGCAGTTAGGTGTTTTGCTGCTCGCTCGTTGGAGACTTAGGCATTACCTGTTTGCGGTAGAACAGACGTAACATATCCTTTTTGAAAGATTGATTAGTTTTCGCCACGCGGGGCAAGAAGTCACGTTTGATTTGTTGAATTGTTTTTAGGGGGCGAGACATGTCCTCGGATAGTAACCCCTACGGGTAGTACCCAATTCATTGTCTCAAAGTTTTTGTTATAAAAGGGTGTGGCGAACGAGGCGTCTTCGTATTGAAAGACGAGTATCAAGACCACACACACTACAGTGAGTATCCTGACACTCGGAGAGGAAGAAAGTCTACACTTAATCCCCTCTTTTAATTCAATGCGAAGAGAACTTCATTCTCTTATTAAAGATGTTTTTGGCTTTGAATGGTAAGTGTTTTGCGACAGAGAACCCTACGGTAAACGTCAACACTCGGGATAGGAGAAGGCCTACGCCTAACCACTCCACGACCATTCAAGTTTTTGTTAAGAAAATGATTTGAAAATACACTCGGTGCAGGTCCGAGGTTTTAGGTGAGAAAGGTTACGGAATAAAGTTAAAGAGGGAGAAGTGGATAAAGTCGCGCCTTCGTTTTGAAAGACGAATATCAAGACCACCCTCACTACAGTGGGCATCCCAACATTCGGAGAGGAAGAGGTCTACACCTAATCCTCTCTTTTAATTCAATACAAAGAGAAAATAATTTATTATTGAAGGTATACTCCGTACGAGACCGAGGTTTTATGAGGAAATGTTGGAAGCGTCTTTGTGTTGACAGATGAGCATCGAGACCACCCTCACTGCAGTGGGCATCCCTACGCTCAAAGAAAAAGGGGTCTACACCCAATCCTCTTTTTAGCTCAACACAAAGAAAAGATTTTAAGGAGATGAGATTTGAAAATGGACGGGAAGCGTCTTCGTATTGAAAGACGAGTGTCGGAACCACCCTCACTACAGTGGGCATCCCAACACTCGGAGAGGAAGAAAGTCTACACTTAATCCCCTCTTTTAATTCAATACAAAGATAATTTGATTTTGAAAATTGTTTGACAAAGTTTTGAATCGAGTCGGGACAAGTAATGAAGAGAGAAAAGAGGTGGTCTCAGATCCAACATTACTTATCAATAATTTGACTGGTAATGAATTACGGAGGTCTCGTCATCGACCCTAACGCGATAAAAGAAAATATAATCGAACGTATAAACCAAAATTTATATCCAAATAACTCTAACACTATTAATAAAGAATATTAACTTTATGATTAAAAGAAAACGAGTATATACATGAAATTAAATAAAAATCTCCATAAAAAGTTTGGCCAAATTATTTTACTTTTAAAACTCTAAAGAATAAAAAGAAATGGGGGGTGATGGATCAGAATATGGAGTATGAACGGATGAGAGGTGGGCTTATGAAGCCCATTACCCTTCCATGAACATGGTTAGTGGGAGGGGTGCAGATTATTGGAGAGGGTGGTATCCCAAAACGAGCTTGAGAGCCCAAACATCCACTGGTCCCGATGTTTATTTTCTGATACAAATAAAAGATAAAAAAAGAAAATAAAATAAAATAAAAACTAAAAAAACAATTGTCAAAGGGTTAGCTACCAACACACTCAGAAGAAGAAACAATCCTCTCTTCCTCAAAACGTAACCGAAGTTTCCACCGGTCCCGATCCACTCAGTCCCAAGCTTCGATTCTCTCTAAAAAAAGTGAGTCTGCTTCCTTTTCCTCTTCTCCGTTTCTGTTCTGTTTTTTTTATTCTCAGTTTGATATGTGGGTTTGAGGTTGCAGTTCGAAGGAAGTGATGGAGATGAATTACCGATGAGGGCTTTCTGGGTATCGTTTGGTGATGTAGGTTGGAGAAGGTCTATGCTTGGGGGTATAAAGGTTGTTGTGAGCGGCGTCAGTGTGATGAAGTTAGAGATGTCGCCGGGTTGGTTTGAATGAGCTGAGGATGAGTGTTTTCGGTTGTGTTGCGTAATGAAGATTCTGGGTTTGATTACAGTGAGTTTGTGAAGGGTTGTTTAATGAGGGAGAGAATTTGCGGTGAGGGATAGAGGGTATCACGGTGGATTTGAGAAGTCGAGTTGGAAAAGAGATTTTTAGGGATTGTTAGGTGTTTAAGTTTGGAGGAAGAAGAGGCTTATGTTGTTGTTGTTCAATACCTGGGGAGTTTTTGTTTATTCAATGATGGTGAGTTTATTATTGAATACGAAGTTTTGGGCAGAGTTCTGTGGTGGTAAGAAATGGTTATGAAAAGTGAATGAGAAGATGAAGAACATGGAGGTGGTTGAATGGTGAAGAGTTTTAGTTTTCTCAGAAGAGTGAAATATTTGGTTGAAGTTTAGAGATGAAGCTCTGTTGTTGGAGGAGAATGGTGAAGATGGATGAGGGAGTTGGGGCGGCTGGCCTTGTGACTAGGGTTTGGAGGCTCTCCCTTTGCTGTCACTTCCCACGGGGTTTTATATGGAGAGAGTATGCAGAGGCTTGAGGTGATATAGTACCATTTTTGTCTGTAGTGAGGTGAAAACCTTTTACTACAACATCATATAACCTCTAATTTACTGCTAGTAAAAATGTGATTTTTTTTTTACCGTCTGTTATTTGAAATAAGGTTTCTGTCTTATGTTTACTCACTCATTGTCTTTGATTTGTTTTATAGGTCATGAAACTTGTATACCTCCGTACCAGTCCATGAAGGTGATTATGCCATCAAAACAGGTACCCTTAAGTGAGAGTTCAACCTTTCTTTCCAACTTTTGAGGGAGAACCGTCTGCCTATGCCAGATTCTGTAAATTTGTATTTCCAGATATTACGCTCCCAGTAACTTTCCGATCATTCTGTGTCACAAAAGCTGTTTCCAAAACTTCAGAAGGTAGCGACTCCATGTAATTGAGGAATTTGTCAATGAATTCATGATCAGGTTCATATGATCCAAGATCTTCTTTCAGAAACATCTCTGCTTCAGATTTTGATTGCTTCGAGCAAAATTGGAGGAAACTTGTATCTTTTGTCCCGATAAGCCTCACACATTCATTTTCACACCGAACTCTGAAGTCCATGGCTCCAGAATCCCTAGTCATGGCATCTTTTTTTAGTTTTTTTGCGATGATTGAGAAGAGACGGGTGATGATGACAACAACCACTCTGTTGGTTTGCTACTCCCTGATTTTTTGGTGGCTTAATGATCCAGATGAATTACCTTTCATGGGAACATTCTTGGAACCCCAACTCCCCTGGCTCGAAAGCTGATGGAAGTTTGATTGTTTAGTTTCTTGCTTAGATTGCTCAACTGGACCCCAGAACCTATCATCATCCCCTTTGTACTTTGAATGAGAAGCCTCGGAGTTTATATAACTTTTAATGAAGTTGGAGCTGAAATTGTCCGTGAAGGACCACTACTCTGAGCAGTTTGGGCTTGCCGTGGTTTATGAATTATCACATAATATTTTGTGTAATATTTGCTATGTTTTGCAGGTCTGGTTGTTGTGATACGTTGCGACTGATGTGAATCATGATTTGGAGCTTGCCGCCAACTGCAGTGCATTGGATTAAGTCGGTGTGAAATCTATGCGGTAGCGTCACTATGCATTCAACAAGTCTTGGAAATGTGCATCAAGGTTGTGTAATGGTTGGTATTTTCAATTGGGGTCACATGTACTGAAATCAATCTTCTTTTTTTGTCTCTTTTTCAGGTTCGTGGCACAATTTTGCAAACGGTTTTTCTTTGGGTTGTCTTCCAGTGTGCCATTGGAATCGGCGGAAACAGTTAGTCAGGATATGAAGTTACTGCATTAATTTATGGCCTGGAAGGTTTTTGTCCCATGAAAAGTGTGGTATTGGCTCAATAACAAACTTAATGCTGATGGCTATGGTGGTTTCAATTAATTGTGAACTTTTGTTGCTGTCACGTTGAGTAACGGTTCACTGATGTTGCAGGATACACGTGCGATTCTAAAGACACCTCGTGACTGTTGTGGCGCGTGAAACTTAGTGGACTTGTTGTGGTGAAATTATTCGCATGAATTCTGTGGCAATCGAGTGAGATTAATGCCTTCCATGCTAATTTCTGGTTGAATTAATTTTGCATCTATCTCTTGTTTTGTAGGTAATGGACGGCTTGGGATTCTACAACTTTGATGCTGCACCTTCGTCTACGAATCATTTCAACTCTCCTTCAGGTAAAACTAATGCAGCAGGAAGCCTATCAGTTGTTTCAAATCAGCACAGAGTGAACCATATCCGCTTTCCCAGTGCCAGTCACCATAAGTGCGATGTACGCAGAGGCGGTGATCGCGGGAAAGATAAATGTTATTCTCTCTGGTGGTAGTTTTGGAGAATCGGTAATGGAGATGCGGAGCGTTCTCTTGGCGCGGTAGCTACGGTAACCGTTTTGCTGTTTTCTCTTCTTTTTTTTGCATTTTTGTAATGTTAATTCTAATGATGCCATATTGTGATGTGGGCCTTCTTTTCTTTTGAGAATTTCGCAGATGGTAGCATGAAGATGGTTGTGAGGTGCCGCAGCATGGATTAGCTGCTGTGAAGACGTGATATTACAGCTTGGACTGGATGCTATCTGGAGAAACCTCAGTTCTCTGTTCTCCTTTTGTACGTGTATGAAGAGTGGCCTAAAAAAACCTCAACGTTGTCCCATTATTACACCAATTGTAGAATGATTTCTTATTATTACTGTAATGGGCACTTCTCATGAAATAGAAAGCTAAATGGGCTTTGATTAAAAAAACTTATGACTCATTTTTCTTTATGGAATTTTGCTGTAATACTCTTGCAGGGAAATTATTGATGGAATTTAGTAACTTGTGACCATATATTGAGCCTTCCACATATTGCATGTTTTTTCCTCATATGGTTTTCAATTTTCCAAACTTGACTTGTGATTCTCGGCTAAACTTAAACAAAGGCACATCATCTGGACATCCAAAAAAACAAGCTCCCATAACGAATCAAACGCCCAGCCATACTATAATGTTTTGTTACATAGATCTCAACTCTCTGCGTCAAACCCTCATATAAATAAATTAATTTTGTATGATCCTATTCCTTGAAGTATCAATGACTCAAAGCAAACATCCGTTAACTTGAATCAACCTCAATCCTAGCTATCAGCTCCAACCGACCACCTGAATTAGTCACACCCCGACTTTGACTTTATCAAAAACTCCCATATGACTAAATTTTGGGTCAAAACCATCAATCCTCAATTAATTATACACCTGAACGAACACCTTCAGACAAAGCACAAATTTAGGCAACATATATTTTTTTTATATATTTTTTTTGAATACCAATTGGTGGATGGATGTACAAAATGAGAGTTATATATAGGGTAGGACAAATTTGGGGTATGACAGATGCCCCTATCTAATTGGCTTAGACCGAGTAAGATGAACGGCTATGGCGTTCACTCTTTTACGGTAGAAGACAATTAGATAAGAAAAAGACCCTGAATTTGTCCGAGAAGAAAAGGAATGACAGGGAATTGACATGCTAGATAAGGTATGTCTCTGAGTAAACTGTGGATAACTGGCAAAAGGTCATCATCACCAAAAGATGATGGGATGAAACACACACGGCCACTACCACCAAAAGGATGATAGAGCGAAACACAAACAACCCTAACACCAAAAAGATGTAAGGAGTCCATTACCAAAAGGATAATGGAAAATACGCTAGTCATGACACCGAAAGGATGCCAGACCCATCACCAAAAGGATGATGGAGCGGAGACGCTAGTCATAACACCAAAAGGATGCTAGACCCATCACCAAAAGGATGATGGAGCGGAGACGCTAGTCATAACACCAAAAGGATGCTAGACCCATCACCAAAAGGATGATGGAGCGGAGACGCTAGTCATAACACCAAAAGGATGCTAGACCCATCACCAAAAGGATGATGGAGCGGAGACGCTAGTCATAACACCAAAAGGGTGCTAGACCCATCACCAAAAGGATGATGGAGCGAAACAAGGCAAACCCGACACCGAAAGGATGTCAGGAGTCCATTACCGAAAGGATAATGGAAAACACGCTAGTCATGACACCAAAAGGATGTCAGATCCATCACCACAAGGATGATGGAGCGAAACAAAATCAACCCTAACACCAAAAGGATGATAGGAGGATAAGCTTCTCTGAAGAGATTGCCACTTATCTTTGGTGAAGGATAAGCTTCTCTGAAGAGATTGCCACTTATCGCTGAAGATGGATAAGCTTCTCTGAAGAGATTGCCACTTATCGCTGAATATGGATAAGCTTCTCTGAAGAGATTGCCACTTATCGCTGAACATGGATAAGCTTCTCTGAAGAGATTGCCACTTATCGCTGAAGATGGATAAGCTTCTCTGAAGAGATTGCCACTTATCGCTGAAGATGGATAAGCTTCTCTGAAAAGATTGCCACTTATCGCTGAACATGGATAAGCTTCTCTGAAGAGATTGCCACTTATCGCTGAAGATGGATAAGCTTCTCTTAAGAGATTGCCACTTATCGCTGAACATGGATAAGCTTCTCTGAAGAGATTGCCACTTATCGCTGAAGATGGATAAGCTTCTCTGAAAAGATTGCCACTTATCGCTGAACATGGATAAGCTTCTCTGAAGAGATTGCCACTTATCGCTGAAGATGGATAAGCTTCTCTTAAGAGATTGCCACTTATCGCTGAACATGGATAAGCTTCTCTGAAGAGATTGCCACTTATCGCTGAAGATGGATAAGCTTCTCTGAAGAGATTGCCACTTATCACTGAAGTCTTCTGGAGACAACTCACTGGGAAACGCCCATGGATTTACTGGAGATGCCCCTGTCCGGGCTGATTGTTGATTTGAAGATCTGATTAACCACGAGGTTGCAATACATCATGCAAGACACCCATGGTCTTGAAAAGATGCCCTTGACTGGGCTGGATTTTGCTTTTGATTTTCTTGAAATTCGTTGGATGACCCATGGCCTTTGCAGATAATGCCCCTGACTGGGCTGCTGATTGCGTTGAAGCTCTTGGATTTGCCCAACAAATATTGCACAGCTTCGTGGGGAACGCCCACGGTCTTGCGGAGAATGCCCCTGACTGGGCTGATTATGATCTTGATATCCTCTGACTCTCGTGGGAGAAAACCACGATATTGCAAGGGATGCCCCTGACTGGGCTGATGATGATCTTGAAAATCTTCAAAATTTGATCTTGGATCTGAGCTCGCATATGTGAATGCTTGATGATAATGATATTCCATAACGAATGGAGATGCAAATGCAAATGCTAACACGCGGTGATGCAAGAGCTGGGGGAGTATGATATGATTCTGGGTATGCATATGGTACAAGATGCTTATGAAGTCGAATGCGATGCGTATGATGCATATGATGCAGACGGGTAATTGGGAATGCAAGTGCCGACGTGGCGGACTTTTGGTAGTTGCCAATGCGGATTGGGCTCTGGGTTATGTGGGAGAGTAGAGGGCAAGCCTGACTTCCTGACATCGTTTTAAACTTAACAGTTGTTGACGGGAATGAACTTGCTTGAGCAGCTTGCCATGAGACGAACTCGAGATGGTCTGCCCCAGAGTTCGTACCACAAATGGATTCATCATTGATTAGCCGATTCTTGTGGTAGTTGGCTCCAATGTACTCTTGGAGTAGTTTTCCCCTGAAAGAGCGTGGAAGCGACTTAACTTACCTCGATTGAACATCGGAGGGACCTATTCTTAAGTCAAAGAAACTCTGGGTGGCCTGCCCCTGATCAATATTCTCAAGATGATTCTCTTCTGATCAACCGCTTCATGAATGATTTGCCCCATGGTCGACCGACGCCTGGGGATTTGCCTCAGACTGACTGATTTCCTGCTCTCGGATGTCAATGCCCCAAGTTTAATAGGTTATATGGTATACTTGGTTCCTGTCCAGACCGCTGAATAATCCAGTTATGCTCGATTGCTTTGTGTTGGAATTTCTTTAATGCCAACTACTAACTTGTAAACAAAATTTTTGTTCACGAATGGTAATCTCAATGCAAAGTTCAAGCATGTTTTTTGAAAGGATTGTCTTTTATTACGTGTCGTGGGAGTGAAACGAATGGACCATTTTAGTCCAAACGTTGTGCTAACTGGATTGGCGTGAAAGATATAGCAAGGATACCGACACCAATGTTGATGATTAGCAAAATTGTAAGGAGTCAGGTTACGCAACCTCGCAATAGTATTCTTTCAGAATAAACCCCGCCTCAATTAGGTCTTTCGAGGGTTGTAACGTGGTCTGGTTCGCGGTTATAGAAACAAAGGATATTAGGCTCAAAGTTAATTTGTACCCACCCCTTCTTCTTGATGATCTCCATACCTACATTCAGCTAATTCTGCACGTGCTTGATGGTTCAAGGTTTGTTCGAAATGGCAGTCACTTTATTTGATGGATGTCAGTGACCTTTTGATTTGGGTGGCCACTGAACTTTTGTTTTTGTTGAGGGTTTGAGGACCTCTTTTGATTTTGATCCCTAACTTTTGCATGGACTGATTTTGCTTGTCAGATCCATCGGGATTGCCTTGATTCTTGCCTAAGTCTCCTTTGAAATGCTTGACCTAGCAGGCTTTCGATTTTTTTGAATTTTGTTGGAAGATAGTGACTGCCATGTCATGAGACATTGATGAACAACCGTCATGTCTTTGGATTTTGGGTGCGAGGTTGGATGAACTGAATAACTACCCTGCCCCAGGTTGAGTGTTAAGGGTTTGAATATACAAAGGAAACTCCTACTCCTAGGCTCGAAGTGATTGACTAGGGATTAACTCCTTATATCTCCGGTGTTTAGGGGATTTGAAACAATGCCTGTACATCATTGACGAGATTTTGTCTGAAAGCATACGATTTGCAATTATGGGTACTTCGTTTTCGTCATCCTCCCTCCAATATTGCTAAACAACAGTGAAAAAGTGGAGTGGATAAAAATATATGTGTCTGTGATTGTGATAGGTGGAAATAATGAGCGAATGCGACATAATTAATTCGGAAAACGCATAATCATTTCATTAATGTTACCATTCAACATAACAATGTTTAAATAACAAGTAGCAATTGACAGAAAATAAATTACAAATGCAAATGAGAAAAGCATCTAAGGACTGCTAATGTTGAAGATGTCTGCCAGCTTGGACCACTGGATTTTGGAGATGACCACAGGATTCTTCAATCATATTTGTTGAGTGATGAGCTGACATTGGATTAGTTTTGATGTTTGGGGGTGTTTCGGGTAAAGTTTATCGCCTTCGAATCGAGGAGATCTTGTACAAGGTGCTTCAGAGTCTTGCAGTTTTCAATGTCATGGCCTGGGGAGCCAGAATGGAATTCACATTTGGCATTGACATCAAATCCAAAAGGAAGAACCTCCGGAGGATCCCTCATTTCCCTAAGCTGAACGAGACCTCCTTTCAATAGGAATGGCAATAACTTGGCGTATGTAGACGGGATTGGATCAAATCTTCTTTCTGGCCTCCTCTGTCTTTGTAGACCCTGGTACTGATTTTGTCTTGGTTGGTAGGATTGTTGTTGCCTGTTTGGTTGAAACACGGGTTGATTTGCTGGAATGGACAACGGCTGTTGTGGAGCTACAGCAGCAACATGATGATAACCCTGATGAGTTCTTCCTCTGTTGGTGAACACTGCACTAGCTTCGCCTTCCCTTTTCTTAACGAAACCCTGATAAGGCTTCTTGACCCCGCTTGCAGATTCGCCTGCATTCTGAATTTTTCCCGTCCTCATGAAATTCTCTAATCTTTCTCCAGCCATGACAAGTTCAGAAAACACTGTGGAAGTTGAGGATGCTAACCGCTCAAAGATCGGTCCTTGTAGCGTGCCCATGAATAGGTCTGTCAGTTCTTTCTCCATCAGTGGAGGTTGTACCCTTGCAGCTACTCCCCTCCATCTCTGCGCGAAGTCCTTAAAACACTCATTCGGCTTCTGAGTCAAATTCTGAAGCTGCATACGATTCGGAGCCATGTCAGTATTATACTGATAATGCTTCACGAAAGCGTCTGCCAACTCTTTCCAGCTTCTTACGTTGGATCGTTCAAGGTGCATATACCATTCTAGGGATGCCTCCGTTAAGCTATCTTGAAAGAAATGGATTAGTAGCTTCTCGTCATCAGAATAAGCGGCCATCTTCCTACAGTAAGACCTTATGTGGGTCTTAGGGCAACTGTTACCCTTGTACTTCTCAAAGGTTGGAATTACAAACTTTGGAGGTATCTTAACTCCGGGTACAAGACATATTTCAGCGGCATCCAGTCCCAAAACATCGGGGCCTTGCAATGTCTTCACCATCTCCTGTAAAGCATTAAATTTCTTCTCTAATTCGGCGGTCTGCGGCCCATATGCTTCACCTGAATTCTCATAGAAACCTTCATGATCGTCATACTGGACTTGTGTTGGGATCGTAGTACCATGAGGATGAGTAGTACCGACTGGCGGAGGGACGGTGTTGATAGGTATGGCGCCGGCAGAAGTAGGAATTGCCCCAACAGGGGTTGGGGTGGCTTCAGCGGGAATTGGAATTGCACCGCTTGCATTGGGAATTGCACCAGCCAAAGTCTGATTAGCGCTCCTCTCTGCTGCTTGCCTCATCTCCTCTTGACTCCTGGCCATGTTCTGAATCACCTCCATGAGTTGATTCATCTGTGTCTTCATGCCTAGCATCTCGCTCCTCATAGTAGCCTGGTCTTGCTCTATCTGATCCATGACTCTTCTCTGATTATTCCTTGTATTATACCGATGTCGTGAAGTCAGCTTGCTTTACTCTTTCTGAAAGGGTAAGCGGCGTGTAAGAACGGGCTGTAAGGAATGCAAGAAATGATGCAGAGATGCTTATGCAAAATGCAATGCAATGAGCGCATACGAGAACAGATCCATATCAAGGATCTAAGTCATTCATCCTGCACAACAACAAAAGGTATCTCTCCCCTCGGGTGGGTTATCTATTGGTTTGTAAGAGGGTATCCCAAAGGCTTTTAAACAAAGTTCCATGCCCTAACCCTCAAAAGTTTTCCATCATAACGACTACTCGTAAGACGGTAATCCCTTCAAAGGATGAACACAAAGTCATGTTCTAGCACCCTTCAGAATAAGGTTCTAAAAGGTCCTCAGAGTCACGGACTCCCAAGTTGGAAATAAAAACGCCATTACGACTACACGTAAGACATAATCATCCCAAAGGGTCTATCTGAGCGGTGGGATTCGATCCAACTCAACGAGTCCTAAGTCTCGCAAATCAGAAAGAAACCACCTCCTAATCTTAGTGTATACTCGAAAGCTCGGGTAGAAAACTTTATCTCACAAACCAACCAATAAACCCAACAGGTTAGAGAATCAAAGCATAAAAAAATAAAGCAAATAAAACACAAATACGATAAACAAAATAGGCTTGGCTTGCTAGGTGTCCCCAGCAGAGTCGCCAGCTGTCGCTACTCGAAAAATGCGTCGCGCAACGACGGGAAGGCGAAAAAGATAGACAGAAGAGTCGCCACCGAACTTTATTTATCCCATGAGGGGAAAGGAAAATATCGAGAAAACCTTAAGAAAGAAATGGATAAGATGGTCTCGCAACCAAGAATGGATTCGGAAGCCGGTTATGCGAGGGGAAGGTATTAGCACCCCTCGCATCCATCGTACTCGATGGGAACCTTTTGTTTGTCGACGTGAATTTATTTGCTTAAATATTATGCTATAAGAATAATGTTCCACTGGGTAAAAGAAGGGTTTGAAGCAAGAAAGTTAGGAGGAAAGAGAGAATGGGGAAGAAAAGGGAAAGAACAGACTCGGTAGGACTTCGCAGTCCTATGCCTACGTATTCTCAATAGATGTGAGAAAGTCAGAGTCGACGTAGTTCGGGGGAACTACAGATATAGGGGGGAATGTGCTCGGCAAGGATTGTGGCCCTTGTGCCTACGTATCTTTACTTGAAGAAGTAAAGAATCAGAGCAGCCGTAGTTCGGCCTACGGTGTGTTGATGTTTTTATGGATGATGCTATCGTGCGCATTCTAGCAGTTAGGTGTTTTGCTGCTCGCTCGTTGGAGACTTAGGCATTACCTGTTTGCGGTAGAACAGACGTAACATATCCTTTTTGAAAGATTGATTAGTTTTCGCCACGCGGGGCAAGAAGTCACGTTTGATTTGTTGAATTGTTTTTAGGGGGCGAGACATGTCCTCGGATAGTAACCCCTACGGGTAGTACCCAATTCATTGTCTCAAAGTTTTTGTTATAAAAGGGTGTGGCGAACGAGGCGTCTTCGTATTGAAAGACGAGTATCAAGACCACACACACTACAGTGAGTATCCTGACACTCGGAGAGGAAGAAAGTCTACACTTAATCCCCTCTTTTAATTCAATGCGAAGAGAACTTCATTCTCTTATTAAAGATGTTTTTGGCTTTGAATGGTAAGTGTTTTGCGACAGAGAACCCTACGGTAAACGTCAACACTCGGGATAGGAGAAGGCCTACGCCTAACCACTCCACGACCATTCAAGTTTTTGTTAAGAAAATGATTTGAAAATACACTCGGTGCAGGTCCGAGGTTTTAGGTGAGAAAGGTTACGGAATAAAGTTAAAGAGGGAGAAGTGGATAAAGTCGCGCCTTCGTTTTGAAAGACGAATATCAAGACCACCCTCACTACAGTGGGCATCCCAACATTCGGAGAGGAAGAGGTCTACACCTAATCCTCTCTTTTAATTCAATACAAAGAGAAAATAATTTATTATTGAAGGTATACTCCGTACGAGACCGAGGTTTTATGAGGAAATGTTGGAAGCGTCTTTGTGTTGACAGATGAGCATCGAGACCACCCTCACTGCAGTGGGCATCCCTACGCTCAAAGAAAAAGGGGTCTACACCCAATCCTCTTTTTAGCTCAACACAAAGAAAAGATTTTAAGGAGATGAGATTTGAAAATGGACGGGAAGCGTCTTCGTATTGAAAGACGAGTGTCGGAACCACCCTCACTACAGTGGGCATCCCAACACTCGGAGAGGAAGAAAGTCTACACTTAATCCCCTCTTTTAATTCAATACAAAGATAATTTGATTTTGAAAATTGTTTGACAAAGTTTTGAATCGAGTCGGGACAAGTAATGAAGAGAGAAAAGAGGTGGTCTCAGATCCAACATTACTTATCAATAATTTGACTGGTAATGAATTACGGAGGTCTCGTCATCGACCCTAACGCGATAAAAGAAAATATAATCGAACGTATAAACCAAAATTTATATCCAAATAACTCTAACACTATTAATAAAGAATATTAACTTTATGATTAAAAGAAAACGAGTATATACATGAAATTAAATAAAAATCTCCATAAAAAGTTTGGCCAAATTATTTTACTTTTAAAACTCTAAAGAATAAAAAGAAATGGGGGGTGATGGATCAGAATATGGAGTATGAACGGATGAGAGGTGGGCTTATGAAGCCCATTACCCTTCCATGAACATGGTTAGTGGGAGGGGTGCAGATTATTGGAGAGGGTGGTATCCCAAAACGAGCTTGAGAGCCCAAACATCCACTGGTCCCGATGTTTATTTTCTGATACAAATAAAAGATAAAAAAAGAAAATAAAATAAAATAAAAACTAAAAAAACAATTGTCAAAGGGTTAGCTACCAACACACTCAGAAGAAGAAACAATCCTCTCTTCCTCAAAACGTAACCGAAGTTTCCACCGGTCCCGATCCACTCAGTCCCAAGCTTCGATTCTCTCTAAAAAAAGTGAGTCTGCTTCCTTTTCCTCTTCTCCGTTTCTGTTCTGTTTTTTTTATTCTCAGTTTGATATGTGGGTTTGAGGTTGCAGTTCGAAGGAAGTGATGGAGATGAATTACCGATGAGGGCTTTCTGGGTATCGTTTGGTGATGTAGGTTGGAGAAGGTCTATGCTTGGGGGTATAAAGGTTGTTGTGAGCGGCGTCAGTGTGATGAAGTTAGAGATGTCGCCGGGTTGGTTTGAATGAGCTGAGGATGAGTGTTTTCGGTTGTGTTGCGTAATGAAGATTCTGGGTTTGATTACAGTGAGTTTGTGAAGGGTTGTTTAATGAGGGAGAGAATTTGCGGTGAGGGATAGAGGGTATCACGGTGGATTTGAGAAGTCGAGTTGGAAAAGAGATTTTTAGGGATTGTTAGGTGTTTAAGTTTGGAGGAAGAAGAGGCTTATGTTGTTGTTGTTCAATACCTGGGGAGTTTTTGTTTATTCAATGATGGTGAGTTTATTATTGAATACGAAGTTTTGGGCAGAGTTCTGTGGTGGTAAGAAATGGTTATGAAAAGTGAATGAGAAGATGAAGAACATGGAGGTGGTTGAATGGTGAAGAGTTTTAGTTTTCTCAGAAGAGTGAAATATTTGGTTGAAGTTTAGAGATGAAGCTCTGTTGTTGGAGGAGAATGGTGAAGATGGATGAGGGAGTTGGGGCGGCTGGCCTTGTGACTAGGGTTTGGAGGCTCTCCCTTTGCTGTCACTTCCCACGGGGTTTTATATGGAGAGAGTATGCAGAGGCTTGAGGTGATATAGTACCATTTTTGTCTGTAGTGAGGTGAAAACCTTTTACTACAACATCATATAACCTCTAATTTACTGCTAGTAAAAATGTGATTTTTTTTTTACCGTCTGTTATTTGAAATAAGGTTTCTGTCTTATGTTTACTCACTCATTGTCTTTGATTTGTTTTATAGGTCATGAAACTTGTATACCTCCGTACCAGTCCATGAAGGTGATTATGCCATCAAAACAGGTACCCTTAAGTGAGAGTTCAACCTTTCTTTCCAACTTTTGAGGGAGAACCGTCTGCCTATGCCAGATTCTGTAAATTTGTATTTCCAGATATTACGCTCCCAGTAACTTTCCGATCATTCTGTGTCACAAAAGCTGTTTCCAAAACTTCAGAAGGTAGCGACTCCATGTAATTGAGGAATTTGTCAATGAATTCATGATCAGGTTCATATGATCCAAGATCTTCTTTCAGAAACATCTCTGCTTCAGATTTTGATTGCTTCGAGCAAAATTGGAGGAAACTTGTATCTTTTGTCCCGATAAGCCTCACACATTCATTTTCACACCGAACTCTGAAGTCCATGGCTCCAGAATCCCTAGTCATGGCATCTTTTTTTAGTTTTTTTGCGATGATTGAGAAGAGACGGGTGATGATGACAACAACCACTCTGTTGGTTTGCTACTCCCTGATTTTTTGGTGGCTTAATGATCCAGATGAATTACCTTTCATGGGAACATTCTTGGAACCCCAACTCCCCTGGCTCGAAAGCTGATGGAAGTTTGATTGTTTAGTTTCTTGCTTAGATTGCTCAACTGGACCCCAGAACCTATCATCATCCCCTTTGTACTTTGAATGAGAAGCCTCGGAGTTTATATAACTTTTAATGAAGTTGGAGCTGAAATTGTCCGTGAAGGACCACTACTCTGAGCAGTTTGGGCTTGCCGTGGTTTATGAATTATCACATAATATTTTGTGTAATATTTGCTATGTTTTGCAGGTCTGGTTGTTGTGATACGTTGCGACTGATGTGAATCATGATTTGGAGCTTGCCGCCAACTGCAGTGCATTGGATTAAGTCGGTGTGAAATCTATGCGGTAGCGTCACTATGCATTCAACAAGTCTTGGAAATGTGCATCAAGGTTGTGTAATGGTTGGTATTTTCAATTGGGGTCACATGTACTGAAATCAATCTTCTTTTTTTGTCTCTTTTTCAGGTTCGTGGCACAATTTTGCAAACGGTTTTTCTTTGGGTTGTCTTCCAGTGTGCCATTGGAATCGGCGGAAACAGTTAGTCAGGATATGAAGTTACTGCATTAATTTATGGCCTGGAAGGTTTTTGTCCCATGAAAAGTGTGGTATTGGCTCAATAACAAACTTAATGCTGATGGCTATGGTGGTTTCAATTAATTGTGAACTTTTGTTGCTGTCACGTTGAGTAACGGTTCACTGATGTTGCAGGATACACGTGCGATTCTAAAGACACCTCGTGACTGTTGTGGCGCGTGAAACTTAGTGGACTTGTTGTGGTGAAATTATTCGCATGAATTCTGTGGCAATCGAGTGAGATTAATGCCTTCCATGCTAATTTCTGGTTGAATTAATTTTGCATCTATCTCTTGTTTTGTAGGTAATGGACGGCTTGGGATTCTACAACTTTGATGCTGCACCTTCGTCTACGAATCATTTCAACTCTCCTTCAGGTAAAACTAATGCAGCAGGAAGCCTATCAGTTGTTTCAAATCAGCACAGAGTGAACCATATCCGCTTTCCCAGTGCCAGTCACCATAAGTGCGATGTACGCAGAGGCGGTGATCGCGGGAAAGATAAATGTTATTCTCTCTGGTGGTAGTTTTGGAGAATCGGTAATGGAGATGCGGAGCGTTCTCTTGGCGCGGTAGCTACGGTAACCGTTTTGCTGTTTTCTCTTCTTTTTTTTGCATTTTTGTAATGTTAATTCTAATGATGCCATATTGTGATGTGGGCCTTCTTTTCTTTTGAGAATTTCGCAGATGGTAGCATGAAGATGGTTGTGAGGTGCCGCAGCATGGATTAGCTGCTGTGAAGACGTGATATTACAGCTTGGACTGGATGCTATCTGGAGAAACCTCAGTTCTCTGTTCTCCTTTTGTACGTGTATGAAGAGTGGCCTAAAAAAACCTCAACGTTGTCCCATTATTACACCAATTGTAGAATGATTTCTTATTATTACTATAATGGGCACTTCTCATGAAATAGAAAGCTAAATGGGCTTTGATTAAAAAAACTTATGACTCATTTTTCTTTATGGAATTTTGCTGTAATACTCTTGCAGGGAAATTATTGATGGAATTTAGTAACTTGTGACCATATATTGAGCCTTCCACATATTGCATGTTTTTTCCTCATATGGTTTTCAATTTTCCAAACTTGACTTGTGATTCTCGGCTAAACTTAAACAAAGGCACATCATCTGGACATCCAAAAAAACAAGCTCCCATAACGAATCAAACGCCCAGCCATACTATAATGTTTTGTTACATAGATCTCAACTCTCTGCGTCAAACCCTCATATAAATAAATTAATTTTGTATGATCCTATTCCTTGAAGTATCAATGACTCAAAGCAAACATCCGTTAACTTGAATCAACCTCAATCCTAGCTATCAGCTCCAACCGACCACCTGAATTAGTCACACCCCGACTTTGACTTTATCAAAAACTCCCATATGACTAAATTTTGGGTCAAAACCATCAATCCTCAATTAATTATACACCTGAACGAACACCTTCAGACAAAGCACAAATTTAGGCAACATATATTTTTTTTATATATTTTTTTTGAATACCAATTGGTGGATGGATGTACAAAATGAGAGTTATATATAGGGTAGGACAAATTTGGGGTATGACACCTATAAGCTTTGCTTAATTGAGAGTATCCAAGGAAGATACCTTCATTGGATTTTGCATCAAAATTTTCAAGATTACCATTTCCACTATTTAAAACAAAGCATTTGCATTCGAAAATATGAAGATGCGATAAATTTTATTTTTCTACCCTTTAGTAGTTCATAAGGAGTTTTGTCTAAAATAGGACGTATTAGTATCCTATTTAAGATATAACATGTCGTTCTAATGACATCGGTCCGAAAATACTTAGGTATATTACCCTCATTTAGCATAATTCTAACCAACTCCTCTAAAACACAATTTTTTCGCTCCACAATACCATTTTGTTGTGGATTTCTTGGAGCGGAAAATTATGCTAAATTTCATGTTTATCACAATAATTCTCAAATAGGTGGTTTTTCAAATTCACCTGATCGCTTTGGATAGAAACTATTTTTAAATTCATCTTATCTATAGATAACCTTGCAAATTGTGTGAAAGCTGAAAAAGTATCGTCTTTACTATGCAAAAAGATGACCCAACAAAATCTCGAGTAATCGTCTACTATCACAAAACCATATTAATTACCACCTATGCTTTTTTTCCTTGAGGGACCAAAGAGATCCATATGAAGAAGCTCGAGAGGTCTCGAAGTTGAAATAATGTTTTTCGATTTAAACGAGACTCTGTTTTGCTTACTCATTTGGCATGCATCGCATAGATGGTCTTTTAAAAACTTTATCTTTGGTAGACCGATTACTAAATCTTTATAAGTTACTTTATTTAGTAAATCAAATTTGACATGAGCTAGGCATATATTCCATAACCAAGAGTTTTCACCCAAGGTCACTAGACACTTAGTTCCTGTCAAGGATACGTCATCTAGGTTAAACATATAGGAGTTATTAACACTCAAGCCATTGAACATACAATCTCTCTTTTCATTATGCTCAAACACGCAACAAGTATTTGTAAAAGTTACTTTAAACCCATTGTCGCATAATTGACTAATGCTAAGAAGATTATATTTAAGACCTTCAACTAACATAACATCAAAGATAGTAGTAGACAATGGATTACCTACACTATCTTTTTCAAGTATTGCTCCCTTGTTGTTGTCTCCATAGGTAACAAAGCGCTTCTTATTTTGCACAAATTCAATGAATAGAGAGATGTCACCCGTCATATGTCTTGAACATCCACTTTCTAGAAACCACATTTTCTCTGTAGAGCCAAGACATTAGACCTATAGAATCAAACAAGATTAATAGGTACCCAATTTTCATTGGATCTTTGAGAGTGAGTGAAATTAAGGTTGCATTTGGGCAACCATTGAAAAACACTTTTAGGAACAAAGAGTCTCTTAAACTTGAATTTTTCAATAGTGTGACCTTTCTTGTAACAATTGTGACAAGATAAGTTGTGATGAGATGCATTTTTGTTATTTGAGTTCTTTTGAACATATTTATACTTTTTATATTAAGGGTTCAAAGACCGTTTAAACTTTAATGGATCAATAGAAAATGTAATCTTTAGTTGTAATGCCTTGTCTAATTTAGCTTTAAGAGTATTTACCTCTTTTTACCAAATTTGACAAGTTTCAAATCCGAACCATGAAGGTTCTTCATCTTCATTCTTATCTTTTTAAATATCTACCATAGATTACTTAAGAGCTTCCATATTCTTTTTGGTTTCTAAAACTTTAACTTCTGAATGTAAAAAGATTCTTTTGTTTGAAGCTAACTTTATAAAAGCGTCTACGGTGTCTCTATGTAGGTTTTCAAAAGCCTTTTATAATTGAGAATAAGACAATTCATTAATAGATTCAAGTTTAGAACGACTTACATTCTTCTTCTTCTTTTTGTTGGCCATGGAGCAAATCTTAGTCGATTCTTCACCTGAACTTGAGCTTTTATCACTCGAAGAATAACTTTCACTCTCCCAAGCAATATAGGATCTTCTAGACTTGCTAGATTTCTTGTAATGGCCTTTCTTTTTGTCCTCTTGATCAATGGACAATTCGGCTTATAATGACTGAATTTTCCATAATTATAGCATGACTCTCTATGTTTACCCTTCTTATTCTCATTTTCTTTTGAGTAGTTTGATAGCCTTCTAAAGTTGATTAGGCTCTTGTCGGAGTGCTTGACTCATTTTTCCTTATGTACCTTTGGTACCTTTTAACGAACAAACACATTTCTTCATCATCAGAATTCTCGTCATCACTTGTTTCACAATCATTTTGCTCATTGGTTGAGGACTTTGAACTTGAAGCCTTTAGAATAATAGCTTATTTAGTACCTCCTTGTCCTTGCCTTTCTACTTCTTTATCTTCTTCTCATGCTTTTTATCATGTTTTTCCGAGCAAGTAAATTTTTGCTCATGTTCTTCTACCTTGTCAAATAAACTTGTGAGATCAAGTGTTCTAAGATTATTCGCTTCTTTTATTGCGATGACCTTAGGTTGTCATTCCCTATTAAGACACCTGAAAACTTTATTAGTAGCAATATAATTGGAAATAGGCTTATCTAGAGCATTTAAACGATTTATAAGATGTGTGAACCTCTTTTGCATGTCGACAATAGTTTCACCATGCTTCATGCGAAATAGTTCAAACTCTTGAGTTAAGGTATTCATCCTAGCTTGTTTGACTTCATTAGTTCCCTTATGGATAACTTCTAATGCATTCCACATAGCTTTGGTAGTTTCACAATGGAAAACATAATAACATTCATCACCATTAAATGCGGATATGAGAATATTTTGCGCCTTCCAATCATGTGACCATAATTTGCTATCATTATCATTCCATTGTGCTTCCAATTTTGGTATGACGACACCTTCACCATTGATCATTGTAATTTGATTAGTTCCTTTGGTGATGATGTCCCATACACCCTTATCAATCGAGTTGATATGAATATGCATACAAGCTTTCCAATAGCCATAGTTTACACCGGTAAAGATGGCGCTCTATTGTACGCTCCTTTAGGTTTGGTGGCCATTTTCTGATAAGCGAATATTGAAGCATGGAATTAACCAAAGCTCGTGATACCACTTGTTAGACGAAGGCGACTTATCTAAAAGGGGTGAAAAGATCCCAAGTTAAAAAACTTTACAAAAATTGTTTTGAAAAATTTTACGGCTAGCGGAAGTGACCCCGATCGAGTCGTCTAAAATTAAACCGCTATCGAAAAACCTGGATAATAAGAAAAAATTGATCAATATTCTTTTAACAACAATCATTTGAGTTCTATAGTAAAAATGAAGTTTATTTCCAATGACAAAATACACAAAAATGTAATTGAGGAAAATTATCAAATACCTTGTATGCAATAAGTTTTGTGTAGAATTTTTTTATGATTTTGTTGATTTAAAAAAGCAACTACAATCTAATGGATTGTAATCAACACAACAAAACCTTTTTTAAAATGTTATCAACACAAGTTTAACCAAACATATTGATTGCATAATCTACGAATTCAAGAATTTTTGGTTTCATTTCTTTTCAGTGATGCATGTATGATATATATATATATATATGTGTGTGTGTGTGTGTGTGTGTGTGTGTGTGTGTGTGTGTGTGTGTGTGTGTGTGTGTGTGTGTGTGTGTGTGTGTGTGTGTGTGTGTGTGTGTGTGTGTGTGTGTGTGTGTGTATGTGTGTGTGTGTGTGTGTGTGTGTGTGTTGTGCAAGTTTGAGGGAAAAGGAATGCAAAAAGATTTGAAAAATCATGAATTTTTGAAAAAATGCACCGTATGTGTCGACCTATGTAAGTCATGTGTCGATCTGTATAGGTCATGTGTCGATTCATAGAAGAAAATTTTATTTTATGCGTCGACCTGAAACATCTCCACAGTCGGCACATCAAACAGAGGCTACATGCTTTAAAAATGATCCACATGTGTCGACTCATAGCATGTATGTGTCAACACATATACCTGTTTTTCATATAAAAATTTGTTTTTAATGCATGAAATCTTTTCTAAATTATTCCTAAATTTCTTAATACTAAGATGTACATTTAGACTCATAGAATATCGTCCAATATACATAAATATTAATATATCTTAATTTTAACATCATATAGAACATTTCTAATAGAAAGGTGCACTCAAATACATCACATATAAAAAAAAGTATTTAAACATTTAGTTTATAATAGGATGATTATTCCAAATCCAAAATCAAGAATCCTAATATAGTAGTTGAATATCATAGATAGTATTTAAACCTTTTTGTTTATAATAAGATCCCAAATTTAAAAGAAAACATAGGTTATGTTAAGTCACTACTTCTATCTTGACTCCTTCCACGCGTACATAGTATATAGTATCTTGACTCCTTCAACAACACTTGGTCACTTGTCGAATTGCCTCGAGGCAAGAAGGCAATCAATGTGAAGTGGGTATACAAGGTAAAGCTAAATCCCAAAGGAGAAGTAACTTGACACAAAGCAAGACTTGTGGCAAAAGGATTTCTTCAGAAAGAAGCAATTTATTTCGACAAAGTTTGCACCTGTTGCTAGGATCGAAACAATCCGGTTAGTTGTTGGTCTAGCAAACATGAACAATTGGCACATATATCAGATAGATGTGAAATGTCCATTCCTGAATGGCCCCTTAGATAAATAAGTTTATGTAGCACAACCAACTGGGTTTGTGAAACAAGGCGAATAGAGAAAAGTATACAGGCTGCATAAAGCCTTATATGGACTTAAGCAAACTCCAAGATCTTGGAACAAGAAGAAAGATAACTTTCTAAGGGAGAAAGAATTTGTAAAGTGCACAACTAAGCATGGAGTATATGTAAGAAGAAGTAATAGTGAATTGCTTATACTATGTCTCTATGTCGATGACCTGTTGATAACAGGAAGTTGCAAGAAGGAGATCGAAGATATCAAATATGACCTAAGTGAGGAGTTTGAAATGTCAGACTTGGGAAATCTCTCATATTTCCTTTGCATCGAGTTCTACAAGAGTGGTAGAGGTTTGATGATGCATCAAAGAAGATATGCAGGCAAAATACTCAAGAGATTTGAGATGCAAGATTGCAACCCAACATTGACTCCAATTGAGCCCAGATTGCAACTGTTGAAAGAATCAGATGAAAATGATGTTGACCCAACCCAATATAGAAGATTTATTGGGTCACTAAGATACATTTGTCACACAAGACCTGACTTAGCATACAGTGTAGATATGGTAAGTAGATTCATGCAGAAGGCAAAGGTATCACACCTAACAACGACGAAGAGGATACTAAGGTATCTGAAAGGAACTCTCGACTATGACATTTTGTTTCCTAAGATTGATGAAGGAAAAGAATGCAAGTTAGTGGGATACACCGACTCAAGTTGGTGTAGTGATGCTGAGGATAGAAAATTCACAGTTGGATATGTGTTTATCCTAGGTGGTGCACCGGTTGCTTGAAGTTCGAGAAAGGAGCCAGTAGTGGCATTATCATCATCTGTAGTAGAGTACATAGATGTTTCTCTATGTGCGTGCCAAGCAACATAGATGGTGAACCTAGTCGAAGAGATTACAAGGAAGCGTCATAGAGCAATTACTATGAAGATCAATAACATGTCTGCTATCAATCTGGCGACGAATCTGATAGCACATGGGCAGAGAAAGCACATCAAAATGAGGTTTCACTATCTTCGTGAGCAGGTAGCAGAAGGGAAGATGAACTTGGAACACTCCAGAACTAAGAATCATATTGCAGATATCATGACTAAGGGAGTACAGGTCGAAGTGCTCAAAAGACTAAGGTCTATGGTGAATATAAATAGCTTAGACACAATGAATTAGGTGGTGTGTTGAGAATGTAATTCCTTGTGTCGAAGCAAGTAGTGCTCGGCAGAAACAAGGATGTGTCTATATTAGGCTAGTGAATGAGTGTCGAAATTCGAAGCAGGTTGCTTGACAGGATTTCAACTTGGACATATTTTAGTAATGTTAGCTAAATTGAATATTTTGGGCTTTTGTGTTTTTGGCTTTGCCTTGGGAGCAAGTTAACCTAAAACTATAAATAGAGGGAGTAACTTCTGTTCTTGTAAAAAAAAACTTGAATTCACAGAACTTTGCAATTGTAAAGTGAATAAGTTTTTTACAATGTGTGAGCAGATAATTACTCTACAAAAATCATCATTTTCTTCTATATTTTATCAAACCCTAACTTTCTTTCTTCTACAATTTTTCTTTTTTTTCATTGTTATTATTGTGTATCGATAATAATCTTGTTCATCAAGATTGATATAAATTCTCCATAAGTTATGATCTATTTCCAACATGTATGTGTCGACACATATACCTGTTTTTCACATAAAAATCTGTTTTTAATGCATGAATTTTTTTCTAAACCATTCTTAAATTTCTTAATACTAAGATATGCATTTAGACTCGTAGAATACCGTCTAATATACATAAATATTAATATATCTTAATTTTAACATCATACAAAACATTTTTAATAAAAAGGTGCACTCAAATACATCATATCTCAACAAAATACATCATATCTCAACCAAAAAAAATAAAAAAAATTTAACATTTAGTTTATAATAGGATGATAATTCCAAATCCAAAATCAAGAATCATATCATAGATAGTATTTAAACCTTTTGTTTATAATAAGATCCCAAATCTAAAAACAAGTATAGGTTAACTTAAGGCACTACTTCTATCTTGACTCCTTCCACGCGTACATAGTAAGTATATATATTTCTCTTTTGAAAAATACTAACTCAAGGCGCGTTGTGCTTTTAATTTTTCCATAGAACCGCGTTGACAGTGATCTTTTCATTCAGAAAAACACAGGAAAAAAAAACTACGTTTTCTAAATTCAACTTTTCTAGGTCTTTTCTCTTGAAGGCAATCAAGCGTGGTTTTTGGGTTGGTGGAATTTCATTGAAATTGTTGAAAACTATACAAATACAGTTACACATATCCCTATAATAATCCATAGTCCATTCCCTCTTGCCTATTTACTACCTTCTAATTAATGTCTTTTGTCCCCTAAATATTAAACCTTCCAGCTGTACAATTTTCTTCTCCATTATATAACTCAAAAATCATATTATTAAATAGTTTAATTAAATCTACATGCTCCCTATGTATTTGGATAGAGATCAAATCAAAGGCTTGCAATCTCATTCTTTTAATTATTTCATAATAATGTCATAAACTACTAACTTTGCATTTTATTATAATAAATATGTATGCTATTATTTAAGGGACTGTATCCTTTTTAATGAGGTGATTGGCTGATCTTTTTGAAACTAAATGACAAAATTGCTATTTGCAAATTTGAGTGATTAAATAGACTAGACATTTACAATTTTAAGGATTTAAGTTATTATATACTTTTTTTATTTTGTATAAGGATGTCCTCAAAATACTCTTGTGAAACTCTAACTTAAATATAATGAATAGCATAAAGAGTGAAATGAGTGTTTCTCTTGGTGTAGAGATTAATAGTAGTTTGTGATTTATGGTTTTTCTAATTGTTCAAGTGTTTTTTTTGGTGAGATTCTTATAAATTTTAATTGTTATGTTGTTTTTATTTTTTCGGTTTTTATTGTTATATTTTTTTGTTTTTCTTTTGAGGTGTTTTATATAACACTCATTATGCTAAAAAGTTAAATAACATAAATTGTTAAGAAAACTCAAATCCTAAAGTTAATGGTATTAGTTTTGATGAACAAGAATTAATTTTTTTTTTATTCTTCACGCCTTTTATTCTCTATTCTTTATTCAAGTGAAATAATCAGTCCTTTTTTTTCAAGATGATTCTACGCTACACAGAAAATTAAAAGAAGAAAATGAGACAATTGAAAATAAAATTAAAGAGAAATTCTTAAAGAAGAAGAATAAGAAGATTATATTGATATGTAATTTGCACTCAAAGTGTTTGTTACAATGTGTGTTAATCACAACTATGATTTCTGAAAATTACACAATGCTACTACAAAACTTCTTACAAATGAAATAAAGTTCCTCTCTATTTATAGATGAGATTACTTGCACACCAAGTAATCTCCAACTAACAAACAAAATAAAATAAATACTAAGTTTGACTCTATCGAGGTTAACTCCTTCGATAACTACATGCTTCAACAAGCTGCATTTAAGTTTTTGTCAAATACAGTTAATACAAACTTTGTTTGACTCTTATCGCATGCACGCTATGATCGACACAAAGAAATACATATTTAAAACATCACCTAATTCACTGTCTTTGAGCTATCTACATTCATCATAACTCTCAATCTCTTGAACAATTTGACCTGCACAGCCTTCGTCATGATATCTGCAATCTGATTCTCAGTTCTACAATGCTCCAAATTCATCTTCTCAATGGTTACCTGCTCTCAAAGATAATTGAACCTTATTTTGACGTGTTTGCTTCTTCCATGTGCTATAAGATTCTTTGTCAGGATGATAGTCAACATGTTGTCGATCTTCATGGTTATTGCTCCATGATTCTTTCCTGTAATTTCTTCGAATAGATTCATCATCCATTTTGCTTGGCATACACATAACGAATATGCTATGTATTAAGCCTTGCATGATGATAAATCTACCACCGGTTCCTTTCTCGAAATCCATGTGACGGATGCACCACCTAACATGAACACATATCTTGCAGTCAATTTTCTATCTTTAGCATTATCACACTAACTAGAGTCAGTGTAGCCCCCAAGCTTTCATTCTTTTCCTTCATCAACTGAAGGAAACAAAATGTCATAGTTGAGTGTTCCTTTGAAATACCTTAGTATCCTCTTGGTGGCTGCAAGATGGGATATCTTCGGTTTCTGCATGAATTTATTGACCATGCCTACACAATAGGCTAAATCTGGCCTTGTATGACAGAGGTGTCTAAGTGATCCAATGAGTCTTCTATATTATGTTGGTTCGACATCATCTTCAGTCGAGTCTTTTATCAATTGCAATATACGTTAAGTTGGAGTCGAAGTTGGGTTGCAGTCTTGCATTTCAAACCTCTTAAGTATTTCACCTGCATATCTTCTTTGATGCACCATTAAGCCTCAACTACTCTTGTAGAATTCGATACCAAGAAAGTATGAGAAAATTTTCAAGTATAACATTTTAAACTCCTTACTTAAGTCATGTTTGAAATCTTTGATCACATTCTTACAACTGCTTGTTATCATTAGGTCATCAACATAGAGAACTCCACTTTCTAATGCATCATCGATCCATCGATCAGATCAATTAAACGTCTATCTCTAAAGTGCGTCGCATTCCCGCATGTAGTTTTAAATGCTCCAAATATATAAAGAGACAAATGAGTCATTCTTAAGTATTCAAATTCATTTTCACTTTTACATCACTTTGATTTTTCGCACTAACTTAAACGCTATTAACCTTACAAATCTACTCAACACCGCCTTACTAGAAGTCCAATGCCCCCTTCTCATTTCCATCAGACAAAAAATTATAGTTTCAAATTGGAACAATACTAAATATGGAGAAAAATAAAGAAAATGTGATATTAATTATTTATCAAAAGATTAATAAAATAATCAAAAGAAAACTTATATTAGAAATAGAGGTAATATATATGACCAGAAAATGCAGTCATAAGCGTGCATTGACCTTATATACTAATTAAATTAAAATTCAAAAAAGAAATCTTCCTAGACTTTCCCACACTGAAATCTTCATATAAGCCAGCTAAGATTGAGCTATACTCAACACATTTTCTCTCCATCTCTCTGTCTCTCTTCAAATTTCAAACACTCTCCTGACTTCATATTCAGTTTTTTTATTAATGGCAGAAATTTTGAATGAAGACCAAATTGTTGAGATCAAAGAAGCCTTTTGCTTGTTTGATAAAGATGGAGATGGTAAATTTATAATCCTTATTATTTGTTTTTTTTTTTTTTCAATTTTTTTTGTAAGAATATAATGTTCTTACATAATACTATATGCTAAAAAATTGTATAATAGGTTGCATTACTGTGGAAGAACTTGCTACGGTAATTCGGTCCTTGGATCAGAATCCAACGGAGGAAGAGCTTCAAGATATGATAAATGAAGTTGATGCTGATGGCAATGGAACCATTGAATTTGTTGAGTTCTTGAACTTAATGGCCAAGAAAATGAAGGTAATTATTATTTAACCCTTTTAATTTTTCTCCAATATTATTCATTATATAAATGTTTTCAAATTTTCTGTTTTTTTTTTCTTGTTAATTAGGAAACTGATGCAGAGGAAGATCTGAAAGAAGCTTTCAAGGTTTTTGATAAAGATCAAAATGGATATATTTCTGCTACTGAGGTATTAATTTCTCCTCTAAATATTTATTTAATTTATATTTTAAATATTATATATTAATTAGGTCACATTAATTTCACATGCACATCTATCTCACCAAGGACAGTACTTTGTACTTTTCTCCATTCAATGAATATTAGCTGTTTGATTTAGTGCATGCATTAGGGTTTAATATTAAAGTGCTAAGTACGATTAATATTTAGAGTTTGAGTTTGTAAATTCTAGTTCAACTGATAAAAATTGATTAATATTTAGAGTTTGAGTTTGTAAATTCTAGTTCAACTGATAAAAATTGATATTATTAGATTAGACGTTAACATCATTCTCACAGTTGTGTGTGAGTTTTCGGTGGTTATGACCACTTCTTTTGAAGATAAATAAACAATTAATATGGAGAAAAATGGATAGACTTATATAAGAAATTATTGTGTATTTATGCAGTTGAGACATGTTATGATCACTTTGGGTGAGAAATTAACTGATGAAGAGGTGGATCAGATGATTAAAGAAGCAGATTTGGATGGTGATGGTCAAGTTAACTATGATGAATTTGTGAAGATGATGATGACAATTGGATGAACAAATTAAATTCTTAAATATTTAACATAAATCATTTCATTTGTTATTATTCAAATTTGTTTGGTTCCTTATAATCTCATCTTCTTTTGAAGAAATAATAAATCTTTCTATTATATGTTCATTGTTTGTTGTGTTCTTCTATTGTAGTTGTAGTCCATTATGTGAATGACCAACTCATTAGAGTGACATCTCAGCCACACCACTTGATTTAATTTGTTCAACTCCAACCCATGATTTATTCTTTTAATTAAAGTTTAAAATTCATTTAATTGGGTTTATCAAAATCAACAAGATTCATCATCTAACTTTATTTTTTGTCTAGTAAACTAATGAGTGGAATTTCACTCTTAACAATGAATAAGTAAGATGTCGCAAGTTCGAACTTTTACTCTTGCAAACTGATATCCCTGGACTTTTACTCTTGCAAACTGATATCCCTGCATAGTTTCAAGCTAAGTTGACTAGATTTGTTTAAGGCATGTTAATGTTGAATGGGAACACTTTTAGCTCATTTTCTTGGACTTTGACTAAAACATCAATTGGTTAGATTTGACACATGATTTATCACCACAAAATTATATGGTGTGTGAGTTTGTCATTTTCTTTGACTAGTAGCAATTGGACTTTTTTCATCCTTAAGAAGTAAGATATAAATTTAAAGGGTCCCCTTTATATTAGTTGTTAAACTAATTAACCCTTATGTTAAGAATCTTTGAAGTTCATAAAAAAACACAGTTGAACCATATAGAGCTTGCAATGAGCTGTCTTGTTGACAAGCATGACACATGCACATTGTTAATGTTTTCTCAATCTCATGTGACTTTTACAGCAGAGACCAGTTAATTCTGACTCTGCCTCTTATCTTTCATTTTTAAGTAACAATTTCTCTTCTTCCTTTTATTATTCTTAATTCATTCATATAGGCCCTTGTTTGACAATTATTATAATGGCTATATATATTTTGTCTTTATAAAAAATTTCTGTACACTAAAAGTTCTCACATTGTTTAAAATTGAAACAAATAGTTGTTAATAAACATCATTCTCCTCAGTCCACAAAATCGTAATGGCTAAAATAACACCAAAAACAGACAATACCTCAGCAACGTGGTTGTATACAACCGAGTTGAAGTTGGAATGGACATCAAGCAATCAATATTCTCTCCACATCAAAACAACACTTCAAGAAAAATAAATCAGAAAGAAACTCGCAAGAAAAGTGTAATTGTAAAGGTTTTAATTTGGCAGAGTTGCACAACACATGCAGCTGGTAAAAAAGTGAGACATAAACTTGCTCTTTTCTTTTCCTTTAGGTGAAGTAGATGACAACATTTCCATCTTCAAACCAGCATTGTTATCTTGTGTCTGTTCCATGACTAGAAGATCTGCTTCTTCTTCTTCTTCGTCTTTCAGAAAACCGATGAATGAAGATTTCGATATCTCTGAGTAACTTCTTTCCATGGTAACTATTTTCTCTTCAATGTGATCATATTCATCATGGGCCATTGAGTTACTGAGATTTTGACTTAACTTGTTAGACAAGCTATCGTTTGCGGACTTACAAAGCAAAGGAATATGATCCGTTTCTCGCCTTGATTCGGTTCGGAGGTTGAGATTGAAACTTGGTGATTTTTGCATATGGGAAGTGACATTTAGATTATCAGGGTTTGATTCAGTACTTAGCCTTGTTAAACTTTCCCTTGTTTCATAACCACCATTTGCAAATCTAGCTGTTGAAATCGATTGAGTTTTCTCTTCCATGCCGTCTCCACGAATTTCTTCTTGAGTTTTCTCTTCCACATCGTGTCCGTGAATTTCTTCTTGCATCGAAACTTGTCCAAGTTCAGTTCTTGCTTTCTCCACAACATCTTCTGATTTTGGATGCATTTGATTTTTCATATTTATGTCATAAGCATCATTGGCTTCAGCTATTGAAATGGTTTGAGTTTTCTTCTCTTTTACATCATCATCTGTATCAAGGACATCTTGCGGTATATCTTTGGCTAAAGATGATGTTGGTATATTCTTATTTTCTTCTTGTGATATCTCATTTGCATGTTCACTAGTATCTTCTATGATATTCTTATCATCAACTTCACTTATGTTATCTTCCTCTACAAAGATGACAAATTAATTTTAAAAAAATACAAATCTGCTTCAACAAATTTTCTTCAGCATTTCAATAACAAAACATGTACCTTTGATAGCAGAAGTGCTGTAATTTCCCATCTCTTTGCCCATACTCAAATTTTCAAATCCTGCAACATAAACAATGTTAAGTGACTACGACAAAATTCGATATTATTCAAAATCTAGAAGAACAACAATGTTATACCATTACCATACTATGATTATTGGTGATGATATTCACATGCTCCTCCTAGATTTAAGCATTTGAGGACAGGTTGATCTATGTGACATTGCCAGAGTGTGTTTATACTTTGATTTGAACAACCAATAACATGGTGTTTCTTACTGCATAAGGCCTCACTTTGGGTCATGTGTCTGCTTATTAAGTATATACAATACCTTTTGGTCATAAATTCTTAATAATCTAAGAGAATGGTGTGACCAAATAATGTTCACTTTCAGTGAGTCCATAATTTTGAAGTAGCTCATATACTGGTCTCACCATTTAAAATGCTTTTAAACTGAAGTTGTTTAAAAGTTTATTCTATACATGCAAGGTGGCATGAGAAATTCAGAGTTGGACTCATCATTGTGTGCAATATAATTCTATGGTACTCACTCTACCTTTTCACATGATAAGAAGTTAACAACTCAGACTTTTCTCATATCTTTTTCACTTTCAAAAGATCATGTATAAAGAAAAGAAAAGTTGTTTGTTTTATATATAACTAACAAGATATAAAGAAAAGAAAAGTTGGTTAGTTTTATATATAACTTACTTGTAAACATCTTTTGCTCTAGTTAGAATCTTAAAATAGAAGTGTGAAATGTGCAAAATGTTTCATAACATATCTTTCGACAAAAAATTGACCTAGAAATAATTGTGGCTGATGGCATCCAAGTAACTTTTTTTGGTTTATATTTCGTCTGATAACCCTAACTGGAGAATATGAACATCATTTAATTATCCTTTGAGTATCCTATGCCAGAATTCGTTCGCGAAGCTTATAGCAGACAGATAGTCAATAATAGGAACATAATTATTGAGCTTAAGAGAATAAAGACCAATTTATCAGTGTAAATTCAGAAGTTGCACAAATATTATACACGCAAGAAGAATATGATTCAATCGCAACAAATGCATGCGAACTTTACAAACATACTGCCAAAGTAACATAATTTCCATGCTGATCCTGATCTAACAAGCTAATTGCTGCTAAATTCTTTCATATAAACTTTGTGTCTGCTTAGGGTCATACCAGTGCTCTAGTACACTCTGCCATGTTGAAGATGCTACAACATCATCATAAACCAGATACCGGGCACTGAAATGATCGTGAAAAGTGTAAGAAATCAGATTACATAATTTATAGAAATCTAAACAAATCATCAAAATTTATGCAAAAGATGTAGAAGATCACTCAATAAAGTAATGATAGTTGATATGGTAGCTTCAATTTCCAAAACAGGGCAAATTTTGGTGGTTTATTGAATGCATTCAAATCAACAAATGCTTGCATTAAAATGTTTTGTAGCATTGTACATTCTGCCAGTTACACCAAGGAAAGGAATTTAGTTATATGAAACAATGAACTTAATTCCATACAGAAACTATTTAAAAGTCACTTATGAATACCGATCTGTTAAATAAATGAATTTCATTACTTAACATGGTATTACAGTCTCTTACTCTCTTTTAACAAATCATAAAGATTTCAAGCTTGTCATTGCCATTTTCTATTTATCAAATTTAAACTTAGCACAAGGAATGGTTGAGCTAGTTTTTGTCCACACTTCAAGCAAAAAATGCATACACATGAAGGAGGAATGGTAGTGGCAAAGTGAAAACTAATTCTTGGACCACTTCCTACCTGTGACAAAAGTAAAGTCAGAAGACCATGATGAAACAGCTTTCAGATATTTTAAATTATCATATAAAATCAATCTCAACAACTCATCAAAGTTAATAAAGCAGAACGACAAGAGTAGATACATTGATTTATTTAGATATGCCTTCGACAAAAATCTACGAGACTGCTAATAATTTGAAAAATATAATTGACTGTAATCACATGTGTTGATGTCGTGTCGGTGTCTGACACTGACACGTAATGGACACCAAATACGCTTTCAATCTGAATGTTGGTGCTACATTAATGCAAACCCTCTATTGGTTTTCAGGTGATATTTGGAAATCTATAAGCTCCATAGTTGAGTTCGTAAAAAATAATTGAACTAATATAAATTAAATCAGACAAGGGAAATCATCAATGGAGCTTACCCTCAAGGAAACAAGAACCAAATATTTAATCTACTTTTCATTTTCTCCTTGACTCAGAATCTCCAAATGCTACATTTACACTTAAATAACTTGAGATGCACATCACAGGTAAACGTATCTGAAATTTAATAGATGTTCCAAATTTAAATAAATAAATGGAGAGTATTAGTCACACAATGTTTCTTGATTGTTGGTTACTTGCACATGTTTAAATAACAATTGAAATAAGTGATTTTGCTCATTAAATGTTAGAACTCCCCTAGTTCAAACCATATGAAGTGAATTATAGGCAATAGCCGAAGATAAAGATACATGTATAACCCAACAATAAGATATAGAATATAAAAAGCTTCAATCAATAGAATGTGCCAATAAATTTTTATCAACCAACAACTAGAAAAAGAAATAGCATGTACCTGTATTTTGTCAAAATCGTCAGGGAAGGAATGTATCTTATCTTATCCAACTCCACTATAGAAAGTTATTGACCTCTTGGGGTGAAATTGCACCTTTATGAAGTCTGTCAAAACCGTACTCTGTTTTCTACACATTCAATTATAATCCATCTTATACTTGCTTTGATACCATTAACCACAACACTCATATCATGTGCCATATATCAATATTCTTCTGTGAAGATATAGACATCAGAAGAACAAGTGAGTAAGCACTAAGATGAAAAAGGCATGAAATCTTCATCACATAAATTTCAGAATGATAAATTGCAAATCTGAAAGATAGTGGCAAAGGTTCAAGAGACTCGGATGATCGGACAAAATGAATTGCACATAAGTGTTTTTCATATATAACTGTTTATAAATAAGTTATTTCAATTACAAAAATAAATAAATAAAATCTAACTGTTTTTATATAAGTTTTAAGTTGTTTTCATAAACTCTTCCAAACAGTTTTACAAATGTTTATATCAATAGATAAGCTCAAACAAGTCAATCCAAAACCCATACTAAGTTTGTTTTGTTGTGGTCTCATTCACATCTCATATGCTGATTGTCTAGCTGTATTGGATTATGTGTATATTTGGATTGATGGTGAGATTAGGTTATGCTAAACTTGTAGTGATCCACCACGATTCTGACAAACTCACCGTCAATCCAAACATGCACTAAATCCAGGAATACTTCTCATTTTTGTATTCTTAATCACGGCCCTTATTTGGGCTACTTCATCCCACCTCCCCCCTTGGGCTTGTATATTTGATACCAAAGCATAAGCACCAGAACTATGTGTTTCCAATTTTAATATTTGTTTCCCTATATCCTCCCCAATCTCTGTATCTCCATATAATCTGCAAGCAGAAAGCAAAGCAGACAATGCAGCAGAACTATGTCTTGACGGTATGCTTTTGACCAGATTATATGCCTCTTTAAGCCGACCAGCTCGGCTTAATAAATCTACTATACAACTATAATGAACTTCACTTGGAACTATTGCATATTCCTTCATCATTATCCCAAAAATTTGTAGACCCTCTTCTACCAATCCTGAGTGGCTGCAGGCAGTGAGGATTGAAGTGAAAGTCATTTCATCAGGTGTAACTTTTGCAAATTTCATATGATCAAAGAGCTCTAACACTTCTGTATAGTTTCCGTGCATCGCATACGCACCTATCATTGCATTCCATGATGTGAGAGACAGTTCTGTCATTTGCTCAAATATATATCTAGCCATACACAGTTTTCCACACTTAGCATACGTATTAATAAGAGAGTTATTTACAGAGAGCTCGTTACCATGAAAAAATCGGTAACTGAAACAGTGAACTTCCTTAACAAAACTTAGATATCCAAGCCGGGATAATGCCTGAATGAGACCAATTAGAGTAACAGAGTCAATGTTTAGATTTTCTTTTTGCAGCAGACGAAACAAATTTATGGCTTCGTCAATGTGGCCAAGATAAATATAACCTGTCATCATCGAAGTCCATGAAACCAAGTCCCTTGTTCTCATCCTACTGAAGACAACCCTTGCATCCACTACAAGCTCACATTTTGCATATGCATGAATAATTTGATTTGCGATTTCCACATTTGATATGTGCTTATGCCTCAATACATAACCATGTATAGACCTGACTAACCTAATGTCTCTCAATTTTGATATAGCAGAAATCAAATTAAGAAACAAAGCCACATTTGGATTAATATTCCACTTGACCATTTCACGATAAACATTTACCGCCTCCACAGGTAACTCATTTTCAAGATAACCAGTCATCATAACATTATATACAACAGCATCCTTATTCCCCAATCTTTCAAACAGTTTCCTAGCTTTGGTTACATCAATTTTACAGTATAGATCAACCAAAGCAGTAGAAGCCACCAAATCAAGCTCTGCTCCCATCGTGATCATGTATCCATGAATACTCATCCCTCGACGTAAATAATTCAATTCACCACAACACAGAATAGCATTGGCCAATGTTACCAAATCAGGCAAAACATTTCTACATATCATTTGACGAAAAAGTTGAAAAGCTTCTAAAGCCTGTCCATTTTGAAGATAAGCAGCTATCAAAGTGTTCCAAGAACCGACATTTGTTGTTTTTCGAGCATCCATCTTGGCAAAAACCGAGGCAGCTAACCCAATACCACCACATTTATGATACATATCCAAAAGGGTTGTCTCAAAAACATCATCACACAAACCAATTTCTCTCCTAACAGCGTAACCATGAATCGCACCGCCCTCATGCATTGCCCCCAATTTCGCCGCTGCATGCATCAAACTCACTAAGGTAACTCGGTTCGGAAGCAGACCATGTTTCTGCATTGTAGAAGCAATTGTGAAAGCACCATAAGCAGAGGAATCACCAGAATGGGCATATGCATTGATAATGGAAGTATAAGCAACAATATCTTTGTGAGTAATTTCATCAAACACCTTATGTGCATATTTTATTTTTCCATATTGTGAGTAAAACCGAATGAGAGTAGAACCTACAAAACAATCAGAGTTGAAACTGAGCTTGATGGAATCCACGTGAACCCCCCTTCCGAATTCTAGGGTGCCTAAGGCAACACAAGTTTTGAGGCAAATGGTGATAGCTGATGCACATAAACCGAATTTGTTGTCTTTGGAAGATAAATAGCGACGGAGTATGTCGTCGTATTTGAGGAGCGTCGTGGAAAGCTTCTTCTGAGTCATCAAAAGCACATTCAGTTTTCATTTCATCAAATCAACATACAGTGATGGTTACTACTTAAAATTCGGAGACTGCGTTGTCAACACTTTACCATTTCAACTTTCATCTTCCAAATTTGAGGAAGTTTGGGTATTAGTTCTATCAAGGAGGGGAGGGATGAATTTTAATTACATATATATTTAAATTTAAATATGAATGGGATGAGAGACATTTTATTTATAAATATATTTGATTTAAAAAAATATAAATATTTTAAAATTAATTTATTATTTTATCCTTTTATTTTTATCATAAAATTAATGATATTTACTGTTTATAATTCAAATATAAATTTATTGAAGAAATATAAATATTCAATCAGAGATCGTTATTAAATATTTTACAAAACGTAAAGATTATAATATATAATTGACCAAATTATAGTTTTGATTCTCCTATTATTATAAACAAAAACATTACAATAGTTAAAAATTATAATTAAAATATAAAAAATAAAATAAAAAAATTAAACAGATATAATGATAGGAAGATTAAGATATTAAAAAAATAAATTTATTTAAAATAAAATTTTTAACATTGTCATAAGTTAAATTTATATTTAAATAATAATAATTATAAATATATAAATATAATTATAATTAAAATCAAACATCTCCCTATTCTTTAAATCGGGCGAAGCAAAAAGTAGTTCTGGAGAGATTTTGGTCTCTCCGTCTACCTCCTTTCTTCTTCTTAAAATTTAAATCAAACACATAAATTATTACATATTCTCTTCCCTCCCCCTTCATTTACATTTACCAGACAGGTGTGCATGGTATCCCTACAAGGGTAGGGAATACTCAGAGGCCTTAGTAGATTTATAAAAATTTAGGGTGATTAGGACTTGTTAGCGGTGACGAGAAGTCATGTATAATGGTGTTACGCCATTTATGGTAGTTAGTAGTGGACATGCTCACGTGAGGTGAGAGGTTATATATATCAGCGTAATACTTAGGTATGAGTATATAAATTATGATTCTCTTTCTCCTGTTATGAGAGAAGTATTTTTAGGAACCCATAGACCTAAGTTTAGGAATCCCTTAAAGACAATAATGTTCCCCCATTAACTAGGGAAGATGGTAAACTACCTACTTTCTAGGGAGTCGTGACATGATTTTTCCTTATATCTCATATGACTAATGTAAGGGTAGTTTTACTATCCATTCCTCTGTTTCGGTAGGCGAGCCCTCATAATATGTGGAAATATCGCTTGGGGGACTTCGTGCTAGGCACCCTTGATTGAGACTCTCACAAATATAATAATACACACTCCAACGATTTTTTTATTGACTAATTATATGTCATTTAACTAATTTTAAACATTTTAGTAATTTGGAAGGAATAGATGTAGAGGTGCAAACAATTCGATTTAGACTGTTTTTTGGTAAAAAAAATGTCTGAACTGATTATAACTTCATTGGTTTGGTTTGGTTCGATTTTTAACATTTTTCAAAAACGGAACCAAACCAAACTGATTGGTTTAATTTGATTTTGTTTGGTTCGGTTTATTGGTTTACAACGTTTTTTTTCAAACATTATACTCATTAGTGTATTCTCCACTGTCGTGTTTTTCGGCGTATTTTATGCTATTATTTTTTCGAACAAACTACAAGTTGCTCTTAATCCATCCAAAATAGTGACATCATTTTTATTGCATTATGAAACAAGTTCACCATCAAACATAAAAGTTGACACTTTGCATTAAAAGGTTAGGAATTGATCTGACCTGATTAGAAGGGGGTCGTTGGTTGCCACTCGTCTTTGACTTACTGTCTGTTCACCGGTGTTGAAGAAGAGGAGGGGGTGTACCTACAAGACACTCCGATGACAAAATAAGTGTATGGACAGAGTGGTCACAAGTACAGAAAAAGGGTAAGAAGAGATTACCTGACCCTCTTGTGAAAGAGGGTATTTATAGAGAGACCCCAGCGCAGGGCCAACGGTCATTTGAGTTGGACTGGATGGTCAGGCCCAACCCAAGTGACTGCTAGGGCTTACGTGGCGTAGTGAAGACCAGAACGTGGTCTTCGCCCTAGTTCAATTGTCCCGTGGTCTCCGGAAAGTGGGTTTGACCTGCTCTTTCGGAGGTGGACAGTTGGTTGGTGATGTGTCCCCGCGGAGGGGAGCACGTGGAAAACGTGTGAAGGACACGTTGTCCTGCCCGACAAGGGAGCAGGTTCTGCCCGCGGAGGAAGGTTCTGCCCGACGGAGGCAGTGTCTGGTCGACGGGGAGTTTTGTGCTCGACACACAAGAGAAAGGTTCTGCCCGCGGAGGGACATTACCAGCCCGTCGGGGACCCTGTGCTCGACGACTGTGGCCTAAGCTGGATTGGACTTGGCAGAATATTATTGGGTTGGGCCTGCCCGGTCAAGCCGGGGCCTAGGACAGAACAGGAATGAATTTGAAAGCTTAACAAATAAAACACAACAAAACACACATCAATTAACATGCTCACGACTCAAACACGCATCAAAATTGTTTCGTAACAAGACTAGAAGGAATTTTGTTGAAGAAAAAGATAAGAAAATAATTAAAAATTAACGAAAAATTTTGATCGCGAAGAAGACAACCATAACATATTAGAATGACGGTAGAGAGAGAAATACTTGTGGCGGGCTACGAGAGCCGTAGTTTAGTTAAAACAAGTTTCGGTGACTTATGATTTCTATTTTTTATAATTTAGAGTTTGGTTTTAGATGCGTGTTTTACTGAAAGGTAATCATATACATTAATTCAATTTATCGATTTGATGGTTCTTAAAAATTAAAATCGAGAACTGAACTAAATAACATTGACTTTTATTGGTTTGGTTAAATTTTAAAACCGAGATTTTATTTTGATCTAATTTGATTTATATTATAGATTTACTTAATTATTTTATGATCCGCTGGCACCTTGGATATAAAATTATTTTAGATTGATGATATATCTTTTATAAATTTAAATTTATTTGAAGGGCATTGGGTGGACAAAAGCATACTAGTACTCGTTTTATCAGATTGAGTTGGATAAGAAAAAACTCAGTGAAAACGAAAAACAAGAGCAATGGCGGGTTCTGCAATTTCGCTTCGAAACACTTTCGTCTTGGCTTCTATGCGCACAGTTTCACCAACCAACTCTCTCAAACTTTCATCACTCTCACCCCGTAAGTAACTAACATCTTCTCAATTTCAATTTCAATTTGCTTTCTTATGCTGTGCTGAATCTATGTTATCAACAATATTTGTTGCAATTTTGTGGTTTCAGAATTAGGGTTCCTGAATTCTCAATTAACTGGTCTCAGAATCTCTTCTCAGACTTCACTGAAAACGCCTACACCTGTAGTTGCTTCTCCTTTTCAACCCATTGTTGCCAGTAATTATTTCTCTCTATTTCATTTTCACTTCTGTTTTTCATTTATTTTCTGTTTTCCCTTAGCATTACAATGCTGCTTTTAGAGTAGGAATATTGAAAACAATTAATTACTACTCTGATTGATTCAAAAATAAATAAAATCACTACTCTGATTCTGCACATGTTATGGAATATGTACGGTAGCAAGCACGACCATACACAACACACGTAGTCACCGATAATACTTAATAAGAAGAAGGAAAAAAAGGAAACGTAGTTGCTAATACTAGTTTGATTGTATGAACTAGTCATGACCAATATAGTGAAGCGCGAGATCTTAAGTAGGGTCAGTCGGTTTGTGAAAGATCGTAAAACTCGGATCGTTAGCATGGCAAGTAAGATCCTACCAAAGGGGAAAATGGTAATTTCATACATACACACACACGGACACAAAAATATGAGAATCATAATACATGTCCAAATAAAAGCCCTAACACGTTTTTTTTAACAATCTTGCTTTAAAAAGATCGATCTTGACCATGCTAGCGACGAAAATGATCTTTCTATGATCGTAGCACTCTCAGAAATGTAAGATCTTTCTATCTTACGATACAACACTCGATCTTGACTACACTGGTCATTACAATAACGTCCTTTAAATTTCATAACAATAGGGTTATTTCATCAATAGACCATTTCTTCTTAAACAATGGGGAAGGATGACTATCGGTCAGAGTGACCAACTATGTTGTGCATTTCTGTTGTAAAATTTGTATTGGTGGGTTAATCTATATTTTTTGTTTTTTTTTAATGTGTGGACAGAAGATCACACAAATATTTACTCCAACTTCATCTTTAGAATGACACAACTCTCCCTTCTTTATGTTGGCTTACTGTGTTAGTTTACTTTTTTTATATAGAAGAACATGTATAACATAGTATGGCACAATCGACCGATAACTGAGTTCCTTTAGCACGTGGTTAACTTGTTTGTATATAGAGACATATGTTGGGACATGCATGCCCTTTAAATGATTGGTCTTTTTTCTCAGCAAAAATACCCTGCCTAAGTTCACATAAAGAAAAGAAAGAATGAAAAGAATAATATACTTATGTGGTTATTTCTTGTTGATGTTATGCTACATCTTCATTACTAGTTAAGACATCCTATTGCCAATCATGGCTATTATTGTCAAACAATTTAACTAGTTTGTTAGGGATTACATACTTAGCATCTGTTTGTTTCTACGTTTGGAATGCCTATACGTGCGTATACAATGAAGCTGCACTTTGTAGCTTCTACTTTTTCAAGTTGGAAGTGCCTCGTAATGCGAGAAATGAATGCTTAATGAGTTTCAAAACATACACTTACTAGCAGTAGTACTTTGGTTTAATTTTTTCAGAGAGAGTGTGTCCTTTCACCGGAAAAAAATCAAACAAGGCCAACAAAGTATCTTTCTCAAACCATAAGACAAAGAGGTTGCAATTTGTAAATCTCCAGTACAAGAGAATTTGGTGGGAAGCTGGAAAGCGCTTTTTAAAGCTTCGTTTGTCGACCAAGGCATTGAAGACCATAGAGAAGAATGGACTTGATGCAGTTGCGAAAAAGGCTGGAGTTGATCTCAGTAAGAAATAAGAGCCTAATTAGCCTTGTAATTGAGTGAAATGTTAAATCCATGTTGATTAACTTTTCTTGTAGAATTTTTTTATTTATGTATTATTTTTAGGGACTGGTTGACTTTCTCTATGGTCAAAAGAATTAAAAGTTATGTAGAAACGTTATGATGAGTTGAGAAAGTTTACTTGCCATATATCTCGAATGGAAATGTCTTTGATCACCCCCTTCTTATTGAAGAGTTTGAATCATATGAAACTAGCATCGTTGCATATTTTGACCATTTATTTCTAGAATAGATATATTTTCTCATGGCATCAAACTCATAAAGTCGTTCATTAGATTGTAATGTGTTAAAGGATCTCACTGTTGTGAAGACTTTGAAGGAGGGAAAAAACTTTTTGACATATACATTTTCGAATTGATCCTAAATCTGTGCAATCACGATTGTTGTGTAGTTTGCAAGCCCTGAATCTTAGATTTCAAAGTCTTTCTACCCTCTCCAAACTGTGAGATTTCCTCCAACTATCCAACTGCATGAAAAAGTAGTCTAGATCGATGTCAAGTTATTGTTAATGTGCAACTAAAATATTATTAATCGTTTTCACTTTTCAGCTTCAATATGATTTAATGAATAATTTTATTTGTAAATTTGTGAAATGTTTGACAACTATGTTGTTTTTGTGGATATATGTGAATGTTGTGGCTGAATAGTTTATGTTAAAACAAGGCATAAAATTGTGGTAGCATGGAGGGAAAATTAAATAGATTCGATTTCAGGCTTTCTTTGATCATTAAGTTAAATAGTGTTGAAATTTATTAAATGAACTAATGCATGCCTGGACTGTTTTGCTGTATTTTATGATTCTTTTAGTTTGTTGAGTTTTTTTTTTTTTTAAAGTAGTAAAGTGGATGTAGTTCACCTTATTAATGATGAACAATAAAAATGTTGCAGTTTCGATCTCGCGTTCATATATTTGATATCTCTACACAACTATCAATTGAATTGTTTTAATGAAATTTGTTGAGATTTATGTCAATAACATCTATGCTAAAAATGCTGAACGGTTTTCATAAGTGTCAAGCCATAACGAACATAAATAAATGATGTTTCTTTCAATATCTCTCTCGAGAAGTATTTAAGAAAAATATTATACTAATGAAATAATTTTTCAAGTTGGCTAAAATAATGTTTTGGATTCTGCTACCAAATGTTAGCATCTTTGGTTTTTAGTTGTGCATATGATCTTTTTTTTCTTATCAGAGTGTATATTTTTTATTGTTGCATTTTGTATATGTTGGTAATACTGAAGTTTTACTTTTACTATACGACTCATTAATTGAAAAGACCGATCTAGGTGCTTTTGTTCCAAATGAATATCATGAACATCAGAGCACGGTGGGAATCTAAATGGTGTTGGACGAGATATCTTCCTTAGAAAATAATTTTGTGGATTTTTATACTTATTTTGAGTTACATAACTATGCTGTTTCACTATGATTCTTTAAGCGTTTGGTGATTTTTATGATTTGAATATGATTTTGTAGTTTTTTTTTTTTATATTTGAGTTGATATATTGTGAACGAGGATTTTTTTTTTAACATAACCAAGTAATGATTTTTATTTACCAAAATAACTAAGTATTCAGAAAATTGTTCAAAATGGCTATGAAATTAACCTTGGGTCGCCATTTGAAATAGCGAATGTGTTGAAATTGGATTTTGCAGAATACCAATTCGCCATACCATCTGAAGAATGTGTTAAAAGTGAGTTTCTTAAAAAATCAATTCGCCATATCATCTGGTGAATGAGTGTTGTGGTGGATTCATGCGCCATCCTGATTGGCGAATCAGTACAAGGCTAGGGTTCCAAAAATCCATTATTGTTGGTTTTATATTTTGAGTATTTTTTTATATTCATTTAGTGTTTTAAAAAAAGAAAAACGATTTTTTTTATATTTTGCATTATTAATTTTTTTAAACATAAATATTATTAATAAATTTAAAAAAATTAGATTTAAATGTTTAAATAAAATTTTTAATTAATAAATTTAAAATAATGTGGTTTAATCTTAAAATTTATTTTTTAGTTAAAAAACTTAGGTTTAAATAAAAATAATTTCTAATTAATTTAATAAATTTATGTTTAATAAACAAAAAACTTAAACTGGTTTAAATATAAAATAAAAATATAGTGTTGAGCAAATTTTGAGTGTATAAATGTTGTAAGGTTATTTAAGTCATATCATATAGGGTACGTACTATTTGTTTTTACTATAAATACGACCGCAAACACATTTATGTTTTCACAACATTATATCCCAAAAGACTAAAGTGTTAGTGCAGTTCGAGTTGAGTGGAGTCTAGAATGTCTGCATTTCTAAATCAACGTTCTTCGTCCTCGTCATCAGCATCGGAGGAACCTTTTCCAACGTTCGATCTAATGAAAAGAAATGCCCTAGTTGTGTTTTCACCAACAAAGCCTCCGATGAAGGTGCTCCTCTGGAATACGCAGACGTTGGAGCACTTGCACAGGGAACTGAACCGCTGGCTAGAAGGAGACATTGGTCCAGGAGAAAAGATTAAGAAAATCGAGAGGCTGGTCGAGGAGACCGGGAGAAACAGAGTGACTCGTGAATGAAGAAAAGTGGAAAATGATGCCGGTGTCCTTGTGATGATGTTGACACCCAAGAAGATAAAGTTGATGGTCGTGATATCGTAGACGTTTTAGTGCAGTGTTCTGTTTTAGGTCTTTACGTTGTTGTTGTTATGTTTGTTTAATTTATGTTGCCTTCGCGTAGTGTTCTGTTGTCATGTTGTTGCTGTGTCAGTTAACTATGGTTTTAATTGATTGAAACCTGGTATTATTCGAATGAAATTTTTTATTAATGGAATAAAAGTTGCTATTAATCGAATGAAAGTTGATATTGGTTTAACGGGTCAAGATTACATTTGAAACTATGATCTGCTGCTTGATCCTACGTTAGGACATTTTGTTCGATTGTGTCCTGGTTGCCGACACGAACTACACAATCTCACCAGCTTGTCTGCGGTATCCATCTCAGTTCGAATGCGCGTGCTGTTAGGCCGACCCTTCTTCTGTCTGGGCATCAAGTCATTATGCCAAACAATTTCGCCTTCGTATTTAGGCCAATAGTCCTCCTTTGCCACGACTTGAAAGCTGCATGTGTAGACATTGCATAGACTAATGACTTGGTGAACTGCAGAAAGAAGGTTGGTTGGGTCCTGGCGCAACTTGGAACATGCTGCTATGACATGAGAGCACGACATACGAAATGCTTGAAACTTTCCACAATCACACCAGCTCTTATCCAATTCAACACGGTAACATCCCCTAGGCCTTCCTTCGTTGTGATCCATAGACTCGGCAACACTGAACCAACCAGTTGTACGGTCAAAGATTGTGACCACGTGTGTGTTGGCTTTGACTGCTTCCTCTTTCATGAATTTCATTGAAGTATCGCTATACAGCTGGCCAGATTGTAATACCGAACCCCACTTCGTACGTCTGCTATCAACAAGTGATCCTAGCCTAAAATAGGTTGCCTTTACCAAGGCAGTTATTGGGAGGTTTCCGATTCCCTTGAAAACAGAATTCATTGACTCGACGAGGTTAGTTGTCATGTGGCCCCATCGCACCCCATTGTCGTATGCCCGCGTCCATTTCTCCCTATCAATGCTGTCAATCCATCTTAATGCGTCCGCGTTGTTCAGTCTGATCTTGTCCCTGTAGTATCTGAATGTGGGTTCAGTTAGTGCATATCCCGCGTTCACAACCTTCTTTCGCAGCGTCCTGTCCTTGATTTCCCGCATGAATTTTGGGCAATATGCCTTATGCAATAGACGTGGGTCGAGGGAGGATCCTGCCAACCGTTGTCATGGATGTTGTATGCACTCTCGATGGATGGGTGTCGATCAGAGATCAAACATAAGTTGGGTTGTGGAGACACGTAAGAGCGGAGGTTTTTTAAGAAAAAACTCCAACCCTCAGCAGTCTCCCCTTCTACTATGGCGAAGACTATTGGAAAAATGTTGTTGTTCCCGTCCTGTGCCACTGCCATGAGAAGTGTGCCCTTATATTTCCCGTATAACCATGTTCCGTAAATTTGAATTATAGGTTTACAAAATGCAAACCCTTTGATGCATGGTTCGAACGTCCAAAAGACTCTGTGGAAAATTCCATTTCCAGCAACACAAGTCCCGTCTGGTGTACAAGAAGGCATCGTCTCCAATATCACAACAGTTCCTGGTGAGTAGTGCTTAAGGGCCACCAGGAATTTAGGAAGTTCCTTATACGACTCCTCCCAATTTCCAAACACCCTTTCAACCGCTTTAGTCCTGGAAATCCAGGCTTTTCGGTACGAAGGAGTGTAGTTGTACCTTTGTACCATATGTGCAATTATGGTACTCACCTTCAAAGACGGGTTGTCGCTAACAACTGACAGAATCTCATCGCAAATCAATTTAGAGCTGAGTTTGCGATGGTCTTGCATTGGATTCGAAATTATACAACTGTGGGACGGACCCATTGACCCTATCTTCCAGGAATCACTTCTCTTCCTGAAAGATGCTATTAATCGGAACGGGCACTCCTCGTTATGCCAATAGATCATATACCGCGTCAGATTTGTCCGATCGACTCTGTAGTCGGCTGACAACTCCATGTGAAACTGTTTGATAGCCCGAACACAATTTTCTTTTGTACCAAACTCGTCACCCTCTTTTAGTTGCCCCCTGTTGTGTAGTTGGGGTTGTAAAACACATCCCTCGAGGGTTCATCATCACCTAAGGCGATAGTAGTCATGTGTTGAGGTGGACAATATTCATTGCCAGGTTGAACTTCATCCTCTGGATTGTTCACCATCTCGTCAACAGTGACTTCATTTGCTTCTTCTTCTTCGTCAATGACATCGACTTCAGAGTGTTCATCTTCCTCATTGCAAAAAACTTGAGACGAATCAAGTTGCTGAGACAGTTGTTGTTGTTGTAACGTAACATATAACACGATATCTGAGAACCCAGAATACTCGTGACTGCGGAACATGTTACGTACGTCTTCATCGTCTCGCACCTTTAAAGGGAAAAATTTGCATGAATCAGGTCCGCCAAAAAATACTGGGTTTTTGTATATTATTTGCCCAACTGGACCACATTGCAGTTTTTTTCGATTCTTGACTTCAGGTGTAAAAAATTAGACCTTCTGTAAATTAAAATTTTTGTAACATCCGTGTTTCTGAAATTGTATCCCGACATTTCACATTCGAAAACTTCACCGTTCAGATGAGCGGAAATCACATATTGTGGTGTTTGAGACATAGCGAAAATTGTGGTGTTTGAGTGTTAGAATGTTTGAATGTTTGAGTGTTTGAGTGTTTAAGTTAATGAGTGTTTGAGCGTCTGAGTGTTTGATTATTTAAAGAGTTTAAAGGCTTTATAAAATGGGCTGAGTGTTTGATAAAGAGTTTAAAGATTTTTTTACATGTAACAACAATGAACTTTGTAATTTTCACATGCTCCACAATCAATCTCATGACAATGAATAGAACACTTGATATGACGTGACAATGCAAAGTGCTGCTTTTCACATGTGATACCGCATCAGGAATCTCTGCCTTTCACTTGTCACACATGCTTCACAATCAATGACATGCATCAGGAATCAATGACATGCATCAGGACACTGACCATCAGAACCTATCATACATTAAAAAAACAATAACTCTTTAATTAAGAAAAAAACATAATATGACCCATAATATGACGTGACAATGCAAAATGCTGCTTTTCACATGTGATACCACATCAGGAATCTTTGCCTTTCACTTGTCACGCATGCTTCACAATCAATGACATGCATCAGGAATCAATGACATGCATCAGGACACTGACCATCAGAACCTATCATACATAAAAAAAAAACTCTTTAATTAAGAAAAAAACATAATATGACCCATAATATGACGTGACAATGCAAAGTGTTGCTTTTCACATGTGATACCGCATCAGGAATCTCTGTCTTTCACTTGTCACACATGCTTCACAATCAATGAAACACATCAGGAATCAATGACATGCATCAAGACACTGACCATCAGAACCTATCATACATAAAAAACAGTAACTCTTTAATTAAGAAAAAACATAATATGCAAAAAAAACAAAATATGACCCATAATATGACGTGACAATGCAAAGTCTGTTTGATTAGACGAGACAATGAAGGAATCTCCTTTTCACATGTGATCCTGCATCCACCATACTTGATTAGACGAGACACTGCATCATGACATTAGTCCAACATGCATTTACATCACATGCATCACGACATTAGTCCAACATGCAGTTACACAACACATGCATGACGACACACGTCTAACAAGCTCTTACACAACACATTCTTCAAGCCATTTGTATGACATGCATTTACAACATATCCACTCGTTCAATATAAATATAGGGTCTTTACCCATCAAATTCTAGTCACACTTAAACTCTCATACTCTCAACTCTCAAACTCTCAACTCTCAACCTCTTAACTCTTAACATCTCAACTCTCGTACTCTCAACTCTCAAACTCTCAACTCTCAACCTCTTAACTCTCAACATATCAACTCTCAAACTATCAACTCTCCATCTCTAAATCTCAACATCCCAAACGACAATGTCTCTACTGACCATGGGTGGCTCGCACAGAGGGACGGCTGAAAACATCGCTGAGTTTGTAAGTCTTTTGTTGTTATCTATGTTTACAATTTTGTCTAAAAAAACGTTAGTAATTTTACTTCTTCTCTAACGTAACATTCATTATTCTGCAGGATGTATCAAGGTTTCGATGTCGTGTGCATGATTACATACCACACGACCCGCTCATTTCGGACCACCTTACTCATTGTGGGTTTGGTGATTTGATCAAAATCAAATCTTATTCCCTCGACATGAAATTTATTCTAGCGTTGTTAGAACGCTAGAGACCGGAGACACATACATTTCACCTACCTTTTGGTGAGTGTACTGTGACTCTTCAGGACGTTTACATGTTGCTCGGTCTACACATCGATGGTAAGGCCGTCAACAGCAAAGTTGGTGTCCCTGACCAACTTTGCGCAGATTTATTAGGCGCCCCTCTTTGTACGGACGAACCTCAGGAGGAAAGCGATGGCCACCTGAGGGGTCAGGGAATAAATTTAAAATACCTTAGAGAACAATACAACCGTATTGTCTTAACTGATGATAGCACCACGTTTGAGAAAATACAAAAAACTTGGTGCTATATTATGATTTTATTCGGGAACTTTTTATTTCCAGATGGCACTGGAAATACCGTCCATACTATGTATTTACCATTATTGCGGAATATTAACAAAGTGTGCGAATATAGCTGGGGATCAGCTGTCCTCACCCATCTATATAACGCACTTTGTAAAACTTCAAAAAAAATTCCTGCACTTTTTATGGTTGTGCGTATCTTCTGCAAGCGTGGGGTTGGTCTAGGATGCCAATGCTTGCTCCAATAAACAGGAATTCGTTTACGTTCCCATACGCCAACAAGTAAGTATCTTTTCAAGAAAATTTAGCAATTACATATTCTTTTTCAGTTAATAATTTCTGAGATGTGTTTATTTTTTTAGGTGGTCTGTTCCAGGGATGAATTATCAGAGATGTTCAAGGCACTCTATAATTCAATACCGCAACCTAATCGACCACCTTGGGCCAGATGATGTAAGTTATTTACCATTAATTTTTTTTAATGTATATGCATAAACCTCTAAAACTCTTTCTAACTTAACTGTCCAACTTTATTGTAGTTTGTCTGGATGCCGTACGAGGGTCTCGACCACGAGCCCAACACCGGCGATGCCGCTGTGTGGACCTCAAAGACACCCATAATTAGGTTCACTACGGTGGAGATGCACCAGAGTGACCGGGTGAAACTACAATTTGGGATGCATCAGGATATTCCAGATGCTCCAGTAGACTTGGGGCAGTGGCATCAAAAGCGGGTTGACGCACAGTGGAGTGTCAGTGACTGGAAGGAGTTTGCGAAGGAGTTGCGTATACACTGAAAAAGAAGAAGGCAATACGTCTTAACCGACCGTATTGTGCACGGGGCTAGGCCAAGTCTTCAATATATGACTTGGTTTAGGTCTGTCACGACATCTCACGCTTTCCTGTCCCAGCCAACCTATTTGGCCGACCCAAGGGAACGCGGTTCTTCGTCAAACCCACAACAACAGTTCAGTGCCCAAACCCAGCCTTACGAAAACCCATACATTCCAACAAATACCCCATATCAACAACGACAACCTTATATGCCACCACCCACCCAATCTCAGCCTCAACCACCTTACCATTATAGCCCTGATACCTCTTTTGAGCCTACCCCCTCCACCTATAGCCCAGACAACTCATTTGACCCTCCCCCATACAACTACACCTCCAACGACCCCCCAAATTATCCATTATTCGACTACCACACCTCGCAACAACCAACACACCTAGACCAATCCAACTCCATGTACACATTCAGACAACCGTACCGTCCATACTCCACCCAACCTCCCCGACAATCCTTCAAAAACAGGGCATCGGGCTTGACTACGGAAGCGCCGTTGACAGTGGACCTCCCGACTATTGGGGTCAAATGATGCAAACTCTATCTGATACGCCGGGGATGTCCCAACCATACCCTCCTCCACAACTCAACACACAGAGACCAGACACACCACAACAACCTCGTCATAGACCTCGTCGCAATGCACGTCCCCCACAATGTGGCACCGGTGGTCACTTGGATAGAGCCGGTCATTAGTTTTTTTTCTTTTGTTAAATTGTAATTGTACTTTTCATTAGATTCTAAATTAATATAATTTGTTATTTCTATATTTTATTTTAACATTCTATACCCTAATTTTTTCTTAACTTATTTAAATTTCAATTAAAAATAAGGTATTTAAAATAAAGTATTTAAAAAATACAATAAATCATTATTAATCAATTATAAAAATTTATTTAAATTTCAATTAAAAATAAGGTATTTAAAATAAAGTATTTAAAAGATAAAATAAAACATTATTAATTAATTATTAAAATTTATTAAAAACTAATAAAAATATAAACGAAGCAATAATGGATTTTTGGAACCCTAGCCTTGTACTCATTCGCCAAATGGTATGGCGGATTGATTTTTTAAGAAACTCACTTTCAACACATTCGCCAGATGGTATGGCGAATTGGTATTCTGCAAAATCCAATTTCAACACATTCGCCATTTCAAATGGCGACCCAAGGTTGATTTCATAGCCATTTTGGACAATTTTCTGAATACTTGGTTATTTTGGTAAATAAAAATCATTACTTGGTTATGTTAAAAAAAATTCGTGAACGAGAATTAAAAAAAAATAATTAGAGTATTAAATTTATTGACAATTTTGTATAATTTTATGTTTATTTTTAGGAGAGAGAAATAGTTAATATGTATGTAAATGTATTTATTATATAGTGCAGAAAAATATGTGATATAATTAGGGGTATGTTTGAAAAATAATAATTAATGTACTTTGAATGTTGAAGAGGGTCTTATAAAAAGGGACAAGAAAAAAACTCAACAGAGTCTTATAATTAAGGATGAAGATAGTATCATATTGTCATTTTAATATAATTTAGATCTTTAAATGGTAATAATTTTGTTTCGTTTAGAAATAAAAAATGGTTTATGAAACTATGATGAGATTTTGGATTAGTGGAGAAGTTTTCGGTGCAGCAAAGAGGGGTCTGACTCGCAAGGTTAACACTCCAACTCTAAGTCAGTGAGAGAATAAGAAGTAATGTAAATTGAGAATGAACGGAATGATACATTTTCCTTCACCTGAGACACCTTATATATAAAAGTTGAGACACCTATATATAAAAGTTGGTCCATGTGTCCATGTATTACAACTTGGAATGTTGGATACTGTTGAATGATATCCAATGGTGGCCAGGGATCCATGGCTTATATCATATGTGGGACTTTGCTACACGATTGGACTACATATTCTTCGTTCTGGCAGAATGGTATTGGGTTGATAATTTGGTCTTTCTCTTATTGGGCTTTTGGTCGGTCCAAAACAGTTTCCCTAAGGCTTTTCTTGACGTAGCAGGGGGAAGTCTTTTAGAAAATTGGGTTGGGTTCTTCGTGTCAGGGTTGCTGCTTGGAGAAGGGGAAGAGGTTTGACAACCGTCGTGAGTAGCCTGGGGAACAAGTGCATTAAATACTAGTCCCATCATTGAAAGGTTTCACATAATCTTCCTAAGATGTGGCCCTAGGTTTCTAGACTAGGGGTGACACTTCCTCCTAAGATGCTCTAGTGAACTCATATGCAGTTCTATTCCCGAGATGAAATCCAATTGTTGTTTTTCGTCTCCCCATTTTCTTTCATTCTGAGCCATTAGTTAGCATGTCTTGCTCCCCTATATAAGTGTTACTTAATATTTCAAACGCTCTTTTCACTCGTTGCACAAACTGTAAGCTTATTGTCTTTTACAAACTCTGATATTTTCTCTCTGAGCTCCGATGACACCCATTTAGCATGCTCTTTTATTCTTTGGACCTTACATTTCCTGGTTCGCTGCAACCTCCAAGTCACCTCTCTATAACTGTTATCTATATTCTTACTTCTTCAAGTACCACCTTTCTCTTTCTTATTTACAGTTCATTGCCTCTCATTCATCGTTTTAGCCATGGATGATATATGAGATGCATCTGCAAATATAATAAATATACCCAATGGTAATGATGCTTCTTAAGCTACTAGGATAGTGAACCCATAAATGTCAAACATTGATCCTTTAGAAGTTAACTAACCCATCGCAAACCTTATTGTGCTTAGTGATAGTTGTTAGTGTAATCCCTAGAGGCCATTACTTTTGGTACTTGTATCGAATTATTTATTAATAGTAAAAGACATTTCTTTATTATGTTTGTTTTTCCAGAATAATAAAGTCCCTAGAATAGCTAGTTCATTTAATGAAATATTAAGTGTGACTTAATCATGAGATCCCATTAAACATAAGGATACTATTCTTAAAGTATCTGTAGTCGAGTTTTACTGTGAAGTGGAATAACCTTAAAGCATTAAGACTATTATGTAGAAATAGACTGATGATCACATCTCATGGATCATGGATAAGAAGTTATCAATTCTTAACATAGGTATGGATATTAGAAGTAATATTTATACTGGATTGACCCGCTATAAGAGTACTACATAGAATGTTATGCATAATGTCATAAGTTACTCTCATGGTGATAGTGGTGTATACCACCCTTCGGCCAAAAGCCACTATGAACCTAGATGTAGAGTCGAGTACTTTATTACTGATCTAACATTGTCTGTAACTAGATGACCATAAAGACAGTTGATGGGTACTCCACAAAGCATGCTGAGGGATATGAGTGACCTAGATGAAGTTTGCTCATCCTGAATAACATGTAAATGTCTAAGAGCCCAATATTGAACTGGACAAGGATGACACGGTATATGCCTTATGTTCAATATAGACATAAGGGCAAAAGGATAATTGTACACACAAGTACTATCACAAAAGGTTTTGTTAGATCAGATGACATTTCGTGACCTGGGTAGCAGTGATGTGTTGCTAGATACCGCTCACTATTTATTATATTAAATATATGATTTAATATAATTGTCAATGTCATGAGAACCTACAGGATCACAAACATAAGGACAGATTGATGAGAGGTAGAATAAATAAGAAACACCGTAAGATACGGTGTACTTGAGAGAATTATGGAACACCGTAAGATACGCTAGACTTAAGTAAAATATGGAACATCGTATAGTATAATAATAATAGTTAATATTATTATTATATAATATAATATAATAATAAAATATGTTTATTATAATAATGGTTATAATAATAATAATAATAATAATAAAATTATTATTATTATTATTATTATTATTATTATTATTATTATTATTATTATTATTATTATTATTATTATTATTATTATTATTATTATTATATGGTGCATTTATGTTGCACTTTTAGCTTGCAGTCCACACAAGTGTTCTATAAATACAACTCTTGTGTAGAAGTTTTATAACTTGATGAAATTCAGTTGGTGAAACCCTGACTGTTTTTCTCTTTTCCTTTCTCTCACTCAAAGTCTTCATTTGTAGCAGCTAGCACTAAGATTGAATGAACTCTGTTCATGTGGACTGAGTAGAGGCGTTATTCTTCATTCAACGCTCGTGATCATTCATCCAGATCTGCATCAAAATTGTTAATCACCACAAGAGGTAATTGTTTCTATCACTGATCATGCTCATTCGTAAGGATCACTAAACGGAAAATTTTAATTTCCGCTGCGTTTTGGATCATAATTTTCCTTTAGTGGTTTCAGAGTCACTTACGAAACCATGAATCTGGTAGATGTTTATTTTCTGTATTTTCTGATTTAATTTGATTAAAACATAAAATAAAATAAATAATAAAGAAAATTAATTTTTGGCATCATGTTGTGTATGATTTGGATGATTCGATGTTGACTATGCTTCAGAAACCCGACTTTTGTATGGTGAAGCAACGATACATCAATCATTCATAAGTTACACAAAAGTGATTGATCAATTTCATATAAGATATGAATAGTTCGGATGCAAAGGCGATATATTTGATATGCCTTTTATTTCATTGATTTGATTTCTATGATGATTGTATTTCATGTGATTAGTCAATGTTCTTTTACTTCAGAATCCGACGTTTGTATTGTGAAATAATGTCATTTCGATTCAATCGATTTGAATAATCGATCGTTACGATTTTGATAGTATGAATGAGTTGCATTAGAGTTTTTGACAGCACAAGAGTTGTGTTGTCAAGAGTTATTTTAAGGTTTATAAAATTTTATAGGCAAAATATCCTTCTTGGTCTCTTAACTATACCTCGGGGTTCATTTTGGTCCCTTAACTTTAAAAAGTTTCATATTGGTCCCTTAACTCTTCAAATGTTCCATATTAGTCCTTTTTGACCTATATGTATTTTATTTTATTTTATAATTTAATAACAAATGTTGTTATTGTTATTATAAAATACATACACATGTTGCGGTAATAGTAATGAGATGTTACATATATCATACAATAATTATAATAAAAGTTATTATAACAATATTTGCATGTAATATGTAATATGTATTACTGTGTATATAAAATGCCACTTTTATGTACCGAAATGCTTATTCATGGTTACCTCGCGGTTACTGTGTATATGTAGAATGAAAAGTTTTCAAAAGAACATGATAAAGTATAATGTTATTATTTAATTAAATAATAATAAGTTTTTGTTATTATTTATTTTGAAATAATTTGGTATATATTAATAAGCGAACAGTAGAAACGCCAATTAACTCATGATCAATCGCCAAAGTTTAATTTAGTTTATTTAATTAACATAATTTAATTTCATAATAATAATAATAATAATAATAATAATAATAATAATAATAATAATAATAATAATAATAATAATAATAATAATAATAATAATAATAATAATAATAATAATAATAATAATGTGTTTATTATTGTTTTCTTGTGGTGAACGGGAATGACATTAGTTTTCTTTTATTTTGTTTTGGTATTTTTAAATACGACCTATGTGTCGTACCTTTCTCTATACACTCTTTATGTAACTCCTTTTCTCATCTCACTCCCTTGTATGTAAAACGAGTATTCTTTAATGTAATGTAATGAAGAAAAGAGGAAGACAATATCAAAGGAGGACAAACATGGAGGTCTAGTTTGGAGAAGCATAGACCGTTATTAGGTTTAGCTTAGGTTCTCTCATTGGCCTTAGAGAACAATTGCACTAGGGGCCATAACTAGTTCATATTTTATATGCATGTTGATGCATGTGATTGTATGTTGATGCATGTGAGAGATGATTTATATGATAAATATGCCGGTGAGATCATACTAATTAAAAATTTCCTCAAAATTGAATATTAAGTTTATTCTTTCCATGTTTTAGAACTCATCAAGACTAGTATCGAATAATGTAGGTTTCACCTAATGCGAGGTGCATATTCTATATTGGTAAGGTGCGATGGGATAAATGTAATATCCAATTTCTAAAACAATGGGTCAAACTTAACTAAACAAATTATAATAAGATTATATACGTTTAGAAGCAAGAGTTAGGAATGATCCATATGATGGATTAGAATAAGGAGTTATTCACCCAACTGAAAATATTCGAGAATTGTATTAGATACAATTGGAAGGAGTTCCTACCTAAATAACTAAGTTTTGTGTAATCAGCCTAACACTAACTTAAAACAAAGTGAAATATGGATCTCAATCCATTAGAAAATCTTCCAACGGGATTTTCTGAATCAAATGGTGAGGGTCATTTTGTTTGAGTAAAATAGTGGGAGCATATTTAGTTAAAGGCCTAATTAAATATGTTGGTTTTGATTGATACTTATAATTTCACATTTTATTTTATGTAGATTACCATGACAGAAAACACCTCTAACAATATTTTGCGATCAATCATTGATAAGGAAAAATATCTGGGACAAATTTTTTGAATTGGCACCAAAACCTGAGGATTGTCCTCAAACATGATAAAAAGTTGTATATCTTAGATACACATGTTCCTGAAGAGGAGCCTCCTAGTTCTGCTCCTAAGGCTGAAAGAGATTCTTATAAGAAGCATGTCGATAATGTCAATGAAAATGCTTGCCTCATGCTGGCTACCATGAATTTTGAATTGCAAAAGCAACATGCAAACATGGCAACGTTCGATATGATCGAACACCTGAAGATGCTCTATCAAGAGCAGCCAAGGCATGAGAGGTTTGAAGTTTCAAAAGCCCTTTTTAAAGATGATTGGGAATGTGGAGAACCTTGAAAGATTGGGTTTTCCCCTAAAAAAGGAGCTTGCGACTGATTTGATCATGCAATTGTTGCCAAAGAGCTTCAGTCAATTTATCCTTAATTTTAACATGAATGATATGGACAAAAGTCTTCCAGAGCTGCTAAGCATGTTAAGAACTACTGAGCAGAATCTGAAGTCAAAAGGTAAGTCCATTCTGATGGTCAATAATGAAAAGAAGTAGAACAAAAGGCCCATCGAGTAGGGTGGTAAAGGGAAGGGCAAGGAAGTTGTCAGACCAAAACTTATTGCTCATGCTTTGAAGCCTAAAGGGGGCATAGTAAAGGAGGACATTTGCTTCTATTGCGGTAAGATCGAACACTGGAAGAGAACTGCCCAAAGCACCTGGAAGATAAGAAGAATGGAGTAGAGACTTCAACTTAAGGTATTTATGTTATAGAAATAAATTTATCTACTTCTGCCTCATGGGTATTGGATACTGGATGTGGTTCTCACATTTGTACTAATGTACAGGGGCTAAAAAAGAGTAGAGATTTGGCAAAAGGTGAAGTTGACCTACGAGTTGGCAATGGAGCAAAGGTTGCTGCTTTAGCTATAGAAACTTATGTATTGACTTTACCTACTGGTTTAATAATTTAGTTAGAGAACTGTTATTATGTACCTGCAACTAGCAGGCATATTATTTTTGTTTCTTGTTTGGGCAAGTTTGGTTTTTCATTCATAATAAAGAAAAATTATTGCTCCATTTATTTGATTGATATATTCTATGCTACTGCACAAATGAACAATGGATTGTATGTCCTTGATCTTGAAATGCCAATTTATAATATTAATACTAAAAGGATGAAATCTAACGAGTTAAAGCGAAGTTACCTTTTGCATTGTCGCTTAGGCTATATAAATGAGAGGCGCATCTCCAAAATCAATAAAGATGGACTCTTGGACTCTTTTGATTACGAATCATATGATACATGTAGATCTTATTTAATTAGAAAGATGACAAAGTCCCCATTCACAGAAAAAGGTGAAAGGGCTAATGATTTTTTGGCCCTTATACATACTGATGTATGTGGACCACTGAACATACCAGTCAGAGGAGGTTTTCAATACTTCATCATATTTACTGATGATTTCAGTAGATATGGTTATGTGTATTTAATGAAACACAAATCTGAATCCTTTGAAAAGTTCAAGGAGTTCAAGAATGAAGTACAAAACCAAATAGGTAAAAATATTAGAACTCTTCTATTAGATTGAGGCGGTGAATATTTAAGCCTAGAGTTTGATCACAATCTCAAAGAGTGTAGGATTCTATCCCAAATCACTCCTCCTGGAACACCACAATGGAATTATGTATATGAGAGAAGAAATCAAACCTTGTTAGATATGGTCCGTTCCATGATGAGTCACGCCGATCTTCCAAACTCCTTTTGGGGACATGCACTACTGACAGCAGCTTACACACTTAACCGTGTTCCATCCAAAAAGGTTGAGAAGACACCATATGAGATATGGAGTGGTAAGAAACCACATATGTCTTACATGAAGATTTGGGGTTGTGAAGTTTATGTGAAACGACAAATTTCAACTAAGCTTAAGCCCAAATATGACAAATGTTTATTTATGGGGTATCCTAAAGAAACAAGAGGGTATTGCTTCTACAATCCTTCTGAGGGCAAAGTGCTTGTCGCTCGAACTAGGGTTTTCTTGGAAAAATACTTTATTTCTAAAGGAATCAGTGGGAGGAAAGTAGAGCTTGAAGAAATTCAAGAATCACAAAGCATTGATACACCTACGGAGGAATTAGAGCAGGAATCACAAGTAATTATGGAAGAGAAACCTGATCAAGTTGAACAAGACCATCGTAGGTCAAGCAGGATACGTCACCAACCACAGAGATATGGATATCTCATAACTGATCAAGGTGATGTATTACTCATGGATCAAAATGAACCTGTAACCTACCAAGAGGCCATAACAGGTTCTGAGTCTGAGAAGTGGTTAGAAGCCATGAAATCTGAAATGGATTCCATGTACACAAACCAGGTTGGGACCTTGGTAGAGCTTCCTGTAGGAGTTAATCTAATAGAATATAAGTAGGTCTTTAAAAAGAAGACTGGTATGGATGGTAAGGTACATACCTAAGGCAAGACTGGTAGCTAAAGGCTATAAATAAATTCATAGGGTAGACTATGATGAAACCTTTTCACCAGTTGTAATGCTTAAACCTATTCGAATTTTACTTGCTATCGCTGCATATCATGATTATGAAATATGGCAAATGGATGTCAAGACTGCTTTCCTTAATGGGAATCTTCTTAAGGATGTGTACATGACACAACCTGAAGGATTTGACATACCAGAAGAAGCCCAAAAGATATGCAAATTACAGCGATCAATCTATGGATTGAAGAAAGCTTCTAGAAGCTGGAATCTTCGTTTTGATGAAATTATAAAACTTTATGGATTCATAAAGAATGAAGATGTGCCTTGTGTCCATAAGAAGGTTAGTGGGAGCATGATTGTCTTCCTGGTATTATATGTAGATGACATATTACTCATTGGAAACGATATCCCTACATTGCAACAAGTAAAAACTTGGTTAGGGAAATTCATTTCTATGAAAGACCTTGGTGAAGCAGCCTATATATATTAGGAATTAGGATCTATAGAGATAAATCAAAAAAACTGCTTGGCCTAATTCATAGTACATATATAGACAAAGTGCTGAGGCGCTTTAATATGCATGATTCCAAGAAAGAATTCATACCTGTCGCACCTCGAAAAATGATGCGACCTTCGCGATGGATGTGTAAAACAGAGTCACCACTGAATTTTATTTATCCCAAAGAGGGAAAGGAAAATATTAATAGAACCTTAAGGGAAAGAACATGGTCATCGCAACCACATTCTGGGTTTAGGAGTCGATTACGTGAGGGAAAAGTGTTAGCACCCCCTCACGTCTGTTGTACTCAACGAGAACCTCTCAATTAGATTCGTGATAAATTTAGCTAAGATTGTTTGTTTTCTTCTAAGGGAATAAAGCGAAAGAGTAAGGTAAAATGATTTGTCTTCTAAGGGGAAAATGTATGGTTTTTTATTAGGATGCTCTCCAAGGATTAGGACCCTTGTGCCTATGTATCTTCACTTGAACAAGTGAAGAACCAGAGCATCAGTAGTTCGGACTACGGTTGTGTTGCACCCCAAAATTTGCTCAACATCTTTTACCTGGTTTATGTTTCATTGCATTATAATTTGCATAGTTCTATCATTTGCATATCATGGCATATCATTCATCCAACAGGGGATCAAGTGTGAGAAGCCTAGCAAGAAATCTTATCCAAGCTTGACAAGTCATCTAAGTCATCAGGAGGTGGTGGGAGGTCTTGATCAGCTGAGGATCATCAATGGGATGTGAAGCATGAAGTGTGAATATGAGACGTGCATGGAGCTCATGGAGTGCCTAGAGAGCCATGTTGGAGCTAAATCAAGTCATTGTGTCAAATGCAAGAGCCACAGTTGAAGTGCAGACAATTAGGGTTTCATCTGGATCAACCCTATGTCAATTGTGCAATTGAAAAGCATTCAAGCCTACTTTGAGGTCATGGAGTTCATGGATTGATGTGTTGAGACATTTGTGGTGTTGTGCCAAGATCAAATCAAGAAGAATCAAGAGTGTGGGAAGTTGCTAAATTAGGGTTTTAGTGCAAATTACCCTATTTAGTGCCTAACTTCAAGGCCACATAAGTCACGATACAAGTGTCAAATGGATCTTTGACCAACATGAAACTTGTAGAACATATCAATACCTTTAATTGGAGTACTAGAAGTCCTCAAAGGGATTTGTAGAACTCAAGTTATGGTCCAGACAAGTTACAAGTCCTCAGATGCTTCTGAAATTTGTCTATGAAAATCATCTGACTTCAAGGCTAATTTTTGACCTAGAAGGAGGTTTCACTTGAACTTTTGGTCAACATGAAAGTTGTTCCTCATGATCTTAGATTTCTAAATTGTACTAGAAGTCCTCCATATGATTTGTAGAACTCAAGTTATGAGGGTTACAAGTCAGGGGTATTTTGGGAAAGTGAGATTATAGGTCATTTTCAATCATAGGTCCATATCTCCAACTTGCAAGCCTCAAATGGAAATTTGTTCAACATGGAACTTGCTTAAAATGATGTTTTGAGTGCAGCCAAGTGGTCATGAGAGTTTGGTTTGGCTCATATCAAAAAGTCACTTGAAATGGCTTGAAAATGAAGGAAATTCAAATATGGAAAGGAGGGAAAAATGCAATTTTGAGTTAGATGACCAAAACCAAGCAAATAAGTACATTTTATGATTGGAAATTGCATTCTAAGAGTGTTGGAAATACCAGAATTTTGAGTTTAAGCCTAATTTTGAGAGTTATCATGTGGTTGCTTCACTTGAAAGTTACATGACCAAATCATCACACAATGCATAATAGGCCATTCTATCAATCCAAATTCACTCAAAATGCAATTTGCAAGGTGTTAGAACCTTCTAGAACAAGAAACTAGCTTGTATGGCACGACTGGTGTATGAACTTGCATGCAAAAATCAGGAAATTGGACACACGGATTTGGGCTTCAAACACATTGCAAAAGCCCATGAAATGATTCTATATATTCATTAGAGCAAGTTCAGATCAAGGTTGAGCTTCATTTCGCGCCAGAACCAGAGAGAGCATTTGAAATTTCACAACTGCAACTGCAAATCGAATTCTGAGTTTGGAGCCAATTCAAGCCGAATTGAAGTGTGCAATCTCTTCCTTGTGGATCATTGAAGCTATCTGGAGCATTTGGAAGCAAGCCACGAGCTCTAAGTACCTATGTTTCAAGATCTACACCAGGTTAGTAACATTCAACTTCTAGCATGATTTAGCATGAGATGATTAGATTTAAACCTGTGGTTAGGATCTACACAAGACATAGATCGTTTTAGGCTTGATTTGGACTCAATTGGTGATGTTTGAAGATGACATAGCAGATCTGTTTAGACTTGAATTTCTTGATTCATGAGGTTTTGTAGCAAGTTGTTTAGATCAGGATGATCAGTGCAACATGAGGAGGATTTCTATGTATTTAATTTAGCAGTTGGTGAGAGTTGATTTGGATGACATCTCTGAACATTGCTTCGTTTTGCTTACCTATTGAGAGTTAGATCATTTTGATTAAAGATTTGGAATCTACGTTGAAAACTGAGTGGAATTGGTGTAGAGATTGTTATTTTTGGTTGCCTGAACCTGGACCCTCGTCGGAGAAGACGACCGGAGTCTTCTCCGGCCACCACCAACCACCAGCCTGGATCTCCACTCTGATGACCTGAGATTTGGAGAAGATGAGTTGTAGACCACAGGATCTTGCCTTGACCATTGACTGACCTGAAGATCCAACGCATGTGATTTAAAGTTGGTTTTTGAATTTCTGATAGCAAAACGCAGCCGTTTAAATAAATTGCGTGGCATCATGAGGCGCGTTGGATCCCTTGACTTGTTGACTGATCCAAAGGCCGTGGATTATTCGTAGCTTTTATTTGTTTTTTATTTCATTTTGTTTTATTTTAATTGTTTGTTGATTCCAAAAATCATATTAATTCCAATTTTGATCCAAAAATTATTTTAAAAATATCCTCATGATCCTTATGGAATTTATGATTTTCTGGGATTAACAAAAGGTAGTTCCATGCATTTTTCAATTTTATTTGATTTTTCACATTTTATTTTGTTCTTTATTTTTGCATAATTGACCATCTGTTTTGTGGAATTTTGTTCTTCCAATTGGTGATGAGTTTGGCTTTGATTTTTTAATATGTGTTAGGGTAAACATGTGTGTTCCCTTAGAATTTTTGGTGGATTTTTAGAACAACATTAGGTTCTGTTTTAGGTGTTGAGATTAGGACCCTCCCAAACTTATGGATTCCTTTGACCTATCTCAATGTAGGAATTGTTTAGATAACTTAGAAGTTGATTTAGGCTTCAATCTTTTTACACTAGGTTTTTAAAACATTCATGTTCCCCTAGGAAATTAATTAGAATTTTAAAACTTGGTTTTCTATTTTAGTTGTATTTTGCATGTGGCTTGTATTTGTGGTTTCCTCTCTTGAGTGCTTTGGATTGTTTGGTTTGGTTGGTTGCTTTGGAGTGGGTTTAAGCTTGAGTTCTTTTTGGTGGAGCTTATGGATTCATTGAAGATGCTTGGGATTGAATATTGGAGCTTGGAGTTGAAGGCTTTTCCTCTTGTGGAGCTTTTGTTTAGGAGCTTAGGAAATTAGGGTTTTAGGAAGTGCCTTAGACCTAGTTTTGATTCTTTCTTCAAGCATGAAGTGCATTGTTTGCCTCTATTCTATCCAATGACATAAAGTCCTCCTCGGGAAGCTCCATCTCTCCTTAGGAGGGATGAGTGGTATGCCCATGTGAGTGGAACTTTGAGGATACCTTTCATTTGCAATGTTGAGTTCTTAGTGATTTCCTTTGGTTGTCATTAAGTTCCTTAACATTATAACTTGATCTTGATGATTAATCCTCCTCTTGGAGTGTGCTTGTTGGGGATTGAAGATTGATGAAGCTTGAAGACAGAAGCTTGCTTGAGGATGAAGCCTTTGCTGTCAACTTTGCTGTCTTTTCAACTGTGTTGTTTAAAGCTTGAAGTTGCTGTTTGTAGAAGTTGCTGCTGCTTGGGCTGCCTCCTTTGTATCTTTTGTTTTTCTTTGTATTGTCTGTTTGGTTGTGTTGATTACCTCTAGGTTTGAGGTGGAGCTTGTCTCCTCTTGCCTGTTGTCTTCTCCTTTGCCTCTCTTATATTGCTGCATTGCATGCATTTTACTATCTACTGTAATTGCTTGCTGTCTTTTGCTGTTTATCCCCTAGGATCTCTAATTTCCTCTGTGCAAGAGGAAATTATGACAGACATTAGGTTTTGACCCATGCATGATAACATTAGGTTAGTTTCCCTTTCAACCATAGGCTTTTTAGAGCGTCTTTCTCTTCTCATCTCAAAACAATTCAAAAATACAGTAATAAGGATAACGCGTGCTGTACGTTACGAGCCTTAAGCTATTTGAGAAAAGGTTGCTGGAGGGTCACTCTTCAGTAATCTGGCTGCTTAGTATGGTACCCTTAGGGTGACATGCGACGTAGTCACTCTCAGATCACAAGTCTTTCATAAAAAACTGAAAAACAAATTTCAAATGTCATTTTTGTCCGCTTGGACCCTTAATCAGGAAAACCCCTTCATAAGGAGATAAAAAACAGTCAGACAAGTTTGTGTCTTCCGTAGCCCGAACTACGTTTGCTCTGATCTTTCATGCTGTATGAAAGTACGTAGGCATAGGATGCGATATCCTAGCGAGCAACCTTCCCCTTCTTTCCTGTAGGTAGGCGAACTACGTTGACTCTAATTTCTCGTTCCAGACGGGAATACGTAGGCATAAAGTGCGATACTTTGCCGAGTCATTTTCTTTTCTTTTTAACCCAGACCTTTAGAGTAGATAGAATAACACACCCGTAGATAGAAAACAAGCGTGGATCCCGTCGAGTACGACGGACGTGAGGGGTGCTAATACCTTCCCCTTGCGTAACCGACTCCCGAATCCAGGATTTGGTTGCGATGACCATTCCTTTCCCTCTTTGCGTTAGGTTTACTCTGAGCGTTTCCTTTCCCTCTTGTGGGATAAATAACGCACGGTGGCGACTCTTATGTCATAGCCGGCGCCGATTTTCGCAGTAGCGACAGATGGCGACTCTGCTGGGGACTCCAACGGTTCCCTATGCGAGTCAATCCTAGCGCTTGTTTTCCCGTCTGGGGTTTTGTATGTATTTACCTTTCTGCCTTTATTTTCAGTACTCTATTATTGTTGTTGTGCTGGGAAGAGGGTTAGATTGAGAGATAAGCCGGACCTGGGCTTGAGTTTGCACATAGACTTAGAAGTAGAGAGTAGTGGTTAGCCTGCTTGCTTAGCTCGCACCAGCTAGCCGCGAAATCTGCGCTCGGACGAGATTCTCTTTGATGCTTCTTGCCTGGCCCTTAGGGTCCGACAAGTTGTCTGGCCCGAGGATTGTCGACTCTGGGGACTTATCAATTGGGATTCAGCTAAGTGAGGCCGCTTCAAGGGATAATGATGCCACACCTTCTGGGTATCGTATCATCGCTCTTGAAAGTCTGTGGCGTTGAACCTGCATAGGATGTCGTACCTCGTCTGCGAGTTAAGTACATACCTGTGAGGGGTAGGTAGGTCTATTTGCAGGAAACCTTTGACCTCAGAGTACCTGGTTTATCTCTGTCAGGGAGATGTGGTTACAGGGTTCTTTTGAGTGGTTGGTTTGGTTTGAGGCGAAGATTTGATGGTTCTTAGGCTTCAGTACAGAGCAGCACAGTTCATCAGCATTGCACTTGATCTCCTGTTTGCATATGCATGTGCATTTTCATGTTTGCATTTCATTAATGTGTATTTATGTTGCAGGTGTGATCATTCCTCTCTGATTCTAGTGTATCTTCTGGCCAGACATGGAGTCCATGAAGAGGATAGTTGCTTACCGGTTGCATTCGCCAGATATTAGTTCCTTACTGGGATTAGTTGCTCTAGCAAATGAGAGAGTGAGGGCTGAATTCAGAGTATCTTATGGGAGATTGCTTAGTTTGTTGTACATGCCTTCAACATTTGAGACGACTGGGGTGTATACTTTGATGCAGTTTTATGAGCCTCAGCTGAAATGTTTCCTGTTCCCTGACTACATTCTGGCACCTACTTTGGAGGAGTATTCTGCTATGTTGGGAGTTCCTGTGTTAGACCAGATGCCCTTTATACATGTTGATGATGAGCCTGAGTTGGCTACACTTGCTGAGATTGTCAGTTTAGACGCTTCGGAGTTCCCTGGAGGTTTGGTCAAGCTGAATGGAGCCTATGGTTTTCACCTGTCTGTCCTGGTTGAGAAAGCTACACAGTGCGCGAAGAGCGGATGTTGGGTTGCCTTTAGTGCCATTCTAGCTGTCTGCATCTATGGGATTGTCTTGTTTCCCAATGTGCCAGATTTTGTTGACTCAGATGCCTTCTTAATTCTTGCCTCGAAGAATCCAGTTCCTACTCTCTTGGGCGATGTTTATCATTCTATTCACTATAAGAATGAGAAACGTCGTGGCAAGAATGTTTCCTGCTGTCTTCCTCTTTTGTACAGGTGGTTCCAGGGACATCTTCTGAAGACAGGGCCTTTTGTTGATGCCGTTGATACTTTGGATTGGTCTTCCCGGTTGATGGGGTTGTCTGTTGAGAACATCATTTGGTTTGATCGGAGCATGCTTGGCACTGATATTATATATAGTTGCAGTGGCTTTCCGAATGTCCCTTTGATTGGACGGAAAGGCTGTATCAACTATAACCCTTCTCTGTTAGTGAGACAGTTTGGTTATGCCTTGAGAGATGCTCCTATTGAGGTTGAGATACAGGAATCTTTGTATTTCACGGGCTTATTAGATGAGGCTGTTTTGATCAGGTTGAGACATGCATGGGCTAACATCCATAGGAGAGGGAAAGCTTTGCTAGGTAAGAGCAATAACAAAGCTTATGATCCTTATTTGGCTTGGATCCACGAGAGAGCTAGGATTTCCTTGATGCCATATCCTGCTGTGGAACCTCTGTATATTCCGGTGATTGAGGCACCTACTTCAGTAGAGATTGAGAAGTATAACAAATTGTTGGCTGAAAACGAAGAATTGAGGAAAGCCAATGATGAGTTAGAGAAAGAGATCTTCCAGTTGCGTCATGAGAAGAATGAAGCTACCTTCACTGTGAAGGAACAGAATGAGTTGATTAATAGGTTGGGTTCGGATTTGACTGAAGAGACCAACAAGAGGGAAAAAGTGGGAGTAGCCTTGAACGGTGTTAGCAAGGTGCTTGCTTCCAAGAAGGAACTCTTAAACAAAGCTTATTCCCAACTCGGCAAGTGGGAAACATTATGGAATACCACGCTTACCAAGCGGAAGGAGCGTGAAGATGGGCTGAAGCTGCAGATTGCCACACTAGAGGCGCAGATTAGTGCCCAGGATGCGAAGATTGCTAAAGAGACATCACTCAGGAGCGCTGTTGAGCTTAGATTGAGTGACCTTGGCAAGGAGCTGAGAGGTTGTGAATTGAAGGCCGGCTCCAAGAGATGCAGACTCGACGAGTGTTTTGGCGAAGGAACCTGCAAGGACGACGCAAAAAAGTTGAGATCCATTGTTGAGCGACATGCATTACTGATACAGGAGCTAATCTCCAGACTAGGTCATTCGAAGACGTTGAGGATATTGGAGGATGTCAGAGTGCACCATTTGGCCTGATTTATCTTTGCTTTGCTTTTGTTATCTGTACTTGTATTTTGACCATCGCCAGGCTTGTTGGCCGAGGTCTTTTCAGCTGTATTCAGTTATATCTTTGTACTTTGCCTCTTGGCATTTGTTTATGTATGAGGATTTTTTGATTCCTTGCTTGCTTGATGGGGACTCCATTGTCGTGATGGCCTTCTCTCTAAAACTAGAATCGGGGGGGGGGGGGGGGGGAATATAACCTGTAGCATACTTATACATTTGCATTTGCATACTCATATTGCATGACCGGTATTTTTTTGAATCTGTATCTTATTTCTGCATCTCACAGGTTTCAGGATTGACAACCAGAGAACGCATCGTTATTCTACCAGGAACAACTGCAAGAGAATCATGGATCAAGTTCAAGTCGAGATGCAGGAAATTCGTGGGAAGTTGGCACTTTTCATGCAAGCAATGGAAACTGTGGTCAAGGGCCAGGAGAATCTCCAGACTCTGGTGCAACCGCTGCTGGTGCGGACGAATGGAAATACTGATTATTACTCTGTTAGAACTCCTCACAGGGAGGATGGGATACCTACAGTGGTCGTTCCCACAAGTGGTGGAGTTGGTGCCGGTGATGGCAATGGCAATGGAAATACTGGCATTGGTGTTGGTAATGGTAACACTGGTATTGGTAACACTGGTACTGGAAACGCTGGAAATGGTGATGGGAATGTTGTTAACGATACGGACAATGCTGGAGATGCTAATCAAGGATTAGGTGACAACACTGGTTTTGGAAACAATAACCAAGGGTTTGGCATTGGTAATCATGATGGTAATCTTGGTTTCAACAATCAAGGTTTTGGCTACGATGGCTATGGTAACAACAATCAAGGATATAGATACGGTGATGTTGGCTTTGGTAACATGAACAACAACGGTGCTGGGATGGTGCCTTTCAACACCGGTTATAGATTAGGTGGGGTCAATCAAGGATTCGGTAACAGAGGACGGGATCCTATTTTCAATCAACAGGGATATGGCCGTAACGCTGGTTACGAGGGATATGGTAACGAGAATCTGAACTGGGGCGAGGATCGCCAGGAAGATGCCTTCTCAGGACAAGGCGTGGGATTTGAAAGGCCTAATGATAACGATAGGAGGTTCAAAATGCTGGAAGAGTAGATCAAAGGGATAGCCAATCAGAACTCTGCTGGGTTAGATATGACTACCATGGGACTAGTGCCTGGGCTGAGGGTTCCTTTGAAATTCAAAGCTCCAACATTTGACAAGTATAAGAGGGATACATGCCCTAGAGTTCATGTACGTTCTTATTACAAAAGAATGTCTGCATACTCTGACGATGAGAAGATGCTTATGCATTTCTTTCAAGACAGTTTATCAGGACCATCATTGGAATGGTACATGGGACTGGAGCCCACCCAAATTAGAAGCTGGAAAGAATTGGCTGATGCTTTTGTTAAACATTACCAATATAATAGTGACTTGGCGCCAAACAGGGTCCAGCTGCAGAGTTTGTCTCAGAAAAATGGTGAGAGCTTCAAGGAGTATGCGTAACGTTGGCGTGATATTGCGGCTAGGGTTCATCCCCCTTTGGTTGAAAGAGAGTTGATTGATATGTTTATTGGAACATTCTCTGGAATGTATTACGACAAATTGCTCAATGTCTCGATGGGTAGTTTCTCCGACATGATTCTCATGGGAGAACGGATTGAAAATGGAATTAAGATTGGGAAGATTCAGGCAGGTGAATCCACCTCAGCTGGAGGTGCAAGGAAAGCCTTTGGTGGAAGGAGACAAGGCGACACCAGTGCAGTATATGGTGGTCGAGGTCGTGGAAGAGGTAGGAATCAGTATCAGCCACAGCAAGTTGCTAGTGTTACTATCCCGATACCTCAGCAAAAACAATAACAACAATAACAACAGCAACGGCAACAACAGCCACAGCAACAGAGAATGCACCCTGCTCAGCGTAGAATTCAAGAGGGTAGGCCAAAGAGAGTATTTGAAGCACCTCCTTCAACTTATGCCGAACTTCTTCAAACGCTGTTGGGTTTGAATCTGGTTGAAAAGAGAACGATGGCCCCGTTGACAGGCACTCCTCCATTTGGTTTTGACGCTGGTAAACATTGTGAGTTTCATTCCGGGGCGCCTGGACATGATATTGAAGGTTGCCATGCTTTCAAACATAAGGTTCAAGATTTGCTTGATAGTAAGGCCATTAACTTTGGTCAGGATGGTCCCAATATTGTACAACAACCCATGCCGAATCATGGAGTGAATGCTATCATAACGGAAGAGAATTTGAATTTGGTTATGGATGTGAATGAATTGAAGACACCGTTGAGTTGTGTTAAAAGTAGACTGTTGAAAGGGGGAGTATTCCCTGGATGTGATGAATATTGTCTGGATTGCTGGACCCAACCAGGGGGTTGCGCTGATTTGAAAAGAGGTATCCAAGCCAGATGGATGAGGGGATTTTGCAATTTGATCGGACTGCTGTTGAGAAGCCTGTTGAGGCATTGTTTGAAAAGCAGGATGAGATTGCAACGGTTACGATCCCAAGGAAGACTATTACGATATTGGCGCCCGCCAAGCGGCCGACTATCACAATAACAAAAGCAGGACATGTTCCTTTTGAGAGTACAAAAGCTGTTCCATGGACATATGGGTTAGAAGCATACTGTAATGGAGAAAATATTAAGGTGAATAGCCAGCCGACAGGGGCAGTTGACAATGTTGTTGGAACGAGAGGCATGACCCGTAGTGGAAGAATCTTCACCGCACCTGAAGTTGAAGCAGAGAAGATTGCTAAAGGCAAAGCCAAGGTGAATAAAAGTGGACCATCCCAGTTGAAGGAGAAAGACACGTCGCTCAAGGACGTAGAAGAGTTCATGAGGCTAATTCGCAAGAGCGATTATAAGATTGTTGAGCACTTACAACAGACACCCTCAAAAAATTCAATCCTATCTTTGTTGCTTTGTTCTGAGGCTCATCGAAACGCTTTGTTGAAGATATTGGACATGTCATTTGTACCTCAGGAGGTTTCTGTCAACCAGCTAGAGGGTGTACTGGCGCATGTCAATGCTGGACATAGTTTGGGTTTCACTAATTTTGATCTAACACCCAGAGGCCGAGAGCATAATATGGCTTTGCACATATCGGTGGAATGCCGGGGCACCGTAATGTCGCACGTTCTTGTGGATACCGGATCATATCTGAATGTATTGCCTAAGAAGGCTATGATGAAGTTGGATATCCGAGGAATTATTTGCACGCCAAGTGACTTGGTTGTGAGGGCGTTTGATGGAACGAGAAGGTCGGTGTTTGGATCGATAACGTTGCCGTTGCAGGTCGGGCCGGAAATATTTGACACTGAATTTTATATCATGGATATTCATCCAGCTTATAGCTGTTTACTTGGGCGTCCGTGGATACACTCTGTAGGGGCTGTGACGTCCACGCTGCATCAGAAGCTTAAGTTTGACGCCGGGGGTGGCATCGTTACTATTTGTGGGGAAGAAGACATCTTGGTCAGTCATCTCTCATCATTTAAGTACGTTGAAGTGAATGGAGAAATCCACGAAACGCCCTGCCAAGCCTTCGAAGGGTTGCAAATTAAAGACAAGTCCAGTGTTCCTAGCAAAGGGCCAGAGGTTGCTGTGGCTTCGTACAAAGACGCTCAAGCGTTGGTTCAGACTGGTGAGACCAAGGGTTGGGGTCAAGTGCTGGAAATTCCTGTCAAGATGGACAAGTTTGGTTTGGGGTATTGCCCTACATCGTCACCTTCCGCATCAGGCGCGCCCAAGTTCAAAGGACCGGTGGTGATTACTCCAAAGGGAGTCCGCTTTGAGACGATTAATGCTGTTTTCGACTCTAAAGACGGAGATAGTGATTGCGATATGGACGCGTGGATCAAGCCTAGCGTGCCAGGACAAGGTCTCTGCAACTGGTCCATCCGGGAAATTGTCCCAGTGACTACAAAACAGTAATGATTTGTTTTCTTGATTATTGTATAATCCTGTGTCCTACCCGGGGCATAGTGATTTTGTTTTAGGGCTACCTGCTTATGTGTATGCACTGTTTAATCATTGAATAAAGGCGTTTTTCTCATACAAATTTTGTGTTCCCTGTTTTTCCTGTTTTTATTTTAACAATAAATGGCAACGTGGTTATGAGCTTTGTTTGCACTCATTTGAAGCATTTAACCATTTCCTTTGCAGGATTCATATTTCATATGACACTGAACACGAACTTCCTATGACTCGCTTTGACTTCGAGCACCCGGTATTTCAAGCTGAGGAAGAGATTGTTGAGGATATCGACTTGCCAGAGGAGTTGACTCGACTGTTGAAACAGGAAGAAAGAATCATTCTGCCTCATCAGGAAGAAATTGAGATTATCAACGTGGGGTCCGAGGGAGTTGTCAGGAACATCCGGATAGGGGCTGCACTGCAAAGCGACATCAAGCAAGGTCTGATTGAGATGTTGCAAGAGTACAGTGATATCTTTGCTTGGTCGTACGAGGATATGCTAGGATTGGATACTGACATGGTTGTTCATCGTCTGCCATTGCGAGAAGAATGTCCGCCTGTTAAGCAGAAACTCAGAAGAACCATACCAGATATGTCTGTGAAGATTAGGAGGAAGTTCAGAAACAGTGGGATGCTGGTTTCCTTGCTGTTACAACTTATCCCTCATGGGTAGCAATATAGTACCGGTACCAAAGAAAGACGGTAAGGTACGGATGTGCATAGACTATCGTGATTTGAATAGAGCGAGCCCAAAGGACGACTTTCCGCTTCCTCATATCGATGTGCTGGTCGATAACACTGCTCAACTCTCCGTGTTCTCCTTCATGGATGGCTTCTCGGGTTATAATAAGATAAAAATGGCGCCAGAAGACATGGAGAAAACAACCTTCATTACTCCATGGGGAACATTTTGCTACAAAGTGATGCCCTTTAGTTTGAAGAACGCTGGGGCAACATATCAACGTGCAATGACGACGCTCTTTCATGACATGATGCATAAAGAGATCGAGGTTTATGTTGATGATATGATTGCCAAATCCCAGACGGAGGAAGAACATTTGTTTAATCTGCTGAAATTGTTCAAGAGGCTTAGGAAATTCAGGCTAAGGCTAAATCCTAACAAGTGTACCTTCGGGGTGAGATCCGGTAAACTATTGAGGTTTATTGTGAGCGAAAAAGGAATTGAGGTTGATCCTGCTAAGATAAAAGCAATACAAGAAATACCAACACCTAAAATAGAAAAATAAGTGCGTGGATTTTTAGGGAGGTTGAACTACATTGCTCGGTTCATATCTCACCTAACTGCTACGTGCGAGCTATTATTCAAATTGTTGAAAAAGAATCAGGCTGTGACCTGGAATGAAGATTGTCAAAGGGCGTTTGAAAAAAATAAAAGAATATCTGCAGGAACCTCCAATATTGACACCCCCAGTAGCCGGGAGACCATTGATTATGTATTTGACGGTTCTTGAGGAAAGTATGGGTTGTGTTCTCGGTCAACATGACGAGACTGGACGTAAAGAGCATGCGATTTACTACTTGAGTAAAAAGTTCACAGATTATGAATCCCGTTACTCAATGCTCGAAAATACGTGTTGTGCGCTAGCCTAGGCTGCCAAACGTTTGAGACAATACATGTTAAACCATACAACCATGCTAATTTCAAAGATGGATCCGATTAAATACGTATTTGAAAAGCAAGCACTCTCCGGGAGGATTGCCCGATGGCAGATGGTATTGACAGAATATAATATCCAGTATGTTTCTCAGAAGGCTATTAAAGGTAGTGTTCTGTCAGAATACCTAGCTGAACAGCCAATTGATGATTACCAGTCGATGAGTTTTGATTTTCCTGACGAGGATATCATGTACTTGAAAATGAAATATTGTGAGGAGCCGTTGCCGGATGAAGGTCCAGAGTTGGGTTCCAAATGGCAGTTGATATTTGATGGCGCTGTTAACTCCTACGGTAGTGGAATAGAGGCAATCATCACTACTCCTCAAGGGACGCACATTCCCTTTACTGCCAGATTGACCTTTCCAGTTACCAATAATGAGGCTGAATATGAGGCGTGCATCATGGGTCTTGAGGAGGCTATTGATTTGAGAATCAAATATCTTGATGTATACGGGGACTCTACTCTAGTGGTCAACCAGATTAAAGGAGACTGGGAGACGCGGCAGCCCAATCTGATACCCTATATGAATTATGCAAGGAGATTGTTGCCTTTCTTTGACAAAGTAGAATTGCATCACGTGCCACGAGCAGAAAATCAGATGGCCGATGCTCTTGCGACGTTGTCTTCAATGTATAAAGTTAACTTCTGGAATGAGGCTCCCAGGATTGTCATCTCTCGCCTTGATAGGCCCGCCTTCATATTCGCCATTGAGGAAGCATCCGATGGCAAACCGTGGTATTTTGATATCCAACATTTCTTGAAGACCAAAGAGTATCCGGCTGAGGCATCTAGTCGTGATCAGAAGACTCTTAGGAGATTGGCTGGCAATTTTTATTTGAATCCGGATGGCGTCCTGTACAAGAGAAACCACGACTTGGTGTTGCTGCGGTGTGTGGATGAGAAAGAGGCTAAGTTGCTCATGGAAGAGATCCATGAAGGTACATTTGGTACGCATGCTGGTGGACATGCAATGACGAGAAAACTGTTACGGGCAGGTTACTATTGGCTAACGATGGAAACAAATTGTTTCAAGTTCGCGAAGCAGTGTCATAAATGTCAAATTTATGCGGACAAAATTCATGTGCCTCCGAGCCCTTTGAACGTTATGTCATCACCGTGGCCTTTCTCGATGTGGGGAATTGATATGATTGGCAAGATTGAGCCCACGACATCAAACAAACACCGGTTCATTTTGGTAGCTATTGATTACTTCACCAAATGGGTGGAAGCAACGTCATATGCTAATGTCACCAAACAAGTGGTAGCCAGATTTATCAAAAGAGATATTATCTACAGATATGGAATCCCAGAGCGGATTATCACCGACAACGGTTCAAACTTGAATAACAAGATGATGAAAGAGCTGTGTCAGAATTTCAAGATCGAGCATCACAACTCTTCTCCTTATCGGCCCAAGATGAATGGCGCTGTCGAAGCGGCCAATAAGAACATAAAGAAGATTGTTCAGAAGATGGTTGTGACTTACAAGGACTGGCATGAGATGTTGCCTTTCGCTTTGCACGGTTATCATACGACGGTACGCACGTCAACCGGGGCAACCCCTTTCTCATTGGTATATGGCATGGAGGTAGTGTTACCATTGGAAGTTGAGATTCCTTCTTTGAGGGTTTTACGCGATGTCCAACTTGATGAGGCAGAATGGGTAAAAGATAGACTGAACCAGCTCAGTTTAATGGATGAAAAGAGACTGGCTTCTCTCGCATATGGTCGGTTGTATCAGATCCGGATGAAGAAAGCTTACGATAAGAAGGTATGCCCTCGAAGCTTTCAGACGGGCGATCTTGTGTTGAAAAAGATTCTCCCACCACAATCGGATCACAGGGGCAAATGGACTCCCAACTACGAGGGTCCATATGTTGTCAGAAAGGTTTTCTCTGGAGGAGCCTTGTTGTTATCCACCATGGATGGTAAGGACTTTACATCTCCTGTGAACTCGGACGCAGTTAAAAAATACTTTGCTTAAAGAGACCCGCTGGACAGAAAAAGAGAGTCCAGGAAAAAATGGGGCATCCTGGCGAACCATAAAAAAGGGAATAAAAGGTTCGGGCAAAAGTTAGGGATAAAATTGAAAAGATGTACACCCGCGAAGTTGAAAACCTGAAAAGGGCGACTTCAGAAAAAAAAGGGTATCCCGGTGAATTGAAAACCCGCAAAGGGCGATTCACGCAAAAATTAGGGATTTGAAAAAGCAAATGACTGCGGTCCAAGTTTGATACTGCATTGCTTGGTGGTTTGGGAATACCTGAGGGTCGTTCATCTAAAACAATCTCTTCCGAAGATCGAGTACCGGGAAAGCGTCAGAGTCAGGCGAGTCATAGGAGAATTAGCTCATGGTGTTTGTCTGTACCACGTTGCCAACATGTTTTGTATCTTTCTTTGTGCTTTTGTGCATATATTGTATTTTACTTGTGCGTAACTTCCTCTTTTCAGGAGTTACATCCAGTGTACAAAGCTCTGCCTATTTACAGGCCTATTCAATAAAGCATGTTATTCAGTACTTGATGCTTGTTCTTTACTGTTTTGTTTGTGAAAAACGCCGATGTTTTTGATGAACTTGCACTTGCATAAACTTGCTGGCCCTTGCCAATAATTGCTAAAACTTCTAATTGACTGAATGAATGTCACGAATATTAACTCGGATAGATTTTGTTGTGTAGATTTGTTTTGTCTCGTTTGTGTTTTGCAGGGTCCTTACCTTCGAAGAAAACGGTCAGGAATTGTATTCCCCAGCCAAAGTCTCTTGACGTAGGGCCTGACTTCAGTTGATGTCGTTCCTTAGCAAGTCGTATCTTATCCTTAGAGAGTGGAGATGACACTTATTCCTACCAGATGTGAAATTGTCCTCCTCGAGAGAGTATCACCAGGAATTTCGCCTGAAGAGTATCCTCATGGAAGTGGTCCATAGGATATCCCCAGCAGGTCAAAGTCAATATCCCCGGCAGAGGACGCCTCCCCAGAGGATGGTTTTTCCTTTCCCCGCAGGTTGTCATTCTTTCGTCAGGATGATTTGTCCTCAACAAAGTTTGTAGCTTCGAGTTTGTAGGCTGTGTCCCGACAGTGTAGTTCTTCCCCCAGAAGAGTCGCATCTTTCCCCAGCAGGGCTTGTGTTTTCTTCCCAAATGTCTGATCTCTCCCCAGCAGAGTTGGATGTTGTTTCCGGCATTTACTTTGCTGGAATACTTTGTGATACCCGTTCATCCCCAGCGGAGTTGGTTTTGTTCTTAGCCATTTCATACCAGGGTGTTTCTCAGCAGTTGGAGCCTGAATTAGCATTTGCATATATCATCATATTTGCATCTACCCAAACGCGTAGCATTTCCATGTCGAATGGAGCATTACGCCATTGTCAAACATACGCATTTTGAAATATAAGCCAGGTTGGTTAACCTTCTATTTTCAAGTGTTGTTTTCCCTGCAGGTGGAGGGAGCTCTTGCTCAGATTAACTACCAGATAAGCAAGGTCTCAGCGTGAGACGTGTAATGATAATGTTGGTCTTGTTCACTACAGAGTTGCTTGGTTAAGTTTCTCTTACCCCTCCAACGGAGTATTTCTTCAAAATTGTTGTTATGTCGGTATCAAAAGATTTCGTGAATCAATTTTTGGAAGTTGCCGCCTATGTCGAAGTAGGTGTCTGGCAGTTTGGGTTCAGAAAATCCCCAGTAGAGTCCTTCTCAGATTTGCTGCCATGTCCGCGCTAAAAGTTTGAAGATTGGACCAGTATTTTGTTACCCATTTGATTGATGGAGTTAGCTACTGCAAAGATAGGCATAGAAGCTGTACCCAGAGTTATGTCCCGTAGTGGTGACAGAGTTACTTTTCATGTATTTGACAGAGTTATTTCCCGTAGTGGTGACGAAGTTACTTTTCCTGTATTTGGCAGTTATTTTCCTGTGTCGGACAAAGTTATTTTCCCTTATTGGTGACAGAGTTATTTTCCTGTATTTGGCAGAGATATTTTCCCATAGTGGTGACAGAGTTATTTTCCTGTATCGGACAGAGTCATTTCCCGTAGTGGTGACGAAGTTATTTTCCTGTGTCGGACAAAGTTATTTCCCGTAGTGGTGACGGAGTTATTTTCCTGTATTTGGCAGAGTTATTTTCCCATAGTGGTGACAGAGTTATTTTCCTGTATTTGGCAGAGTTATTTCGCGTAGTGGTGACGGAGTTATTTTCCTGTATTGGATAGAGTCATTTCCCATAGTGGTGACAGAGTTATTTTCCTGTATTGGGCAGAGTTATTTTCCCGTAGTGATGACGGAGTTATTTTCCTGTATTTGATAGAGTTGTTTTCCCGCATTGGTGACAGAGTTATTTTCCCGTATTGGTGACAGAGTTATTTTCCCGTAGTGATGACAGAGTTATTTTCCTGTATTTGACAGAGTTATTTTCCCGCATTGGTGAACGGAGTTAGTTCCTATGTTGTTGACAGAGTTATTTCTTATTTGTTGATAAAACTATTTCCTCAGTGGAAGTCACCAAAGTTATTCCTTGTGATGTTGGCAGAGTTATTTCCCCAGTAAAAGCGTCAGAAAGATTGTATTCTGTTAACAGAGATATTCATACCCATTTGAGTGATGGAGTCAGGTGATTAGAAAAAGATGCTGTGTTGTTGGCAGAGTGAAGTTGTATTTTCGTATTGACAAACCCCATAGCAAAGATGGAGTATATTTTGGTGGATTTTGTTCTCCAAATAAGTTGTGCAGTTCGTGTCTGCAGTTGGAAAATTTCCGGGTTTCTTGGTATTCAACTGTCTTTTACCTCGATTGTTTGAAGGCTGTTCGCTCTTCACCCAGTCGGGTCCAAGTCGTTTGAATAGGGGCAGCTGTTGCACCCCAAAATTTGCTCAACATCTTTTACCTGGTTTATGTTTCATTGCATTATCATTTGCATAGTTCTATCATTTGCATATCATGGCATATCATTCATCCAACAGGGGATCAAGTGTGAGAAGCCTAGCAAGAAATCTTATCCAAGCTTGAGAAGTCATCTAAGTCATCAGGAGGTGGTGGGAGGTCTTGATCAGCTGAGGATCATCAATGGGATGTGAAGCATGAAGTGTGAATATGAGATGTGTATGGAGCTCATGGGGTGCCTAGAGAGCCATGTTGGAGCTAAATCAAGTCATTGTGTCAAATGCAAGAGCCACAGTTGAAGTGCAGACAATTAGGGTTTCATCTGGATCAACCCTAGGTCAATTGTGCAATTGAAAAGCATTCAAGCCTACTTTGAGGTCATGGAGTTCATGTATTGATGTGTTGAGACATTTGTGGTGTTGTGCCAAGATCAAATCAAGAAGAATCAAGAGTGTGGGAAGTTGCTAAATTAGGGTTTCAGTGCAAATTACCCTGTTTAGTGCCTAACTTCAAGGCCACATAAGTCAAGATACAAGTTTCAAATGGATCTTTGGCCAACATGAAACTTGTATAGCATATCAATACCTTTAATTGGAGTACTAGAAGTCCTCAAGGGGATTTGTAGAACTCAAGTTATGGTTCAGACAAGTTACAAGTCCTCAGATGCTTCTGAAATTTTTCTGTGAAAATCATCTGACTTCAAGGCTATTTTTTGACCTAGAAGGAGGTTTCAACTGAACTTTTGGTCAACATGAAAGTTGTTCCTCATGATCTTAGATTTATAAATTGTACTAGAAGTCCTCCATATGATTTGTAGAACTCAAGTTATGAGGGTTACAAGTCAGGGGTATTTTGGGAAAGTGAGATTATAGGTCATTTTCAATCATAGGTCCATATCTCCAACTTGCAAGCCTCAAATGGAAATTTGTTCAACATGGAACTTGCTTAAAATGATGTTTTGAGTGCAGCCAAGTGGTCATGAGAGTTTGGTTTGGCTCATATCAAAAAGTCACTTGAAATGGCTTGAAAATGAAGGAAATTCAAATATGGAAAGGAGGGAAAAATGCAATTTTGAGTTAGATGACCAAAACCAAGCAAATAAGTACATTTTATGATTGGAAATTGCATTCTAAGAGTGTTGGAAATACCAGAATTTTGAGTTTAAGCCTAATTTTGAGAGTTATCATGTGGTTGCTTCACTTGAAAGTTACATGACCAAATCATCACACAATGCATAATAGGCCATTCTATCAATCCAAATTCACTCAAAATGCAATTTGCAAGGTGTTAGAACCTTCTAGAACAAGAAACTAGCTTGTATGGCACGACTGGTGTATGAACTTGCATGCAAAAATCAGGAAATTGGACACACGGATTTGGGCTTCAAACACATTGCAAAAGCCCATGAAATGATTCTATATATTCATTAGAGCAAGTTCAGATCAAGGTTGAGCTTCATTTCGCGCCAGAACCAGAGAGAGCATTTGAAATTTCACAACTGCAACTGCAAATCGAATTCTGAGTTTGGAGCCAATTCAAGCCGAATTGAAGTGTGCAATCTCTTCCTTGTGGATCATTGAAGCTATCTGGAGCATTTGGAAGCAAGCCACGAGCTCTAAGTACCTATGTTTCAAGATCTACACCAGGTTAGTAACATTCAACTTCTAGCATGATTTAGCATGAGATGATTAGATTTAAACCTGTGGTTAGGATCTACACAAGACATAGATCGTTTTAGGCTTGATTTGGACTCAATTGGTGATGTTTGAAGATGACATAGCAGATCTGTTTAGACTTGAATTTCTTGATTCATGAGGTTTTGTAGCAAGTTGTTTAGATCAGGATGATCAGTGCAACATGAGGAGGATTTCTATGTATTTAATTTAGCAGTTGGTGAGAGTTGATTTGGATGACATCTCTGAACATTGCTTCGTTTTGCTTACCTATTGAGAGTTAGATCATTTTGATTAAAGATTTGGAATCTACGTTGAAAACTGAGTGGAATTGGTGTAGAGATTGTTATTTTTGGTTGCCTGAACCTGGACCCTCGTCGGAGAAGACGACCGGAGTCTTCTCCGGCCACCACCAACCACCAGCCTGGATCTCCACTCTGATGACCTGAGATTTGGAGAAGATGAGTTGTAGACCACAGGATCTTGCCTTGACCATTGACTGACCTGAAGATCCAACGCATGTGATTTAAAGTTGGTTTTTGAATTTCTGATAGCAAAACGCAGCCGTTTAAATAAATTGCGTGGCATCATGAGGCGCGTTGGATCCCTTGACTTGTTGACTGATCCAAAGGCCGTGGATTATTCGTAGCTTTTATTTGTTTTTTATTTCATTTTGTTTTATTTTAATTGTTTGTTGATTCCAAAAATCATATTAATTCCAATTTTGATCCAAAAATTATTTTAAAAATATCCTCATGATCCTTATGGAATTTATGATTTTCTGGGATTAACAAAAGGTAGTTCCATGCATTTTTCAATTTTATTTGATTTTTCACATTTTATTTTGTTCTTTATTTTTGCATAATTGACCATCTGTTTTGTGGAATTTTGTTCTTCCAATTGGTGATGAGTTTGGCTTTGATTTTTTAATATGTGTTAGGGTAAACATGTGTGTTCCCTTAGAATTTTTGGTGGATTTTTAGAACAACATTAGGTTCTGTTTTAGGTGTTGAGATTAGGACCCTCCCAAACTTATGGATTCCTTTGACCTATCTCAATGTAGGAATTGTTTAGATAACTTAGAAGTTGATTTAGGCTTCAATCTTTTTACACTAGGTTTTTAAAACATTCATGTTCCCCTAGGAAATTAATTAGAATTTTAAAACTTGGTTTTCTATTTTAGTTGTATTTTGCATGTGGCTTGTATTTGTAGTTTCCTCTCTTGAGTGCTTTGGATTGTTTGGTTTGGTTGGTTGCTTTGGAGTGGGTTTAAGCTTGAGTTCTTTTTGATGGAGCTTCTGGATTCATTGAAGATGCATGGGATTGAAGATGCTTGGGATTGAAGATTGGAGCTTGGAGTTGAAGGCTTTTTCCTCTCGTGGAGCTTTTGTTTAGGAGCTTAGGAAATTAGGGTTTTAGGAAGTGCCTTAGACCTAGTTTTGATTCTTTCTTCAAGCATGGAGTGCATTGTTTGCCTCTATTCTATCCAATGACATAAAGTCCTCCTTAGGAAGCTCCATCTCTCCTTAGGAGGGATGAGTGGTATGCCCAAGTGAGTGGATCTTTGAGGATACCTTTCATTTGCAATGTTGAGTTCTTAGTGATTTCCTTTGGTTGTCATTAAGTTCCTTAACATTATAACTTGATCTTGATGATTAATCCTCCTCTTGGAGTGTGCTTGTTGGAGCTTGAAGATTGATGAAGCTTGAAGACAGAAGCTTGCTTGAGGATGAAGCCTTTGCTGTCAACTTTGCTGTCTTTTCAACTGTGCTTTTTAAAGCTTGAAGTTGCTGTCTGTAGAAGTTGCTGCTGCTTGGGCTGCCTCCTCTGTATCTTTTTTTTTCCTCTGTATTATCTGTTTGCTTGTGTTGATTACCTCTAGGTTTGAGGTGGATCTTGTCTCCTCTTTCCTGTTGTCTTCTCCTTTGCCTCTCTTATATTGCTGCATTGCATGCATTTTACTATCTACTGTAATTGCTTGCTGTCTTTTGCTTTTTATCCCCTAGGATCTCTGATTTCCTCTGTGCAAGAGGAAATTATGACAAACATTAGGTTTTGACCCATGCATGATAACATTAGGTTAGTTTCCCTTTCAACCATAGGCTTTTTAGAGCGTCTTTCTCTTCTCATCTCAAAACAATTCAAAAATACAGTAATAAGGATAACGCGTGCTGTACGTTACGAGCCTTAAGCTATTTGAGAAAAGGTTGCTGGAGGGTCACTCTTCAGTAATCTGGCTGCTTAGTATGGTACCCTTAGGGTGACATGCGACGTAGTCACTCTCAGATCACAAGTCTTTAGTACAATACAAGTTGCAAACAGACTAAAAACAGTTCTTTCGTAAAAAACTAAAAACAAATTTCAAATGTCATTTTTGTCCGCTTGGACCCTTAATCAGGAAAACCCTTTCATAAGGAGATAAAAAACAGTCATACAAGTTTGTGTCTTCCGTAGCCCGAACTACGTTTGCTCTGATCTTTCATGCTGTATGAAAGTACGTAGGCATAGGATGCGATATCCTAGCGAGCAACCTTCCCCTCCTTTCCTGTAGGTAGGCGAACTACGTTGACTCTGATTTCTCGTTTCAGACGGGAATACGTAGGCATAAAGTGCGATACTTTGCCGAGTCATTTTCTTTTCTTTTTAACCCAGACCTTTAGAGTAGATAGAATAACACACCCGTAGATAGAAAACAAGCGTGGATCCCGTCGAGTACGACGGACGTGAGGGGTGCTAATACCTTCCCCTTGCGTAACCGACTCCCGAATCCAGGATTTGGTTGCGATGACCATTCCTTTCCCTCTTTGTGTTAGGTTTACTCTGAGCGTTTCCTTTCCCTCTTGTGGGATAAATAACGCACGGTGGCGACTCTTCTGTCATAGCCGACACCGATTTTCGCAGTAGCGACAGGTTGGTTGGTGTTTTTTATGGACGATGCTAACATTCACGGTGTAGCAGTTATGTGATTTGTAGCTCGCTCGTGGAGTCTTATGCTTTACCTGTTTGCAGTAAAATGGAAATAACATGTCCTTTTAAGAAAGAGTTTTGATCGCACGGAGGCGAGAAGTTGATTTAATATGTTGATTGTTTATTTGGATGACAATTATTTGAGTGCTTAAGAAAGGCTCCTCGGGCACAAATAATTGGGAGAGTGAATCGAAGATTCGACTCTCTCTTTTTCAACCTTAATTGTGAAAGGGTTTTGATGTAGTTTAAGTATTTTAAGCAGATGACAATTACTTGAATTCTTAAGAAAGACTCCTCGGGCACAACTAATTGGGGAAGTGAATCGAAGACTCGACTCTCCCCCTCTCTCTCTCTCTCTCTCTCTCTCTCTCTCTCTCTCTCTCTCTCTCTCTCTCTCTCTCTCTCTCTCTCTCTCTCTCTCTCTCTCTCTCTCTCTCTCTCTCTCTCTCTTTCATCTAAGTGATTGAGAAAATAGATTTGATTTAGTTTATTATAAAAAGTTTGTTATGAAGCGTATTATATATCTTTTAGAGATGACAGTTATTTGGGTGTGAAGAAGACTCCTCACACTTAAACAATCAAAGAGAGAACTCAAACATACCAGTCCAACTCTGTTTTCATCTTTTATTGAAAGAAAGAATTTCATAGTTATTAAGTGTTTTAGTTTGATTTGAAAAAGATACTCGATATGGATCGAGGTTTGAGTTTGTGTTCAAAATGATTACGAGTTTGAACTAAATGGTAAGGAGGTCCTAATTGTGTAAGGGTAAGGTCGATGGTGATGCACAAGGAAATCGGCAAGGGTAGGGCTTGATATATGGATCAAGTATGATTTAGGGTTTTAGAATTAATATGCAAGGATATAAACAAACAAAGAAAAGTAAAGAAAATCAATTAAATTGAATTTTAATCGTGTGCATTAGCAAAGTGGGTTAGTCTTCTAAACGACCTACTAGAAATAGTTGATCGAATAGGTCTTACTGTAAGGAAGCCCAGGAGTAAGTTATGAATGTTGTGTACCGTGATCAAAAGGTCGATGACGATGCTTAAAAAGCAATCGACTTACAGGGCGAAAAATGGCTCGATCTGAATCGAGAATTATTTTTAAAATGGTGAATAAGTGAGAACAGGATTCAAAATAGCATTATCACGATATGATCACAAGATATGAGTAAGATATAGTCAGGGTAATCGGTTAGAGATCACATGTTAAATCGCACAAAATTATATACAAAGATTTATTAATTAAATTAAATATGGATATTTAATAAAATTAATTAATATTTTAATTAATTAATATTAAATAAATACATTTAACATAAATAATAATAGACTTTATTTTTATATATATTACCTTTGTTTTCTCCTTTTTCAATAATAATTAAGAAGTACAATTCCTAAGAACTAAAATTAAGGAAAAATCTATAAAAAAACAATTAGTCATGAAATTTAAAATTACTAATTGAAAAAAAGTAAAAAAAAGTAATAAAAAAACAAATTCAAACTTAAAAGTCATTAAGTTAGACTCCTAAAAAAGGAAAAAAAAAAGAAATGGTCATGGGCTGTTGACGGAAGGAAGGGATTGCAGATCAAAGCCCATGCATAAGCAAGAAGAGACGAGCCTTGAGTTTAGGGTGGAGTGGGTTAAAATCCTGACCTTAGCCTGCAATTTGGAGACAAACCCTAAAACAAGGAAGAGGCAACTGCTCACTCTCCTCAAGATGTTACAACGCTCAGAAAAGCCAAAAACACGTTATTTCAAGCAGAAAAACATTTTCATTCATATTTCAATCGATCCCTCATCTCATCTCTATGCTAATCTTAATCGATTCAGAACATGAAACAAAATCATGGTGGATGGAACAAATCATCAACCTCACACAAAGATTCTTCCTTTAATTACTCTCACTCTCTCGCACGATCTCTCTCATCTCTCTTAAACAATTCGCGAATGACCATGGAAAGAAACATCAAACCACGAACTGAAACAACATCATGAACACGAATCACGAACGAACATGGGCAAATCAAAAAAACAGGAAAAATTTCAACATTTTAATGGAAATAGAGGAAGGAACACAAGTGAGTTACCTACTTCAAAGAACAACTCCGACGTAAATTCAAGGTAATCTCCTCATTTTAATTTCACTACTATCTCCTCATACCTTTGAACTAAAAGGGATGGTTGATCGCTAAGGTTTTTTGTATGGTAGCTGATATCTTTTTCGATTTTTCCCCTCTCTATTGCTGTTTTTTTTTATTTAAAAATTTCTTGCCCTTGCAGTGTGTGGCTAATTTCGAAAATTTTCCCTCAATTTTTTTCCTGTTTTTTTGGATTTTTTTTGTTGATGCTAGAAATCATGAAATTTTCTCCACCTCTCTGTTGTTCTCTTGTTGCTGTTATATATTGCAGAAATTAGGGTTTAGAGTTATATTGTGTTGATGTAAGAGGAAAGCATAAGTAGAATCATAATTGGTTGTTGAGTGCCTTTTCCATTTTTATGTATTCTGAAGTTCTGAATCTTTGTCTGCATTGCTATTGTCTGATCTTTCTATCTGTTTGTGTGTGGACTATTCTTGTGGTCCCTTTTCTCTTGCTGTTAATTTGAATTTTAATTGTCTTGGTTTGAGATGGATTAAAATGAAAAACTTCGGTATTTTTGAACTAATTTTGAGAATTTGAAAGTAATGGATTGAATGCTTGAATGTGAAATTTGGAAATGGTTTGGACTTTGAACTTGATTGAAATGGCATGTTGATGATTTGAACTTGATAAGAATTGAGATGGATTGACATTGTTTTTATTGTTAAGTGATTTGAAAGGTCTCCTGGGTTCAATCTTATAAACGTGTTCAAAGGTCTCCTGGGTTCAATCTTATACCAATGACATATGCAGAGTTTTTTCTAGCACTATTGACCAACAACCATGTTCAAACAAAATCTCCTCTTGTCATCCCAAAAGACCCTTCTTATTGGTTCAAAGTTGACCAGTTTTGCCCCTATCTTCAAAAAGCGCCCGATCATGGGATCGAGAATTGTTTTAGTTTCAAGGCTGATGTTCAAAGGCTCATCAAGAATGGGAATCCAAATGCTCAAATGAACCTAATGCCTCAACATGGAGAAGCTTCTGTCAATATGGTATATGGATGCCCAAGCACTTATAGGATCTATCACGTCCGCGATTTGGAGAGGATCTTGGTAAAAATGCATGAAGGACATAATAGATGGAGTCTTATTGATTCCCATGATTACGCATCATACAAAATTTGCTCTGTAAAGAATCAAGGATGCTACGTCGTACAAGCAGCTCAGTAGGAATAAATGGAACAAGGTTGGATACAGGAATGCAGAATGAAACCGCACCAACCAATCAATATGGTGCAAAGTTTTCCAGGAGAATATGCAGTTTATGACATCAAATATATCAAGGAATCACTAGTCAAATTCACAAATGTTTGTGCAAACTTGATTATTTTGGTCCCAATCATCATGATCACGCAACCTGTAGAAAGTGTCGCCAAATCCGACGTGGTTGTCTTCTCATCTAGAAGGAGATTCAAGGGTTGTTAGACCGAAGAACCATTATCTTCCTCCATGAAAGAGAACCCATTGATGATGAGGCAAATGAGGATGTTTACACCATAATTCCTTGGTTTAACGAACATGAACATGTGGAAGTCCCTTATGACAGTAGAAGGATCACTAATATTCCCAAGCTTGAACTAATAGAGATCATCTATGATAGTCTAAAGACTACTATGACTCCTTTGGTCATCTACCTACCAGGCCCAATTCCATATCAATATGAGAAGGCCATACCTTACAAGTATGGTGCTACCATGGTTGAGGATGAGAAAGAAGTGCCCCTACCATCAATTGTCAACATCGTAGACATAAGCCGAGTCACTAGAAGTGGACAGGTGTTCAATAAAGAAGTTGAAAATGTAGTCCCAAGAAAGGGGAAACAACTTGATAATCCTCCTGAACAGACCGGACAATCGAATGACCCGAATCATATAAAGGATAGTGATGTAGTGTTAAAACTGATCTGAAATAGTGAGTACAACATTGTGGACTTGCTTTTAAGAACTCCTTCCAAAATATCCATACTATCCCTTTTAATGAGCTCTGAGGCTCACAGGGAAGCCCTACAGAAGGTCTTGGAACATGCATTTGTAAACCATGACGTGATAGTGGGTCAATTCGGCAATATCGTTGCTAACATTATCCTCTATAATAACTTGAGCTTCTATGATGAAGATCTACCAGAAGAAGGGAAAAATCACAATATGGAATTAAACAGTTCAATCAACTGTGGGAATTATGCTCTATCAAGTGTATTGGTAGACACTGGTTCATCACTAAATGTCATGCTAAAATTAACTCTTACAAGATTATCCTTCCAGGGCATTCCTATGAGGGGCAGCGAAATTGTTATCAAAGCTTTTGACAGATCTAAGAAGACAATTATTGGAGAAGTTGACCTTCCCATAACGATTGGTCCCCATACATTTCAAATTACCTTCAAGGTAATGGATATCCAAGCCGTATACAGTTTCTTGTTGGGCCGTCCTTGGATCCATGAAGCGGGAGCCGTCACCTCGACACTGCATCAAAAGGTGAAGTTTGTAAAAAATAACAAACTAGTTACTGTATGGAGGGATCAGGCTTTGATTGTAAGCAATCTATCATAATTTTCTTACTTGGAACCTGAAGAGGTCATTGGAACTCAGTTCCAGGCACTTTCCGTAAGTAACGAAAACTGTAAAAGAAGAGGGGCATCCTTTTTCTCTTACAAAGACGCAATTCGAGTGGTAGAAAGTGGTACCAATAAGGGGTGGGGACAAGTTGTGATCCCAACAAATAAGAAAACCAGAGGAGGCCTTGGTTTTTCTCCAGTATTCACAAAAACTGAAGGAAAGAATGAAGTTGTTCCTCCCATTCAAAATATTTTTCACAACAGAGGTTTTATCCACCCTGCTCCTCAAGAGGTTGACATCATTAATGGAGATGACTCTGAGAATGATCCCTCAGATTCTGAAGAAGAATGGAAGTCTTATCTCAATGATTCTGGGTACATCTCAGAAAAGGAGATGCACACTTCATTTAACTCTCCTTAGAGGAAATTCAAGGATAAACCAGGGTCAGGCGACGAGATGAACGTTGAACATTACAACACTGAGAATTGTCATACTTCCTCTATTTTTCCAGAAGAATATATGATAATGGAAGATAACTTTCGCAACCCTAAAGAGGATTTGTGTATTCCTCCAAAAGTTTGGGATCCGCATTTAGCAACTCCTGAGTAGAATAGCTAGCCAGAGGATGTCTACATACCATTCTATACTCCTCAACCCATCGAAAAAGTAGTTGAAGCTCACCTTTTTGATAGATCTGGAAAATTGTTGAAAGGGATTTTATTCATGAAGTCAATGTCATAATTGAACAAGATTCTAAAGAGAATATGTACACTTACATGGAACCTCTAGGAATTCTCCAAAGGCTACCCAGTTATCGTTGGGGCATGCCTCATAAGTTTATACGAGCTACTGCAGTTCTTGCTGATCCACCGGCCAAAGAAATGTTTAAAGAAGTGAAGGAGTCCTCTGAGTATGGAGCTAAATTCTATATCTTAAAGAGAGAAGTGTGGATACCTTACTGGGAAGATCCCAGGTACATGTCTCCAGAGGATGCCTGCGTACCATTCCACACCCTGTGATCTGTTGAAAAGGCAGCCGAAGACCTCCTTTTTGACATATATGTAAAAATGAAAAACCCTAATAACCCGAGTTTGCCAGAAATCAGTGCCATTATTAGAGACAATCCTGATAAGGATTACAAGACTTTGTGACAATTAGAAAGGTTCTTCAAAATTCGATAGTTGTTGATGTACCAACTGTTATCTACATCACTAAGTAATGCTCTGTCTTTGTTTTTTCCTCTCGCTCTGCCCAAGGCGAGAGATGTTCTTAAGGCCCCTCTTTTAAATACGCCTTCTTTACTCTGCCCAAGGCAAATAATTTGTTTGTCGAACTTTTGTTTTAAGAAATAATCAATCAAAAATAAAGATGTTGTTTTCAGTTCCATGCTAGTGTTTTTACTATTTGCTTTTTCGAAAAATGTAACAAAAAATAAAAAAAATAAAAAAAAATAATAAAATGATAAACACTTTCAGTGTTTGCACCACTATGCATTTATCTGTTTCCTAAAAACCAACATCTGTAATACCCTAAATTTTACCCCTAAGATGCCACATATCATTTGCATTTCATTCCATAAACAAGATCACAAGCTTTTGTTTTCTTGCCTTCTTCTATGTGTTTATTCTTGAGAGATCACCGGACACCCTTGTTTTCTTGTTTGTTTGATATTTATTTATGTTTATGTTTACTACCCATTATTCAAAATCCAAAAAAATGTTTGTTTTTCCTTTACTAACATTTTCAGGAAGAATTTGGGTCAAAGATATCAAATACCAGTCCCTCATCTCGAATGATTTTCATCTGAACAAAGTCAAAGTTGATCTACAAACAACTCAAAATCATCTGATCAAGGGTTTGTAAGGTTTAATTGATAATTATTCAAGAGGCTCCAAGGTTCATGTGTTTATTCCCATGCTTTCTTTGACAAGCAAAAAGAATCGAGCCAGCACCAAGACAGTACATCAAAAAGGCAAATATTCACCATTTTTGCTTGTGGTAACCGATTACCAGCATTAGGGTAATTGATTACCATGTGCACATTTTGTGAAAATTGGCCAAATTCAAATTCTACAGCATTTCTGGCACCAAATTCAAATGTTGCATCATGAGAATATTCTAGATCACTTCATTTTAATTCCCCTACCTCATCATAATTGATTCCCACCATACACCTTCACTAATCACCACTTGATAATTAATTTCCCTCCAAATTCAAATTCCAAGCCTAATTTTGGTTTCAAACCAAACTCCAATCCACCAAATTTTCCAAGCCTAAATCCTATAAATAAAGGCCTCATTTATTTCATTTCACAAGATTTTGATAGCTAAAATCACCTTGTCAAATTCCTTCTTGACACTCAATTTTCTCCAACTACCAAATTCACTAAAGCTCTTTCTTCATTTGAAAGTTAGTAAGTTCATCATTAGAACTTACTAATTTTGAGCTAAACCTTCATCCATTCACTTTTTTGTAATCAATTTCAGTAGATCAAGGCTTTGGAGTGTGGTTTTTGGAGTTGATTTGAAGTGGTAATCTCTTGATCCACCATTGTTGCTCTTGATACATCCTTCACAATGTGATCTATTGTTAATTCTTGTTGCTTAATCTTTGGATCTTCCATTTCCCTTTGATTTTTGCCTTGGAATACACTTTTAAAGGTCATTTTCCTCTTTAAATTCATTGGACTTAGGGTCTAGAAGAAGTTGGATAAACATTCACTAATTCAATTCTATCTTTAAATTGAATTGTTTAATTCATTTTAGGTGCTTTGAGTTAATGACATTTTTAGTGCTTTAATCCACCAAGATGAGTGGATGAACTTAAAGATGGAATGACCTTGACATTGTAATTCAATTTGGATTTCCCTTTCCCCTTCTTCTTTTTCTTTTGATCGATGAAAATCTTTGATATCATTGGAACTTATTTCAAGTTCTTGGTGAAGATGAGATCGTTACCACTTTTCTTTTCGTGCGGTATTGCTTTCGGAGGGTGTTATTGACTGACCTCATATAGTCGTGGTTTCTACATAAACCCGATTACAATTACTTAACATAGTGCTAAATTATCCCGTAATCGGAAAGTGATCATTTGTGGCTCAAACTTATGTTTGCAAGTCCAAGTATGGTTGATTATTTGTCTTAGGTCCACCACTTATGAAACTTTTTGTTAGGAGGCTTTGGTTTTATCAATCCTCTAATGAATCTTCATTAACTTTGGCCTAACGGTATGAGTTAACCATTGTTGATAATTTGTTCTAACAACTAATCACTAACTCACTAACAATATTATTGTACTAATTTTGTTTATGTTTCTTTCTCGCTCCCTTTCTCTCTTTTATTTTCATGCTCAATTTGTATCATCTCATCTCATATTATTGTTTATGCTTCTGCTCTTTTTCTTTTGTCCATTTGGACCATATCTTGTTTAAAACACTAATAAAGGATTAAACCTCTAAAAAAACTTGGTGCTCTTAACGTTGTGGTTATGCTCTTGTACTATTATTAGACCTTGGACCTCTTAGACTATTCTTGGACCCTTGGACTTAGAATTTGGTCTCTTTCCTTATGCTCGGAGTATTATGGATCTTTGTCTTTATTTGGCTTGCTCATTTGCTTATGCTTCAAGATGGATGAAATTCTTATCTAACTTACTATTGAGTGTGCTATAATTTGGTTAGATCCTTCTTATCTCTAGATTTTATTTTTATTTTTAGGGTAGTCACTTCATCTCCTCCCCTTCTTAAATTTTCAAAGTATTCTCCCTTTTTCAAAAACCTTCTTGTTTTCAAGCTTAAAACCGTATTCATAATAAAACCTTGACTTTGATCAAGTGATTTTCAAACTTTATTTTCTTTAATAAATGTTAATCAATGTTAATCATATTCTAACTAATTTCAAAAAAGATATAAAAAACACTTCACTTCATTCAAACTTTTTGTGCCTTCGTGCACTTTTTCTTTTAAAACTTTTCAAAAAGCTTAGGCATGAGTCATTTCCATAGCTGAGATATAATTCTCCTATTCCCCATAGTATTTAAGATGTTGACATTTTCTACTTAGATGTTGAGTGATAGACTTGTTGATTTTAATCTAAGCAAAATCCTCCATCTTTAGGTGATGTAAATGTTGTCTTATACTTGTGGGCGACTAGTCGTAGTTTTCTCCTTAAAATGATGATTTGTCTTTACATTCAAAAATCAATCAAAATAAACCATTTTTTTGTTATTTTTACCACGAACTTTGAGGTTTTGATCCTATATTGCACTTTGTGGGTAGGTAGGCATGAGGCGATAAGTCTCTCCAAACATAAAAAATTTAAAAATAACTCTCTTCTCATCTCCCCAATCTCATTTCAAACAAATATTTTCAAACTAAAAAGCATAGATATTTCAAAGGGCTCCTATAGAGTACTACAGACGTTTTTGGTGCTAAAACCTTCCCATCACGTAACCAACCCCCTTACCCATTCTCTATTTGTTCTTGTTTTAGAACTCTTTAGGTTTTGTTTGCTCTTTTTCCTTTCCTTTTGGATAAAATAAAAGTGCGGTGGCGACTCTTGCATTTTTGAGTTAATTTAATCAATAACTTACACTCACAAATTTTCCCGTTACAGAAAAGTGGCAACTCTGCTGAGAGTAGTCCCTAGTGGGTTTAGCCTACGTTGATTTATTTACGCTTATTTATTTGATTTGTTTGTTATTGCTTGTTCTGTTTGAGTGCTTGGTGATCTGTGTGGTGAGATAAGTCCTATACCCGAACTTGAGTGCACTTATGATAGGAGGGCGATATAGTCTTCTTCGACTTACATGGAGTAGTCCTTACTAAGCTGACTTGAGATCCCCCGCTCAGTGGAGGCCCCTTTGGGATTACTGATGTCATACAAGTAGTCGTATTTGACATTACTTTTTCCGACCTGGGAGCCTGAGAAGCTGAGGAACTTAGAACCCTTTAACCCATCATGGCCTTATTAGGACGTGGTGCAGTGGCTATTTAGGTGTAGACTTGAATTAGTTGTTATGCGATACCATACTCATACGAGTTTCTCTTGAGAATATTGTTGTCCGACGAGTAGTCGTTTAAGCCGATAATATCCAAAAGATGAAATTATGACTCTGGGAACTTTTTAGAACCTTGTTCTACAGATGTTGATATAACCTTAGTACATACCATTGTGGGTTGGTTCTTACCTTTGGCTTCATGCTCGCGCCGAACCTTTGAACCCGTGTGCTTTGTGTGATCTTGTTTGTGGGTGTTGCATCTTGCACTCATGCATTCATGGATATTTTGTTTCAAGTTAGTTTTTAAGGATCTCAGAGATTTTCCTTTGCAACATTGCATATATTGTGATTATGGATATTGGAAGCAAAAACACGCAGAAGTACGGTTTCTGAGCTCCCGATCTTACAGATTTTAGAAAGCTGGTGTCCTTGGTAGTTGATCGTGCAGGCTTCAGATCTCGTCATGGGAGACTTCTATTTGTTCTTTCTACCAACATTGAAGACGAGATTCTGAACACCCTTGTGCAATTCTATGATCCTGTCTACCGATGCTTTACTTTTCCTGATTATCAGCTCATGCCAACCTTGGAGGAGTATGCTTATCTGTTGGGTATACCAGTTTCTGATAAGGTTCCTTATACTGGTTTGGAGGAAGTTATTAAGCCCTAAGATATTGCTGCAGCCATCCATTTGACGAAATCTGATATAGATGTTAATCTAATAGTTAAGGGTGGCATTAAAGGTTTGACTTCTAAGTTCTTGATTGGAAAAGCCACTTTATTTGCTAATGCTGGTAGCACATTGGAGTTTGAGGCTATATTTGATTTGCTTATCTACGGACTAGTCTTATTCCTAAACATTGACAACTTTCTAGATGCTAACTCTATTAGGATTTTCTTGATTGGAAACCCTGTTCCGAATTTACTTGGTGACACCTATTTCTCCATCCATAATAGGAATTCTAAGGGGAACGGTACCATTGTTTGTTGCACACCTCTATTGTACAAGTTGTTTATTTTACACTTGCCACAATCATCTGCTTTTAGGGAGAACAAGAATTTTTTAAGGTGGTCTTAGAGGATCATGTCCCTTACACATGATGACATTACTTGGTATTCTTCTGTTTATGAGAATGTACAGATTATTGATAGTTGTAGGGAATTCTCTAATGCTCCTTTTCTTGGAACACAAGGTGGAATTAACTACAACTTGAGTTTAGCTCGCCGTCAGCTTGGTTATATGTTGAAGGATAAGCCTAAAAATATTTTATTAGAAGGTTTTTTTTTCAAGGAGGGGATGACTCTATTGTTTTGAGGAGAAGAATGACTCATGCTTGGACTAAGATTCATAGGATGGGTAAAGGAGAGCTTGGAAGACAAGTTTGCATTGCCTTGGAACCTTATACCTTTGGGTGAAGAAAAGAGCTAAGAAGCTCAAAATGCCTTATCTTTTTAAGAAACCCATAACTACAATGGTCATCACGCCACTCACTATTTCTTCTGATGATGTAAAGACTCTTCAAGATTCTTTGGCCGAGATGAAGCAAGAGAAAGAGATGTGGGAAATTAAGTTTCATGCTTCTGACAAGGAGAAGACTGAGTTGCAAAAGAAGATGAAGGAGAAAGATTATTTGATTGAGTTGCTTGAGGGACGCACTGTGAAAAGACATCGAGAGGATTTATTTTCCTCTACTACTTCATCATCATATCCCCTTACTTCCGGTGCTTGGAAAGGTATTATGGATTAACTCGTGTTAGAGAAGATTGCCATGAAGGACAACTATGAGAGAGAGATTAAGAGACTCCGAAGGAAGTATCAGCTTGGGTCGCCATTAGATGCTCCTTATAATCCTTAGGATCTAGATTTTTCTTATCGAATTTTGATCTTCTGTAACTTGTACTTCCAAGTGTAGCCCTTTCCAATATTCAATGAAATGAGATGTTTATCAGTATTTGAAAAAGTGTTATTTCTTTACGATATTTGTAATTGCTTTATATCTTAAAGATCCTTGAAAGCTAAATGAAACATTTGCATTTTACATTTGCATTCGTATCTTGTGCATTGTGTTTTGCCTTTTCCAAGTGTCTTATGTTTCTTTTGATCTTCGATCAGCCAAGTTGTCGCACCAGTACAACACTCGAGCTAATCTCAAGAAAAAGATGGATCAATTGCAACAAGAGAACCGCAAGCTTCGTGAAGAGGTAACAACTCTGAAAGATAGTATGGAAAGACTCACTGCTACGATGGAAGCTTTGGTGGCTACTCAGAATCAGCCACCACCGCCTCCTCCTTCTTCTATACAGAGGACTGTAATTTCTTAGATTGTATCAACACCCATTTCTGTGGCCCCGGTTAATGCTTCTCAATATCAGATGCCTCTTGGTTTCCTTTGGGGCATGCCTCTCAATTTTGTGCTAGAGGGATATCAACCTCCTACTTCTTAAGGTCCAAGAGTTCCTGCTGTTATGACTGTACCACCTTCTTTGGTTAATGTTGTTTCTAGTGCTGAGATTCCGATTGTTCCTACTGTTGCGCCTGTGCCACCACCCGTGGGTCACACTACACCTTATGCTGAAGAATAAATTTTCCACACTGTTCCGAGCGAGATTTTGGATGATCGTATGGATGATTTTTAAGATCAGTTTGTTGAGATGTAGAAAGAAATCAGAGCTTTAAGAGAAAAAGAGTTATTTTGGAAAGAATGTTCACGAGCTTTGTCTTATCCCAAATGTGAAGATTCCTGCAAAGTTCAAGGTTCTAGATTTTGACAAACATAAAGGGAACACTTGTCCACAAAGCCATTTGGTCATGTATGCCAGAAAGATGTCCACCCATACTGAAAACCATCAGTTGCTGATTCATTATTTCCAAGATAGTCTAGTCAGTGCTGCATTGAAGTGGTACACGAGACTTGATAGTTCCCAAATCAAGACATTGAATGATCTCGGAGAAGCTTTTATTCGTAAGTATAAGTACAATTTGGATATGGCGCTGGACCATGATCAACTCCGTGCGATGTCTCAGAAATAAAAGGAAACTTTTAAAGAATATACACAGAGATGGCGCGAGATTGTAGCTCAGATAAGCCCTTCACTTGAAGAGAAAGAGATGACCAAAATCTTTCTGAAGACTTTGGGTCTGTTTTATTATGAAAAGGTGGGTACGAGTTAATGTGTGCTATCCGCAAGTATATGGAGTACGTCAGAGTAATATAAAGTATTATTGATCCCACAGAGACCAATGTCAATCTATCGATTACTATTGTTACGGTGTTGATCTAAAGCTAATGAAAATAGAGAGTGATACTGTCGTGGTGAAATTTGGATACCAAACTATTGATGAGCTTGAATCTTAATTCATTTGCAACCGAACTTTGATTTGTCCAAAGGAAGGGAAAAAGATCGAAATACCCACAATACAATGCAAATGCAAGCTAAAGAGTTATAGGTTCGGGGGTTGGTTAAACTTAGGGAAGGTGCTAGCATCCTAAGTCTCTGTAGTACTCTACAGGAACCTCTTGTTTTATGTTGTTTATTGCTAAGGGTTATCTGCTTAAGGATGAAAGACCTAGGGGGTTTATTTATAAGTATACTCGATAAGATATCGCATCTTATGCCTACATATCCTGACGGGAGTGGAATCAGAGTATCTGTAGTTCCCCTAATGGGTTTAAGGAGTTCTTTGACTGTGGTCAAAGTTCCTACGGGATTAGGGTAGTTGATTGATTGATTTTAGGAGAAAAGATGAGTTGTCATTTTAAGGGAGATTACTTGATTTAACCGCCACAACTTTGCAGGAAAATAGTCTTTGCATCGTCTTAAGAGAAAGACTCAAGTACTCGGAATTTAATCGACAAGTATGCCACTATCTCTCTTAAGGAAAAATCCCTACATATTGATTGAATTGTTATGGGGTAGGAGTTTTATCCCACTTAAGATGATTAACATCTTATTCTCTAATGTGTTTGGGTGTTGTTTGATAGAGTTGATTGTTTTGTTTTCCTATGTTGTAAAGATAAAAGGTCCTCCTTATGGGGTAGGATCTATCCTAAAAGATCAACTTGAATGGGATCAAGGATCATAGGGGAATATGATGCAAATGAGATGCATACACACAATTGTTTAAGTCATACGCAGATTCTTCCTTTGGACGCTTATGTAATACGATAAAATGAATTACAGATAAAGATAAATAACGGTAAAGTAAAGACGATAAATAAATACATACATAAACGCATGAAAGCGCTAAAGTGTGTGAATTGTGAAAATTGTGAATAAAGTGAATGTGCGGATACGGAAGCGTGCACGATTGAATTGAATGCGATGTTGGTTGATTTTAGACGGATTGATTAATTATGGGTGAAATTAAAATGTTGTGTTAGGGTTGACCCAGATGAAACCCTAGTTGACTGCACCTCAACTGTGGCTCTCATACTTGAATCAATGACTTGCCTCAACTTCAATAAGGCCCTCTAGACATCCCATGAGATCCATACACACCTCACATTCACATTCCATGCTTCTCATCCCACTGATGATTCTCAACACTCCTCAAGATAGGAGCACAACCCACATGTAGGCACTCAAACTTCTCAAGACTTCAAATCCTTTCTTGATGGCTTGGATGATTTCTCAAACTTGGATAACACCTCTTGCTAGGCTTTTCTCTTGATAGACACCCTTGATCCATTGTTGGATGCATACTATGCTATGATATGCAAATGATTGAGCTATATACATGATGTAACTATGTAGATGAAATGCAATGAAACATAAATCAGGCAAGAAAAGGTTGAGCAAATTTTTGGGTGCAACAGCTGCCCCTATTCGAACGGCTTGGACCCGATTGGGTGAAGAGCGAATGGCCTTCAAACAATCTAGGTACGAGACGGTTGAATACCAAGAAACCCGGAAATTTGCCAACCGCAGAAATAAACTGCACAACCGCTTGGGGAACGACATCCACCAACTGAATCTGGTCGTTACGACAACAACTGATCCAACGTCTGATAATAATTCTGATTTCAACTTCAACTACCTATGTAACGCTGCAGATGCTGAATAATTTTCGCAAAACACCTCCGTCCACAACTGGACTAACCTTGTCAACACAAGCAGAGAAACAAATTCGTCAACACGAATAAAGATCATGTCGTCACAGGAGTAACCTTGTCCACATCTGGACCCGAATTTCGTCAAATCACGAATACCCAAACCTGTCCACGTCAGGACTCACATCTCAACAACACAAGAATATAACTTTGTCCATGTTAGGACGCTTGTTTCATCAACACGAAGAAATCTCAACTTAAACTTGTCCATGTCAGGACTCTACCTGCCGTCAAGACGGAAAAATCCCGGCGACTTCGCTAGGGATGACTCGTCTGTATTTCGTCAGCACGAGGGGATCCTATCAACATAGGAATAAATTGTCCCCGTCAGGAATAAACTGTCCATGTTAGGAATAAATCGTCTACATTAGGAATAAACTGTCCACGTTAGGAATACACCGTCCATGTTAGGAATAAAATTGTCCACGTTAGGAATAAGTTGTCCACGTTAGGAATACACCGTCCACGTTAGGAATAAATCGTCCACGTTAGGAATAAACTTTCCATGTTAGGAATAAACTTTCCACGTTAGGAATACATTGTCCACGTTAGGACTCACACCTCGTCTTGATTTGTCCGCGTAAGGACTCACATCTTCGACCCGCTGAGGAAATAAAACTTGTCCACGTCAGGACTCACGCTTCGCCAACACGAAGAAAGATAAATTTGTCCACGTCAGGACCCGCGCATCTTGGTGATACGAAGAACTATAACCTTGTCCACGTCAGGACACACATTTTGCCGATACGAAGGAAGATATCTGCTGAGAATAACTGGTCCACGAAGAGTAATCAATTTTGTCCACGTCAGGACTTCACATCCCGTCGATACAGAGAAATCGAATCTGTCCATGTTAGGACTAGCACATCTCGTCAACCCGAGGAAATAAATTTGTCCATGTTAGGACACCTACTTTACTAGCACGAAGAAATCCCGTCAATAAATTGTCCACGTCAGGACTCATATCTCGTCAACACGAGGAACTCCTATCAACATAGGCAGTAAAATTTTGACGACTTCCGGGGAAATCCTTCTGTCAACCAGTAGGAAAATACATCCGTTTATCCATACGGGAGGATACTCTGAATATCATTTCTCCTTCTTTCATCTCTGTAGTAGCTAACTCCATTGGTCCCAACCCACAAACCTTTTAGCACTAACGTGACAACGACTTTAAGGAGGACTCCACGGGGAGTATTTGGAAATCAAACTCCCGGACGCCTGTTCTGATAACCGGCGGCAACCTCTGAAATTATGATTCATGAAACCCTTTGACGTTGACGTAACAACAAATTTGAAGAAAATAATCCGCTGGCAGGATAAGAGGAACTGCAACAAGTCACTCTGGCGGGGGAACAAGAGAAATTTAAGCAAACAACTCCGCTCGGGGACAAAGAGAAACTTAACCAAGTAACTCTGTGGGGAAAATATTAAGATGAACCGCATCATCACACGTCTCACGGCGAGACCTTGAATGTCTGGTCATAGATCTGAGCTAGAACTCCATACTCCTGCTGAGAAAACACACCTGCAAGCACAAAGGTTAACCAACCTGATTTATGTTTCAAAATGCGTATGTTTGAAAATGGCGTAATGCTCCGCACGGCACGGAAGTGCTACGCGTTTGAGTAAATGCAAATATGAAGATATATGCAAATGCAAATGCAGGCTCAAGCTGCCGGGGCTACTCTGGTAATGATGTCCCAACAATATGAATGCTGAGGGTAAAGCCAACTCAGCTGGGGAAAACAAGTATCACAATATATTCTGGCGAAATAAACGCCAGAGATACAACCAACTCTGTCGGGGAGAGATTAAACATCAATTTCCACTGGGAGGAAAGAACAAACCACCCTGCTGGGGAACCAACTCATCTAGGGAAAGAAGCGACACTTCTGGGCAAAACACACTGTCTGGGCACAGTTTACACATTCAGAGCCTCGGACTCTGCTGAGGATCAACATCCTGTCAATGGCAAGACGACCTGTGGGAAGCAAGAACACCCTCCTTTGCGGATATAACCCTTCTGAACCAACAACTTGGTTAACTATTGCAGAAATCTCCCATGCTGGAGATTGAACGTGCACATATCCGACTCACTAGGGAGCACAACCTCTGCAGGGGATACTGATTTCGACTCGCTGGGATTAATCCTATGGACGGCTTTCCATGAGGACATTCTCCTGGGGAAAATAATTCCCTGCTTCGGGAAGGGATAGATGTCATTTCAAATCTCGGGGGATAAGCTGCGACTAGCTGAGGAATGACATCAACTGGAATCAGGTCTTACGTCAAGTGACCTTGGCTGGGGAATACAATTCCTGACCATTTGCTCCAAAGGTAAGAATCCTGCAAAACACAAACGAGACAAAACAAGCCTATACAACAGAATCTATCCAGGTTATCATCTGTGACATTACTTCAGTCAATTCGAAGTTTTAGCAATTATTGGCAAGGGCCAACAAGATTATGTAAGTGCAAGTTTATCACAAACATCGGCGTCTTTCACAAACAAAACAGTAAAGAACAAGCATCAGGTACTGAATAACATGTTTTATTGATAATGGGCCTCTGAATAGGCAAAGTTTTATACACTGGATGCAACTCCTGAAAAGAGGAAGTTACGCACACACATACATACATATATGCACAAGAAGCATAAATAAAGTACAAAACAATATTTGTACACATGTCGGCAACGTGGTACAGACAAACACCATGAGCTGATCCTCCTATGACTCGCCTGACTCTGCGCTTTCCCGGTACTCGATCTTCGGAAGAGATTGTTTTCGGATAGACGGCCCCCCAGGTACTCCCAAACCACTAAGCAATGCCGTATCAAATCCGGACCGCACTCATTTGCTTTTTTCAATCCCTAACTTTTGCGTGAACCGCCCTTTGCGGGTTTTCAATTCACCGGGATACCCTGTTTTGCCGAAGTCGCCCTTTTCAGGTTTTCGACTTCGCGGGTGTGCATTTTTTCAATTTTATCCCTAATTTTTGCCCGAACCTTTTATTCATTTTTTATGGTTCGCCGGGATGCCCCATTTTTGCCTGGACTCTCTTTTTACTGTCCAGCGGGTCACTTTCAAGCAAAGTATTTTTTAACTGCGTCCGAATTCACAGGAGACGTAAAGTCTTCACCATCCATGGTGGATAGTAACAAGGCTCCTCCAGAGAAGGCTTTTCTGATAACGTAGGGACCTTCGTAATTAGGAGTCCACTTGCCCCTGTGATCTGTTTGTGGTGGGAGAATATTTTTCAAAACAAGATCACCCGTTTGAAAGCTTCGAGGGCACACCTTCTTGTCGTAAGCTTTCTTCATCCGGCTCTGATATAACCGACCGTATGCTAGAGAAGCCAATATCTTCTCATCCATTAAGCTGAGCTGATTCAGTATATCTTTAACCCATTCTGCCTCGTCAAGTTGGACATCACGTAAAACCCTCAGGGAAGGAATCTCGACCTCCAACGGTAACACCGCCTCCATTCCGTATACCAATGAGAAAGGGGTTGCCCCGGTTGATGTGCGTACCGTCGTACGATAACCGTGCAAAGCGAAAGGTAGCATCTCGTGCCAATCCTTATACGTCACAACCATCTTCTGAACAATATTCTTTATGTTCTTATTGGCCGCCTCAACAGCATCATTCATCTTGGGCCGGTACGGAGAAGAGTTGTGGTGCTCGATCTTAAAATTCTGACACAGCTCTTTCATCATTTTATTATTCAAATTTGACCCGTTGTCGGTAATAATCCGCTCAGGGATTCCATATCTGCAGATAATATCTCGTTTGATAAATCTGGCTACCACTTGTTTGGTCACATTGGCATATGATGCTGCTTCCACCCACTTGGTGAAGTAATCAATTGCTACCAAAATGAACCGGTGTCTGTTTGATGCTGTAGGCTCAATCTTGCCAATCATATCAATCCCCTACATCGAGAAAGGCCACGGTGATGACATCACATTCAGAGGACTTGGAGGCACATGGATTTTGTCCGCATAAATCTGGCATTTATGACACCTTTTTGCAAACTTGAAACAGTCTGTTTCCATAGTCAGCCAATAGTAACCTACCCGCAGCAGTTTTCTCGTCATAGCATGCCCGCCAGCATGTGTACCAAATGTACCCTCATGTATCTCTTCCATGAGCAACTTCGCCTCTTTCTCATCTACACAACATAGCAACACCAAGTCGTGGTTTCTTTTGTACAGGACACCGTCCGGATTCAGATAGAAATTGCCAGCCAATCTCCTAAGAGTCTTCTGATCTTGACTGGATGCCCCAGCCGGATGCTCCTTGTTCTTCAGGAAATTCTGGATGTCAAAATACCAGGGCTTACCATCGGGAGCCTCGTCAATGGCAAATATAAAGGCAGGCCTATCAAGCCGAGAGATAACAATCCGGGGAGCTTCGTTCCAGAAGTTAACTTTATACATTGAAGACAATGTCGCCAGGGCGTCAGCCATTTGATTTTCTGCTCGTGGCACGTGATGCAATTCCACCTTGTCAAAGAAAGGAAACAATCTCCTTGCATAATTCATATATGGTATCAAATTGGGCTGACGTGTCTCCCATTCTCCTTTAATCTGATTCACCACTAGAGCTGAGTCTCCGTATACATCCAGATACTTGATTCGCAAATCAATGGCTTCTTCCAGACCCATGATGCAAGCCTCATATTCAGCCTCATTATTGGTAACCGGAAAGGTCAATCGGGCAGTAAAGGGGATGTGCGACCCCTGAGGAGTGGTGATAATTGCACCTATTCCGCTACCATAGGAATTTACAGCTCCGTCAAATATTAACTGCCATTTGGAACCCAACTCTGGTCCTTCGTCTGGCAACGGTTCTTCACAATCCTTCATTTTCAGGTACATGATATCCTCGTCAGGAAAATCAAACCTTATCGATTGGTAGTCCTCAACAGGCTGCTCCGCAAGGTACTCTGACAGAACGCTACCTTTAATAGCCTTTTGTGAGACATATTGGATATCGTATTCTGTTAACACCATCTGCCATCGGGCAATTCTTCCGGAGAGTGCTTGCTTTTCAAACACATATTTGATTGGATCCATCTTTGAAATTAGCATGGTTGTATGATTCATCATGTATTGCCTCAAACGTTTGGCGGCCCAGGCTAGCGCGCAACACGTCTTCTCGAGCATTGAGTATCTGGACTCACAGTCGGTGAACTTCTTACTCAAATAGTATATCGCATGCTCTTTACGTCCGGTCTCGTTGTGTTGACCGAGAACACAACCCATACTTTCCTCAAGAACCGTCAACTACATAATCAAAGGTCTCCCGGCCACTGGGGGTATCAAAACAGGAGGTTCCTGCAAGTATTCTTTTATCTTGTCGAACGCCTTTTGACAATTTTCATTCCAGGTCAACACCTGATCCTTTTTCAGCAATTTGAATAACGGCTCGCATGTCGCAGTTAGGTGAGATATGAACCGAGCGATGTAGTTCAACCTCCCTAAAAACCCACGCACCTCTTTTTCTGTTTTAGGCGTCGGCATTTCTTGTATTGCTTTTATTTTTGCAGGATCAACCTCTATTCCTTTTTCGCTCATGATAAACCCCAGCAGTTTACCCGATCTCACCCCGAAGGTGCACTTGTTAGGGTTCAGTCTCAACCTGAACTTCCTAAGTCTTTTGAACAGTTTCAGCAGATTAACCAAATGCTCCTCCTCTGTCTGGGATTTGGCAATCATATCATCAACATAAACCTTGATCTCTTTGTGCATCATGTCATGAAAGAGAGTCTTCATAGCACGTTGATATGTTGCCTCAGCATTCTTCAGTCCGAAGGGCATCACTTTGTAACAAAATGTTCCCCAGGGAGTAATGAAGGTAGTCTTCTCCATGTCTTCCGGCGCCATTTTGATCTGATTATAGCCTGAGAAGCCATCCATGAAGGAGAATACGGAGAACTTAGCAGTGTTATCAACCAGCACATCAATGTGAGGAAGTGGAAAGTCGTCTTTCAGGCTCGCCCTATTCAGATCACGGTAGTCTACACACATTCGCACTTTACCGTCTTTCTTCGGCACTGGTACTATATTAGCGACCCATGACGGATAAGTTGTAACAGCTAGGAAACCAGCATCCCACTGTTTTTGAACTTCCTCTTTGATTTTTACAGCCATGTCCGGTCTGGTTCTTCTGAGTTTCTGCTTAACAGGCGGACATTCATCTCACAACGGCAGACGGTGCACAACCATGTCCGTATCCAACCCAGGCATATCCTCGTACGACCTAGCAAATATATCACTATACTCTCGCAGTATCTCAATCAGCCGTTGCTTGATGTCGCTCTGCAGCGCAGCCCCTATACGAATATTTCTCACAACTTCTTCCAACCCCAAGTTGATAATCTCAATTTCCTCCTGATGAGGCAGAATGATTCTCTCTTCCTGTTTCAACAAACGAGTCAGCTCCTCTGGCAGGTCGCTATTCCTCAACAATCTCTTCCTCTGCTTGGAATACCGGGTGCTCGAAGTCGAAACGAGTCATAGGCGGTTCGTATGAGATGTCATCTGAAATATTAGTCCTGCAAAGGAAATGGTTAAACGCTTCAACACGCGAACAAAGCAATATAACCACGTTGCCATTTATTGTTAAAGTAAGAACAAGAAAGACAGGGATCACAATATTTGAATATGAAAAACGCCTTTATTTCATGATTAAACAGTGCAATACACATAATCAAGCAACCCTAATGTAACATCACTATGCCCCGGGTAGGACATAGGATTATTCAACAATTGATAAAACAAATCATTACTGTTTAAAAGTCACTGGGACAGTTTCCCGGATGGACCAGTTGCAGAGACTTTGTCCTGGCACGCTTGGCTTGACCCACGCGTCCATATCGCAGTCGCTATCCCCGTCCTCAGCATCGAAAATAGCGTTGATAGTCTCAAAGCACACCCCGCTTGGCGTAATCGTGACCGGTCCCTTGAACCTGGGCGCTCCTGAAGATGACGCTGATGACGTCGGTCGATACCCTAGCCCAAACTTGTCATTCTTCACGGGAATCTCCAATACCTGCCCCCAGCCTTTAGTCTCACCAGTCTGCACTAAAGCCTGAGCCTCTTTGTAAGATGACACTGCCACATCTGATATTTTGTTGGAACCCTGAGCTTTGTCTTTAATCCGCAACCCTTCGAAAGCTTGACAAGGTGTCTCGTGTATTTCTACGTCGACCTCAACATATCTGAATGATGACAGGTGACTGACCAAAATATCCTCCTCCTCGCAAACGGTAACAACACTATCACCCACCATGTACTTCAACTTCTGGTGCAGAGTGGACGTCACGGGCCCTGCCGCATGGATCCATGGGCGCCCAAGAAGGCAACTATAAGCTGGATGGATGTCCATGATGTAGAATTCGGTATCAAAAATTTCCGGCCCCACCTGAAGCGGTAATGTTATTGACCCAAACACTGATCTTTTCGTTCCGTCAAACACCCTCACAACCAAATCGCTGGGCGTGCAGATAATTCCCCGTATGTCCAATTTTATCAAGGCTTTCTTTGGAAACACGTTCAACGACGATCCAGTATCCACCAATACACGTGACATTACGGTGCCCCAGCATTCCACCGATATATGCAAGGCCATGTTATGCTCCCGACCCCTGGGTGTTAAATCGAAATCTGTGAAACCCAAGCTATGTCTAGCATTGACATGTGCCATTACCCCCTCTAACTGATTTACAGAAACTTCTTGGGGTACGAATGATGTATCCAGAATCTTTAGCAAGGCGTTCCGGTGGGCCTCAGAACATAATAACAACGACAAGATAGAAATCTTCGACGGCGTCTGCTGTAGATGTTCAACAATTTTGTAGTCGCTTTTACGAATCAGTCTCATGAACTCCTCTATGTCCTTGAGCGACGTATCCTTTTCCTTGGACTGAGTAGGCCCGCTTTCATTTACTTTGGCTTTACCTTTGGCCAACCTCTCTGCTTCTATTTCAGGTGAGGTAAAGATCCTTCCGCTACGGGTCATGCCCCCCGTTCCAACGACATTATCAACAGCCCCAGCTGGCTGGTTATTCACCACAATCTTTTCACCGTTGCAATACGCTTCTAATCCATATGTCCACGAGACAGCTTTCGTACTCTCAAAGGGAACAGGCCCTGCTTTGGTGATTGTAATAGTTGGCCGCTTGGCGGGCGCTGTTATCGTTATAGTCTTCCTCGGGATCGTCACTGTTGCAATATCATTCTGCTTATCACATAACGCCTCCACAGGCTTCTCAACTGCAGTTCGATCGAATTGCAAGGTCCCTTCGTCGATCATGGCCTGAATGCCCTGCTTCAAATCATTACAACCCTCAGGATGAGTCCAACACTCTAAACAGTATTCATCACAACCCGGGAATACTCCCCCTCTGAGCAACCTGCTTTTCACCTCACTCAATGGTGTCTTCAGTTCGTTAACATCCATCACCAAGTTCAAATTTTCTTCTGTCAAGATAGCATTTTCCCCATGATTAGGCATAGGCTGTTGTACAATATTAGGCCCCGCTTGGCCAAAGTTGATGGCTTTACTGTCCAACAAGTCTTGAACTTTATGCTTGAAAGCATGACAAGATTCTACATCATGTCCGGGCGCCCCGAAATGGAATTCGCAGTGCTTACTAGCGTCGTACCCATAAGGAAGTACCGGTCCTATAGGCGGTTCCAAAGTTCTTTTCTCAACCAAATTCAACCCCAGCAGTGTCTGAAGAAGCTCTGCATATGTCGACGGAGGCTTATCAAATACCCTATTCGGCTTTGCATTTTGAAACCTTCTCTGACCCTGATTCTGCCTTTGCTGCTGCTGCGGCGGTTGCTGCTGCTATTGTTGTTGTTGAGGAATCGAAATAGTAACACTGGATATTTGTTGAGGTTGACTGTACTGATTTCTACCTCTGCCCCGGCCTCTGCCACCAAATACAGCGCTTGCATCACCTTGTCGTCTTCCGCCGAACGCTTTTCTCGCGCCCCCAGCTGAAGTAGATTCATATGCCTAAATCTTCCCAATTTTAATTCCATTCTCGATCCTTTCTCCCATAAGGATCATATCGGAGAAGCTACCCATCGAAACATTGAGTAACTTGTCATAGTACATTCCTGTAAATGTCCCCACAAACATGTCATTCATCTCCCTTTCAACCAAAGGAGGGTGCACCCAAGCTGCCATATCGCGCCACCGCTGCGCGTACTCTTTGAAACTTTCACCGCTTTTCTGCGACAGACTCTGCAACTGAACTCTGTTTGGCGCCAAATCACTGTTATATTTGTAATGCATAACGAAAGCATCAGCCAACTGCTTCCAGCTTCTAATCTGAGTGGGCTCCAGTCCCATGTACCATTCCAAAGATGGTCCCGATAAGCTGTCCTGAAAGAAATGCATGAGCATCCTTTCATCATTGGAATACGCAGACATCCTTCTATAATACGAACGTACATGGACCTTTGGGCAGGTATCCCCTTTGTATTTGTCGAATGTTGGAGCCATGAATTTTAATGGCACCCTCAGCCCTGGTACCAACCCCATAGTAGTCATGTCTAACCCAGTGGAGTTCTGATCAACCATACCTTTCATCTGCTCTTCTAGCATTCTGATCCTCTGAACAGGGTCAATAGGGCCTTCAGGTCCCATACCTCTTCCTAAAAAAGCGTCCTCCTGTTGATCCACATTCCAGTCATTGCCATACCCATCGTAACCCATGTTACGACCAAATCCTTGCTGATTGAACACAGGACCCTGGCCTCGGTTGCCGAACCCTTGATTGACCCAAGCAGGTCCAAAACCATTGTTGAAAGGAAATGCTCCAGCGCCGTTCACATTACCGAATCCACCATTACCGTAACCATACCCCTGATTGTTGTCGTAACCATCGTTACCAAAGCCTTGATTGTTGAACCCGAAGTTCCCGTCCTGATTGACATTGCCATACCCATTGTTTCCAAAGCCAACATTGTCAACGAATCCTTGATCGGCATCCACAGTGTTGCCTTTGTTGTTAACAACATGCCCATCACCACCATTTCCAGTGTTGCCATTACCAGCGCCAGCACCTGCACCAGTACCAGTGTTTCCGTTGACAGTCACAACAAATGGAGTAACAACTGCCGGTATCTCATCCTCCCGGCGAGGAGTTTCAACAGAAATGTGGTCAGTATTGCCATTTCTGTTTGCCCGCGTCAGCAGCGGCTGCACCAAGGTCTGAAGATTCTCCTGGCCCTTGGCCATGCTCTCTATGGCTTGCATGAACAAAGTCAACTTCTCGCGGATTTCCTACATCTCGACCTGAACTTGATCCATTATCTTCTTGCAGTTGTTTCTGGTTGAATAGCGGTGGACTCTCTGGTCGTCAATCCTGAAAAACCTATGAGATGCAGGAAATAAGATACAGATTCAAAAATACCGGTCATGCAATATGAGGATGCAGATGCAAATGTATAAATATGCTACAGGTTATATTCCCCCTGATTCTAGTTTTAGAGAGAAGGCCATCACGACAATGGAGTCCCCATCAAGCAAGCAAGGAATCAGAAAACCCTCATTCATAAACAAATGCCAAGAGGCAGGGTACAAGAGTACAACTGAATACAACTGAAGAGACCTCGGCCAACAAGCCTGGCGATGGTCAAAATACAAGTACAGATAACAAAAGCAAGGCAAAGATAACTCAGGCCAAATGGCGCGCTCTGACATCTTCCAATATCCTTAACGTCTCCGAATGACCTAGTCGGGAGATTAGCTCTTGTATCAATAATGCATGTCGCTCAGCAGTGGATCTCAGCTTTTTGGCGTCGTCCTTGTAGGTTCCTTCGCCAAAACACTCGTCGAGTCTGCATCTCTTGGAGCCGGCCTTCAATTCACAACCTCTCAGCTTCTCGCCAGGGTCACTTACTCTAAGCTCAACAGCACTCCTAAGTGATGTCTCTTCAACAATCTTTGCATCCTGGGCTCTAATCTGCGCCTCTAGCGTGGCAATCTGCAGCTTCAGCTCATCTTCACGCTCCTTCCGCTTGGCAAGCGTGGTATTCCATAATGTTTCCCACTTGCCGAGTCGGGAATAAGCTTTGTTTAAGAGTTCCTTCTTGGAAGCAAGCACCTTGTTAACACCGTTCAAGGCTGCTCCCACCTTTTCCCTCTTGCCGGTCTCTTCAGTCAAATCTGAACCCAACCTGTTAATCAACTCAATCTGTTCCTTGACAGTGAAGGTAGCTTCATTCTTCTCATGACGCAACTGGAAGATCTCTTTCTCTAACTCATCATTGGCTTTCTTCAATTCTTCATTTTCAGCCAACAATTTGTTATACTTCTCAATCTCTACCGAAGTAGGTGCCTCAATCACTGGAAGATACAAAGGTTCCACAGCAGGATATGGCATCACGGAAATCCTAGCTCTCTCGTGGATCCAAGCCAAATAGGGATCATAAGCTTTGTTGTTTCTCTTACCAAGCAAAGCCTTCCCTCTCCTATGGATGTTAGCCCATGCATGTCTCAACCTGATCAAAACAGCCTCGTCTAATGAGCCCGTGAGATACAGAGATTCTTGTATCTCAACCTCAATAGGAGCATCTCTCAAGGCATAACCAAACTGTCTCACCAGCAGAGCAGGGTTATAGTTGATACAGCCTTTCCGTCCAATCAAAGGGACATTCGGAAAGCCACTGCAACTATATATAATATCAGTGCCAAGCATGTTTTGATCAAACCAAATGATGTTCTCAGCAGATAGCCCCATCAATCGGGAAGACCAATCCAAAGTATCAACAACATCAACAAAAGGCCCCGTCTTCGGAAGATGCCCCTGGAACCACCTGTACAAAAGAGGAAGACAGCAGGAAACATTCTTGCCACGACGTTTCTCATTCTTATAGTGAATAGAATGATAAACATCGCCCAAGAGAGTAGGAACTGGATTCTTCGAGGCAAGAATCAAGAAGGCATCTGAGTCAACAAAATTTGGCACATTAGGAAACAAGACAGTCCCATAGATGCAGACAGCTAGAATGGCACTGAAGGCAACCCAACATCCACTCTTCGCGCACTGTGTAGCCTTCTCAACCAGGACAGACAGGTGAAAATCATAGGCTCCGTTCAGCTTGACCAATCCTCCAGGAAACTCAGAAGCATCTAAACTGACAATCTCAGTAAGTGTAGCCAACTCAGGCTCAACATCAACATGTATAAAGGGCATCTGGTCTAACACAGGAACCCCCAACATAGCAGAATACTCCTCCAAAGTGGGTGCCAGAATATAGTCGGGGAACAGGAAGCATCTCTGCTGAGGCTCATAAAACTGCATCAAAGTATACACCCCAGTCGTCTCAAATGCCGAAGGCTTGTACAACAAACTAAGTAATCTCCCATAAGATACTCTGAACTCAGCCCTCACTCTCTCATCTGCTAGAGCAACTAATCCCAGCAAAGCACTGATATCTGGCGAATGCAACCGGTAAGCAACAGTCCTCTTCATGGACTCCATGTCTGGCTAGAAGATACACTAGAATCAGAGGGGAATGATCACACCTGCAACATAAATACACGTTAATGAAATGCAAACATGAAAATGCACATGCATATGCAAACAGGAGATCAAGTGCAATGCTGATGAACTGTGCTACTTTGTACTGAAGCCCGAGAACCATCAAATCTTCATCTCAACCCAAACCAACCATTGACAGAGATAAACCAGGTACTCTGAGGTCAAAGGTTTCCTGCAAACAGACCTACCTACCCCTCACAGGTATGTACTTAACTCGCAGACGAGGTACGACATCCTATGCAGGTTCAACGTCACAGACTTTCAAGAGCGATGATACGATACCCAGAAGGTGTGGCATCATCATCCCTTGAAGCGGCCTCACTTAGTTGAATCCCAAATAATAGGTCCCCAGAGTCGACAATCCTCGGGTCAGACAACTTGTCGAGCCCTAAGGGCCAGGCAAGAATTATCAAAGAGAATCTCGTCCGAGCACAGATTTCGCGGCTAGCTGGTGCGAGCTAAGCAAGCAGGCTAACCACTACTCTCTACTTCTAAGTCTATGTGCAAACTCAAGCCCAGGTCCGACTTATCTCTCAATCAAACCCTTTTCCCAGCACCACAACAATAATATAATACTGAAAGTAAAGACAGAAAAAATAAATACACACAAAACCCCAGACGGGAAAACAAGCGCTAGGATTGACTCGCATAGGGAACCAGAGTCCCCAGCAGAGTTGCCAGCTGTCGCTACTGCGAAAATCGACGCCAGCTATGACAGAAGAGTCACCACCGTGCGTTATTGATCCCACAAGAGGGAAAGGAAACGCTCAGAGTAAACCTAACGCAAAGAGGGAAAGGAATGGTCATCGCAACCAAATCCTGGATTCGGGAGTCGGTTACGCAAGGGGAAGGTATTAGCACCCCTCACGTCCGTCGTACTCGACGGAATCCACACTCGTTGTCTATCTAAGGGTGTGTTTAAACTATCTACGCTACAGGTCTGGGTTAAAAAGAAAAGAAAATGACTCGGCAAAGTATCACACTTTAAGCCTACGTATTCCCGTCTGAAATGAGAAATCAGAGTCAACGTAGTTCGCCTACCTACGGGGAAGGAGGGGAAGGTTGCTCGCTAGGATATGGCATCCTATGCCTACGTACTTTCATACAACATGAAAGATCAGAGCAAACGTAGTTCGGGCTACGGAAGACACAAGCTTGTCTGACTGGCTTTTTATTACCTTATGAAAGGGTTTTTCTTGATTAAGAGTCCAAGCGGACAAAAATGACACTTTGATGTTTGTTTTGAATTTTTTACGAAAGAACTGTTTTTTTAGTCTATTTGCAACTCGTACTGTACTAAAGACTTGTGATCTGAGAGTGACTACGTCGCATGTCACCCTAAGGGTACCATACTAAACAGTCAGATTACTGAAGAGTGACCCTCCAACAACCTTTTCTCAAATAGCTTAAGGCTCGTAGCGTACAGCGTGCGTTATCCTTATTTCTGTGTTTTTGAATTGTTTTGAGATAAGAAGAGAAAGAAGCTCTAAAAAGCCTAGGGTTGAAAGGGAATAAAACTAACCTAATGTTGTCATGCATGGATAAGAATCCTAATGTCTGTCATAATTCCCTCCTGCACAGAGGAAATCAGAGATCTTAGGGGATAAACAGAAAAGAAAGCAAGCAAATACAGTAAAATGCATGCAATGCAGCAATACAAGCGAGGCAAGGGAGTCCCACTCAACCTCGAACCTGGGAAAACAACAGGCAAAGTGAATCAACATTCACCTCAAACCTAGGGGGCAAGCTACACAAGCCAACAAACAATACAGAAAACAAAACCCACAGCAGAGAAGGTACCCCAAACAACAGCACTAATCTCCTACAGCAAACAACAGCTCTGACAACAATAGTTGATCTTCATGAATAACTCCTATCTTCAAGCTTCAATAAACTTTCAATCTTCAACAAGCACCAGGCTTCAACAAGCTTCCAGCTTAAGCAAGCTCAAACCCCAACCAGTCACCAGCTTCAACAAGCTCCTGACTTCAACTTCAACAAGCAGTGAAACCCTAGCTTCAACAAGCAACCTCCAAGGGAGAATCATTCAACAAGATCAAGTTGATATCTTAAGAAGTTCAATGACCACCAAGGGAAGTCACTGAGAACTTAACATTATGAGAGACTGGCATCCTCAAAGTTCTACTCTTAAAGCATGCCATTCATCCCTCCTAAGGAGAGATGTGACTTCTTTAAAAGGACTTTATGTCATTGGATTGAATGGAGATGAACAATATACTCCATGTTTGAAGAAAGAAGCAAAACTAGTCTAATGCTCTTCATAAAACCCTAGTTTCCCTAAGCTCCTGACAAGCATCCACAAGATGAGAGAATCTTCACATCCAAGCTCCTCCAAGCTCTCCAAAGCATCTTCAATTGGTCTTCATGATCATCCAAGCTCAAAAGCAACACCACCCTAGTCTAAGGGGAACTATTGAATTAAACTAGTCACATTAGTTCATCAGAAACACCTAGTAGTTAGTCTTAAAACTAATTCTACTTAAAATACCAAACATGATTTTAAAATCCTACAAAAAATTACTAAGGGTTCCTAAACCTCTCATGAATCTCTCATACAAAAACCAGGGGGTTAACCATTCATTTGGACCTAAAACTATGCCCTAAACCTAAAGGTATCATCTTAAAACCCTAATTCTAAACCACCTAATATTCAATGCTCAAACTAGCCTAAAATTATATCACAAAAATATGATAAAACTAATATGGGTGCATGCATATCTAAGCTAACTATCCCAAAAGAAATCAACTCAAAATTCAACACCAATCAGTCACAATAAAATCCACAAAATCATGTATCAACCATATTGAAAATAAAAGCAATAAAAATGCAAAAACATCAAATAAACTAAAAAATGCATGAACTAAACATTTTTCAATCCTATTAAATTCTACATATTCTAAGGAGTCAAGGAAAAAAAACTTGGATTAAAAAGGTTAAATTTCCTATTTATTATGGATTTATTTCTAAACTATAGGAAAATATAAAAATAAAAGAAACACAAAGAAAATTAATAAAGGGGCGTGCCAGATAGCAATTGGATTCAGTTATAATCCAGACATGGGCCCAATTGGGGGTGCGTATATCAATTTGACCTAAGCCTAAACCAAACTTAAAACAAATCATAAAATCAAAAGGAAAATGGAAAAACGCCTGTGTCAAATAGCAATAAATCCCAGTGTATTTTCCAATTGGGCCTGGAAGGAGGTGTGGTTAGCAAAGGATCATTAAGCCCATCCAGCATATTTAAATGAAACGGAGCGTTTTGGTCTCCCTCTCAATCCTTCAGTAATTTAAACACCATCGTGGCCATTGGATTAGGTCTTCAATCAAGGTCAAAGGGTAATCTGATGGTGGTGGTTCATCGTCCCCAAAATATTTGAACTGAGGGGGAAAACACAGACGGTGGCCTGAGCTTGGCGCCACCGTCTTCTCCTGCGAATAACACCCCAAAACTCACCAAACAAGCCAATTAAAAACCCTAATCCACTCCAAATTTCACCCAGGTCACGAATATGGTCCCCATTTTTATTGATTCTCACTTAAACTCCAAACCCGATGGTAGTTGCAGAAAAATCACAAATCTTGAATCACCTCAAACCTTAAAATTAATGATCCCATTGTGTACTAAACTTCTCCCTGATCAATTCTCAACATTCAAACACCATTAAAGCTTCAAGAACAAGGAGATACAAGCTTCAACAGAAAATGGCATCACCCTAATTTGGTCTCTAATTGCTCCCAAACCTATCCAATAACGATCCTCATACATCCTAAGCCCTAACCACATGCAAGATGCTATCCAATTCTTCCTAGATTATGAGGAATTTGAAGGTTTACATACCTGGAAAAATTGGATCAACAGGGGTATCAAATGCTCAATTCAAGCTCCAAGACTCTTCAGACACGATCAGTGATGCACAATGAAGCTTCTTCAACCTTTAATTTGGCTTGAATAGGCTTGCAACTCCAAAACCGATTCTGAGTTGGAGGTGATAAAATTCAGTTGCTCTCTATGATTCCTTGCTCGATCCTTACCAAAAAACTACCTGAACCCAATGCAATGCTTATATAGAAGCTAATAGAACCCTCTAGAAAGTTCTGTAACAACCACAATGAGAAATTCAATTTCTCACTTTCCTCCAAAATCTCATATGCTCAAATTGTGCCTTGCTTTGTTTCAGTCCCCAATTTCACCTAAAATTCTCTCCTCATGATAATTAGAACTGAATTAAATGTGTAATTCCCTTGTTTTTGATCTTATGGAGTGTGATGGTTATGTTACTTCCATCTTAAGTAACAAAATGAAACCATGTGCAAATGACCTCAAATCCACAATGTGGTATTGCCATCATCTTTAAAACGTGTTTTCTGATCAAATTGGTATGTAACATTGCTTGGTTTGGCCATGAAATCAAGAAATCACAATTTTGCCTTTTAAATGACTTTAATTTCTTCATTAAAAAGCCATTTCAAACCAACTTCTCATATGAGCCAATTCAAACCTTCCTTGATACATGGTCAAGGTTAAAACCCTATTTTGAGCAACTTTATAGTTGAACAATTTTCCAATTGAGGAGTGGAAGATGGAGATTTTGGCACATGCTTGAAAATGACCTATAATCACAAATGCCCAAAATACCCCTGGATTGCCAAGATCATAACTTGAGTTCCATAAATCCCCTTGAGGACTTCTAGTACTCTATAGAAAGATAAGATCAAGATCTACAACTCTTATGTTGGCCAAAAATAAATTTGAAAACTCCTTGAAGGGCAAAAGTTGCTTAGAATTCAAGTGACTTTCACAGATAAATTTCAGTGTTCTCTGGTGACCTGTAATTTGCAAAGACCATAAATTGAGTGTTACAAATCTTCTTGAAGACTTCTAGTACTCAAATTAAAGGTATTGATATGCTCTACAAGTTTCATGTTGTCCAAATATCCATTTGAAACTTTTATTTTGACATATGTGGCTTTGAAGTTGGGCACTAAACAGGGGATTTTACACTGCAACCCTAATTTAGCAACTTCCCACATTCTTGATCTTTCTTTGCTTAACCTTGGCACAACACCACATATGTATCCACATACCAATACATGAATCCCTTGACCTCAAGGTAGGCCTTGATGCTATCCAATTACTCAATTGAATTAGGGTTGACCCAGATGAAACCCTAGTTGACTGCACCTCAACTGTGGCTCTCATGCTTGAATCAATGAATTGCCTCAACTTCAATAAGGCCCTCTAGACATCCCATGAGATCCATACACACCTCACATTCACATTCCATGCTTCTCATCCCACTGATGATTCTCAACACTCCTCAAGATAGGAGCACAACCCACATGTAGGCACTCAAACTTCTCAAGACTTCAAATCCTTTCTTAATGGCTTGGATGATTTCTCAAACTTGGATAACACCTCTTGCTAGGCTCTTCTCTTGATAGAAACCCTTGATCCCTTGTTGGATGCATGCTATGCTATGATATGCAAATGATTGAGCTATATACATGATGTAACTATGCAGATGAAATGCAATGAAACATAAATCAGGCAAGAAAAGGTTGAGCAAATTTTTGGGTGCAACAGTGGGGGCGAGAGGATTGGGTGTAGCGCAGGTACAAGGGTGCAACGTGGATGTGCAACGTAGGCCGTGCGATTGGATCAGGTGGTGATGTGTGTCTGTGATGTGAGGGTGCATTATATTTATGATGGGCATACACGCACATGATTACAACAGATAACAAAATGAAAATAAACCCTAATCCCCCCAATTTCCCCTTCATCGCGATTCTCTCTCCCTCTCAATCTGCGATCTCCGCCATTCTTCTCTGCTTCTCACTCGGTTCGTCCGCTCTCCACCTTCTCGCTTTGATTATCCTTTCCTTCTTCTTTTTCTTTCTAGCTGAAAACACAAACAAAATGATCAAGCAATATTAACGATAATAGCCAAAACCTTACCGCTTGATGGTTTTCACAAGGTTCAAAATGGAGCTTACGCGAGCTCCGGCGAAGGCGTGGGGAGTCCCGGTGTGGAGCGGCTTCCGATGACGGCTGATTCTCGGAGGCGAGGGTCTCAAACGCGGCTGATTCAAGGACGGAGAACCAACACGAGATAAGTCTTCGTCTTTCTTCCGCCTTCCGTCCTCTAGGTTTTTGGATTTGGGATTTATTTGGATGTCGTGGTTTTGTGGATTTCTCATGTGTATTGTTGTCCCTCTTGATGATTTTGTGAATTCCTCTTTTATAGGCTCAGAGGGCTACTGCAAACGGACGGATTCCGAATGTAATAAAGAGGTTTCCTATTTTGAAAGAACATGTCCCTTTCTTGCTTTAGAGAGTAATAACTGCTGGGGTACCTTGCTTGTTTTGTGGAGATTTGTTCCTACTTTCGCATTATTCCTGTCAGATTATGAACTAATGGTTTTTGTGATTTACAGAGAATGTTCACGGATTGAAATGTCGACCCTCTTGGCCTCGCAAGCGCTCGATGACGGTACATAAAGTTCATGTTGCAAAGGTACTTCTCCATCTTTGGTTGATGCTTGATTTCACTGTGGGTAATTCAAGTTTTAGTGTAAAAATTCCCGTCTTCCAAAATTCTGACTGATGGCCCCCTTCAGAAATACTGATTAGTTTCACGCGGGTGGTTCAGGAAGGAATCTTTTCAAATGCTCCTAGCATCGGCGTTTACGGTTTAACAGATTTATGAAGGTAGCTGATGTTGAAGCCTTAATGCATTCCAAATGACAACTCCACAAAAATGCGAAAGCTTGGTATAATTTGGTAAGCTTATTAAATTCTGCAGAACTGCTATGACAGTGACCATGTGTTTTCTGTAATAGGTTCCCAACATGGACATTACGTAAGTGATTGCAGGACCACAACACATCTCAAATGAATCCTCCTTCCTCGTTGAAAGGTAGCTTTCCATAATCTTCCATACCTTTCGTGATTTTTAAAATTGAATGCTAGACGGTTCTAAGTTTGATCTCAAGACAATTTGTTGTAGTGAGTAATTTCCAGCTCGGGATGGCCAGTGACGTTCATGGTGACGGCTAAAGCGCCATTCCTAGGTAACTGTTAAATGTTTTGATTATTGGTTGTGTCGTATTGCAGGTGAAGATACTGTAGGAGAGCATGGTTTCCATCTTGATTTTACTCTAGACATGCATCCTCCCGCTAATCTCGAAGAAATCCTTTGACGTGCTTCCACTTAGCCTGCCATTTCGCAACTCAGCAAACTCGGGATTGGCATTAGTTCAGGCTAGTTTGGAAGCAAACCAGAAGTTGTAAAGAGCATCACCTTCTACCGAGGTTGGAACTTCCATCGTCATGGCATGTACAACGAGAGAATCCTTCATGAGTTTTCCTCAATGGAAACTATGTAATGTGCTTACAAGCTGCTGTGTATAATGCTGCGATCCCTCCTTTCTCATTGTAATCCATGTATAAGGGGTTTGAGGTAATTAAAAGGTTCTTAACATATGATCAAACAAGTATGAGGCTGCCAAATTTGTGTGGTTCTCCATGAATATGTGATTTTCTTTGCTGAATCTGATTTGGAAATAACTGGGTTCATCTGAAGAGGATCTTGTTCTTGTTTTTGTTTTAAACAGGATGGTAACGAGCCTTTAAGTGGGCGATGATGCCAATTAGAGTAATTACGGCAGCTTACAGCGGGAGGAAGGGAAAGTCAACATACTCCAAGTCTGTGGCTACGTAATATTAGCGACGGTGTTTGACAATGAGTATGCATTATAGGTACAATTTTGGATATGCTGGTTGCAGTTTGAACTCGCCTTATTTGACTGATAAAATTCTCTTTTCCGGTTTAACAGGTTTGGTGTATGCTTTCGTGACTTAATGGTGCTCTTCTTGAATGGGTAGGTCGGATTCAGGTTTTATGCTGACATTGAGACGACTCCGCGGATGAGCAGGTTGTCATAACAAGAGTCACCTTCTCAAGACTTCATGGCTTTATTACCGAAATTGGTTTTATTACTGACTCTCACCCTTCCGTGCCCTGCGGTTGTGTTGTAAACAACTGACCAAAAGAGCCCAGGTTCTCGCACTCTCTCAGGATTTCACACGCCTGCTATTCCGTATGAAGGTTCATATTGTCTCTTTCTCCGTAGCTTCTTTTTCGATACCACTACTGCTTGGGTCTTATTTCGTGTACACTTGATGCAGGCATTTTGTTGTGACTGAGTTTCCCAAACTTACCATTCTTTTCTTCTTCTACAGAGATTTGAACCATGCATATTTGGCGCC